>OZ012735.1:266876308-267476308 GCA_963859935.3 Lathyrus sativus
GAAAATTTGGAGACACTATTTATATGGTTCAAGATTTGAAGTGTTTAGTGATCATAAGAGTCTGAGATACCTGTTTGATCAGAAAGAGCTGAATATGAGGCAGAGAAGATGGTTGGAATTTTTGAAGGATTATGACTTCAGTTTGAGTTATCATCCAGGAAAGGCCAATGTAGTGGCAGATGCTTTGAGTAGGAAAGCAGTTCATATGGCAGCTCTGATGGTGAAAGAAATTGAGTTAATTGAACAGTTTAGAGATTTGAGCATGGTTTGTGAGACCACTGCAGATAGTGTAATGTTGGGTATGTTGCAGGTAAATAATGACTTCTTGGATATGATTAGAGAGAATCAGAAGTTGGATGTAAAATTGGTAGATTTGATGCCTGGAGTAGGGAGTGACTCCGATAGTGACTTTAAATTGGATAGTACCGGTGTGTTGAGATTTAGAGGCAGGATTTGTGTACCAGATGATGAAGAATTGAAAAAGTCAATTTTGAGCGAATGACATCGTAGTAGCCTGAGTATTCATCCGGGAGCTACGAAAATGTATCATGATTTGAAGAAATTATTTTGGTGGTCTGGTATGAAAAGAGACATAGCTCAATTTGTGTATGCCTGTTTGACATGTCAGAAGTCGAAGGTGGAACACCAGAGACCTTCTGGATTTATGCAACCATTAGAGATTCCGGTTTGGAAATGGGATTGCATTACCATAGATTTTGTGACAGGTTTGCCGAATACGGCGAGAGGTTTTGATGCTATATGGGTGATTGTGGATCGATTGACGAAGTCTGCACACTTTGTGCCGATCAATATTAGTTTTCCATTGACGAAACTGGCAGAGATTTACATTCGGGTAATTGTGAAGTTGCATGGTGTTCCGTCCAGTATTGTGTCGGATAGAGATCCACGGTTTACTTCGGAATTTTGGAAGAGCTTGCAGGAAGCTTTGGGAACTAAGTTGAAATTGAGCTCAGCTTATCATCCGCAAACTGATGGTCAGTCGGAGAGGACTATTCAGTCGCTTGAAGATTTGTTGAGAGCTTGTGTGTTAGAAAAGGGTGGTGCGTGGGATACTCATTTACCATTGATTGAGTTCACGTACAATAACAGTTACCATTCGAGTATTGGAATGGCACCGTTTGAAGCTTTGTATGGGAGGAGGTGTAGGACTCCTCTGTATTGGTATGAAACTGGTGAGAATATGGTGCTTGGGCCAGAAATTGTACAGCAGACTACTGAGATAATTCAAATGATTCGTGAGAAATTGAAAGTGTCTCAGAGTAGGCAGAAAAGCTATCATGATAATCGGAGGAAAGAGTTGGAATTCTGTGTAGGTGATCACGTATTCCTAAGAGTTAATCCGATGACTGGTGTGGATCGTGCATTGAAGTCCAAGAAGTTGGATCCTAAGTTCATTGGACCTTATGAGATTTTGCAGAGAATTGGTGATGTGGCTTATAGGGTGGCGTTACCGCCTGAGTTGTCGAATCTACATGATGTGTTTCATGTGTCGCAATTGCGAAAGTACGTTTCTGATCCATCTCATGTGATTCAGAGAGATGATGTTCAGATTCGGGAGAATCTTACTGTTGAGACGATGCCGTTGAGGATCGAGGACCGTAAGATGAAACAACTCCGAGGGAAGGAAATACCTTTGGTGAAGGTAGCTTGGGGAGGTGCTGCAGGAGGCAGTGTGACCTGGGAGTTGGAAAGCAGGATGCGAGAAGCGTATCCGGAGCTATTTCCATCAGGTAATTTTCGAGGACGAAAATAATTAAAGTGGGGGAGAGTTGTAACACCCATTTTAATTATTTAGTCATTTTATTATTATTTTAAATATTATGTGTTGGTGTACCCTTTGGTGGGGGTGTATTTGGTGATGTTTGGTGGGTGTCCCTAATGTGGGAGGATTATTGGTGGTGTTTTGGTAAATATAATAATATAGTGTATAATATTGATATTGGTGGGAATATTATTATTATTATTATTATATTTATTATAGTTACTATTGTTATTAATATTATTATTATTTTGGTGAGATAATAATAATAATAATATTATTATTATTATTATTATTATTATTATTATTAATTTATTAAGTTATTATTATTATTATTATTAAATTATTATTATTATTGGGATTAGAGAATTAAAATAGAGAATGTGAGGGTTAGTAGTTTTCACGATACATTGTGAGAAGTTAGAGAAAGTGGAAAAAGAACGATAGAAAGGAGAGAAGTGAGAAGAACGGAAAAGAGAACGGAAAAGGGAGCGAAGAACGAAGGAACAGGGGAAAATCAGAATTGGCCAAACCTTGGAGGGCTCTTTCATCGATCAACCGATTAACAAGGTAAGGGGGAGAAACTTGATTGGGAATGATTTATACATGTATAGGGTAGTTGAGGATTCCTTAACCCCGTAGGAAATTGATCGATATATGATAACATATATATTGTTATGTTATGATTGATGATGATTGTTGTTAATTATATAGTAAGCGTTAATGAATTGGTGTTTTGGGTTGATTTGGCATATAGGGCATATAGGGTGTTTTACGGTTTTTAGGGAAGATTCTGTATGGCTTTTGAGGTATCGATAAAGTGTGTAGGTGATGATTTTGGAAATAGAAATTAGAAACCTATTGGTTACGGTAATGTGCAAGATTGGTACTAGAATAGACTAAGGATCTGAGTTGAGATGATAGGTACAATTTGGCCTAGAATACACTGCAGAACTGTGAGAAAACTTGGTGAATCGTAGCATTCGCTGGGCTTCGCCTGGCGAGTGTTGGCGAAGCTTCGCCTGGCGAAAGGAGGCGAGAGTTCGCCTGGC
The DNA here is from genome assembly GCA_963859935.3 of Lathyrus sativus. Lineage (NCBI taxonomy): Eukaryota > Viridiplantae > Streptophyta > Magnoliopsida > Fabales > Fabaceae > Lathyrus > Lathyrus sativus. The sequence goes on from OZ012735.1 coordinate 266,879,141, forward strand.
GAGCTGAGGCGAGTGGTAGCGAATAATTCAGAATTAAGTCCCAGACCTAAAGGGTAGAAACTTCGCCTGGCAAGTATGGCCAGTGAAGGTTCGCGTGGCGAATGAAGGTTCGCCTGGCGAGTGCACGATAGTGAAATGAGGGCCTCGCCAGCAGGTTCGCCTGGCGAATGCTAGCGAAGGTTCGCTACGGGGCTTCGCCTGGCGAATGTCAGCGAACGTAGCAGAACCAGAATGTGATTTCTGTGATGTTTTAGCCTTGAGCTTGGGCTTGTGTGATCCCTTTGGCCTTGACGCACTGTAAGAATGATGAGTGAGGGAACTAACTTGTGTACTTGGTGATAGTGCATGTTTCCCGTAATAACGACTAGTGGACAACTGGTTGATATATATGTATGTAGTGATCAGTAGGATCGTGTATCCCCGAGTAGTGGGATGTGTTTGTATCTTGGTGATAGAATATGAACCTGTTTATTATCTGGTTGATTTATATGGTGTTGGTGTATGTTATATCTGTACATATATGCATTGATGTATGATGATACGATCAGGTGGATCGTGTGCACTTAGTGCGCCTGAACATAATAGTTATGCATTGGTGTGTGCATATCATGGTGTCTTGGTGGGGTGGATCATGTCTCGGATGGAGCGTAAGTGATCTGTCCGTACTCCTTTGTGGAGAATGGTGGGGTTGAATCATGTCTCGGATGGAGCGTAAGTGATTCACTCGTACTCCTTTGTGGAGAATGGTGGGGTTGAATCATGTCTCGGATGGAGCGTAAGTGATTCACCCGTACTCCTTTATGGAGAATGGTGGGGTTGAATCATGTCTCGGATGGAGCGTAAGTGATTCACCCGTACTCCTTTATGGAGAATGGTGGGTTCGATTGAATGAACCAATGAGTCGGTACCGCATGCATGGTGTTGAGTTTCATTTTGCATTATAATATGTTATATTGTAATTTGAACAGTAGGTTCGTTATATGGTGTTGTTGGGGTGAATAATTGATGTGTGGTGTGTTTTAGTGCCTTATTACATGTATTACATTACCATTATATTTTTGATCATGTTTTCTCACCCCTTTGTTGTTGTTGTGGTCTGTGCTTCTTCGGAAGTACAGATAATCCAGGTGCTTAGCTAGCTTGGATATTGGTGTGATTGTCGAGTCTAGGATGCTCTGATACGTAGCACGAGACTTGGGCGTTTTTATTTATTTTATGTTGAACTTATATTTTCTTTCCCTGTGAACGTATCAAACTTTTATTGAATTTTATTATTGAACATTCCGCTGTATTTGGAGAAAAACCTTTTTATAAGGAAACGTTGTTTTTATGTGATATCCCACTTGGGAGAATTGGAACTCTGATTTTGTTTATTTATAACGTTTATTAATTTAATTGATTTTGGGAAGTGGGGTGTTACACTTTACATTTATGTCATTTACTTTTTTATGTCCTTACATTTTTATCATTTTACATTCATTGTCATTTACATTTTTGCCTTTTATTTATTTTTTATTTTTTTTACTTTTTTCCTTTTATTGATTTTCTTATTTCAAAAGCACAAAAACATCACAAAATGGATAAAACCCTAAAAATATTTAATTTGATCTCATAGACTTTGTGTTACTATCTCTTGCTTGAGGAGTATTTTGGACCTTGAACATTATGACTTAGTATTTTCCTTTGCTTTCAGTGACATCTGAGACCTTGTGATCCATTGAGACATAGTGCTTCATTTGAGACTTTTTGAACTTCAATTCAATATTTGGATGCTCTTTATGGCTTGGTGATCTTGGTTGTCCATCTAGTTTTTATTTGATATTCATCTGTGTCTGTTACTTGTTCATCTTGTGGCTCAATACAAAGGGGAAAATGCTTGTTTTAATCAATGTCAAATTCTTGTCCCTTCTTGTGGTTAGTACACTTGCACACATAAAAGCTTTCTCTTGGGCTGCCTTACAATGAAACCATTTACTTTATGCTTTAGGATAATCTTTCCATTTTCTTCCCATTTCTTAAAATTTCAAAACTTCTCCCTTTTTCAAAAACTTCTTGTTTTCAAACTTCACATCTTTTTTCTTAATAAACTTTGACTTTGTCAAGTGATCCAGAAAATATTTTTCTCAATAAGTACTAAAACACTTAAACATATTCAAACTCATTTCAAAATCTCTAAAAAAGACAAATCTCATCAAATCTCTAATAGACTATTTCTCTAAAAACAAATAGTCTATTATTGTAGTGATGTAAACCACTATACTTCTACAAGATGCTACGAAATGACCGATATGTTCCATTTAAATATTGATATGTGCTTGTGAGAAAGTCCAAGTAAAATTTATCCATATCAAGATGATGCAAATACTCATTTCCTCATACTTGTGGGGGTAATAAGTTGAGTTTTTCCACTTGAATGTGACAAAATGTATTTTCATTTAAAATCAATCAATAAACAACCCAACTTTTTTTTTATAAACACGGATTTGCAAGTGGTTCTCGTTGATTACAACAGATGTGAGGGGTGTTAATACCTTTCTCTTGCATAATCAACCCCTATATCCAGATCTCTCTTTTTTAACTTTTTGCTTTTTATAGATTTTGTTCTACCTTTTCCCTTTTCCTTTGGAAACAATAAAGTTTGATGACAACTCTTACTTCTTGAGTTAAGTTAATAAATAGCTTAATCTTAATAATTTTTCCCGCCGTGACATTCAGCCTCAAGGGTATGCAAACCTTGTTTTTTCACGCCTCTCAAGAATTCCTTCGACCCCTTCATTACCCTTAGGATGCTTTGCTCTCCTTTGAAAATATATCCTTTCTTGTCAAATTCAACAAGAGAAATCAAATTTCTCTTAAGATCAGGTACATACCTAACATTAGTCAATAGCCTTATTGACTCATCATGGAGCTTGAATCTCACAGATCCAATACTTACAATTTCGCAAGCTTTGTTATTTCCTAGCAGAATTGATCCATCATCATGATCACACAATTCCTCAAACACGTCTTTGTTTGGAGTCATGTGCCAAGTACACTCTGAATTCATAATCTACTCCTTCCTAGAGTCACTTGTTGAAACCACCATGATATTAGATGATTCATAACCATCTCGCACAATGGTTGCATTACCATTATCTTTTTCACCATGATTGTTTAGTCGATCAGGGTATACTTTTCTTGTATGACCCTCATTTTTGCAATGATAACACTTAATAGTAGGAGTATTATTACCATAAAAATTCTGTAGAACTTTACCTTTCTTCTTCTCAAACCTACCATCTTTCTTCAATAATTTCCCCTTAACGGGAAAACCTTCACCAACAAAAGATGACTTACGCTCCTTTCATTTGTTCAAATCATTAGAATACAAGGTAGATTGAACATCTTCAAAGGTCAACAACTCTCTTCCATACAAGAAAGTTTCTTTGAAGTGAGCATGAGACTTCAGTAAAGAACACAACAACAACAACAACAACGTTTGATCTTCATCATCAATGTTAACCTCGATATTCTCAAGATCAAGAATCAACTTGTTGAACATATCCAGCTGCTCAGCCAAGGCTTTGTCTTCACTCATCTTTAAAGAATACAAAGCTTGCTTCAGGTAGAGACGATTAACCAACAATTTCATCATATACAAACCTTCAAGTTTTGTCCACACACCAGCTGAAGTTTTCTCCTTTGAAACCTGCCGGAGAATATTATCACCAAGGCTTAACACAATGGCACTATAGGCTTTTTCGACCATCGTTGTCTTCTCCTTCTCTGATAAGGCAACATCCGTCTTCTCTGATCTTTTCAACACTTCTAACAAACCTTATTGAACAAGAAGGGCTTGCATCTTCAACCACCCCAAACCGAAATCATTCACACCAGTGGATTTCTCAATCTCATACTTTGTTGACGACATCTTCTCTTCCACACTCACCATACCAATTTGTTGTGAATTGATGTCGTCAAGAACAAAGCAAAATATGAGAAAAAAATTTGAGTTTCTTGAATAAACACAAGAAACCCTATTTGATTTTAAAAAAGGAAGAGAATAAGGAAGAATAAGAATATGAATTGGTTAAATCTGTTTTTCTATTCACTTTCTTAATAAGGGTTTAAAGATTACAAGTGAATATCAACAATTAACCTCTCTCAACAACCTGAGAGAACTAGTCTATTTATAGACTATTAAGCTAATTTAAGATACAATCTAATTTAACAATTGGACTTAGAAGTAAGACTCAATTCGACATACTAACTTAAAATACAAGTTAATACATTTCGACATTATGCTCGAACAAATTTTGACTAAACATATACAACTCCTGTCGAACCATAAAATTACCATTGTCGACACTAGAGTTCGATCCAAATACCTCAGCCACCAATCTTACTTTAAATCTCCAAATGGAGTCATTAGTTGAATGTTTGATCTTATACACTCAACTACATCCAATTTTCTTTACATTTGAAGCAAATTCACCAGTTTCTATGCCTCATTTTTCTCAAGAGCATTCAGTTCAACTTAATTAAGTATTTAAATTTACTATCCTCGATTCCAATATTTGACTTAGTTTGTGAGGTTAAGGATAAGGAATAATGAAAATGAGAATTGGAGATATTAAAATAATATAAGAATTTAGACATATGATATAGTGTACCTTTGAATGATGGTTGAGAATGTTTGAAGGATGGATGCATACCATAGTCAACCAAACACTTTGAATGAGTTTATGTCACGACATTCATCCTGCAATTTCTAATAAAAAACTTTTTATGCATTAGTGGAGTTGTGACTCAATTTATAATAAAAGTAACAAAGAGAAAAGAACTTAATTTCAATCTCATAATACTTAGACATAAGTGAAGTTATTTCAAGTAAATTTAAAAAAAAACACATAACTAACAGAAATTACATATACTAACTTTACCTAAAAATATACACTAAAACGATGTCGGTAAGTACAACTAGCACTTTTCTCTAACTCTCTTTTCGTGTATGATCCAAATCCACAAAAACACTTAACCCATCATTGTCATATATATTAATATTTTTCATAGTGCTAAATTCAGATTTTTATTTCTTACACCTTATATAGAATATCAATAACAACGGTTAAAATTGGCGCTGTTGTTCGTTTGGAATATTCGTATCAATCGATCGAAGAAAATTCCTCATGGGGAATACGTTCTGTTTATTCTGTGGTTGCGTCGAACAGTCTAGCGTCGGTGTTGTTGAACAGTGGGGTCGTTTTCACCGATTGGCTCAACCTGGTTTCCAGTTCTTCAACCCCTTCGCCGGTGAATGTCTCGCCGGTATTCTCTCCACTCGTATTGCTTCCCTTGATGTCAAAATCGAAACCAAAACCAAGGTGAGTTGTGTCATTCATTTTGAGTTTTTTTATTTTTTATTACACTATTTGATTTGATTTGATTTATGTGGTTTTTTGTGTTTGTGTAGGATAATGTTTTTGTTCAGTTGTTGTGTTCGATTCAGTACCGTGTGGTTAAGGAAAATGCTGATGATGCTTTTTATGAGTTGCAAAACCCTCAGGAACAGATCCAGGCTTATGTTTTTGATGGTTTGTGTTTTTCTATTGTTTTTGTTTATGATTTTGGTTGTTTTTCTGATGATGAATGATTCTAGTTATTATTAGTATTGCTTTCGATCTTTGAGAAAGTTGAATTGATTGTCATGCCAATGAGACAGTTTATTAGTATTGTTGTTGTTGTTGTAGTGGCCCGTGCGATTGTTCCGAAGATGAATTTGGATGAGTTGTTTGAGCAAAAAGGTGAGGTTACCAGATGTGTGTTGGAGGAGCTTGAAAAGGTGACACTCTCTGCTTTTTCTTTTTTTTTTCTTCAAAATATTCTTCATAACTACAAAATTGTGAACTAAGATTTTGTTTTACAAAGAAAATGAAGTCAAATTATATTGTGCAATGTTGTGATTAATTCACACCGCAACGACCACAATCTATTACGCAGCACCTATACCATCCGAAATCGTGAAAGCCTTTATGCGACTGCAACGCGACCGTAACCATTATTTAAATTCTTGGTTGTTAGAATTTGCAAGTAAAAAGAACATTATACTTCAAACACAGAAAGTATTCAATAAAATCTTGCAAAGTGGGATAAAGATGAAGTCCATAGTTGTTATGTGCGTGCTATATATAAGTTAAATAAGGAGATAAAAGATGAGAGATGTGAGTGAGTACGGAGAGAGATGAAGTGCATAGTTGTTACATGGGTGCTATATATGGTTAGATTGCATGATCTCGCTCGTTTTTCTACCTCACCTGTGCCGAAGCGGTGCTAAGATCATGGAATGGGTGGGAGCTTAGTGGGAGATTGTGAGATACTGGGAGTAGCACTTTTCTTCTCGCTGGTTTTGCACCTCTTTTACTCAGAATGCAGCTCAGAGAGGCAGAGTGGATGGCTAGTTTTCGTAGTCTTAGCTAGGTTCCTCATGTGAGAATCGGGCCATTGAGCCCAATTGTCTATTTTGTTCCCATTTTTGTTGGGTCCAATGTCTATACCCAAACAATCATAGGAAGTATCTTGAGTTCAACAACTATGATGGAGAGACTAAACTAATCCGAGTCTAGCCAGATGGATCCATTTGAAAAAGTTAAACTCAACATCTATTTTTTCATTTATATTACTCGAACCTTAGTAGTATCTTGGCTTAAGAAACCAAATTCATTGCAACTTCAATACTTTATGTTAAAGCATCTGTTTTGAAATATTCGATAATCTAATAAGATTTCGCTATAGTCATTTAATTTCTTCAACAAGTGTCAGATGTTAGATAATTAATTGAGTTTATATTAACTTGTGTTGTATACTGTATCTCCTAATTTTCTCCTCCTGAATTTCATGTATCAGGTAATGGGAGAATATGGATATAGCATAGAACATATACTGATGGTTGATATTATCCCGGATCCTTCTGTGCGGAGGGCAATGAATGAGATTAATGCAGGTAACGTATATATTATACTTGATCAAAAAGTTTACTGCTCGGATTTTGAAAGATTAGTATGCATATTCCGGTGTTTCACTACTTTAGTTTCTTTCAACGTCTCTCGGTTTTCCAATTGAACCTTAAGCTTTTCGTGTGTATGTGCGCTCGCGCATGTGCGTGTGTACTTGTGTTCATTCTATCTGCTCGTCCATATGCAGCCTCTATGGTGTGTTTATGGCATCATGATGCTACGTCGGTGTGTGTAGCTTAACTAATGAGTGTTGATTTAACTTCACAGCTCAAAGGATGCTACGCGCTAGTGAATTCAAAGGAGAAGCTGAAAAGGTGCTTATAGTTAAAAAGGCAGAAGCAGAAGCAGAATCAAAGTACTTAGGCGGGGTTGGTGTGGCAAGACAGCGACAAGCTATCACGGATGGCTTAAGAGAGAACATCTTGCAATTCTCTACCAAAGTAGAAGGAACTTCAGCAAAGGAAGTGATGGATCTTATCATGATAACTCAGTACTTTGACACAATCAGAGACCTTGGTAACTCTTCAAAGAATACCACAGTTTTTATACCTCATGGACCTGGCCATGTTAGGGATATCTCTAATCAAATACGCAATGGTATGATGGAAGCATCATGTGCTCAAGTAACTGATGATGTTGAGTAAATTTGTAAAATTGCCTTTTATCACACATTATAGTACTATAATATTAATGTCTGAATATATAATATGTTTCTGTTGGATTTGAAGTACAATTTTGAAAAGTTATAAGTTGTAATTAAAGTTGGTTGAGTTGTTCTATACAATCTCTGCAGCCATGCTATACATTCCTTGAGTGATTTTGTAAAGTTGCCTATTATCAAAGTACACATGCCATATGTTTGTAATGAGTTTTTTTTTTATTTTTTAAATCTCTTATGGATTGGAAAATGTTTGTATATTAATTAGTTAGTCAAGGGAACACATGTCATATGTTTGAAAGTTTGGTTATGATTGACTTAGCTTCTATGCAGACTTTGAACATTTCCAGTCAGGTAAAATATAGTCTTGAGTATTTCTTATGCAAGTATTGACTCGTGTGGTGCATATGGTTCTTGATTTGACAATGTCAATACCGCAACTAAAATATGAGGCTGACTCAATCCAAAGACAAATGAGTCCTAGTTTTAGATTCACAATGACAAAACTCTCATCTAGAAACAAAGCAACAATCTCTATCAACCTTGTTTAGGATACAACCTTGTTTATCACAAGGTGTTCGAGATATATTTTGGGCTCATTCAAATTCCATCAAGTTGTTCAACACATTTTCCATAATGCTAATGATTGATTTAACATATAAAACCAACAAGTACCTAGGAGGGACAGCTAGTGGTATTGATGAAGCTGGTAATAATGAAAAAGGAGATGAAGAAACATTAGGAGGAGCTGATGAAGAAATAGGTTCTGATTCCGACTCCCGAAAGATGATGAGATGGAGGAATAATAGAAGGGTGACAATGACGGGAAGCTCGCCATTACTAAGTGAAAATTTTAAGAGCTTTCAATCATCATTTCTTAATATATTTATGCTTATTTTTCAGTTGTATTATGCACTATTTTGGGATTTGAATTTAAGTTGTATTATGCACTATTTGTCCGTGTTTACATCGTAACTTTGGATGATTAGTTGTCTATAAGTTGTTTATTTAAACTTTTGGTGTCTACAAGTATTATTTTGTTTAATTTTTACAAAGAAGTTTTTTGGCGTTTGTCTTTAAGATTGGTTTTCTAAACTTGCTTGAGGAAGCAAGAGAATAGTAGTGATGATAAGAAATTTTGATGAGATACTCACAAGGAAGGTACATGTTTATCGCTTAGTAGAATGTTAGTATTAATTTGAACTTTGTGCTTCATACAAAATCATTTCATGTATCATTTTGCAAAAACATGTTTCGATGCTTGAATCACTTAGTTTCAAACCAGAAAAATGTGAGGGAGCCATCCATTGTTCCCTTATATGCTCAGGATGACTAATAATCCTTGTTTTTATTTGTTTAATTCATATTTAATCTTATAATATTTTGAGAATTGTGAAGTTGTTTACCCTAAAAAATAGTAAACAACTGTTGATCTCCAAAATATTGGTTACTCGCAGGATCAACAAGTGAATCCTAGAATATTGTGCTTAATAATCTTTCTATTCGTGATTTCTTTATGTTTTAGAGGTAGGAACTTCGACTTGGTCGAAGGAAATGTTGGTTTGATACTAAGTTGACAACGCTATCTATTGCAAGAAAGTAACAACCAAGCGAAAAGACTGAAAACTTTAAAGAAACGTTAAGAGCTTAAATTGAAATGAAGCATAAATCAAATAAATTAAACCAATTTCATTGAAAGTAAAAATCTGGTGTTTCACATGTTCTTACATCCTCTCGGCAATTCACTCGTTTCTCTTAAGCGCTGATACTTTGAGTTTGTAGTGAGATTTTTGTAATACCAATTGAACACCCCTAATTCAACAAAATGAACTACTATATATACAATTGTGAAAATAACTACTCCTAACGTTTCTTCCATCATATCTCGTCACATGAAGCTTTGTATGTAACTTATCTTCAGAAATCCCTCCATGTGTCCATTCAAGAACAAACTTTAAGGCAATTATTGGTATTTGAACGTGATATTACGTGCCCAAATAACTGCCTCATCGACCACTTTGTTGTTGTCGCCCAGGATACATGGTCGATGAAACTCCTTAGTCGAATTCTCCTCATGATAGCCAAAAAATCTTCTAAGTCCATATCTTGGTCGATCCATGAATCCTACATGGCTGCCATTGTTTGCTGGGTTTCTTTTACTGGCTAAAAATTTCACCTAACAACCCCCCCCCCCCTAAAAGGCCTCTTTCAACATCTTAGAAGATATGGGCATTTTTTGACCTTTTCAGCCAATTGTTCACCTAGTGGGATGACATCATGCCATCATGATTTTTCTCTTCAACCGTCACCTCGAAACGTGCTTTTGTCATTTCCTAAACTTCTTACCATCATGGCGTCGGATTCGTAGGGTAGGGGTAAGTTTGCATAGAACACTCGCCAACTTCTGCCTCCACTACCATGCCACATTTAACTCCTTTCTTGCGTACAACTCAGTAGTAGAAACTGAGGGGTTTTCTACTTCCCCTTATAAATAACTTGTTTTCAACCTTTCAACATTTGTTCACCATTTTATTCGGAACTCTTCCACTGCGAAAGTATTTTTTCAGAACTTTTTCCCAAATTTCCTTATCACACCTTCAAGTCTTCAATGACACCTTCAACCAAAAGTACTCAAGCATCCAAAGAACTCGTTCCTCAAGCTTATGCATTGAACAACACCACCGTAGTGGGGAATAGAGAGTATATACCAGAACCACAAAATCTTGAAGAGAAACTCGGGATTTTCAAATTGCAGGTACTTACTTGTTTTACTCTTTCTAGAACTCAACATGCTTTTATGGGTCCCATGCTTGAACCTAAAGATGACCTCTCTAAGTCCAAGGACTTCTTCCCCAATTATCATAGGACTAAACTCGGTGCTAGTATTAAGACATCAATGAACTTAAAATATCAGACCAACAACTTGCGGGTTTCCCGCTCTGCTCCCCCAACTAAAAAACACAATGACTATATTTCTTGGCTGGATAGAATAGAAACCAAAATGGAAGATACCTATAAGGAGATGGGCATCTTCGGCCTGATCCAATTATCGACGAACGACCCAACATATTCCCAAAACATGCTTGTCGTCTCCATTTACTTATGAGGTAGCATGACTAATACCTTTCAACTTTCCTGTGGAATATTGACACCCACACTCTTCGATGTGAAGGCCATCACTTGCCTTTGCCCAGATGGAGACGGATTCAACCTACTGATGACCGCATCAACTTTAATGGCAAGTGTGTTGGCTTCACAAGATACATAGCAAACTACAATAATTATGACGAACCTGAAGTATCTGCTGAAGAACATATCTCGTTCTTGCCCTTGTGATTGTCTAGATGTGTATTTCTCTCCAAGTCGTTAAAAGTAGCTAAAAGGTATCTGACCTTTGCAAACTAGCTACATGATAGGAAAAATCTTGATCTTAGCCAACTGATTTTAGGATTCTTATACACATCTTTAGGCGAAGCAAGTGAAGCTCTTAGGAACATCAAACCTAAAGATAACTTTGTTAGACTATGGCACGGATCTAGAAGGGGGGGTTGAATAGATCCCCAATTAAAATTTGAGTCGGCGCTACCAATTTGAAATTGGTTTTAAAATTGTTTTTAAGTGCGGAAGCGGCCGAGGAAAATTGTAGTCTAAAACGAACGGTTATTGGAAAACCGGATATACGTAAGCCTATGGATTTATGACAATTCGGAAAAATAGAATCACAACGCAAACTATGCTTATCAATTTGCAAGGTTACCTAGTTCCAATGAAAAACAAGGCACACAAAAACTAGAAGTAAAATAAGACAATTTTAGTTCAGGACTTTTGTCGAACAGTTTGTGTGCACAAATACCTCAAAGGATATTTATGTTGAGTAAGAGATTGGAAATGCCTTAGTACAATATTCTTATTGTACTTAGTAGTTAAAACAGAGTTTCAACACCTTACTCAATTTGTATCACAGTTTGACAATAATCACTTAAGCTAGAATCACTTATTTTATAAGTTGAATTGAAAATGACAGAAACTAAAGAACACACGATTTGATGAGGCAGTTCCCCCGTCGTCCTCGCTTCGGGGTACGTCTGCCCTCAATTCTAAAATTAGAATTGAGATATATTGAATATATATCACCTGTTGGAATGAACAGTTTACACAAGAGTTGATAGACAATGATACAAACAATCTCAAATGATGTTGATGCTTGCTATCCCTTCTTGCACCTTGATTCAAGATGAATTAAGCCCTTCAATTTGTTGTGAATGATCTCCGATTCCAGCCACCTTAATGAAAAACCTTTCGTTGTTCAAACCTTCGGCTCGGCTGATCTTAGACACCAACAAATCAAAACCCAGAAAGTCTTCAACACTTCAACGCCCTAGCTACTAAACTGATGAACCTTCCGTTGATCAATTACCTTCGCACTTGCTTGAATGTTGAACGAACTATTTCGTAGAAAAAGCCCTCAAAACCTTCTAGTCTTGATGGGTAAAACCCTCAAGGTTTTCTGCAAGAAATACCTGCCCCAATTTCCACTCGAACTGGATCTTCAATCAACGCGTTCGAACCTTATCACCCTTGAACAAGACACCAATCACAGCAAAAATGATTGTGTATATTTGTGGATTTGTGTGTTGTTTGAAGGATGAAGATGAAGATATATGTTACACCTATTTCATGTTTCTTGCCCTGACAATTTACTCAAGATTTCAATTGTTAGTTTGTCAAAAATAAGCAAAACTCTATTTATAGTAATAACCAAAACAGTCAACTGAACAGAATTTTAAAACACAACAAGAAAAACTGCACAGCGCGCGAACGGTCGACCATAGGATCGGCGTGCGCTGACCCGTGGGAAATACACAGCTTCATGCGCTGAGTGGCATGGTCGACGCATGTCTTCATGCGCTGATCCGTGGAAAATTAAACACCCATGCGCCGACTGTACGGTAGACGCATTGCTTCTATGCGCTGAGCCGTGAGAAATGTCAGGCTTCATGCGCCGACTGTATGGTCGACTCACTGCTCAGAAACCTGCAAAAATAACAGCTTTTTCCATTTTGTGCATCCTGCCACATTCAGTTATGACTCATATTAAGGTATAATGATTTAACAATGAAAAAGAGGTATAGCATGTTGAAGTATTGCATGATGCTTCTAATTTGTCCAAGGTTATGTGTTGTCATCATCGAAACTCGGAGGCCTGTATTGTGAGACAACTCGCCCTCACATTCTCCCCCTTTTTGATGATGACAACCTGTTGCACACAACATGCGATGTCTTTAACATAGTTGTACGCTCTCCCCCTTTCTTTTTCAGTCAAAGCAGTTGTGGTGGTTGACGCCTTTCTCCCCCTTTGACAACATCAAAAAGAAACGGAGAACTATAAAGTCTTGACGGATTAACAATATAACTAACATAAAATCAAGAAAAGGCCATACAATATATCCAACAGATAATAATTAAACATACACCAATACTGATACATAATATTGATAAGAAACGAAGATAGAACATAAAATAGTAGCACATAAAGTCTTGACAGAATTTAGAAATTAAACAAAACACCATAACAAAGTTTGCAACCAAAAAACAACGAAAGAAACCATGATGCATGCAATCAAAACAACAAATGAAACCATAATGAGACGAACACAAGCTAATAACCCCGTCCACGTCCACGACCACGACCACGCCTCTCATAGAAATGGGGATGGCAATGAGGATGAGCCAAATCAGTGAACTCTTCAGTGATGTTGTTCAGGAAGTCGAGACTCTCAGTAATTGCCCGTTCTTCAGCTTGATGGGAGTGAACAAGAATCTCAAAGTGAGCATCCAGCTGTGTGGAGATTCCACTGATCCGCTCATTTTGAGTTTGCAGCTCAGAGCGAACTTGTTCCATCCGTTCATCCTGACTTCTCATAAAATTCTGCTGTTGTTCCTGCATAGTGGTCATGAAATTACGTTGGTCTAATTGCATGGACTGCATCATTTCCAGAATGTCGGAGTTGTTGGATGACTGTTGAGGAGAAGGAGGTGCCTCAGAGGTAGGTTGATAGGGCTGATAGAATCTCCCAAGTGTGGTCCACCCAGTGTATTGCCATTCACCCCAGCCTTGGTTATTTTCCTCACTGTCAGTTTCTTGTTGACCCGTGTAAGGAGTCCAGTCATTATTGAGGTTGGAATTTGGTGGCGGCTCTTGATAGTTGTCTGGAGGCTCATATGTTTGACGCTCTGTATGATCAGCTTGGTCTGGTTGCACTGTGTCAGCAGCCTGTGTAACCTGTTCTTGTTCTTCTTCACTTTCATCTGAATCATCTGCACTTGCTTCATTCTCTTCACCTTCGGACTCATCTGCACTCTCTTCACTTGATGATTCGGACTGAGGCATATTTGCGCGGCGATAGAATTTGTACTTCTGGTATTTGCGAATCCAGACGTATCCCATCATTGAGAAAACTTTTGGACTGAATTCTTTGTCAGCGGAAATAGAAGTGTATGCAAAGGAGGGGTAGTTCACATTTGCAGAATTGAGGACCTCTTGGATGAAGGATCCATAGGCAAGTGTCGTACTTCGTTTGGAGTCACGCAATTCATATATGTGACTCGCAATGTAATATGGCCAGTTGATTTTGATGTCGTGACCCAGGATATGTATGAGATGAACTTCAGCCTGTTCGACCCTTGATAATCCACCCTGTTTGGGCCGCAGAATGCGCGCCACAATCCACTGAAGAATTCTTGCTGAAGTTTTGAGTTTTCCGGAAGTGACAGATCGTGGAAAAGCAGCACTGTTCACAATGTGGTCAGGATAGGGTCGCTTAAGCATACCATTCAGTGCAGTTTTGAACTCATAACCTTCAATTGTGCGTGAATCAGTTACCTCAGCTAGAGGAGGTTCATTTTCCTCCACAATCATATCAAAATATTTGTTCCAAATTTCAGAAGTTAGAGATACCTGAGTGGGTCCGATAACGGAGTGGAAATTTTCACCATGAAATTTATCATTGAGACCAGTATAGAATATACGTACCAGGTCTTCACTGTACTTGGCATTGCATTCAAGAAATCTCTCAATACCGTGATATGTGAGATAGGTCATGATTTCTCCAAGATGCATGCGTTCGGCAACAAGTTCGTAGAATGCATGTTGTCGTACAACCTTTCTTCGACCAATATCCTTGTTGAAGTTTTCACGGAGGGATGGATGAACAAGTGATTCGGGGGTAATGGGTATTGAGGCAGATGTTGACCCTCTTGACCTCTTTTTGGTGGGTCTATGAGAAGATGAAGCCATGGGTAGAGATTTTGGTGGGTAATGAGAAATGGGAGGATTCTGAAATGGGAGAATGTTGTGGGTTCAGAAAATAGTTTCCCCCTTTTAAGAGAAACTTAGGGTTTGTTGGAGAGTGGAAGAGACAAGAAGAAGTAGTGGAGGGTAGTAGATGCAACTCCCTAGGAATATGAGTGGATGCATGTAACTACCTTTAATGAGGAGACTTGAAACGAACAGGCAGAAAAATAAAACTGAATTTTTCAGCGAGCCGTCGACCATAGCTCTGCATGCGTCGACGCATGCTGTAAAATTTTCAATAATTTTAAAAGTTAAACAGAGTGCGTCGACCTCTGTTCTAGTATGGTCGACTCAAGACCTGAAAATGCAGAATTTTGCCTAGTTTCATATGACATGATGCTTAATAAATGTAGACAATAATGCCACAACAAAAATGTTCAATCAAGCAATTAAATATGCAACAGATGATTTACATATGCACCACAGTTAACATATTTCACTTTGAGATCACAAAGAAAACTTGTATGTAGAGAGAGAAGGAAGAGGAACGATATCACCTTAATGTCGGATAAGCTTGATAAACAACATACTTGTACTTTGCAAAAACATCAAGTTTGTTAGAAGTACAAAATATAGATGTGAATGAAATAAGCTGAAATAAGCAAATTATGACTCCCGCTCCGAAATGTCGAGAATACCGAGTTCTCGGCGAATATGAAAGAAAGGTTCAGTGGCTAGCGGCTTAGTAAAAATATCCGCTAGTTGATTCTTAGTATCAATATGTTCGAACACAACGTCACCTTTCTCAACATGATCTCGAAGAAAATGGTGTCGAATTTTGATATGTTTAGTGCGAGAGTGCAATACCGGATTCTTTGTAAGATTAATAGCACTGGTATTGTCACATAGGATTGGGATACGTTCAAGTTTGAGGTTAAAGTCCAATAGTTGTTGCTTAATCCACATGATTTGAGCAGAGCAACTACCGGCGGCAACGTATTCCGCTTCGGCGGTTGACAAAGCAACTGAAACTTGCTTTTTGCTATGCCAACTAACCAAAGAATTTGAAAACAAGTGACACGTACCACTAGTGCTTTTCCTATCCAACTTGCAACCCGCAAAGTCGGAGTCGGAATAACCTAACAACGAACAATCACTACCTTTGGAATACCACAAGCCATACTTTGGAGTACCGGATAGGTACCGAAGTATTCTTTTAACAGCTTTTAGGTGGGATTCCTTAGGACATGATTGGTATCTTGCGCACATACACACGCTAAACATAATATCAGGACGCGACGCAGTGAGATAAAGAAGTGATCCAATCATACCTCTATACCTTTTTACCTCTACGTCCTTACCGCTTTCATCCTTATTCAAATTTGCACATGTAGGCATGGGGGTGTCTATGGCCTTGGATTTTGCCATGTCAAATCTCTTGAGAAGATCCAAACAATACTTTCTTTGACTCACGAAAGTTCCTTCCTTGAATTGTTTAATTTGCAAGCCGAGAAAGTATGTGAGCTCTCCCATCATACTCATCTCGAATTCACCCTGCATAAGAACAGAAAACTCTCTCACGAGATTCATGTTAGTAGATCCAAAGATTATATCATCAACATAGATTTGAACTAATATTAAGTGCTTTCCTTGACGTTTAATAAAGAGTGTCGTGTCAACCTTTCCTCTTGAGTAACCTTGATCAAGTAGAAATTTACTCAGGCGCTCATACCAAGCTCTAGGAGCTTGCTTGAGACCATACAACTCCCGTTTTAGTTTATAAACATGATCGGGGTACTCATGAGATTCAAAACCAGGAGGTTGTGCAACGTAGACCTCTTCATTTATGTACCCGTTAAGGAACGCACTCTTGACATCCATTTGGAATAACTTAAAATTTTTCGCACATGCGAAAGCAAGAAGAAGGCGTATAGCCTCGAGTCGGGCAACAGGAGCATAAGTTTCCTCATAGTCGATGCCCTCCTCTTGGTTATACCCCTGCGCGACTAAACGCGCCTTGTTACGAGTTATTACCCCGTTTTCGTCCAGTTTGTTCCTAAACACCCATCGGGTGCCGATTACTCGATGACCTCGCGGAGGAGGGACAAGGTCCCAAACCTCATTTCTAGTAAACTGATTTAGTTCCTCCTGCATTGACAGAAACCAATGTTCATCAAGTAGGGCTTCCTTAGGATTTTTAGGTTCCATTTGTGACACGAAAGCGAAGTAATAACAGAAATTACTTAGCTTAGCACGAGTTGTTACACCCTTTGTGATGTCTCCAATAATGTTTTCAATAGGATGGTCTTTAGATGACTTCCATTCATGAGGAAGATCGTCGTTTGAAAGCGGATGAACTTCCTCTGTTGCATCACGGTGTGCATCCTTATCCTCCTCAACTTTGGCTTTGTCAGGTTGATCAATCCCTATCTCGCCACTTTTGAGTATGTCTTCAGTGGATGTACCTGCACCATAAACAACACTATCCTTTCCGACATTTCTCGGGTAGGACTCATCAAAGGTAACATGCACAGACTCTTCTACAGCAAGTAAGCGTTTATTATATATTCTATATGCTTTACTCGAGTGAGAGTATCCGAGAAAGATACCTTCATCGGCTTTGGAATCAAATTTTCCCAAGTTTTCCTTACCATTGTTTAATACAAAACATTTACATCCAAACACGTGCAAGTGAGAGACATTTGGCTTTCGCCCTTTTAAGAGTTCGTACGGTGTTTTGTTTAGAATGGGGCGAATAAGTACCCTATTCAAAACATAACATGCCGTACTAATGGCGTCGGCCCAAAAATATTTAGGTAAACCACTCTCATTAATCATTGTTCTTCCCAATTCTTCTAGAATACGGTTTTTGCGCTCCACAACCCCGTTTTGTTGAGGAGTGCGTGGAGCGGAGAAGTTATGATCAATACCATGGTTACCGCAATATTCTTCAAACAAATGATTTTGAAACTCACCTCCATGGTCGCTCCTTATGGACACTATGTTTGTATTTAACTTGTTTTGGGAAAGCTTAGCAAACTTTTCAAAAGCGGCGAATGTATCACTTTTACTTACTAAGAAGATGGTCCAACAAAACCTAGAAAAGTCGTCCACTATTACGAACCCGTAATAGTTTCCTCCTAGACTTTTGATCCTAGACGGCCCAAACAAGTCCATGTGTAGAAGTTCAAGAGGTCTCGTTGTTGAAATTATCTTTTTGGATTTAAATGAGATCCTTGTTTGCTTCCCTTTTTGACAAGCATCACAAAGGTGATCCTTGGTGAACTTTATTTTGGGAAGTCCTAAGACTAGGTCTTTTGAGACTACCTTATTGAGTAAATAAAAATTAACATGCGCTAAACGCCTATGCCATAGCCATGAGTCTTCACTCATAGTTACGAGGCATTTGTCGCTTGTTAATGATACTTCATTTAAGTCAAGCATATATACATTGTTTACTCTAAAATCATTAAACATATTCTTCTTATCATTTTCATGCACAATTTTGCAACAATCTTTTGAAAAGGATACATTGTATCCTTTGTCGCACAGTTGGCTAATGCTAAGCAGATTATGTTTAAGGTTTTCGACAAGCAATACATCAGAAATCATAGCAGAGGCGGGATTACCTACATTACCTTTGCCTAGTATTGCTCCGCGGTTGTTATCACCATAAGTTACATACCCTTTCTTCTTAGCCACAAAGTCTATGAATAAGGATATGTCTCCAAACATGTGTCTTGAGCACCCACTATCGAGAACCCATCTTCTCTCGGTGGTCTCGACACATTTCACCTGTCAAAACATAATTAGCACAAGGAGGTACCCAATGGCATATTGGGTCCTAATAGGTTAGCGACAAAATGGTTGCGTTTGGGCAACCATTGGTAGATGCATTTAGGAACAAGAAATCTTCTAAAATGGCATTTACCAATGGAGTGGCCTTTCCTGCAACAGTATAAGCAAGCAAACTCAACTTTAGAGACACTTTCACTTGCTTGATCCCTAATTACATATGCATATTTTTGGTATGGATTAATCATACTTTTTCTAAAATCCTTTTTATCAATAGCAAATGTAATTTTAGGCTCGAGTGCCTTGTTTAATTTGGCCTTGAGGTGTCTAACCTCACCTTGCCAAATATGACAAGTGCCACACCCGAAGTTGAAAGGGTTTCTATCGTCCTTACAATCCGATTCATTGCCTTTCACAATGGAAGCCTTTAGGTCCTCTAATTTCTTTTCGGACTCTTTAACCTTATGCTCTAAATACGTAAAGATTTTCTTATTAGAAGCAAGTTTCTTGAAGGCTTCAACTGCTTCATTATGTAAGGCATGAAATGCGGCTAGTAATTCTGAATGCGACATATTTTATGACTTATCATATTTAGAGTTACGTACCTGTTTTTTCTTATTTTTCTGATTGGCGGAGAGGCATAGATTCACGGACTCTTCTTTATCACTAGAACTTTCATCAGAGGAGGAAGAGTTGCTGTCACTTTCCCATGCTATGTACGCTCTCCTGGGCTTTGATGATTTCTTGTGTGGTTTTGATGATTCCTTGTCCTTTCCCTTTTTATTCATTGGACAGTCCGGTTTGTAGTGACCAGGCTTTCCACACTTGTAGCACGTCCCTCTAGTCTTTTTACCTTTCGAGTCATCATCCTTGGAGTGTCTTGATTGTTTCCGGAAGTTTACCAAGTTCTTCTCGGAATGTTGTATGCCGTTCTTCCTCACGTAACAGTTATACCTTTTAACAAACAACCCCATATCTTCGCTTGTGTCTTCTTCTTCTTCGTCGCTCGAGGAATAATCATTTTGCTCTTTTGCTTGAGACTTCGAGGAGGAAGTCTTGAGAGCTATCGATTTCTTTTCACTCACCTTCGCTTTGTCTTTCTTTTCCATTTTCTCATGTTGGTCTAGGCTCAAGAGTACCTGTTCATGCTCTTGCAATTTGCCAAACAATGTTGTCAAATCTAATATGGTAAGATCATTTGCCTCTTTGATGGCGGTCACTTTTGGCTGCCATTCCCTGTTTAGACATCTCAAGACTTTATTAGTAGTAACGTCATTGGAAATAGGCCTACCTAATGAATGTAAACGATTGATAAGATGAGTAAATCTCTTTTGCATGTCAGCAATGGTTTCCCCTTGCTCCATGAAAAAGAGATCAAACTCTTGTATAAGAGTGTTGATTCTAGCTAACTTAACATCGGTTGTCCCCTCATGGGCTATTTGTAGTGAATCCCACATGGCCTTAGCAGTAGGACAATGGGATACACGATAGTATTCATCTACACCTAATGAGGAGATTAAGATGTTTTTAGCTTTCCAATCATAATTATATTTTTTCTCATCGTCATCGGTCCATTGTGCTTCAGGCTTTGGCACAACTACATTATCTGCATTGGTCATAGTAATTTCTATTGGACCATTAAGGATAATGTTCCATATTTTTCTATCTATGGAGTTGATATGCACACGCATACAGTCTTTCCAATAACTGTAATTTTCACCGTTGAAAACAGGAGCCCTATTGTATGCCCCTTTAGGTTCGTTTGCCATTTTCTATCTCGTTGTATTTGAAACACCGAATAACCGGAGCTCTGGATACCACTTGTTAGACTATGGCACGGATCTAGAAGGGGGGGTTGAATAGATCCCCAATTAAAATTTGAGTCGGCGCTACCAATTTGAAATTGGTTTTAAAATTGTTTTTAAGTGCGGAAGCGGCCGAGGAAAATTGTAGTCTAAAACGAACGGTTATTGGAAAACCGGATATACGTAAGCCTATGGATTTATGACAATTCGGAAAAATAGAATCACAACACAAACTATGCTTATCAATTATTTACTTCAATTTGCAAGGTTACCTAGTTCCAATGAAAAACAAGGCACACAAAAACTAGAAGCAAAATAAGACAATTTTAGTTCAGGACTTTTGTCGAACAGTTTGTGTGCACAAATACCTCAAAGAATATTTATGTTGAGTAAGAGATTGGAAATGCCTTAGTACAATATTCTTATTGTACTTAGTAGTTAAAACAGAGTTTCAACACCTTACTCAATTTGTATCACAGTTTGACAATAATCACTTAAGCTAGAATCACTTATTTTATAAGCTGAATTGAAAATGACAGAAACTAAAGAACACACGATTTGATGAGGCAGTTCCCCCGTCGTCCTCGCTTCGGGGTACGTCTGCCCTCAATTCTAAAATTAGAATTGAGATATATTGAATATATATCACCTGTTGGAATGAACAGTTTACACAAGAGTTGATAGACAATGATACAAACAATCTCAAATGATGTTGATGCTTGCTATCCCTTCTTGCACCTTGATTCAAGATGAATCAAGCCCTTCAATTTGTTGTGAATGATCTCCGATTCCAGCCACCTTAATGAAAAACCTTCCGTTGTTCAAACCTTCGGCTCGACTGATCTTAGACACCAACAAATCAAAACCCGGAAAGTCTTCAACACTTCAACGCCCTAGCTACTAAACTGATGAACCTTCCGTTGATCAATTACCTTCGCACTTACTTGAATGTTGAACGAACTATTCCGTAGCAAAAGCCCTCAAAACCTTCTAGTCTTGATGGGTAAAACCCTCAAGGTTTTCTGCAAGAAACACCTGCCCCAATTTCCACTCGAACCGGATCTTCAATCAACGCGTTCGAACCTTATCACCCTTGAACAAGACACCAATCACAGCAAAAATGATTGTGTATATTTATGGATTTGTGTGTTGTTTGAAGGATGAAGATGAAGAAATATGTTGCACCTATTTCACGTTTCTTGCCCTGACAATTTACTCAAGATTTCAATTGTTAGTTTGTCAAAAATAAGCAAAACTCTATTTATAGTAATAACCAAAACAGTCAACTGAACAGAATTTTAAAACACAGCAAGAAAAACTGCACAGCGCGCGAACGGTCGACCATAGGGTCGGCGTGCACTAACCCGTGGGTAATACACAGCTTCATGCGCTGAGTGGCATGGTCGACGCATGTCTTCATGCGCTGATCCGTGGAAAATTAAACACCCATGCGCCGACTGTACGGTCGACGCATTGCTTCCATGCGCTGAGCCGTGAGAAATGCCAGGCTTCATGCGCCGACTGTATGGTCGACTCACTGCTCAGAAACCTGCAAAAATAATAGCTTTTTCCATTTTGTGCATCCTGCCACATTCAGTTATGACTCATATTAAGGTATAATGATTTAACAATGAAAAAGAGGTATAACATGTTGAAGTATTGCATGATGCTTCTAATTTGTCCAAGGTTATGTGTTGTCATCATCGAAACTCGGAGGCCTGTATTGTGAGACAACTTGCCCTCACAAACTTCTCTCTGGCTGGACCCTTTTGGCTCCTGTAGTTGTGGCTTACTGCCACTTTTGAAACCTCTTCTAAGGTCGACCTTCTGATGACAACGACTGAACTATCAATGGTCGAACAAGCAAAGAGGTTTGACTGAACCTACTAACCTTACCGATAAGAGCAGAGAAAACTAAGACGTTTTCGCCTCTTACTTGTTGATGTTTTCTAAACTTCACAGTTTCACTTCAACCATGGCTCCGTTTTCAAAAAGAACTTATGGCCCATAATGGTTTGCTTTACCACTTTTGGGAACTGGCGACAAGGCAGCGGAGAAGGAAACCAAAAGGATTTGGTCGTCCTTCTTGATGCTGAAGCTCTTCTCGGTTTGTTTGGAGCCCAACAAAGAACAGGTGAGGATTATCCCTTATCTACCCAATCTGGTATCTCTCCAGTTTGGGATTAACCAAGCTATTCCCCGTATATTTTTCAAGAATAAGATCGAGTTATGCCTTAACACTGTCAATTATTCTGAAGATGATTGGCTGCAACGCCTTACTCGACACGTTGATGGTCTACCCCAACTCAGCCTTCTCAACTTTGACCCCAGCCATTATTGCACTTCAGTTTTTGATACTTGGTGGAAAAACTACTACACTCAAGAATTCATGGATATTGCCACCATATGCAAATATCTCACTGACGCCTTTTCTTCTTTGCAGAAAAAGTTCGAGAAAGGTATATTGACCCATATCAAAGAAATATAAACCTTCCAAAAGTACTTTGGAACTGCATACTACCCAAATAATCTTAGATGGACGATCAGTGGGGCGGCTATGACTCTTAAGGATAAACTTTTGGCGAAGCTTCCAAATCTGAAACTCCCTACTTATGTCACAGACAAATATAAATTCGCCCTCAACTTTTATACTCCAAAATTTCCCCCTCTGCCAACCAGTGACATGGCTCTTGCCTTTGCTCCTCCATTTCCGCGTTGTTTCATTTGTGGAGAATTTTTGAAGGTACACAAAAATGAGTGTTTGGAGCATGTGCAGCATGTGACTTCGACTAAGCTGGATCTTTACAGTTTCAAAGGTCACCTTCAGGTCGACATGGATAATGTAAGGTTCGAAACCCCCATACATGAGGGTGAGGAAGCGTACAAATTTATTTTAACATTTATTTTCCACTTATTCTTACAATCTCTAACCCATGACTGAACTTACATTTCTTATATTAATCGCAACTGTTGAGTACAAGAAAAGGACCAGAGAAACTATCAGGGTCGGGGCTTTACTTAATCAATCTAAAGCTGAAGGGACCTCGTCTAATCCCTCTCAAGTATGAGTCGCAACCACAAATGTCTATGACACTCTACGACTCTCACTTTTTCTTATTCATATTTTCTTGGTCATGCAGGTCAATGACAATATTGTAGAGGGTGCATCTGGTGCCGCGACTACTGACCCAGTCTAGGTGAATGACTTTTCTCTAGATCCATCTCCTCATAAGAAGAAAGCCAAGAAAATTTTGGCAAGAAAAATTCCAGCCAGTCCAAGAATGACTTTGATTCCCAAAACCAAACAGGGGGAAAACTTGCTACTGGTAGAGTATTGAAGGTCACCCAAGTGGCTAAAAATCTAGCGTCAAATGAGAGCGCCAGTGCCAACCCTGATTGTGAACCCTTGAAGGTACTTATAATTCTAACTTTCCTATTATTCTTTTTACTTTAGATGTTAACCAGTACCTTATTTTTTGCAGGATAAACCAACCATCCAAACTAAGATAGCTTCGACTACAAAAGCTACACCTACCAACAGTTCTCCAATTTTACAGCCTTCTACCGTTGAAGTCATTCCAGATGAAGTTAGAAAACCTGTCGATGACATTATCTCTCATCACTCTACCAATAAATTGTCTCTTACTAACTCCTCTTCTTCAACTTCATCCGAAGAGAACCAAGGCCATATTGACCTAGAGCAACACTCCCTAGAAACCAACCCTGGTGACGAACAACCCTTATCAACTGCTGAAAAAACTCAACCAGATCAAGAAACTTAAACACTTCAAGAGACTGCTGATGCGTCAAAAAAGGATCATGATTCGCAGACTCATGAGCCTACTGTCGATAAGACTGCTTCAACAAGAATTCCCCTCTTACAGGAAGAATTAGACGCGCTGAAGGTAAATGATTCTAGGACTTATGTGAAGATGATTATGAGGAGAAAAAGCAGTTCCACCGAGAAAGGCTCTAGCTCTTCTATTATGTCTGGCGGAACTTATGGTCATGAGTCTCTTGATTCTGTTCTTAAACAATTGAAGAATCTTATTAGGGACGTTGACCATTTTACAACTTTAGAAAAGGATTTCATATATGGATACAGAGTGTCGAAGGAAAACCTTCAAGAAGTCATTGAAGCAAGAGGGAAAGTGGTAGCCGTTAGAATTATGCCCATAAGACTTGGAAATAACTAAACTTGGGTGCATGGATGGCAAAAATTTTGAAAATTTTGCCATAGACGGTCTAACAGATAAGGATTGAAGAAAGCCTATAGCCGAATACCTGCAAAATCCAACAGCTTCGACAGAGCAAAGAGTCAGGTATCAAGCCTTAAGTTATATGCTCACGGGTAACGAATTGTTTAAAAAGACCCCTGGGGGAGTCTTGTTAAAGTGCCTTAGTGAAATAGAGGCATACTTAGCGCTTTCGATAGTTCATAGTGGGGCATGTGGAGCACACCAAGTTGGCCATGAAATGAAATGGTTGTTGTTTCAACAGGGAATGTATTGGTTCACTATGTTAAAGGATTGCATAGAGTTCACCAAGGGTTGTCAGGAATGTCAGATCCACGCTGGCATACAGCATATTCCTGCAAGCGAGTTACACTCCATAGTAAAACCATGGCCTTTCAGAGGATGGGCTTTGGATATAGTGGGAGAAATTCGACCAGTATCGTCAAAAAACCAAAGGCATATCTTGGTTTGCATTGACTATTTTACCAAATGGATTGAAGCAATACCATTAGTAAATGTAGGTCAAGAAGACGTTATTGAATTCATCCAAAATCATATCATCTATATAGTTGGTATCCCAGAAACAATTACAACAGATCAAGGATCAATTTTTACTGGTTGAAAGATGCAGGAATTTGCCAAAGAAATAGGTTTTAAACTCTTAACTTCTACGCCTTATTATGCTCAGGCGAATGGGCAAGTCGAAGCTGCTAACAAGTTGGTAATTAGACTAATCAAGAGGCATGTGGGAAAGAAGTCTAGAAATTGGCACAAGACGTTAGACCAGATCATTTGGGCATGTCGAACGTCCCCCAAGGAAACTACTAACAATACGCCCTTTCGACTTACCTTTGGTCATGATGCAGTCTTGCCTGTCAAGATATGTTTGCGATCTGTAAGAATCCAGAAACATCATGAGATCCCTACGGAATCTTACTGGGCAATGATGATGGACGAACTAGTGGACATGGATGAAGAGAGGCTTAGAGCCTTATAGTTGTTAAAAAGACAAAAGAGAAGGGTTGAATAATCCTACAACAAAAGGGTTAAGTTTAAATCCTTTCTATATGGTGATCTAGTGTGGAAAGTAATCTTGCCCATGGATCGAAAAGATAGGACTCTAGGCAAATGTGAAGGTGAGATAATACTTAGAAGGGGGGTTGAATAAGTATGAAAGATTAAAACTTAGAATTAAAACACAAGTATTTTTATCCTGGTTCGTTGAACTTAACTACTCAAGTCCACCCTTCCTAGAGTGATTTGCCTTTCTCAAACAAGGACTTAATCCACTATTTAATCAAACAGATTACAATAGTAACACCTAAGAACAACTGTTCTTAGTCTTCTCAAGAGCTACTGATTCCAACTGAATCCTCTTAAGGAAATCCTTTACAATTAATGTAAATCTAATACAAGAGTAAGAATGCTTCTAAAAAGCTTTAATCACAACAGTGATATTTCTCTTAAGTTTAAGTACAATGAAATTAATTCTAAGAAGAATATGAAAGTATGAGAGCTTTGAATGTTTCAATTTCTTTTCAGCAAGAAATCTAACTGAAGAATTTGGTGGAGACTTGCTTTTATAGGCAGCTGATCCAAGAGAGCTGCACGTTGAGAAGAGTGTCCCAAAAGGTATGAGCCTTTTTGTCTTCACATCAACTGACCTTTCCTAGAAGAAGAAAGCACAGAAAAATCCTTTTTGTCTGTCTTCTTGTGTCTAGCATAAATGAGGAAAGAGACGTTTGATTTTCTCCAACGGATATATTCTTTGAATATTTCTTCTTCAGTTTTCAACAAGTTCATCAGAGTCTAATTAAGTCAGAGTCTTCTGATGATGATCAGAGCTTGCTGGATCAGAGTCTTCTGCAGCAGGTGTGCTTTCAGCGTGTTAAATATCAGAGCATATTTGGAACAGAACTTCAGTACTGGCAGCTTTAGTACTTTCAGAAACTTCTGTAGAATCTATGCTTTGAAAATCTCTTTATACAATATTCTTCTTTGCTTCAGATGCTTCTGACTTGCTTCAGATGCTTCTACTTGCTTCAGATGCTTCTGCTTGCTTCAGATGCTTCTGCTTGCTTCAGATTCTTCTGGAGCTTCTGCTTCAGAATCTTCTGGAGCTTCTTGCCTTAGATCCTTCTGGATGCTACGCTCAGGATCTTCTGTTAGCAGCAATCAGAATCTTCTAATGAGTGCATTTGGCGCTTCAGAGTCTAATTAATTTCTTGCATTCAATTCAGATTTGCTTCTGGAGTGTTAATTTCTTTGCTATCTGCAGTAAAAACTCTCAAGCAAATTTTAGAGTGTATAATTCTTAAATACAAAATTTCCTAAAAGTTATCATCAAAACATAGAGATGTTATTAAGAACCAATCTGTGTTCTAACAATCTCCCCCTTTTTGATGATGACAAAAACATCAGAAATTTTGTTTAATTGAAAATATTGAAATTATAACTCCCCCTGAGATGATGAATCTCCCCCTGAGTTAAATACAGAAAAGGAATAGGAACTTCCCTTTTGTCTTGAGTAATCTTCAGAGTTAGATCTTGTTTGTTCTTTTAACATTTGAAGGTCAAAATGTCTTGGAGATTTAATGTTCAGAGTTCGATAATGGTCAAATGATCTGAGAGACTCAGAGTTTCTTTTATAGAATTTACTTATCAAATGTTCTGAAATAGTCAAATTAAATGTTAGATAGAATAAATATGTCTGAAGTTTCATTCTGGTGAAGTTATATTAAACAGTTCAGATCTATATTTTCTCCCCCTTTTTTGTCATAAGCAAAAAGTAAAACTTTAAAAAGACAAATAAAAGGAAATAGTAAAGAAGATAAATCAGTGGAGAAAAACTTTGATTCATTCAAGAGATCAAGAGTACATAGGCAAACATCAGAAGATATAGCAATAAAGTACATATGCAAACAACAGATGCAAAAACATTAGAATGAAAAAAAATGAAAATCTAAGAGTGTTTGGACAAAAGCATCTTCAATAGATCTGTAATCTCAGAGGATGATTGCTCTTGCTTGGACATCCACTTAGCCATAGTTTCATTCTTTTGATCTTGCTTTGACATCCATTCTGTCATATCCTCATACTTCTTATCCTGCTTTGCCATCCATGACTTGATCTCTGACTGACCAGCTTCCAGAGCAGCAATCTTATCTTCAAAATCTGGATGTTCTTTCTTTAACTCAGATGAAGAAGTATGATCAGGTTCTGGAGCTTGAACAGAGTCAATTTCCATTGGTTCTGTAGAGTCTGGAGCAGTGGAGTTAGAATGAGGGTCTACCAGAGTCATAGCCAACGGATTTTCCTCAGATGCAGTGTCAGTAGATTCTGTTGAAGGTGGAGGAGCATCTGTAAGGAGCAGAGGATCAGATTTCTTGACAGTCCAGAATAGAGTCCTTGCAGCCTCGGCAAATCTGAGCTTCGCATCATCAGAATAGATGTTCTTCAGATTTGAGGCCACAGAGTTGAATCTGTTGATGAATCCATTCCAGATGATGTCAGATTCTTTGGCATCCATTGTTGCTGAGCATTTCTTCTGAACATTACCTAAATACAACTGTATTTCTTGCAAAAAAGTTTGAAATAAATGATTAACATTAAGTCTGGGCTTAGGATGTAATAGAGTTTCCAGAGTTATTGGTTTTGGTTGGGGAGTTGGTGGAAAAAGAGATTTTTGAATAGAGATCAGAGGAGGAGGATAATATGGAATGAAGGGAATTTTAGGAGCTTTTTCTTTTGATCTGTTTAAGGAATTTAACAGATGAGGTTTTGCTCTGGTGTGAAGGGTAACTACATCAAAAGGTTCATTTGAGTAGGGTTGGAAGGCAGATTTGGGTGGTTCATCAGATGCAACATTGTTATCTGATGTAATTGGCAGAGCTGAAGCAACAACTTTATCAGATTTTGCAGAACAGGATATAGTTGCTAATGAATCTACATCTGACTTGGATTTTATATAGTCAAGAATCACAGATGGAAGGGCCATTGTGGGTTTGGGTTTCAGAGGGTTGATAGGGTCAGATGGTTCAACTCGGTCATAAAAGTCTTTGAGTTTGAAGCCATAAGCCAAATTGTGAAATAGAGATGATACTTGGGCACAAGATATAGATGATCTTGGATTTGAATTTGGAATCAATATTTTAGATGATGGTGTTGGTGTGGGAATAGGATCTGGAATGAGAGCTTTTGAAGGTATAATGGGTTCAAGTTGATTTACCTCAGAGTATTTTTGAGATGGAGAGATTAGAAAATCTGGGTGGAGGTCTGATTTTGAGGAGTTTGAGGAGGTGGTTGGTGTGCAGGAAGTAGAAGATACTTGAAACACAGTTTTTAAGGGTGTGACATCAAGAACTTCTGTTTCAGGAATGTGGGGTTCTGAAGTGTTGGTTGGTTCTGAAGGAATTTCAGAGGGTTTTGATGGTTGTGAGGGTTGTTCTGAGATGGGTGAAACAGATGTAATAGTGATTGGTTCAGATGTGACTGGAACAGATGTTATTTTTGTAGGTTCAGAAGAAGTGGGTTCAGATGATTTTGGTGGTGGATTATCTGATGGTGGTTGATGTTCAGAGGCTTTTTTTGATGGAGGTTCTTGTGGTTTTTCAGGTTGTTGTTCTTATGGGTGCTGTTGTTGTTCAGATGGCTTTTGTTTAGGGTGTTCAGAGGGTTTTTGTTGTACAGAAGGTTGTGGTTGTTGTTCTGTAGGTTGTTGTTCTGAGGGTTGTTTCTGTGAAGATTGTTTTTTAGGAACAAACTGTTTGATTTGGATTTTTGGTTGAGATGATGGTGGTACAGAGACTTTTGGTGTTGGAATTGTGTTTGTTGTTGTTGGTGTTGGAACAGGTGTTTGTTTTTGTGGTGATTTAGAACTTGGAGCAGTAAAAGAAGTAGTTTGAGTAGAGGGTGGTTTTGGAACAAACTTAATATTAGAGTCATTTATAACAATTGTATTTGCAGAAGATACAGAAGATTTAGTACCTTTTATCTTGATCCTCTTGGCTGGTACAGAAGAAGTGTCTTCATATTCTTTTCTCTTCAAGAGCTTCTTTGGCTTCTCAGCAATCTTGACCTTCTTCTGAACAGGTGCAGCTTCTGCTGCTGGCTGAGTCCTCTTTCTTTGGAGTTGAGCTTCTTCTTCTTCTTCTTTTGCATCAGGTAGAGGTTGTCTTGCTAGCTGTATCACGCTTGCAGGAACAGGCTTTCCTTCCTTCTTACATTCATCAATGTACATAACCACAATGTGTCTTGGCTCTTCAGCAAAGAACAGTGGAAAGTCATCTACAGGAACCCTCTTCTTACTGAGTTCAGACACATTCAGCTTCTTGGGAGCTGTTGTGAGTTCATCCACTATTTTAAGTCTCTGAAGACTTTTGGCATTCAGAGACTTTCCCATTATGAATTCCAATTCCTCTGTAACTCCAGCAGCATACAGAGCAGAGACCAATCCATTCTCAGTTAGAAGATCTGAGATCAACCTTCCAAAAGGGATCCAGGTTCTGATCTTCTGTCCTTTTTCTTTCATATACTCTCTAGATGCATTTATATGGTTCCACAGATGCATAAAAAGAATATATGGAAGATCTACCTTGGTGCTCTGACTGAGGCAATACATGAAATAGAGCTGTTCATTATTGACATAGTCTGGAGAGTTTGTTGACTTCCTATGATGGATGCATCCCATGAAGATCTTGGCCCAGATCTTGTAGTCAGGCTTCAGATCCTTGAATTTGTTAGAAGCTTGACCAGCAGTCATCACTTTTTCATACACCTCATCCATGTCCACACGCCCAGCTGGCAAGTGGGAAACACCATCTGATTCTTCATATCCAATTAGCTTTCTGATTAGATCTTCTGTGATAATGATTTCTTTTCCCAGTACAGAAGATAGGATGAACTTGGGATAAACTGAGGCATGGATCCAGAACTCTTTCACAAGGAGGGGATAAACTGGTCCAAAGAGTCTATCAAAGTACTTTACCCATCCTTGAGCACCAATGATAGAACGAAATTCAAAGCCATTTTCTGCAAGTGAGTCAAATTCTACCATGGATTCACACAAAACCTCCAACTTCTCAACAGGGGTTAAAAGAGTTCTTTTAGGAGGAGAGTAAGGAGAAACACCCATGTTTGCAGAAGTTACTGCAGCCATTGAAGATTGGAATTGAGCAGCTGTTGATGATGAATTTTCCATTGAAGAATGCTTTGTCACACGCTTAGGTTTAGGGTTTTTATGCAGAGCGAAGAGAAGATGAAAACACATATAATTTTCTGAGATTGTGAAAAGTGTGAAAGTGAAGATAAGTTATGTATTTATACTAAAACACTTAGGCATACCAATAGTCAGAATTTTTTGCACGTTTTAACAAGCATTAAATGAAAAGAATAATAATCATTTTAAACATTAATTGCTTCTGACAATTTAGGGGGAAAATCAAGATTTTCACTATTCAAACTTCACCTCAAACGTCTCTCCAGTAATGTACACGCCACCTCTTCAGATTTGGTGTGACACGTGTTTGCTTGCATGTGTTCTGAATTCTCTTAAGAAATGAAACGTTAGCCAACGTTCAGATCTTCTAAGGATTGTTAGTTCAGAGTTTCACCAAAAGAAGATATTGAGCAGAATAAATAAGCAATCAGAAGAAATACTTCAGAATATTAGGCATTTTTGCATCTGAAAAAAATTGCTTCTGACAAATATTATTCTGGACAAAAATCCATACCAATATTTTTCAGAATAAATTTAAATCTATCTTCAACAAGGGGTTTTGTAAAAATATCTGCCCATTGATGATTTGTATCAACAAAGGCTAAATTTATGATTCCCTTCTGAACATAGTCTCTGATGAAATGATGCTTAATTTCTATATGTTTTGCCTTAGAATGTAAAATGGGATTCTTGGACAAACATATAGCAGAAGTATTATCACAAAAGATAGAAATGTTACTTTCAAAAATTTGATAATCTTCTAGTTGACTTTTCATCCAGAGCATCTGCGTGCTACATCCAGCAGCAGCAATATATTCTGCCTCTGTGGTTGAAAGTGCAATCGTGGGTTGCTTCTTGCTGTACCAGGAGATTAGATTTCTTCCTAGAAATTGACAGCTTCCAGAATTACTTTTTCTTTCCACTCTGTCTCCAGCGTAGTCAGCATCACAGAATCCAACTGATTTGAAATCATCAGATTTTCTGTAACACAAACCCACATTAGAAGTACCTTTCAGATACCTTAGAATCCTCTTGACAGCTGTCAAGTGTGATTCTCTAGGATCTGATTGGAATCTAGCACACAGACAAACACTGAACAATATGTCAGGTCTAGAAGCAGTAAGATAAAAAAGAGAGCCAATCATACCTCTGTAGAGATTCTGGTCTACTTTCTTACTTACCTCTTCCTTGCCAAGTGAGCTAGTAGGATGCATGGGAGTCTTTGCCAGCTTACTATCAGTCATGTTAAATTTTTTCAGAAGTTCTTTAACATATTTGGTCTGATGTATGTAAGTGCACTCTGGAGTTTGATTAACTTGGATTCCTAGAAAGAATCTGAGTTCTCCTATCATGCTCATTTCAAATTCTGCCTGCATACATGTAGCAAACTCCTTTCCAAGCATAATATTTGTTGATCCAAAAATAATATCATCCACATAAATTTGACAAATTAGAAGATCTTTCTTAATTGATTTACAAAAGAGTGTTGTATCCACTTTGCCTCTGATGAAATTTTTCTCCAGAAGAAAATTGCTCAACCTCTCATACCAAGCTCTGGGAGCTTGTTTTAAACCA
Organism: Lathyrus sativus; assembly: GCA_963859935.3. Classification (NCBI taxonomy): domain Eukaryota; kingdom Viridiplantae; phylum Streptophyta; class Magnoliopsida; order Fabales; family Fabaceae; genus Lathyrus; species Lathyrus sativus. The sequence goes on from OZ012735.1 coordinate 266,911,712, forward strand.
TATAGAGATTTCTTTAGTTTGAAAACATGATCTGGAAATTTTTCATTTTCAAAACCAGGAGGTTGGTGGACATAAACTTCTTCTTCTATAATACCATTAAGAAAGGCATTTTTAACATCCATCTGATAAAGAGTGATGTTATTTTGTGCAGCAAATGAAATAAGAAGGCGTATAGATTCTAACCTTGCCACTGGAGCATATGTCTCAGTGTAATCAATACCTTCTTGTTGACTGTACCCTTGAGCAACCAACCTTTCCTTATTCCTTTCAACTTCTCCTTTCTCATTCAGTTTATTTCTGAAGACTCATTTTGTACCAATTATATTGAATCCTTGTGGTCTTTGAACTATATCCCATACATCATTTCTGGTAAATTGATTTAGCTCTTCTTGCATAGCAATAATCCAATTATTGTCTTGCAGAGCTTCATCTACTGAAGATGGTTCAATTTCTGACACCAGTCCAAATAGTGATGTTTCATATGATCTTAGAAAGGATCTTGTTCTGATGGGATCATCCTTCTTTCCAATAATGGCATCCTCTGGATGAGAAGCTTTAATTCTGGATGATGATCCTCTAATGGTTGATTCTTCAAAAATGTTTAGATTATTCATCTGAAAAGTTAAAGGAATAGCATCTGGCGTTGCTTCTAGTTCCTTCACTTGAATTTTGTCTGCTTCTGGGACTTCAGAGTCAATGAAGACTACTTCTCTATCTGCAGATTTTTCAGACTGCTTTGGCTTTTCAGAGCCAAGCTTATCATCAAATCTGACATGAATGGATTCTTCCACAATCTGTGTCTCAGTGTTGTATACTCTGTAGCCTTTAGAGCGTTCAGAATATCCAAGCATGAAACACTTCTGTGCTTTGGAATCAAACTTGTTCAGATTTTCCTTAGTATTTAACATATAGCAAATACATCCAAAAGGATGAAAATATGAAATGTTGGGCTTTCTGTTCTTCCACAGTTCATAAGGAGTCTTTTTCAGAAGAGGTCTTACAGATACTATGCTCTGAATGTAACAGGCTGTGTTGATTGCTTCTGCCCAAAAGTGTTTTGCCAGATTTGTCTCATTGATCATGGTTCTGGCCATTTCTTGCAGAGTTCTGTTTTTCCTCTCTACAACCCCATTTTGTTGTGGAGTTCTAGGATAGGAAAAATCATGAGCAATGCCATTTTCAGAAAAATATTTTTCAAAATATTTATTTTCAAATTCACCACCATGATCACTTCTGACTTTTATAATTTTGAAATCCTTTTCATTCTGGACTTGCTTGCAGAAGTCAAAGAACATAGAATGTGACTCATCCTTGTGTTTTAAGAACTTTACCCATGTCCATCTGCTATAGTCATCAACAATGACTAATCCATACTTCTTGCCTTTAATGGATGCAGTTTTCACTGGTCCAAACAGATCAATATGAAGTAATTCTAGTGGTTTGGAAGTAGAAACAACATTTTTTGATTTAAAAGATGATTTTGAAAACTTCCCTTTTTGGCATGCTTCACAAAGAGCATCTGAAGTGAACTTCAGATTAGGGAGTCCTCTGACAAGATTAAGTTTATTAATCTGAGATATACGTCTCATATTAATATGGCCCAATCTTCTGTGCCAGACCCATTGCTCTTCATTAACAGACAAGAGGCATTTAACATTTTGAACTTTAAGTTCTGAAAGGTTTATTTTATAAATGTTGTTTTTCCTCTTACCACTAAATAGGATAGATCCATCCTTTTGACTAATAGCTTTACAACATTTTTTATTAAAGGTGATATCATAACCATTGTCACTTAATTGACTTATGGACAATAAGTTATGCTTTAACCCTTCAACAAGTAAAACATTAGTAATAGAGGGAAGTTTACCATTTCCAATAGTGCCAGATCCAATGATCTTGCCCTTCTGGTTCCCTCCAAACTTCACATCACCTCCAGATCTAAGTTCCAGACTTTGGAACATAGACTTTTCTCCTGTCATGTGTCGCGAGCATCCAGAGTCCAGGTACCATGATTGGTGTCCTGACCTTGCTGCTAAGAACATCTGCAATAGGAATTATTTTATTTTTAGGTACCCAGATCTTCTTGGGTCCTTTGGGGTTAGTTGGGTTGTAAGTTTGTCTAAACTTCTGTTTTTCAACATACTGTTTATTCTAACTTGCCTTGGGTTTAAACACATAAGTATTCTTCTCAGAGCTTGTGTGTTTAATGTCATTTAAGTGACCAAATTTGAATTGAGAATACAGAGGTGTCTTCTTGATGAAAAGTTTGTCAACATATTTTGGATTACTTCCAGATGAAGATTCATATCCAATACCTCTTCTGTTGTTCCCACTAACACCATAGATCATAGAAGCCATCTTGCTTCTGTCTATGCTCTTAGTAAGGAATCTCTGAAAACTAGAGTCATATTTTTCTAAAATGTTTTCACATGACTTAGTCTCAGATTCAGATTCTTGTTAAGTTATTTCAAAGTCATTTTTGATTTTCAGATTAATTTCTTTTTGCTCAACAAGTTCTATCTTCAGAAGATCAATCTCAGATTCAAGATTTCTTTTTAGCTTCTTGTATTTGAGTTTGATATTGTTATAACTTTTAAGAACTTCTGATAAAACTTTTATAAGTTCTTCTTTGGTAAGTTTAGCCATTACCTCTTCAGCGTCATCATCAGATTCAGAATCTGATTCATATCCTGAGGTTCCTTCCTCCTGATCTTCTGTGCTGGCCATCAGTGCAACATTAGCACATTCTTCTTCTGATTCAGAAGATGGTTCAGATTCATCTGAGTCATCCCATGTTGCCATCATAACCTTCTTCTTTTTGTTAAACTTCTTCTTGGGTTTTTCTTTTTGAAGCTTGGGGCAATCATTCTTGTAATGCCCAGGTTCTTTGCACTCATAGCACACAACTTCTTTCTTGCCAGATCTTTTGTGCCCAGAAAATTCCTTTCTATGATCAGATCTTCTGAAGTTGTTGAACTTCTTTCCCTTGTGCTTCCAGAGTCTGTTTATCCTTCTGGACAGCATGGATAACTCATCTTCTTCTTCAGAAGAAGATTCTTCAGAGCTTTCTTCAATAACCTGCAAAGCTTTAGCAGATTTATTAGATTTTAAAGCAACAGATTTACCTTTTTCTTTCTTCTGAGGTTCATCTTCCTCAAGCTCAATTTCATGGCTCCTTAGTGAGCTGATGAGTTCTTCTAAAGAGATCTTGTTCAGATCTTTAGCCATCTTCAAGGCAGACACCATTGGTCTCCATCTGGTAGGTAGACTTCTGATGATTTTCTTTACATGATCTGATGTGGAGTATCCCTTGTTCAGAACTTTTAGCCCAGCTGTGAGGATCTAAAATATGGAGAACATAGCTTCAACAGATTCAGAGTCTTCCATCTTGAAGGCCTCATACTTCTGGATCAGAGCCAGAGCTTTTGTTTCCTTGACTTGAGAGTTTCCCTCATGAGTCATCTTTAAGGATTCAAACATATCAAAAGCAGTTTCCCTGTTTGTAATTTTTTCATACTCAGTATGAGAAATTGCATTCAATAATATTGTTCTGGCCTTGTGATGATTTCTAAAATCTTTCTTCTGAGCATCTGTCATAGATTTTCTATCTATCTTCTTGCCATTCCCATCTGTGGGATGAACATATCCATCTATGACTAGATCCCATAAATCAGCATCATATCCAAGGAAAAAACTTTCAATTCTGTCTTTCCAGTAATCAAATTTCTCCCCATCAAACATAGGGGGTTTGGTGCTGATTCTATCCCTTTCTTCATATTTATTGTTAACATTGGATATTGTATTATCAGCCATAGTAACAACTAAATATATATCAAAGTATTTCTCTCTGGATCTTTACTAACACTGTTAAGTGGTAGCACACACAGAACCAGAGCTCTGGTACCAACTGAAGGTGAGATAATACTTAGAAGGGGGGTTGAATAAGTATGAAAGATTAAAACTTAGAATTAAAACACAAGTATTTTTATCCTGGTTCGTTGAACTCAACTACTCCAGTCCACCCTTCCTAGAGTGATTTGCCTTTCTCAAACAAGGACTTAATCCACTATTTAATCAAATAGATTACAATAGTAACACCTAAGAACAACTGTTCTTAGTCTTCTCAAGAGCTACTGATTCCAACTGAATCCTCTTAAGGAAATCCTTTACAATTAATGTAAATCTAATACAAGAGTAAGAATGCTTCTAAAAAGCTTTAATCACAACAGTGATATTTCTCTTAAGTTTAAGTACAATGAAATTAATTCTAAGAAGAATATGAAAGTATGAGATCTTTGAATGTTTCAATTTCTTTTCAGCAAGAAATCTAACTGAAGAATTTGGTGGAGACTTGCTTTTATAGGCAGCTGATCCAAGAGAGTTGCACGTTGAGAAGAGTGTCCCAAAAGGTCTGAGCCTTTTTGTCTTCACATCAACTGACCTTTCCTAGAAGAAGAAAGCGCAGAAAAATCCTTTTTGTCTGTCTTCTTGTGTCTAGCATAAATGAGGAAAGAGACGTTTGATTTTCTCCAACGGATATATTCTTTGAATATTTCTTCTTCAGTTTTCAACAAGTTCATCAGAGTCTAATTAAGTCAGAGTCTTCTGATGATGATCAGAGCCTGCTGGATCAGAGTCTTCTGCAGCAGGTGTGCTTTCAGCGTGTTAAATATCAGAGCATATTTGGAGCAGAACTTCAGTACTGGCAGCTTTAGTACTTTCAGAAACTTCTATAGAATCTATGCTTTGAAAAACTCTTCATACAATATTCTTCTTTGCTTCAGATGCTTCTGACTTGCTTCAGATGCTTCTGCTTGCTTCAGATGCTTCTGCTTGCTTCAGATGCTTCTGCTTGCTTCAGATTCTTCTGGAGCTTCTGCTTCAGAATCTTCTGGAGCTTCTTGCCTTAGATCCTTCTGGATGCTACGCTCAGGATCTTCTGTTAGCAGCAATCAGAATCTTCTAATGAGTGCATCTGGCGCTTCAGAGTCTAATTAATTTCTTACATTCAATTCAGATTTGCTTCTGGAGTGTTAATTTCTTTGCTATCTGCAGTAAAAACTCTCAAGCAAATTTTAGAGTGTATAATTCTTAAATACAAAATTTCCTAAAAGTTATCATCAAAACATAGAGATATTATTAAGAATCAATCTGTGTTCTAACAAAATGGTCTCCTAAATGGGAAGGTTTGTTTCAAGTCATACAGGTATTCTCCAATTGGGCCTATGAGATTGAAGAATTAGACAAAGATAAAAGAATCTTGAAAGTAAATGACAAATATTTGAAAAAATATAGGCCTATCTTGCAAGAAGTTCATATCAAAGTGTAAATTTCATTAAGGGGCACAAAGGCCAAAATGGGCCAAACAAGGCTAACATGGCATACAGAAACAACAGGGGAATCTGTCGCTACTGCGAAAATCGACGCCGGCTGACAGAAGAGTCGCCACCGTGCGTTATTTATCCCAACAGAGGGAAAGGAAACGCTCGAAGTAAACCTCGCAAAAAACGGGGAAAGGTATGGTCGTCGCAACCAAAACCTGGGTTCGGGAGTCGGTTACGCAAGGGGAAGGTATTAGCACCCCTCACGTCCGTCGTACTCGACGGGATCCACGCTTGCTTGGGTTGTCTAAAGGATGCAAAAACAATCTATCTACGGCTGCTAAATCTAAACGGAAGGGAATTGACTCGATAGAGCGTCGCACTCTATGCCTACGTATTCTCAAGAGAGAAAGTCAGAGTCAACGTAGTTCGGGACTACAGGAAAAATTGGCTCGCCAAGACCTCGCGTCTTGTGCCTACGTACTTCCACAATGCATGGAAGATCAGAGCTTTACGTAGTTCATACTAACTACGGCTAAACAAGGATTCTCACACAGTAGTGAGAAAAACAACTGGTTGCAAAGGTCGGGAACCTATGGGCAAAACTACGGCTTGGTCTCAAATGCACTGGGGCAAGAGAGAAAAAGGGTAACTAATAATCGTCAGCGGGAAAGCCTCGGTCGCACAGCAGCGAGAGGACAAAAAGTCAGTCGTTAGTGTGCTCGCTAGGATATCGCATCCTATGCCTACATATCCTTGTCTGGTGCAAGGAATCAGAGCAGCTGTAGTTCGGCTACTATCGGGACCACAACTCAAATCTCGTTTTATTAACATTCTGAAAAATGATTACAATGATTGGATACTGAAAATAAATCTCCTAGGAAATACTATCCTATTTATCCTGAAAAATCGAATGAAAAAGTCCCCTAACAAGCGGACATTCTAAACTACCCTAAAATGGTAAAATAAATTCTATGGAAATATATCCTAAAAAAATGCACTCTAAAAAATATTAAGTCTATACTAATATTTTTTATTCTTTTCCAATCTTTTTCTCCTTTTTCTTTCAAACTATTTTTTTATATTTTTTCTGTATTTTCTATATATTTTTTCCATTTTTCTCACTATTTTTTCAATATTATCTCTTTTCTATGTTTTTCTATATATTTCTCCATATTTTCTTTTTTTCAATATTCTCTTTTATTTTTTCTATTTTATATTATATTTTTTCCTCAACATATTTCTCTTCTTCTTTTTTTTTTTTACTACATCACTTTTCTTTAGAAAGAAAATAATAATAAAAGAAAACTACAAGGGGAGGGGGTACACAGCCCAGCTGGGGGTGTTAGCTGCAAGAAAAAACAAACTGGGCCCAGCCCAGTACATGACAAATACGGGGGAGGGGGTATGATGCTGAAACTGGGAGTGGATGAAGCAGTCAGGGCGCTGAGCCCAGGCCCATGCACACACTGCCCACACGCACTCAGACGGGGAGGGGGTGAAGGAAGTAACGGGGGTGTACGGACGAAAACCTTGGGCCTGAGGCCCAATCCAACACCAAGCCCTCTCTGAATCCTCAAACCCTAATTCCCTTCTTCCACTGTTCATGGCCGTCTTCTGAGATCTCTCTCGCCTCCCTCTCCAACTTTTCGTTTTCCTCTCTGCAGCCCTAGAACAACCCCAATCCCAAATGATTCCCCACAAATCTCACCTAGCTTTAATCTTCGAACCAATAAAACGACGTTGTTGAAGAAAAAGATGGAGGCGAAGATCTGGACGAAATTAAATCATTGAAGATCTTGCAGTTTGAACGCTGAAGTTTGTTCGTGAGTTGTTGTACGATGTATATGGACGGTTCAGTGGTCGTTTCTGGGAATGATGATTGTGGTAGATTGATCAGAGAGGATTGTTCCTGGATGTTCTTGAAGAACTGATGAAGTTGAAGGAGGGATGAAGGTTGTTGCACTTCTGGAGTTATAACGAACAAGATGAACGTAAGAGATGATGAACGTGGAGAATGTTGAATGGGTTCAGAGAACTGATGAACGATGAAGCCTGATGATCTTTGAAGATCTGGAAATTCTTGAGGATGAATTTCTGGAGATGTTGGAGAGACGATGAAGATCGATGATGCTTTAGTAGTTTCTGGAAGTTTTGGATCTTGAAGGATCTTCTGGCGATTGGTGAACGAATGAACACCGATGATGATGATAGGTGGATTTCTGGAAATGGTGATTGTGGAAGATGAATATTCTTGCTAAAACTCGATTCTGGAAATTATTCTTGATGGCTGATGCATGTTCATGAAGAACAATGAAGTTCTGGAGATTTGTTCTCCGGCGAGGTTGATGAAGATCGTGGAAGGAAGTTTGATTCTGGGAAGGATGAACAAGGTTGGATCGGAGTTGTGGATTCTGGGTTTGTTGATTATGGAGATGAAGGTTTAGAGAGGGACGATGAAGATCGGAGAAGAAGAGAGGAAAAGAGATGAATCTGGGCAAAACTGGGTTTCCGGTGAAGTACGGCGGAGGGCGGTGGTCAGAATTAGTTGGGGGTTAGTTAGGGTTGGCCGGAGTTGGTTGGCGGTGGTCGGAAGGACTCAGGTGCGGTGGTTGCATGGTCGCCGGCCATGCAACCGGTGACTCTCAGATGCAGACGCGTGGCAGCGATTGGTCAGAGGATTGCTTGCATGCACGCCACTTGTGTGTGGGCGTGGCAGAGAGAGAAGTGCGTGGCGTGACGTGAAGACAAAACGTGGGGTCCCCTTTTTCATACACGTGGCGTCTGATGCATTTATACTCATGCAATTGCTGGAAGTTTCTGGAATATTCTGGACGAAAGTAGACAATTCTGGACCTGCAGTGAATGAATGGATAATGGGCCTCCGCCCCACCCATGGCCCAAACGAAAATGAATTATAAAAATCCAAAAAAACTGCATTAAGATGACTAGTGACCAAAAATGGGATTAAAAAGCTGATTAAGACCTAATACTGATCTAAAATTGTGATAAAAGACCTAATTAACTAGTAAAACTAATTAATCTAAAAATCAATTAAATTCTATAAAATTCCTATAATATCTAATAAAAACTATCAAAAGAAAAAAAATCTATTTATTTATTAAAAATGAAAAATCTATATTATTCTATTAAGAAAATGATAAAATCTATTTAACTCTATTTAAAAGAAAATCTAATAAAACCTAATATTCTATTAAATTTCTATTAAAAACAACTATATATATTAAACCTATTATTCTATTTAATATGCTAAAAGATTTTAAAATCTATTAAACTGTTAAAAAAAAAATCTATTAATATTCTAAAAATTCTATATTATCCTAAAAAATCTATTAACTCCTAAAATGATTAAAAATCTATTTAAAAAGAATTAGAACCATTAAAAATCCTATTAATATTCTAAAAATGATTTAAAAGCTATTAACAATCTAAAAACGGCCAATAAAATCCAGAAAAATCACAATAATTCCCAGAGAAACAAAATAAGCACCGAACGACACATAACACCGCGAGAGCGCATCAAAATAGCCGGTAACAATAAACGGGCACCGAAATATCCCAGAAATACGATTCTACCTATCTGAACTGATTAAAAAACACCTGAGACGCGAGACGAGAGCTGTGATCCCAATAAAATCAAAACAAATGAGAAATGCACTGTATGTGATGTGCAGATGCGAATGCGATTATGCGTCGAAACATCGAACCAGATACGAGACCCGGTTGGTCAAATTTTAGGGTGCAACAGCTGCCCCTATTCAAGCGACTTCGACCTGAATGGGTGAAGAGCGCTCAGCCTTCAAACATTCAAAGGAAGACGACGGTTGAATACAAATGGAACCCTGAAATTTGCCAACCGCGGGAATATACTGCAAAGCTGCTTGAGAAAAAGCTTCCAATGAACTGAAGTTTGGTTGTCACGGCAACAACTGGTCAATTTTCTGATAAATTTTCCTCTCCTTGCCAATTACCTGTGTGACGCCACAAGTATTGGAATAATGCTTCGCAAAGCAAACACCTTCCCATCTGTCATGGGATTCTCTTTGTCGACTCATGGTTCACGACGAACATGAGGAAACTCTCCTGGGGGAATTCTGAATTGAACTGCCTGGCACCTATTCTGACGAAGGCGGCAGCTTCAGAAGTTCGATATGTCAATCTTTGTTGTTGTTGTTTTTTTCCGATGCTGACGTAAAAACCAAATATGAAGAAGTCACTCCGCTGGGGAAGACGAGAAGCTTAGCCACACAACTCTGCAGGTGAACAAATTCGAAATCCAATAGGTAACCAACCTGATCCATGTTTCGACATGCGTATGCTTGAAATGATGCGATGCCCTATATGATATGTAAATGCTATACCTTCTGTTTGAAAATGCGATGCCCAGACGGCATGGATATGTTATATGTTTGTATAAATGCTATGACCATATATGCAAATGCTAATGCAAGCTCTAGCTGCCAGAGAACACTAGGTCTGAAAACCGCTTGGCAAAATAAATGCCGAAGGTAACGCCAACTCTACTGGGGATGAACTGAAGTCACAGAATTGTCTCAGCAAAATAAATGCTGGAAACGGGAAACCAAATCCGCTGGGAATAACCGTTCTGCTGGAGAAATGAAAAGGCAACCCTGCTTGGCGACTTCACTGGGGAAAGAAAACAACTCTGCTCGGGGATGCTCTCTTCAAACCATTGGCAACTGGTTGTGCTCTGCGGGGATTGACCCAAACTGGGATTGATTGCGCGCAGCACGCTGCTGGAAATGCCCCTACTATCAAGGATATCGATCTTAATCTGCTGAGAGTACCCCTGATCCTGCTCTGATACGGGGTAAAATACAATCTCGACTCTTCCGGGGATAATAAGCAACTTTCATCTGCTGAAGAGTAGCAATTCTGATCTAACAACATCCACGAGGAATTCAAACATTACTCGGGGCACTGGTATCCGTCGAGCTTCGTATCGGGAAACATGACAACATGCAAGTCATTGGGGATTACTGTGTCAGATACCTTTAGGTTTTTTTGTTTTTTTTCTGGTTTAGGATAAACATGGACTATGTACACAGTGGAAGATATGGGAAATACTAGACGAGAACTAGCATTCAAAGGTAGACTACCAGGCGAGAACTAATAGGAAAATTGATTTGGACGAGAATTGATTTTTGTGTTTTTGAACATCAGACGGGGCTGACTGGAATAACAGACTGAGGCATAGGCAACCAGGCGAGAACTGATTGAAAGCTGACGTATACCAGACGAGAACTGGTATAACACATAGGGTAAAACACACGATAACCAGACGAGAACTGATTACGCGATGACATGTACCAGGCGAGAACTGATACAACTCTTGAAGAAACGGTGACCAGACGAGAACTGGTTACAATAAACTGCACCAGACGGGAACTGCTGCTTACAATAAACTGCACCAGACGGGAACTGATGCTTACGGTAAACTGCACCAGACGGGAACTGATGCTTACGGAGAGGTGGGCCAGACGAGAACTGGTTACCGATTTTCCAGGCGAGAACTGGACTTTGGAAACAACTGGTTACTGACACGCAACAGGTTTAGACTGCAGGATAAGGATCCAATGACAACAAGGCTCTTTTATTTGAAAGGTTCAGGTTTTTGATAAGGGTATTGACACGATTCCCCGATACTCAGCTCCGGCTGGGGATAAATAAGCTGGCTGAACAACTTGCTCCAGTACACTCAGTTGGGGATAGGAAGACTGGCTTTGAACAACTTGCCCCAGTGCAATCAACTTGCCCCAATCTAACTCTTGGGAATACTTGCTCTGAACAGCTTGCTACGAGACGACCTTGATATTACTTGCCCCGGTATCTGTACGATAACAGAATTCAATCTCCAATTAACACCTAACAACCCAGTTGATTTCAAAATTCTCTGCAGCGACTTGCCCCTGAATGAGCGTTCTAGCGACTTAACCTGATCTGATTATCCACCTGAAATATCTGCTTTCAAATCTCAACGCTCTGCATAGCTGCCCCTGATTGGCTCTCGAGAACACTCCTTTCTGATCAACTGCTTCTCAAACAAACTGCCCCTGATCAACTGAAGCTTCGGGATTTGTCCTCAAACTAACTGATTCCGAACTCACCGGAAGATAATGCCCCTGATTCGCAAGGCTTCACAACATACACCATTCTGGCTCAGACTGCTGAATTACTCAGTCCTGCTTGATTATTCCCTGCTGGAATTTCTTTCATGCCAACTACTAACCTGCAATTAAAATTGTCTGTCTATGAATGGTAATCTTAATGCAATGGTTATGCAGATTTTGAAAAAATTTGAGCTATCACTCATTTACATGCTATGATTGTGAGTGACGAGTGAACCTAAGTTCAAACGTAGTGCTTACGTGGTCAGTGAAAAATACAACAAGGATGTGACTAGCAAGTCAAGAAGGAGTCAGGTTACTCAACCTTATCGTAATGCGCTTCAGAATAAACCCTACCTCAATTAGGTCTTGTAAGGGTTGTATCGTGGTCGGGTTCACGGTTCGTGAAACAAAGGATATTTGGCTCAAATTTTGATTTGTACCCACCCCGTCTACGTGATGATCTCCGATCCTAAGGTTCAGTTAACCTGGCACAAGCACTCGCCTCTTCGAGAGGTATTGTTGAACTGGTAAGACCCACAGTTAAGGAACTCATAATGCTTTTCTGGAGTGATAGTTACTCTTTCTTCGCTTTCAGTGTCTGTGTACACGACTTTGTGATTTGCTGGGGAAAATTTCTTTTTATCCCTTCTTTTTCACTCTTTTGATTCCCTAATTTTTGCCTGGACTGACTCCTTTTGAGTTCTTTTCGTTTTTCATTTTCTTTTGAAGTCCAGCGGGATGCCCTGATTTTTGCCTAAGTATTAGCTTTCCCAGCTTTTTCGTTCTTTTTACTTAGCGGGCTTTCTTTCTTCTTTCTTTTGGAACAAAGTCGTGTGACACTGGTTGTCTTGATTACTCCGAAAGGATTATAACTGTCTCACTCCTGATTGGTGAGGTTTGACCTCTTGAAAGGTATAAACTGATTGGTCCTTGAAAGACAAAACTCCTCTGTAAGACTTGAATGCTCGGTCAAGCTAACTGACAACTACCCTGCCCCGGGTTAAGATGTGAGGGTTAAAAAGTCCGAAGAAACTTCTACTTCCTGGCTCGAAGTGGTTAACAAGGGACTAACTCCTTATATCTCCAGTGTTTGGGGAATTTGAAACAATGCCTTGTACGTCATCGGTAAGGTCTTATCTGAAAGCATACGATCATCGGTTATGAGTTTATTTTCGTCATCCTCCCTCCAATCTTTGCTAGTCACAGGGGTAAAGTGGAGTGAATAAAATGCAAGTGTCAGTGCAGTGCAGTAAATGAGCGACAGCGACATGATTAATTCAGAAAAATGCATAGTCACTTTATTATTATCACCATTCGAAACATACAATGCTTAAACGCAGGTAGTAACTAACAGAAAAGAAACTACAAATGCAAATGCTATAAAAGTCTGAGGACTGCCAATGCTGAGGCGCCTGCCTGTCTAGACCACTGGCTTATTTGCTGGGGAATACTTTCCGAGTCTACGAGCTTAGACAGCTGAGCTTTTGGGATGAACAAACAGAAATCCTTCCCGAAAGGAAATGCGATCCTGGTCAATCAACTGCTGTACCTTCGCCTGAAATGCTTTACAATCTTCCGTCGAATGCCCCGGTGAGCCACCATGATAACCACACTGCACGTGGGGATTATACCCAGGAGGGTAAGGTTCTGGGACTGGCTTAAGAGCTTTAGGTTCCACCAAAGACTTCTGGATCAGAGATGGTAGCAACTGACTATACGACATAGGCACTGGGTGAGAAGGACCATTCCTTCGTTCCAAGTTGTTGCGAGGTCTGTTCTGATTCTGACGCTGATTCTGATAACCTCGGCCACGAGTTTGCTGCTTTGCAATGGAAGCGACATAAGATTCCTGATATGGTGCCCCAGGTACGGCTGTCTGTTCAGTATAACAAGCCACGGGAGGTACTGATCTCTGATAAGATGATGAACCAACAAAATTCACTGATTCGCTTCGAGGATATTCAACCTTTGGCATGACTGAGTTGATCACAACTTCTTCTTCACTCTGATAGTCACAAGGGTATTCAGTTTCACCAGCTTGATCATATGAAGTAATATGAATTTTCCCAATTCTTATGGAATACTCAAGGCGTTCTCCTAATGCTACCACGTCAGAGAAACTTGTCGGAATCCCGAGCAATCTTTTGAAGTACAGATATTGTAGGGAATCTACAAACATGCTTGCCAGCTCTTGGTCTAACAGCGGTGGACGCACTCTAGCAGCAAATTCTCTCCATCTCTGAGCATATTTCCTGATACGTTCATTGATCTCTTGAGACAACTCTTGCAAATGCATGCAATAGGGAGCAATGTCTAGATTATAATCGTACTGCTTCAGAAAAGCTCTGGCCAAATCCATCCATGATTGAATCTGATTCCTCTCTAACTGCATATACCACCTCAAAGATGCCCCAGTCAGACTATCTTGAAAGCAATGGATCATCAATTTGTCATTTCGCGCAAACGTAGTCATTCTTCGACAGAACATCATCAAATGCAGCTTCGGACAGTTATCTCCCGTGTACTTTTCGAACTTAGGCACTTTGAACTTGTAAGGCAACACCAGATCAGGAACCAAACACATGCCTACGGCATCCAAGTTAACATCATCTTTGGCTTTCAAAGCTTTCAATCCTTCTTCCAATGCTCGGAGTCTTCTAGCCTGGTCGAGAGCTCTTGGATCTACCATCCCAGCCATTGGAATATCTCTTCGGTAATTCATCACAGGGAAAGCAACACCTTGATTGTTAACAAGAGGAGGACGCTCATTCCGGGCAACAAACTGCTCATGTCGATCTCGGTTCTCAACAGAAGGCTGTACAACTTGGTCTGCAGTAACGTTATTCACTTGCGGGAAGTCTTCCATGGAATCATACAGAGGGTTGGACGCCATAGTGAACCCTGTCAGGGTGTTAGGAGACTGGAAATTGCCTTCAGCCATAGCTACCAACAGTCTTCAGCTGACTTCAGTGCTTGATTCCGCTCAAATCTACTCAATCCCTAGGTCGGTCTTCTAACAATCAACAGTTGCTAAATCCAAACTCCGGGTAATCACCTTCAAGAAACAAAGGCTGGATCAGAACACTGGCTAGCTGGAGGATGATATGCAATGCAACACTGATATGCACATGATATGCAAAATGCAGAAAACAATGGGACCACAGCCCCCACACAAAATCTGAATACTGCTGCGCTGACGGAGACGTTCTCTCTGAAGAGAAGACCAAAATAACGGGTAGGTTGGAAGTCAAGTTTCCTGCACAACCCCCCCCCCCCCCCCCACTCACAGGTATAGACCTATAACTGACAAGGTACGGCATCCTATGCGGTCGTCAACGTCACAGACTTTCAGAACTGACGATACAATTCCCAGAAGGAGTGGCATCATCGAGTCCTGAAGAGGTCTCACTTAGCCAACTTCCAATTGATCGGTTCCCGAATTCGACAATTCAACTAACCAACAACCCCTTCGACCCAAAGGGTAGAAAAAGAAGTCAACCAGAAGAACCTCGTCCGAGTGTGAATTTTGCAGGACACTAATGCAAGCAAAGCCGGCACGCGCCCACTACTTTCCACTCTAATTCTAAATGCACTCAAGCCCAGGTCCGGCTTATCTCTCAATCATAGAATCACCCGTCACAACCCCAATACAACAATAATCAATAATATAGTGCTGAAAGTAAATGACAGAAAAAGTAAATCCATACAAAATCCTCGACGGGAAAACAAGCGCTAGGATTGACTCGTGTAGGGAACCGTTGGAATCCCCAGCAGAGTCGCCAGCTGTCGCTACTGCGAAAATCGGCGCCGGCTGACAGAAGAGTCGCCACCGTGCGTTATTTATCCCAACGGAGGGAAAGGAAACGCTCGAAGTAAACCTCGCAAAAAAAGGGGAAAGGTATGGTCGTCGCAACCAAAACCTGGGTTCGGGAGTCGGTTACGCAAGGGGAAGGTATTAGCACCCCTCACGTCCGTCGTACTCGACGGGATCCACGCTTGCTTGGGTTGTCTAAAGGATGCAAAAACAATCTATCTACGGCTGCTAAATCTAAACGGAAGGGAATTGACTCGATAGAGCGTCGCACTCTATGCCTACGTATTCTCAAGAGAGAAAGTCAGAGTCAACGTAGTTCGGGACTACAGGAAAAATTGGCTCGCCAAGACCTCGCGTCTTGTGCCTACGTACTTCCACAATGCATGGAAGATCAGAGCTTTACGTAGTTCATACTAACTACGGCTAAACAAGGATTCTCACACAGCAGTGAGAAAAACAACTGGTTGCAAAGGTCGGGAACCTATGGGCAAAACTACGGCTTGGTCTCAAATGCACTGGGGCAAGAGAGAAAAAGGGTAACTAATAATCGTCAGCGGGAAAGCCTCGGTCGCACAGCAGCGAGAGGACAAAAAGTCAGTCGTTAGTGTGCTCGCTAGGATATCGCATCCTATGCCTACATATCCTTGTCTAGTGCAAGGAATCAGAGCAGCTGTAGTTCGGCTACTATCGGGACCACAACTCAAATCTCGTTTTATTAACATTCTGAAAAATGATTACAATGATTGGATACTGAAAATAAATCTCCTAGGAAATACTATCCTATTTATCCTGAAAAATCGAATGAAAAAGTCCCCTAACAAGCGGACATTCTAAACTACCCTAAAATGGTAAAATAAATTCTATGGAAATATATCCTAAAAAAATGCACTCTAAAAAATATTAAGTCTATACTAATATTTTTTATTCTTTTCCAATCTTTTTCTCCTTTTTCTTTCAAACTATTTTTTTATATTTTTTCTGTATTTTCTATATATTTTTTCCATTTTTCTCACTATTTTTTCAATATTATCTCTTTTCTATGTTTTTCTATATATTTCTCCATATTTTCTTTTTTTCAATATTCTCTTTTATTTTTTCTATTTTATATTATATTTTTTCCTCAACATATTTCTCTTCTTCTTTTTTTTTTTTTACTACATCACTTTTCTTTAGAAAGAAAATAATAATAAAAGAAAACTACAAGGGGAGGGGGTACACATCCCAACTGGGGGTGTTAGCTGCAAGAAAAAACAAACTGGGCCCAGCCCAGTACATGACAAAAACGGGGGAGGGGGTATGATGCTGAAACTGGGAGTGGATGAAGCAGTCAGGGCGCTGGGCCCAGGCCCATGCACACACTGCCCACACGCACTCAGACGGGGAGGGGGTGAAGGAAGTAACGGGGGTGTACGGACGAAAACCTTGGGCCTGAGGCCCAATCCAACACCAAGCCCTCTCTGAATCCTCAAACCCTAATTCCCTTCTTCCACTGTTCATGGCCGTCTTCTAAGATCTCTCTCTCTCGCCTCCCTCTCCAACTTTTCGTTTTCCTCTCTGCAGCCCTAGAACAACCCCAATCCCAAATGATTCCCCACAAATCTCACCTAGCTTTAATCTTCGAACCAATAAAACGACGTTGTTGAAGAAAAAGATGGAGGCGAAGATCTGGACGAAATTAAATCATTGAAGATCTTGCAGTTTGAACGCTGAAGTTTGTTCGTGAGTTGTTGTACGATGTATATGGACGGTTCAATGGTCGTTTCTGGGAATGATGATTGTGGTAGATTGATCAGAGAGGATTGTTCCTGGATGTTCTTGAAGAACTGATGAAGTTGAAGGAGGGATGAAGGTTGTTGCACTTCTGGAGTTATAACGAACAAGATGAACGTAAGAGATGATGAACGTGGAGAATGTTGAATGGGTTCGGAGAACTGATGAACGATGAAGCCTGATGATCTTTGAAGATCTGGAAATTCTTGAGGATGAATTTCTGGAGATGTTGGAGAGACGATGAAGATCGATGATGCTTTAGTAGTTTCTGGAAGTTTTGGATCTTGAAGGATCTTCTGGCGATTGGTGAACGAATGAACACCGATGATGATGATAGGTGGATTTCTGGAAATGGTGATTGTGGAAGATGAATATTCTTGCTAAAACTCGATTCTGGAAATTATTCTTGATGGCTGATGCATGTTCATGAAGAACAATGAAGTTCTGGAGATTTGTTCTCCGGCGAGGTTGATGAAGATCGTGGAAGGAAGTTTGATTCTGGGAAGGATGAACAAGGTTGGATCGGAGTTGTGGATTCTGGGTTTGTTGATTATGGAGATGAAGGTTTAGAGAGGGACGATGAAGATCGGAGAAGAAGAGAGGAAAAGAGATGAATCTGGGCAAAACTGGGTTTCCGGTGAAGTACGGCGGAGGGCGGTGGTCAGAATTAGTTGGGGGTTAGTTAGGGTTGGCCGGAGTTGGTTGGCGGTGGTCGGAAGGACTCAGGCGCGGTGGTTGCATGGCCGCCGGCCATGCAACCGGTGACTCTCAGATGCAGACGCGTGGCAGCGATTGGTCAGAGGATTGCTTGCATGCACGCCACTTGTGTGTGGGCGTGGCAGAGAGAGAAGTGTGTGGCGTGACGTGAAGACAAAACGTGGGGTCCCCTTTTTCATACACGTGGCGTCTGATGCATTTATACTCATGCAATTGCTGGAAGTTTCTGGAATATTCTGGACGAAAGTAGACAATTCTGGACCTGCAGTGAATGAATGGATAATGGGCCTCCGCCCCACCCATGGCCCAAACGAAAATGAATTATAAAAATCCAAAAAAACTGCATTAAGATGACTAATGACCAAAAATGGGATTAAAAAGCTGATTAAGACCTAATACTGATCTAAAATTGTGATAAAAGACCTAATTAACTAGTAAAACTAATTAATCTAAAAATCAATTAAATTCTATAAAATTCCTATAATATCTAATAAAAACTATCAAAAGAAAAAAATCTATTTATTTATTAAAAATGAAAAATCTATATTATTCTATTAAGAAAATGATAAAATCTATTTAACTCTATTTAAAAGAAAATCTAATAAAACCTAATATTCTATTAAATTTCTATTAAAAACAACTATATATATTAAACCTATTATTCTATTTAATATGCTAAAAGATTTTAAAATCTATTAAACTGTTAAAAAAAAAAATCTATTAATATTCTAAAAATTCTATATTATCCTAAAAAATCTATTAACTCCTAAAATGATTAAAAATCTATTTAAAAAGAATTAGAACCATTAAAAATCCTATTAATATTCTAAAAATGATTTAAAAGCTATTAACAATCTAAAAACGGCCAATAAAATCCAGAAAAATCACAATAATTCCCAGAGAAACAAAATAAGCACTGAACGACACATAACACCGCGAGAGCGCATCAAAATAGCCGGTAACAATAAACGGGCACCGAAATATCCCAGAAATACGATTCTACCTATCTGAACTGATTAAAAAACACCTGAGACGCGAGACGAGAGCTGTGATCCCAATAAAATCAAAACAAATGAGAAATGCACTGTATGTGATGTGCAGATGCGAATGCGATTATGCGTCGAAACATCGAACCAGATACGAGACCCGGTTGGTCAAATTTTAGGGTGCAACAGAATCAATACAACAATTCATAACTCAAACATGGTTCAATTAAAATCCCTCAAATCAATGGACTTGAGGAACTCCATGTAGTCCTCATCAGCTTCATCGTCAGAAGTGTTAGTATGAGGACGCCCTTTTTTGGACACCTTCATCTTGGTCTCATTGGTCTTCGCACGGAAAGGTGCCCCATTGGAGGCTTCGGGTCTGTTGGCCTCTGTTGCACCCTAAAATTTGACCAACCGATTCCCATTGGTTTATGGTTCGACGCATTTTCGCATTCGCATTCGCATATCGCATACAGTGCATTTTCTCATTTATACTGATTTTATCGCGATTACAGCCCTGTTTTCACATTTCGGGTATTTCAGACCGGTTCGGATAATTGGAGATTATTTTGAGAAGTCACGCGCTTCCTGGGTGTTTTCAGCTTACACAATGATTTTGGAGGTTTTTGGTGTCTGGGTTTTCTGCTTGCTTCGATCTGGTATCGCGCTCTCTTTTATGTTGGTTGTTTGCTTTTATTGCATTTTTTAGACCTTTTAATAGTACTTTAGGGTTTTCTAGAATTTTAATATAGATTTTATTGTTTTTAGAATATTGATAGGATTTTATTTGTTTCTAGGGTAATATAGTTTCTTTTTGATAAATAGAATAATATAGCTTTTATTAGCTTTAATAAGATTTTTAGGATAATATAGTTTTTTTATTGAATAGAATAGTCTAGAATCTTGATAGAAATTTAATAGTTTCTTCTTTTAGTAGAAAATAGATTTCTTTTTCTAGAATTTAATAGTTTTTTCTTTTTATAGATTAAATAGGTTAAATAGATATTAATAGGTTTTTTTCTATTAATCTGTTTAGGATTTATTTCTATTGATCGAGTTTGCTGTTAGTTTTAATCAGGATTAATTGATCAAGTTTATTAGAATTAATGTCTAGGTTTTAATTAGTTAATTGAGCTTCTAATTCACTTTAATTCAGTTTCAGAGTTTAATTAGTCCAGTCCTTGGTCCATTACTGTTTCAATTCAGATTAATTGGTCTTTAATGTGAATTTTCGTGGGCCAGTTTTGGTTTTGGAGGCCCAGTCCAATGCGCCACATGTCGCCTTTATAAGCAGCCCACGTTTCTCTCTCCTTGTTTGGCCACGCGTATGCTTCAGAGCCACTCCATTTTTTCGCCACGTTTTCGTCTCAGAGTCTTCCACGTATTCTCCTCTTCCCACCTCAGTTCTCCATTTCCACGTGTGCTTCTCAGAAGCTTCCACACCCTTCTGCATGTAGCCACACGTGGCCACTCCACCGTCCTCCACCCACACTACCTCTCCGCCACGTGGCTTCGCCTCAGTCTCTCCTCCGCATGCGCGTCTGCCTAACGCCACCTGTCCCACTCACCAAGCCCTCACCGGAGACTGCGCCAGAGGCCATGCAAACACCAACCTCACCTCACCGGCAAAATCATACGCGGTGGTTACTCGCCGGAAACCTTTGAATCTCACTGGAAAACGCATATTATTCATCAGTTTTTCTTGATCCTCATCAAGTTTCTCTCCGATCTTCATCCCCTCCGATCATCAACAATCATTAACGATCTTCAACGCGTTCTCAAAGATCTCACCAGGATCTTCGTCATCCACATCAACACCAATGAATCTTCAGATCTCTACAACGCATTCAAGAACGTTTATGAGATGTTCATCGCGTTTCCAGTTCTGTTCAAGATCTTCAACTTGTTCATCAAACCCTTCATAACCGTTCATCGCAATCTTCGTTGAGGTTCATCACTCTTCATACTTCTTTTTCGGATTCGTGTGTTCGTCAACAATCTTCATCATGTTTGTAACTGTTTCAAGATCTTCATCCTTTTCTATAAGATCTTCATCGAAGCTTCTCCAGAAATGCTCACAAATCTCCAGATCGCTCAACAACAACAACTTCAAGAATTGTCTACACCTTCAGAAATCAGCCGGTAACATCAATCTTTAATGCGTCTTCAAGCATCCTTCATCGCCTCGTCAAACTCAGGATCTTCAAAGAGCTCAAACATCAAGATCTATCCGGTAATGTCTAAATCCTTCACCTTCTCCAGAGTTTTGCCAGTATCATCATCGGTCGGTCCTTCGTCAATAACAGTATTCTTCAGAACCTTCGTGAAGTTCTTCAAGGCGTACCACCATTATTTCCAGATGAACAGATTGATGAGAGTGAAACTGAGAGATCAGGTAAAGAACTTTGTGAGGTTGAACGGTGTTACGAGGGTTGAGTTGAGACCAAAGGTTGAAGGATTGAGAGAGGGAGAAAGGTTGGTGAGGAGGTCGAATCGGAGAATGGAACGAGAGGAGGGAGAACGGCGCAAGAGGTTTTTTCTGTGAACAGTGAAAGAGAAAAAAGAGTTGCTTAGGGTTTCTGTGTGCTGAACATAGATAGTGGACATGTGTTTGGGCCTTGCTGGGCCCGGTGTTTGTTTTCTTTTTTTCACACCTCCGTTTTTTTTCCTCCCCCCTCCGTGTGTGTGTTACTGATTGGGCTAGGCCCATTCTTTGCTTTTCTGGGCACACCCTCCGTTGTACTCTCTTACCCCCTTCCCGTTTTTTTTTCTTTTCTCTCTTATGCTTAGTGGGCTGGGCCCCAATTCTGTTTTATTTTCTGCAGACTGTACCCCCTGGCTGGACTTAAACCCCTCCCCTGCATTTTATTCCTTTAATATTTTGTATTGTACATTTAATTGTAATTCTTTAGGAATAGTTTTATATTTTTAGAGTATATTGTAAATACTTAGAATATAATTTTAGGTGTTAATTTCTTTTAGAGAGAATTTAGGAATTAGATATCTTTAGAAGTTTATAGATTTAATTCTTTAGGATATTTTCTATTAGAAATTAATTGCTAATTTTTAGGAGTAGACCTGTATTTTGTGTTGGATTTTTCTCCTATTTTCGTTTCCATCTGCTTTATTCCCGATTTTATTTCTGGCTGGCCGTGTGACACGATTCAATTGGAGAATGATTTTCGATGTCATTTCTCCATCTTGTCTTTGACACGGATATCAATACGCTACCTCTTAGAGTTCGATTTCTCGTATAAATCGAACCATGACGGTCTAAGCGTTATATTGTTCCTGGTTCGAGCGTCATCATCAAGATCCAGAGAGGAGAAGGTTGGAATGGAGCTTGCGCGTATGTCAGGAGCCCAAGAGCTGCTTTGTTCATTATCATCATCATATCCAGATCTTCAGGCAACCAGCGAGTGTTGTAGGCTGCATCATCAGATACAAAGGAAGCGCCAGCTGAGGAGTTTCTTCTTAGGTTCTTGCGTGCGTGTCCCGAGTTCCTTCCCGTTTAAGCGTAGGCCTGCTTCCTCTTTGTTCTCGCCTCATGCGAGCGAATCCCTGTTTCCCTTCTCTTGCCTCCGTGCAATTGAGATTCGTTTTCCCGTTGAACTACGTTAGCTCTGATCTCTCGTGCCCGACGAAAGTACGTAGGCATAGGATGCCGTATCCTAGCGAGCTCCCGTTTTCCGTTTTCCCTTTTCCCAGGTTTTAGCTGTAGTAGGCTGAACTACAGCTGATCTGATTTCTCATATCTAATGAGAATATGTAGGCATAGGATGCAATATCCTAGCGAGCACACTAACAACTAACCTATCTGTTCTCTCGCTGCCGTGCGATCGAGACTTTCCTGCTGACGACTGATTGTTTTCCCTTTCTCTTGCCCTTGCGCATTTGAGACCAGACCGTAGTTTCTAGTTCCCGTAGGTTCCCGTACCTTTAAAAGCAGTTCAATCTCTCACCCCTGTGTGAGAACACCCTGTCTAGCCATAGTTATCCTGAACTACGTAAGCTCTGATCTTCCATGCTGTGTGGAGGTACGTAGGCACAAGACGCGAAGTCTTGGCGAGCCAATTCCCTGTAGTTTCCCGAACTACGATGACTCTGACTTTCTCTCTTGAGAATACGTAGGCATAGAGTGTGACGCTCTATCGAGTCAGTTTCCTTCCCGTTTAGATTTAGCAGCCATAGATAGATTGTTTTGCATCCTTTAGACAAACCAAGCAAGTGTGGATCCCGTCGAGTACGACGGACGTGAGGGGTGCTAATACCTTCCCCTTGCGTAACCGACTCCCGGATCCAGGATTTGGTTGCGATGACCATTCCTTTCCCGTCTTTGCGGTAGGTTTACTTCGAGCGTTTCCTTTCCCTCTGTTGGGCTAAATAACGCACGGTGGCGACTCTTCTGTTCAGCCGGCGCCGATTTTCGCAGTAGCGACAGCTGGCGACTCTGCTGGGGACTCCAACGGTTCCCAGCTGCTGAGGACTGCGATGGTTCCTTATGCATGTGGGATCCAACGTCCCCTAAGAGAGTCAATCCTAGCGCTTGTTTGCTTGTCTATTGGGTGTTTATTTCTGTATTGTTATTATCTGTTGCTGTTGTGCTGTTGGGTGGGGATGTTCCTTTGAGTGAGAAGCCAGACCCAGGCTTGAGTGCACCTTAGACTTAGAGTGGAAAGTAGTGGGTGCATACATGCTTTGCATGTACTAGTGTCCTGCGAAATCCACACTCGGACGAGGTTCTTCTGGTTGACTTCCGGTTCAACCCTTTGGGTTGAGTGGGATGTTAGTTAGTTGGATTGTCGACTCCGGGGACCGATCATTTGGGATTCAGCTAAGTGAGGCCTCTTCAGGATATGATGATGCCACACCTTCTGGGTATCGTATCATCAGTCTTGAAAGTCTGTGACGCTGATGACCGCATAGGATGCCGAACTTGTGTCAGTTTAGGTGCATACCCGTGAGTGGGAGGGTTTTGCAGGAAACTTGACTTCCAGCCTACCCGTTATTTTGGTCTTCTCTTCAAAGCGAACGTACTCCGTCAGCAGCGCAGCAGTATTCAGAGATTGTGTGGGGGCTGTGATCCCGTGTTTGCTGCATATTGTATTGCATTTGCATAAACGTGTTGCATCATATTGCATGGCATACTCCAGCTAGCCAGAGCTCTTATCCAGCCGTTGTTTTGATTCTGAAGGTGATTATCCGGTGATTGGCCTGAACAACTGTTGATTTTTAGAAGACGACCAAGGGGTGGAGTAGATTTGAGCAGAATCGAGCAGCGAAGTCAGTTGAAGGTTATTGGTAGCTATGTCTGAGAGCAACTTCCAGTCTCCTAACACCTTGGCAGGGTTCACTATGACGACTAACCCTCTGTATGGTTCTACTTCCGAGGCAGACTTTCCGCAAGTGAACAACCTTACTGCAGACCAGTTGGTGCAACCTCCTGTTATGGACCGAGATCGACATGAGCAATTTGTTGTCCGCAATGAACGACCTCCTCTTATAAACAGGCAAGGTGTTGTTTTCCCTGCGCCACATCCCCGAAGAGAGATCCCAGTAGCCAGGACTGTAGACCCAAGAGCTCTTGAGTGTGATAGAAGACTCCAAGTGTTGGAAGAACAAATTAAAGCCGTGAAAGTCAAAGATGCTGTTAATCTGAGTGCTGCAGGCATGTGTTTGGTTCCTGGCCTGGTGTTACCTCCTAAGTTCAAAGCTCCGAGATTTGAGAAGTACAAAGGAGATAGCTGTCCGAAGCAACATTTGGTGATGTTCTGCCGAAGAATGACTTCGTTTGTGCAAAATGACAAGTTGATGATCCACTGCTTTCAAGATAGTCTGACTAGAGCATCTTTGCGTTGGTATATGCAGTTAGAGAGTAATCAGATTCGATCATGGGTGGATTTAGCCAGAGCTTTTCTGAAGCAGTATGATTACAACCTAGACGTAGCTCCTTATCGCATGCAGTTGCAAGAATTGTCTCAAGAGGACAATGAACCCATCAGGAAGTATGCGCGGAGATGGAGAGAATTTGCTGCCAGGGTACAACCACCGCTTTTAGACCGAGAGCTAACAAGCATGTTTGTAGACTCACTGCAGGATCCGTACCACGAAAGAATGCTTGGACTTCCGTTAAGTTTCTCTGACTTGGTAGTACTGGGAGAACGCCTTGAGCATGCTATCAAAATCGGTAAAATTCAGATTATTTCAGACGGTCAGGCTAGTGAAGCTGAATCCCTTTATGATTACCAGAATGAAGAAGGAGTTGTGATCAATGCAATCATGCCAGATGTTGGATATCCTCGAGATGAATTGGTGAAATCTGTTGGATCAGTATTTCCTGTACCTTGTTGTGTTGGACAGACAACTGTGCCTGGGGCACCCTATCAGGAACATCGTGTCGCTCCTCTTGCAAATCAGCGAACTTGTGGCCGAGGTTATCAGAATCAGCGCCAGAATCAGAACAGGCCTCGTAACAACTTGGAACGAAGGAATGCTCCTTCCCACCCAGTGCCTATGCCGTATAGCCAGTTGCTGCCATCTTTGGTCCAGAGTTCTATAGTGGAACCAAAAGCTCTTAAGCCTGTTCCAGAGCCTTACCCTTCTGGGTACAATCCCCACGTTCAGTGTGGTTACCATGGCGGATCCCCAGGGCATTCAACTGAAGATTGTAAAGCTTTCAGGCAAAAGTACAACAGTTGATCGACCAAGATTGCATTTCCTTTCGAGAAGGATTTCTGTTTGTTCATACCAACTTCTCAGCCGTCTAAGCTCGTAGATTCAGAGTTTGTTTTCGAGAAGCCAGTAACCCAGACAGGCAGACGTCCTCAGCATTGACAGTCCTCAGACTTTTATAGCATTTGCATTTGCAGTTTCTTTTCTGTTAGTTACTACTTGCTGTTAAACATTGTTTGTTTTGAATGGTAATATTGATAAAGTGACTATGCATTTTTCTGAATTAATCATGTCGCTGTCGCTCATTTATTGCATTGCACTGACACTTGCATTTTATTTACTCCCCCTTATCACTGTGATTAGCAAAGATTGGAGGGAGGATGACGAAACTGAATACTCATAACCGCTGATCGTATGCTTTCAGATAAAACCTTGCCGATGACGTACAAGGCATTGTTTCAAATCCCCTAAACACTGGAGATATAAGGAGTTAGTCCCTTGTTATCCACTTCGAGCCAGGAAGTAGAAGTTTTTCGGACTTTTAAACCCTCACATCTTAACCCGGGGCAGGGTAGTTGTCAGTTAGCTTGACCGAGCATTCAAGTCTTATAGAGGAGTGTTTCCTTCCGAGGACCAATCATGTCTTACGCCTCTCAAGAGGTCGCATCTCGCCAACCACAATGGTTAAACCTCACCAATCAGGAGTGAGACAGTTACAATCCTTTCGGAGCAATCAAGACAACCAGTGTTACACGACTTTGTTCCAAAAGCAAAAGAAAGAATAAGAAAGCCCGCTAAGTAAAAAGAAAAAGAAAAGCTGGAAAGCTAATACTTAGGCAAAAATCAGGGCATCCCGCTGGACTTCAAAATAAAAAAATCGAAAAGAACTCAAAAGGAGTCAGTCCAGGCAAAAATTAGGGAATCAAAAGAATGAAAAAGAAAGGACATCAATAGAAAAATCCCCAGTGAAGTTGCCAAAGTCGTGTGGATACAGACACCGAAAATGAAAGGGACTAACTGTCACTCCGAGAAAAAACCTTGTGAGTTCCTTAACTATGGTCCTTACCATTCAACATACCTCTCGAAGAGGCGAGCGCTCGAGCCAAGTTAACTGAACTTTAGGATCGGAGATCATCACGTAGAAGGGGTGGGTACAAATCATAATTTGAGCCAAATATCCTTTGTTTCACGAACCGTGAACCCGACCACGATACAACCCTTAAAAGACCTAATTGAGGTAGGGTTTATTCTGAAAGCACATTACGATAAGGTTGAGTAACCTGACTCCTTCTTGATTTGCTAATCATATCCTTGTTGTATTTTTCACTGATCACATCAGCACTATGTTTGAACTCTGGTTCATTCGTCACTCACAATCATGGCACGTAAATGAGTGACAGCACAAAAAAATTTCAAAATCTGCATGAACACTGCATTAAAATTACCATTCGGGAATAAACAATTTTACTTGCAGGTCAGTAGTTGACATGAAGGAAATTCCAACAGGGAATAACCGAATAGGACTGAATAATTCAGCAGTCTGGATCAAAATGGTGTATGTTGTGAAACCCTGTGAATCCGGGGCATTGACTTTCAGTGAGTTCCGACTCAGTTAGTCTGAGGACAAATCCCGAAGCTTCAGTTGATCAGGGGCAGTTTAGTTGAGAAGCAGTTGATCAAAAATGAATCTTCTCGAGAAACAATCAGGGGCAATTATACAGAATGTTGTGATTTGAAGGCAGATCCTTCCAATGGGTGATCAGATCAGGTTAAGTCGCTTATACGCTCATTCAGGGGCAAGCCAGTTCAGGAATAGGGAAATCAGCCATGTTGAAAGTTGTTCGATTGAGGTTGAATCCTTTGTTGTACAGATACCGGGGCAGGTAATCTCGAGGTCGTCTCGTTGCAAGCTGTTCAGAGTGATATTCCCAAGAGTTAGATTGGGGCAAGTTGAGTTGCACTGGGGCAAGTTATTCAAGCAAGTCTGTTTATCCCCAGCTAGAGTTGAGTATCGGGGAATCGTGTCGTTACTCTTATAAAAAAACCTTGACCTTCTGAAAAAGGCCTTACCGTCGTTGGATCGTTATCCTACAATTTAAACCTGTTACGTATCAGAACCTTGTAACCAGATCATTTCCAAAGCCTAGTTCTCGCCTGGCAAACCAGTAACCAGTTCTCGTCTGGCCCACATTTCTGTAAATACTAGTTCTCGTCTGGTACTTGTTATTTTTTCAACCAGTTATCTTCTGGCCAACCTTTCTGTAAACATCAGTTCTCGTCTGGTGTGGTTTATTGTCGCATCAGTTCTCGTCTGGTGCATGTTACCTTTTAACCAGTTCTCGTCTGGTCATCAATTCTCTAACCTGTTTGTTACATAAGTTCTCGTCTGGTGTATGTTATTGTTACCAGTTCTCGTCTGGTCATCACGTCTTTAACCTATTGGTTGTATCAGTTCTCGTCTGGTGCATGTCAGCTTTCAACCAGTTCTCGCCTGGTCATTTGTTTCTTAACCTATCATCCAGTCAGCCCCGTCTGATGTTCAAACCATAAATCAATTTCGTCCGATAACCTAATCTATTTTGCTATCAGTTCTCGTCTGGTAGTCCATCCTTGAATGCTAGTTCTCGTCTAGTATTTTCCCTATCTTCCATTTTGTAAATAACCATTTTTATCCTTTAAACCAGAAAAATCCAAAAAATATCCGACACGGTAATTCCCAGTGACTCGCATATTGTCACATTCCCCGATATGAAGCTCGGTTGATACTAGTTCTCGGATTAAGGTTCTGCATTCCCTGTGGATGTTGTTAAATCAGGATTACTCTTCTTCAGCAGATGGAAGTCACGTATTATCCCCGGGAGAGTTGAGATTGTCTTTTACCCCGTATCAGAGTAGGATCAGGAGTATCCTCAGCAGATTAAGATTGATATCCTTGACAGAAGGGGCATTCCCAGCAGTGTGCTGTGCACAATCGACCCCAGTTGGTTAATCCCTACAGAGTCTAGGTTACCAGTGGTTTAGAAAGAATATCGCCGTGCAGGGCTGGGCTTCCCTTTTCCGGCATTTATTTTGCCAAGTGGTTTTAGACCTGGTGTTCTCTGGCAGCTCAAGCCTGCATTTACATTTGCATTTGCATATACTGTAATATTTGCACCCATCCAGAACGCATAGCATATTCATGCCATATGGGGCATTGCATCTATCAAAACATGTGCATATCATTTCCATGTCGTGTGGAACATTGCGTCATTTTCAAACATACGCATTTCGAAACATAGATCAGGTTGGTTACCTATTGGCTTTCGAATTTGTTCCCCTGAAGAGTTGTTTGGTTGAGCTTCTTTACTCCCCCAGCGGAGTGATTTCTTCATATTTGGTTGTTACGTCGGCACTGAAAAAAAAGAAGAAGAAAAATTGGCATATATCAAACTTCTGAAGCTGCCGCCTGTTGTCGAAAATGGGTGCCTGGCAGTCGATTCAGAAATTCCCCAGGAGAGTTTTTCTCAGGTTCGTCGTGAACTGTGAGATGACAAGATTCAATCCCATAACAGATGGGAGTCAAGGTGTTTGCTTTCTGAAGCATTATTCCGAAGATTCAGTACCTGTGGCGTCACACAAGTGATTGACGAAAAAAGAAATTTATTAGATAATTGACCAGTTGTTGCCGTAACAACCAGACTTCAGTTCATTGGAAGCTATTTCTCGGGCAGTTTTGCAGTTTATTTCTGCGGTTGGCAAATTTCAGGGTTCTTTTGTATTTAACCGTCTTCTACCTTTGAATGTTTGAAAGTCGTTCGCTCTTCAACCATTCAGGTCCAAGCCGCTTGAATAGGGGCAGCTGTTGCACCCTAAAATTTGACCAACCGATTCCCGTTGGTTTATGGTTCGACACATTTTCGCATTCGCATTCGCATATCGCATACAGTGCATTTTCTCATTTATACTGATTTTATCGGGATTACAGCCCTGTTTTCACATTTCGGGTATTTCAGACCGGTTCGGATAATTGGAGATTATTTTGAGAAGTCACGCGCTTCCTGGGTGTTTTCAGCTTACACAATGATTTTGGAGGTTTTTGGTGTCTGGGTTTTCTGCTTGCTTCGATATGGTCTCGCGCTCTCTTTTATGTTGGTTGTTTGCTTTTATTGCATTTTTTAGACCTTTTAATAGTACTTTAGGGTTTTCTAGAATTTTAATATAGATTTTATTATTTTTAGAATATTGATAGGATTTTATTTGTTTCTAGGGTAATATAGTTTCTTTTTGATAAATAGAATAATATAGCTTTTATTAGCTTTAATAAGATTTTTAGGATAATATAGTTTTTTTATTGAATAGAATAGTCTAGAATCTTGATAGAAATTTAATAGTTTCTTCTTTTAGTAGAAAATAGATTTCTTTTTCTAGAATTTAATAGTTTTTTCTTTTTATAGATTAAATAGGTTAAATAGATATTAATAGGTTTTTTTTCTATTAATCTGTTTAGGATTTATTTCTATTGATCGAGTTTGCTGTTAGTTTTAATCAGGATTAATTGATCAAGTTTATTAGAATTAATGTCTAGGTTTTAATTAGTTAATTGAGCTTCTAATTCACTTTAATTCAGTTTCAGAGTTTAATTAGTCCATTCCTTGGTCCATTACTGTTTCAATTCAGATTAATTGGTCTTTAATGTGAATTTTCGTGGGCCAGTTTTGGTTTTGGAGGCCCAGTCCAATGCGCCACATGTCGCCTTTATAAGCATCCCACGTTTCTCTCTCCTTGTTTGGCCACGCGTATGCTTCAGAGCCACTCCATTTTTTCGCCACGTTTTCGTCTCCGAGTCTTCCACGTATTCTCCTCTTCCCACCTCACTTCTCCATTTCCACGTGTGCTTCTCAGAAGCTTCCACACCCTTCTGCATGTAGCCACATGTGGCCACTCCACCGTCCTCCACCCACACTACCTCTCCGCCACGTGGCTTCGCCTCAGTCTCTCCTCTGCATGCGCGTCTGCCTAACGCCACCTGTCCCACTCACCAAGCCCTCACCGGAGACTGCGCCGGAGGCCATGCAAACACCAACCTCACCTCACCGGCAAAATCATACGCGGTGGTTACTCGCCGGAAACCTTTGAATCTCGCCGGAAAACGCATATTATTCATCAGTTTTTCTTGATCCTCATCAAGTTGCTCTCCGATCTTCATCCCCTCCAATCATCAACAATCATTAATGATCTTCAACGCGTTCTCAAAGATCTCACCAGGATCTTCGTCATCCACATCAACACCAATGAATCTTCAGATCTCTACAACGCATTTAAGAACGTTCATGAGATGTTCATCGCGTTTCCAGTTCCGTTCAAGATCTTCAACTTGTTCATCAAACCCTTCATAACCGTTCATCGCGATCTTCGTTGAGGTTCATCACTCTTCATACTTCTTTTTTGGATTCGTGTGTTCGTCAACAATCTTCATCATGTTTGTAACTGTTTCAAGATCTTCATCCCTTTCTGTAAGATCTTCATCGAAGCTTCTCCAGAAATGCTCACAAATCTCCAGATCGCTCAACAACAACAACTTCAAGAATCGTCTACACCTTCAGAAATCAGCCGGTAACATCAATCTTCAACGCGTCTTCAAGCATCCTTCATCGCCTCGTCAAACTCAGGATCTTCAAAGAGCTCAAACATCAAGATCTATCCGGTAATGTCGAAATCCTTCACCTTCTCCAGATTTTTGCCAGTATCATCATCGGTCGGTCCTTCGTCAAGAACAGTATTCTTCAGAACCTTCGTGAAGTTCTTCAAGGCATACCACCATTATTTCCATATGAACAGATTGATGAGAGTGAAACTGAGAGATCAGGTAAAGAACTTTATGAGGTTGAACGGTGTTACGAGGGTTGAGTTGAGACCAAAGGTTGAAGGATTGAGAGAGGGAGAAAGGTTGGTGAGGAGGTCGAATCGGAGAATGGAACGAGAGGAGGGAGAACGGCGCAAGAGGTTTTTTCTGTGAACAGTGAAAGAGAAAAAAGAGTTGCTTAGGGTTTCTGTGTGCTGAACATAGATAGTGGACATGTGTTTGGGCCTTGCTGGGCCCGGTGTTTGTTTTCTTTTTTTCACACCTCCGTTTTTTTTCCTCCCCCCTCCGTGTGTGTGTTACTGATTGGGCTAGGCCCATTCTTTGCTTTTCTTGGCACACCCTCCGTTGTACTCTCTTACCCCCTTCCCGTTTTTTTTTCTTTTCTCTCTTATGCTTAGTGGGCTGGGCCCCAATTCTGTTTTATTTTCTGCAGACTGTACCCCCCTGGCTGGACTTAAACCCCTCCCCTGCATTTTATTCCTTTAATATTTTGTATTGTACATTTAATTGTAATTCTTTAGGAATAGTTTTATATTTTTAGAGTATATTGTAAATACTTAGAATATAATTTTAGGTGTTAATTTCTTTTAGAGAGAATTTAGGAATTATATATCTTTAGAAGTTTATAGATTTAATTCTTTAGGATATTTCCTATTAGAAATTAATTGCTAATTTTTAGGAGTAGACCTGTATTTTGTGTTGGATTTTTCTCCTATTTTCGTTTCCATCTGCTTTATTCCCGATTTTATTTCTGGCTGGCCGTGTGACACGATTCAATTGGAGAATGATTTTCGATGTCATTTCTCCATCTTGTCTTTGACACGGATATCAATACGCTACCTCTTAGAGTTCGATTTCTCGTATAAATCGAACCATGACGGTCTAAGCGTTATATTGTTCCTGGTTCGAGCGTCATCATCAAGATCCAGAGAGGAGAAGATTGGAATGGATCTTGCGCGTACGTCAGGAGCCCAAGAGCTGCTTCGTTCATTATCATCGTCGTATCCAGATCTTCAGGCAACCAGCGAGTGTTGTGAGCTGCATCATCAGATACAAAGGAAGCGCCAACTAAGGAGTTTCTTCTTAGGTTCTTGTGTGCGTGTCCCGAGTTCCTTCCCGTTTAGGCGTAGGCCTGCTTCCTCTTTGTTCTCGCCTCATGCGAGCGAATCCCTGTTTCCCTTCTCTTGCCCCCGTGCAATTGAGATTCGTTTTCCCGTCGAACTACGTTAGCTCTGATCTCTCGTGCCCGACGAGAATACGTAGGCATAGGATGCCGTATCCTAGCGAGCTCCCGTTTTCCCTTTTCCCTTTTCCCAGGTTTTAGCTGTAGTAGGCTGAACTACAGCTGCTCTGATTTCTCATATCTAATGAGAATATGTAGGCATAGGATGCAATATCCTAGCGAGCACACTAACAACTAACCTATCTGTTCTCTCGCTACCGTGCGATCGAGACTTTCCCGCTGACGACTGATTGTTTTCCCTTTCTCTTGCCCTTGCGCATTTGAGACCAGACCGTAGTTTCTAGTTCCCGTAGGTTCCCGTACCTTTAAAACCAGTTCAATCACTCACCCCTATGTGAGAACAACCTGTCTAGCCGTAGTTAGCCTGAACTACGTAAGCTCTGATCTTTCATGTTGTGTGGAGGTACGTAGGAACAAGACGCGAAGTCTTGGCGAGCCAATTCCCTATAGTTTCCCGAACTACGATGACTCTGACTTTCTCTCTTGAGAATACGTAGGCATAGAGTGCGACGCTCTATCGAGTCAGTTTCCTTCCCATTTAGATTTAGCAGCCGTAGATAGATTGTTTTGCATCCTTTAGACAAGCCAAGCAAGCGTGGATCCCGTCGAGTACGACGGACGTGAGAGGTGCTAATACCTTCCCCTTGTGTAACCGACTCCCGAATCCAGGATTTGGTTGCGATGACCATTCCTTTCCCGTCTTTGCGGTAGGTTTACTTCGAGCGTTTCCTTTCCCTCTGTTGGGCTAAATAACGCACGATGGCGACTCTTCTGTTCAGCCGGCGCCGATTTTCGCAGTAGCGACAGCCTCCTCAGCCGTTTTCGCCACCACAGGTTTCTTGGAACCCTTTGCCTGATCCTTGATAACAGGTTTTTCTGAATGAGTATTCATACTTGCTTTTGTGAGTACAAAATGTGGTTTAAGAGAAAGAAGGATTTATAGTGGAAGGATTGGACATGGATTGGCCAGTCAAACGGTGGAAGACTAGAGATTGGTCTTGGGAGTATGCCTAAGAAGACTACGCTTTAAATGCTATGGTAAAACTAGGAGCATATGCCGTTGAAGCATTAAGTGAGACTAGGAAAGTGGTGTTTTCTAGAAAAAAGGGTAAAAGGCCTTAATTACCAAATGGACTCAAAATTGAGGCCATGGATATAATACATCAGACATGTGCCATAAAAATATGTGTCGAAAGATGTGATTTGATGCAAATGATTAATAAAAA
The DNA here is from genome assembly GCA_963859935.3 of Lathyrus sativus. Classification (NCBI taxonomy): domain Eukaryota; kingdom Viridiplantae; phylum Streptophyta; class Magnoliopsida; order Fabales; family Fabaceae; genus Lathyrus; species Lathyrus sativus. The sequence goes on from OZ012735.1 coordinate 266,945,458, forward strand.
TATAAGAAAGTAGAACATTGTCATTACATAAGAAGGCATGAAAAGTCGCGAAATAAATGATAATTACAAAGACAGAGGTCAGCAAGATATCAGAAGATAAGCTTCGACTTCAGCTGAGCAATAGTATTCACATGATAATTGAGTCGACCCTTACATAAAGATTTGTCAAGCATGGCTGCGGCAAGCTCCTTTTCAAGCTTCTGGGTTGCATCAATAAGGTCGATATTACTTTTCAGCTCTTGGGCCATATCAAGATCGATGAAGCGTTACAACTCAAGATTGCATTTTTCAGCATTACAAATTTGCGTCTGAAGTTCCTTGAGTTGTTGTTTCCACGCCTCGATGTCCTTCTGGTTAGAGGTTATATCCTCTTAGCGTTGTTTGTGAGCAACCTCTAGCTGTTCGACCTTAGCTTTTGGTTCTTGTGCACCAGTCTAGGCTGCACTTTCACGGCCAGCTGTGGCCATAATTGTTTTCTTAATAGAAAGAAGCCGTTGAATCTCTGAAGACAAGTCATCCACCACAACCATCAAATCAATCAAGAAGCCATAAACTTATGGATTAAGAGTAGTAAGATCGAGTTTCTTGAGTTGGTCCTTTAAAATGAGATGGGATGTAGGGTCTGAAGCCAGGACATTATGAATATCTCCTTTGAAGAATTTCTTCTTGATGGACTGGAGAATAGGACCAACAAAGTCATCTGAGGTTGGATGACTAGGAGGGGTCGAAGAACTGGAAGAAAAGCTACATTTTTTCCCATGGATCCGTCTGGCATATTCTCTGGGGTTCGACCACTTAAGAGTCGTTAAAGAATCCTCAGGAGTCAAGATAGGAGCTGGAGTTCTCTTCACCACAGGTGAAGTTTGATGGTATACAGAACCTTCTTGGTCTTCAGCGTCCTCTTCTTCTTCCTTCACTCCTTCATCTTGATCTTCAGAATCGCCTTCTTCTTCTTCTTTATCTTCGTCCTCTGCTTCATCTCTGTCGCCAGTGGATGGATGTTTGTCTTGAGTATGAATTTGTTCAGGGGGCAATTCCTTTAGTTCCTCAGGAATGGATGGATGTGGGTTGTCACTGGTTGATGAGCTTGAAGGAATACATGCTTGTTTGACGGCCACCTCATCAGTAACCATAGGTTCAGCCTGATTAAGAGGTGGGGGACTTGAAGCATCATTGTCCCTAGAATTGAAGCCATCAGCTTGAGCCTTCTGTATGGTGGTTTGATCCAAAGGATGGTTGTTTTCTGTAAAAGGAACAACGGGTTAGTTTACCTCACTTAAACCAGAGCCAAGATCAGAAGAAGGGTGATAAGTTGGCTCACCTTGGCTGTTGAGGAGGATGGTGGCAGAATTGCTTGAAGTTGGTGAAGGGTTAGAAATGTTCGTATCAGCCTGATAACACAAGTAAAGAATAATAAGGTTGAGAATGTTGAAAAAAACATTGAATATAATAAGATTTGGTGCGCATACCTGAGCTAGTGCAGCACCAGGATTGGAGTTGTCACCCCCATGGTCACTAGAAGCTAGCTTCGAAGTTACCATAGAAGGTTGTCTTTCGACACCATTTGTAACAGGTGTCGTCTCGAGGATTTTGGCCACCTTCGATGGAGGTGGGCCAGTGGGTCCAGATGCCTTTACAGTTTTCTTTCTCTTCTTTGTAAGAATCTCCTTAGGAGATTCATTAGCATCTGAGGCAACAACAATAGAAGCGTCCCTCTTACCTTCTTGGAAGGAGTAGAAGGTTTTCGCCAAGCCTAAGAAAATAAAAGAAGCAATACAAGTGTGAGGAAAGAATCACATAGTAAGAAAATAGGCAAAGGATGTGAGGTGTACCTGTTTACCTTCTGGTTCCTTGCTACTTTGAGAAGTAGCAACTCTAGTAGAAGGAGCTTTCCTAGGCACAGATGGAAGATAGCAGATGATTTCCAGTTAAGTATTGAATGTTTAGTTGCATAATCATAAATACAGGGCATCAAACCTTCATATATGTCAAATTCGACATAAACATCCTAAATCCCTATATGAAGGTGTCCTTAGAAACTGTCTAAAGTGTGCTTAGTCGGAACCACTCGTCGAGCCTTTGGTTGAGACTGCTATCAAAGGAGTTTAAAATCCTAGCCACAGATAAACCAATCTGGAAATGGAAGGGCAAGTGCCACTCCAAAATCAGCAGTAGGCAGGCGAGGCAATTTTGGAGACAAAAGTTTAAAAGCTACCTCATAATAATTCTCATGGGGAACGTTGGAAAGAATTTTTAACTGATCCAGTTTTTACAAAAAGTTTCTTTTTAAAGTAACGGCAGCCTCATGAATGGTTCGACTAAGATCATCTGGTCGATAGACAGTTTCAAAGTATTTCTGAAAAGCTTGAATTTCTTGGATATGAGCGAGCTTACTCTTCTTCGTCTTGTCCTGCACATCAAGAAAAGCTTGGTCAAGTAATGAAGAAAAAGTGGTCACATTAAGGAAATGTTCATTGTAATGTTTCGACCACCAGTGGTGGAATGAGGAAGTGCATAGAAAAGAAGGCTCAAAGAACACAGGCGAAAGAACTCCTTTCTTTTTACTCAAGTCAACGAAGATAGCGACAACCGTTTCTTCGTCGAAACTAGAAGTATGAAGGATAAGTTAGCCCTTCTTCTCATATAGACACCTAGGAAAACTCTGGGCCAACCCAAACTGGCGAGAAACGAGGTTGGGTTGATATACAATCAAAGTTGCTAGACCTCTTCCCAAATTGAGCCTGTTGACAATAAATATGGGAATTAAAAAGGCTTCCCATATAGCAATAGATTCATTGTCAAGATCCGCATGAGAGTTGGAAAATGGTCTCTTAAACCACACAAGGTCATACTTTCTTTCAGCAAAGGGTGCCATACTAGGAGTAAACTCATGGCGCTTAGCAAACATCATGATATAACTGGTGAATGCTCCTCTGATAATTTTGCCATCATCAGTAGGAGTTAACTAGACTAGACGGGGTCCTTCGATGCTCCTCCCCATGATCTTAGCAGAGGTCTCATCAACTAGGCCTTTCCTGGGAAGGGTAGCTTCAAAAGTTGTGTTAAGCCACAATTGAAGTAGCCAAAGAGGACCACTCAAATATACAGAACCGTGGGCCTCCATGTGCTTCAGTCGAGAAGCTCCTTCACTAAGAGACTCATAGAGGTTTGCCAAAATGAGCTCACTCAAGCAGACCCCTTTGTTGTGATGAAGCTGGTTAGCAAGAGGCAAGTATTTTTTAGCTACTTGCAAGGATTTTATGCAAAAACACGTATCTCGACAGCCATACAGCGAGAAACACTACATGATCTTCATCATAAACGTCTTCTTGATTTTGGTTGAAGTGGTGTTTGATGAAATGAGTGTAAGTAAGTTTGGAGTTGGAGATATTTATATAGTCTTCAGCGTCGACGTCAGGTTGGTAAGAGACACCATCAGGACGAAGGCTTGTAATAGCGGCGATGTCGAAGAGGGTTGGCGTAACCATCCCACATGGTAGATGAAAGGTGTAATGAGTACTATCCCAGAAATACAAGGACGATGCCAGAAATTTCAGACAATATGGTATGTTAGTCTTCGACGGCATCAAGAGGTCATAAATCCCTATGGATTTCCAGTCATCAGCTTTAACCTTCTCCAACTTCGCCATCCAAAGATCGAAGTCCTTAAGGGGAATGACAGCTCTCACTAGCGTAGTACCATCAATAAGGTACTTTAGGTCAATCTTAGGTAATAAGGGTTCTTCAGCAGCAGTAGTGGCTAGTCTGGGAAAGCTTTTTTTCCCTAACGGCCTGGATCTTCGGTAAGAAGGCAGAAACTCACTCAGCTTCTCGCCAGAAGTACCAACCAGAGCTAAAGGACCAGAAAGTGCATAGGGTTTACCAGAAACAATTAAAGGGATCATTACCTGAGATTGATAGATGCTCCGTGTCGCTTCAGTGGTAGGTTCCGACACACAGTGGCGATTTTCCACTAGTTGAGGACCATGAATGTTTGCAAATGGATGGATGGTTTGCTTGAACTGAGTAACGCGACCCTTCTAGGTTTTCTTTTCCTGAACATTGGATTGGGAAGATGCCATTATTGAAGAAGTGAAAGAAAATGGTTTTTTCTCTAAGTTTGGTAAAGAAAACTGAAGAAAGAAACAGGATGTTTGAGATTCTGGAAAGTGTAAAAAGTTCACGAAATGGTGAAGGGAGGTATTTATAGGCGTTTGGGACTCCTTAAGGGTTTAAATCCACCGTTGAATTTAATTAGATAGTGGGACGTGTGTTTTGTTTTGAGAAATGATGAGTGTTGGCAGTTATGGTCAGATTGCAAAACATACGTTTTCAAGACAAAGTAATGATAAATACGACTGAAAAGACATTTAAGGATTTATCATGATGGCGTGATGTCATAAGTGTGGGTAAAAAAAGAAAGTGAACAGTTAGCTACTAAGCAAGTAGTGGATTGTTCAGCCAAGGCCATGCAAATTCACACGCGCCGAAACGGTTGGAAAAAATGACCTTCCTACCAAGACTGGCGAAAGGACATTTCTTGGAGGCAATTTTGTTAGCTCTCATTTTCGACGCTAGTAGAATTCAGAATTATCTTAAGTCAGAATTTCATTTAAAAAACATGTGAAGGCTTCGACACAACTATGAGGAAATATGAGTCAAAAGAAGGTGGACAAAGTTTTTGGAAAAAATGTTAAGTGTTGGAGAAGCTCTCGACCAGGATCATGTTAAGGAAAGAGAGAAACATCAACAATTGGGGGACTAACTGGAGTCTAGGCACTCGACGAATAGAGACATTCATCATAAATACTCATCAAGGTCTGGCTACCAAATGAGTCCCAAAACAACATAATCAGCTGAAATCCGATGATACTGTTGGGGAATAGCATAAGCCGGGGTCTGGATACCACGCGGGCTAACAGAAGCTGCCATGATCTAGATGCCAAGGGCAAAAAGATCAATTCTCCGGGGAATACACCTGAAACACAGAGATAACAACCTGGCTTATGTTTCACATGCGTATGTTTGAAAATTGTGTAATGCTCCATACGAAATGGAAATACTACGCATTTAGAAGGATGCTAATGCAAAATGCAAATGCAAAAGAACAACCCCAGCAAAATAAATGCTAGGGAGAAAAGATGCCCACTCTGCCGAGGAGAGGAAACAACCCTGCCGGGGATAGTTGGCACTTGCCAGCAAATTGGACTTACTGGGAAAACAAGCCTTGGACGGCCTCCTGGAACAAAACCTGGGTATTATTGCTCTTTCAAGAACAAAAATCCATGTCGCTGGGGATTAAATCATATCCTGTTGAGAAAACGTCCTGGATGGCCTTCCAGAATACAAATCTTCTGGGGAATCGAAAAGCTCGGCTGGAACACAAGCAACCTTCTGCTTGAATCAAACCCTTTCCGTTGAGGAACCCGACCCTGCGGGAGAGATACGGCCAACTGTCAAGATTGACTTTAATCCGCTCGGGAAATCATCCTTGACTGGCATTCCAGAAAACTCCATCCTACTTGGGAAAGAATCCACTATGCTTAGGATTACATACGACATCAACTTGTCTTGCTGAGGAATATCAGATACTCCTACTAGAAACTCCATTCTACTGAGGAAATCCTACACTCTTGTTCCACCACTTACTCCGTCGAGGGAATCAGCACTGCACCCTGCTAGAGAAAATTCTAAATACCGACTCTGTTGAGAAAGGGCGTCACCGACGTTGCCTCCACTGGAGAAGAAAACGGGTTTACAAACCACCCTGCCGCTGAGGGAATCACTTCTATCTTGCTCTGCTGGGAACAAACTCCACCCTGCTGGGGATTCACTTTCTCACGAAGACAAAGCTTTGTTCTGCTGGAGATACAACATTTCAAAATTGGGGAGAGGAAACAACTCTGCCGGAGAGAGGAGACGACCATTTCACTAGGGAAGCAAAATTTCTGCTATGGGGAAGCAAACATCCTCGTTCCTCATGCCTGACTGCATTCAACCTGTTGGGGACGAGTCTATTCTGCCAAAGGTATCACACTTAACCTGCTGAGAATACCCGGCTGACAACAATTGCCATTTGCTGCGATTTTGCACTGTTGAGGGTAAGGAAATCTCACTAAGCTGAGGATAACCATGCTGACCTGCAACAAAGAAAACACCAGGAATGTTCTATACGTGAAATGGTTACCTCAGTTACCATCCATGATACTTGCCGCTCAAGCAAAGTCAGTACTTTCGTTATGCTCTGTACAACCTCTTGCTTTTACCTACAATGTTTATCAAAATAACAGACATTTCGCAAACAAAACAGTAAAACGAACAAGAAAACGAAAGCTCTTTGACTGAAGTGAATACTTTATTGATGAAAGGCCTGTAAATAGGCAAATTACAATTCAGATGCAATTACTGAAAAGAGGTAATTGCTCAAAAATAAGAAAACAAATAAAATACAAATGTCGGTAATGTGGAAACAGACAATCACCCTGTTTCGATTCGGCTATGACCTGTATGTCTTTGATGTTCCCCATGTTTTGTCTTCTGACAAGACTGACTGGACTGATTCCTTTCCTTCGGGATAACTGCTCACAAGCTTACAGATCGAACACAAACTGTGATCATTTGCTTTTTAAATCCCTAACTTTTGCCTGGACCGCCCTATCGGGTTTTCAATCCACCGGGATACTCATTTTTGCCAAAGTCGCCTTTTCAGGTTTTCAACTTTGCGGGTTCATTCTTTTTTCTTTTATCCCTAATTTTTTACCGAACCTTTTCTTTTTGTGGTTCGCCGGGATGCCCATTTTTGCCTGCACTTTTCTTTTTGTGTCCAGCGGGTCTCTTTTAAGCAAAGTATTTTTTAACCATGTCCGTGTTCACAGGGGACGACAAATCTTCACCATCCATGGTAGATAGTAATAAGGCTCCGCCAGAGAAAACCTTTCTTACCACATACGGACCTTCATAGTTAGGAGTCCACTTTCCCCTGTGATCTGTCTGAGGAGGAAGGATCCTTTTCAACACCAAATTACCCGTCTGGAAGCACCGAGGATGCACTTTCTGATCAAAGGCTTTCTTCATCCTACTCTGGTACACCCGGCCATGCACAATGGCTGCTAATCTCTTCTCGTCAATCAAGCTTAGTTGATTCAATCTGGTTCGTACCCATTCAGCTTCGTCAAGCTTCACATCCGAGAAAACCCTTAAAGAAGGAATCTCAACTTCTAATGGTAGGACCGCTTCCGTACCATACACCAGTGAGAAAGGAGTTGCCCCGATTGATGTACGCACCGAAGTACGATAACCGTGAAGAGCAAAAGGCAACATCTCGTACCAGTCTTTGCAGGTCACAACCATCTTCTGCACAATCTTCTTGATATTCTTATTAGTTGCCTCAACAACGCCATTCATCTTCGAACGATATGGAGAAGAATTGTGATGTTTAATCTTGAAAATCTAACACAGTTCCTTCATCATTTTGTTATTCAAATTTGAACCATTATCAGTAATGATTCTCTCAAGAATTCCATAACGACAAATGATGTCCTTCTTTATGAATCGGGAGACCACCTGCTTCGTGACATTGGGGAAGGACGCTGCTTCTACCCACTTTGTAAAGTAATCAATCGCGACCAGAATGAAGCGATGTCCATTAGAAGCAGTCGGCTCAATCTTTCTAATCACATCGATTCCCCACATGGCAAAAGGCCAAGGAGATGTCAACACATTTAGAGGATCCGGTGGCACATGCACCTTATCAGCATAAATCTGGCATTTATGGCATTTTCTGGCATATTTGAAATAATCGGATTCCATTGTCATCCAATAATACCCAGCTCTCAACAATTTTCTAGCCATTGCATGTCCACTGGCATAAGTGCCAAAAGAACCCTCGTGAACTTCCTCCATCAACAAGTTTGCTTCAAGTTCATCAACACAACGCAGCAAGACCATGTCGAAATTTCTCCTGTAGAGCACATCGTCCTTATTCATATAAAAAGTTCCAGATAACCTCCTCAGAGTCTTCTTATCCTTGCTGGATGCCCCAGATGGGTACTCCTGAGTCTTGAGAAAATGCTTGATATCGAAATACCAAGGATTTCCATCGGATGCTTTCTCAACGGCAAACACAAAAGCAAGTCTATCAAGATGCATGATGGTGATAGCAGGAGTTTCATTCCAGAAATTCACTTTGTACATCAAAGATAACATGGCCAAGGCATCCGCCATCTGATTCTCAGCCCTCGGCATATGATGGAAATCAACTCTATCGAAGAAAGGCAACAGTCTCCTTGCATAATCTCTATAAGGAACCAGGTTGGCCTGACGAGTTTCCCATTCTCCCTTAAATTGGTTAACGACTAATGTTGAGTCACCCTATATATCCAGATTCTTAATCCTCATATCAATGGCCTCTTCTAAACCCATAATACAAGCTTCATACTCGGCTTCATTATTGGTGCAGGCGAATGTCAATCGGGCGGTGAATGTTATATGAGAACCGTGAGGAGTAATAATGATCGCACTGATTCCATTACCATAGGAATTAACCGCTCCGTCGAAAACCAGTTTCCACTGAGATTCTCTCTCAGGACCCTCGTTAGGTAAAGGCTCATCACAGTCTTTCGTTTTCAAAAACATGACGTCTTCATCTGGAAAATCAAACTTCATCGGCTGATAATCCTCAATCGGCTGTTCCGCGAGATATTCAGACAAAACGCTTCCCTTAATGGCCTTCTGGGAAACATACTGAATATCATACTCTGTTAACACCATTTTCCATCGGGCAATCCTTCCGGAGAGTGCTTGTTTTTCAAAGACATACTTGATCGGGTGCATCTTTGAAATCAATAGGATTGTGTGGTTTAACATGTACTGTCTCAAACGCTTAGCGGCCCAAGCGGGTGCACAACATGTTTTTTCCAGCATTGAGTATCTTGACTCACAATCGGTGAATTTCTTACTCAGGTAGTAGATGGCATGCTCTTTCCTACCCAACTTGTCTTGTTAACCGAGCACACATCCCATTGAATTCTCAAGGACCGTGAGATACATGATGAGTGGTCTCGCTGCAACTGGAGGCATGAGTATTCGAGGTTCCTGCAAATATTCTTTTATTCTTTCGAATGCCTTTTGGAAATTTTCATTCAACCTGTCTGTTTGATCTTTTCTTAGCAATTTGAATATTGGTTCACAAGTGGCCGTAAGATGAGATATAAACCTTGCAATGTAGTTTAATCTCCCCAGGAAACCACGAACCTCTTTTTCCGTTCTCGGCTCAGGCATTTCTTGTATAGCTCTTATTTTGGCAGGATCTACCTCAATACCCTTTTCACTGACAATGAAACCCAGTAACTTTCCAGATTTCACTCCGAAGGTGCACTTGTTAGGATCAGCCTCAGCTTAAACTTCCAAAACCTTTCGAACAATTTCAGAAGATCGACCAGATGTCCCTCCTCCGTCTGTGACTTTGCTATCATGTCATCAACATAGACTTCCACCTCATGATGAATCATATCATGAAACAAAGTGACCATCGTCCGCGTGTAAGTTTCCCCTGCATTTTTCAATCCAAAGGGCATCACCTTATAGCAAAAAGTTCCCTACGGTGTGATGAAAGTAGTTTTCTCCATGTCCTCTGGGGCCATCTTGATTTGGTTATACCTAGAGAAGCCATCCATGAATGAAAACACAGAATACTGAGCGGTGTTATCAACCAACACATCGATATGGGGGAGCGGGAAATCTTCTTTCGGGCTTGCTTTGTTCAGATCTCGATAATCAACATACATCCTGACCGTTCCATCCTTCTTAGGCACAGGAACAATATTAGCGACCCACGGAGGGTAATTCGTGACAGCAAGAAGCCCAACATTCAACTGCTTCTGAACTTCTTCTTTAATCTTGACTGCCATGTCAGGCCTTGTTCGTCTCAACTTCTGCTTGACTGGCGAGCATTCTTCTTTGAGAGGTAACCGGTGTACCATAATATCTGTATCCAGCCCAGGCATGTCTTGGTAAGACCAAGTGAAGATATCTTTATACTCACGGAGCATTTCAACCAATCTTCTCTTGACATTGTTTTCCAATGCAGCCCCCACTTTAACCTCTTTCTTATCATCCTCGGTGCCCAAATTGATAACTTCAATATCCTCCTGGTGAGGCACAATGACCCTTTCCTCCTGCTTGAGAAGCCTGGCTAACTCTTCGGGTAGTTCACAGTCTTCGTCAGTCCCATCTTCAGCTTGATAAATGGGATTATCAAAGTCATACGAAGTCATAGCTGAACCTGAATCGATGGCATCTGATAGAAAAGACCTGCATGAGGATGTTATGTTTATTATGCGATGCAACAAACAAAACACATTGCCATTTTTATGTTAAGTATAAATGCAAAACAAAAATAAGAAAAACAGGGATTACAATATTTGAATGTGAAACATCTTTTATTTAATGATAAATTGCAAATAACAAGAAGGCCCCACAAATGGGTCACTACGTCTTGGGCAGAACGTAAGACTGAACATAATCAAAACAACGAACATTACTCTGCAGCAGTAACATGAATGACTTCTTCGGTAGTCCAGTTGTACAGCTTCTGGCCAGGAGTAATGGACGGATCCACGCATCCATATCGCAATCATTGTCCCCTTCATCATATCCGACGGCATTAATCCTGTCAAATCTCACACCACTGCTGGTGAACTGCACAGGTCCCCTGTATCTCGGAATCTGAGAAGAACTGGAGGGTTTGTATCCCAGGCCGAACTTGTCTTGCTTGACAGGAACATCAAGAACTTGGCCCTACTTCTGTGACGAGCCGGATTCTACGATAGCACGAGCCTCCTTGAACGATGACATTTAAACTTCTGGGCCCTTGGCTTCTATAGGAGACTTCCCCTGAATCTGAACTGTTTCGAATGCCTGGCATAGTGTTTCGTGGATCTCACCATCCACTTCCACGTACTTGAAGGATGACAAATGGCTAACCATACTGTCCTCTTCACCGCATACCATGACTATCTTCCCTTCCACCATATACTTCAGCTTTTGATGCAACGTTGAGGTGACTGCCCCAGCAACATGTATCCAAGGTCGGACGAGAAAATAGCTGTATGCTGGCTGGATATCCATAATATAGAAATTTGCATCAAAGATCTATGGTCCTATCTGAATAGAAAATGTGATCTCTCCAAACACTGATCTCTTAGATCCATCGAAAGCTCTCACCACCAGATCGTTGGGCGTGCATATCAAACCCTGAATGTCCAACTTCATCAATGCCTTCTTCGGAAGCACATTGAGGGATGATCCTGTATCAACTAAGACATGTGACATCAGAGATCCTCTACACTCCAAAGATATATGCAAAGCATGGTTATGGTTCCTCCAAGCAGGAGTCAGATCCAAATCAGTAAAACCGAGACCATTATTGGCGTTTACATGAGCTACTACCCCCTTCAACTGGTTAACAGAAATCTCCCGAGGTACGTATGTTGCATTCAAGATTTTTAGTAGAGCATTGCGATGCGCCTCCGAACTCATCAACAATGACAGGATAGAAATCTTCGAAGGAGTCTAATTCAAGTGATCCACAATTTTGTAGTCACTCTTCCAAATTAGCCTCATAAATTCCTCTGAATCCTTTGAAAGATCATCAGCACCGACCTGTGGTTGGACATTCTCCTCAATCACAGCCTTACGCTTAACTTTGTCATTCTTATCAGTATTAACCTCCGGTGGAGAAAATACCCTACCACTTCTGGTGATACCTCTGGCACCAACTATGTTCTCAACCGACAAACTTCCGCTTGCAGACCCTGTCCATTCCTGCTTTTGCCCATTACAGAACACCTCTCCCCTATAATTCCATGGGATAGCTCTAGTGCTCTCGTACGGCATGGGTCCAGGTACAATAATGGTAACCGAAGCTGACCTAGCAGGCGCTGAAATATTGATTGTCCGGTATAGAATGGAAATCGTAGCAACTTCGTTTCCATCATTACTCACTTTATTCTCGACATATTCTTTCACGACTTTATCAAATTGCAAACAATCCTCATTAATCATTCTCTGAATACCCCTCTTCAAAAGATCACAACCTTCAGGTTGCGCTTCGCATTTTGAGCAGTCAGCAAAACAACCAGGAAACACCCCCTTCTTCAACAAGCTAGACTTCACAAAACCCAATGGAGTCTTTAAATCCTCAACATCAGTTATTAGATTCAACTCCTCCCCATCGACAATGGCATTGGCTCCGGCCACTTCATGATTCGGCATCATGTTTTGAGTCACATTAGGCCCCTCGTTGGTGAAATTAATAGCTTTGGAATCAAGCAAGTCCTGTACTTTATGCTTGAAAGCTTTGCAATGTTCAATATCGTGCCCTGGAGCATCCGAATGAAACTTGCATCTAGCGTTCGAATCGTACCCAGCAGGTGGCGAACCAGTGAGAGGAGCCAAGGTCCTCTTCTGAATCAACTGTAACTGCAGCAACTGTTGTAACAACTGAGAATACGGCATCAGAGGATTTGCAAACTGTCTATTAGCCATTATGTTCCTGATAGCATAAGGTCGTTGAACATTGGCTTGCTGATGAGCTGCAGCCGGGATATCTACTGTAGCGACTTGTTGAGGATAACGGGACTGAGCTCTATCTTTACCCTTGTGAGAAACAACATTTGCATTACCCTCTCTTCTCTTGGGGTTTGCAGAATATGGCTTCTTTGTTCCTCCCGACAAGGATCCACCATCATTTGGAATCTTACCAGACTTGATTCCAATCTCTAATCTCTCACCAGCGATTACCAGATAAGAAAACCCTGCAGATATGCAGCCTATCAACTTCTCAAAGTACACGCCAGGTAACAAAGCCATGAACAAGTCGATCAACTCCCTTTCAACCAAAGGAGGTTGCACTCTTGCAGCCAAATCCCGCCACCTTTGGGCGTATTCCTTGAAACTCTCAGTATTTTTCTGCGACAAGCTCTGCAGTTGCACCCGATTCGGTGCCAGATCACTATTACATTGATAATGACGCACAAAAGCCTCGCCCAATTATTTCCAGCTGCGGATATGGGTTCTCTCAAGCCCCATTGTCATACCCTAAATTTTTCCTACTTGTAAATTACTCTTCACTTGTATGCCCATCCACTGAAAATTAACCAGAAAAATCAAAAAAATTTGTGTTGCTCCTATTCGTGCAAGGTTGAGCTCAAGAAGTCAGGTCAGTTGTGTGTGAAGGATTGAGGTTCATTGGTATTGGCATAATTTATCGGTCAGGATGTGCAAAGTTCGTAGAGCTTTATGTTGAAAATCATCATGGTCCTATCCATTTTCAATCCAATTTCTTACAGTGCATCAAAGCTCACATACCATTAAGTCATGTTCCTTTTATCTCAAAGTTTTTTTTTAGCCAGAGAATTTCATGTTGAATTTTTTTTGGGATTTATCGTAATTTAAGTGACAAGATCAGGCTTCATTTGTCATTTTAAAAGTTCAATTTTAAGTCTGAGATTGATTCATGATAATTTCTTCTCAGAGACCGAATCATTGTGTTATGTCACTTTACAAAAAAATAAGAGTGTTTGGTTCGCGTTTGACTCGAGTTAGTTCGAGGAGAGAATTTGAGATTATTCTCGAGTATGAATAGAAAATTAATGTGGAAATTCATAGTTTTATTACAAGATGCCACATTTAATTTTCAAAACCCATGTTACTAAGTAGGGTCCATATCATCCAATTTCACCATAGATTTAAGAATCTTTTCGATATTCATGGCCCATGTTTAAAAATGCAGGTTTTTATTACACAAAAGTAAAAGATAATTGTTGCAGAGCATGGCCAAGAGAGTAAAACGCATAACCCCTGCATTTTCCCTCCACCAAGACAGGCCGAAAATGACAAAATCAGAAAATGCCATGCCATAATTTCTCGTACGGAACGGTTACACACAATTTCCATAACATACCTCACCATCATACTAAGCCCACTTGATTTCAGTAAGTAAATGTTACAAGAGTTCACTTTTGTTGCACAACATTACAAATTGAAAAGAATGAAAAGAACAAGGAAATCATGGGCTCTGATGCAAGTTTAATCCAATTCACCAGAGGGATTGTTGAAACCGTCACGTACAAGACAGAAACCAACAAAAGCTGCGCTCTTTCAGCTCATACGACTTCGCAGCGCAACACGCAAAATATGCAAAAAAACACAACCATGATTCACAAAATCAATACACCTCAAAAACAATGAAAGCAGAAAAAAAAACACAATACCATGACCTGTCAAAACGGCATGCATAAAGTTCACACCGCACAGACCTGCAAGCAACAACCATTCACAACCGGCACCATTTCACAAACCTCGTGTTGTGACCTCACCTCCCATGATTCATTGAAAACCATATACTACAACATGATTCGCACACAAAGACCACAAACCAAAAATTGTACGACTTGTATCACTGCTACAGCACCACCCTTACCAGAACCAACCCCACTTTGAGCTTGTAAGACACCAAACCTGCTAATTGAAAAAAAAGAACAATTCTTCAAAAAGTAAATTACTAGCATCCATGATTCAAGGAATGAAAAAGAAGAAAAACTTTGAAAGGATGCAGCAAGAGGAACGTCGACTCGAGGTGGAGGGATATGTTAAGATTGTTGAATTCAGAGGAAGAAGAGGATTCTTAAGCCGAGGTTAAGGGCTCCACTTGCAGTTAATTGGTTCATCAAGGTACTTGAGTAGAACTCTGCCACAAATTTATTTGGAATGCTCCAAAAACAAATCGTACAACCGGTGCGATGAAGGCTGTTGCACATTGAATCCCAAGCATACCTATACCATAAAAACAAACATACCATTTGATACGTACCAAAACACAAGTAAGCACAGAGTCCTACATATCAGAAACAAAACCAAGAAGGATTTTGCGTGATACTCGCAGTACATATAACAACCTCGGTTGCTTTAAAACCATCACGTGAGACGCCAACAACAAAACCAGTACAGAACAGCCACAAATGAGTCTCTCACACAGTATGATATTCACGCATAAAATGGACGTGCTTTTCACAAAATGAATTCAAAAACCTCACCTGCACCATAATATTGAGAGTCATATCAGTCCCATGAGTTTTTTTAGTAGAATAAAGGGTGGAAATACAGACAATAACAATGAAGTGAATTCACAGCTGCAAAGCGCAGCAAGTCTCACACAACAGCCCCCTCCAAAATCGTACCGGCTACAACCACTCTGCAAAAGGACAACAGCAGCTCCCAATACCACTACAGCCAGCACTACAAAACCTGCAACAATAGAAAAAAAGCAGAGACAGCCATTACAAAATCAGGACCCACTCAAGGACAGTCCAAACGTGTTGTAGCAGCCACCAACAAACACGATTTCACGATCTGCAACAATAACGTCCATTTGATATAGCACAACCACTCCAAAAGCTTGAAGAAAAACCACAACACGACAAAACCTCTGAGTGGTATGGTTTCATAACAGCTTTTTTTTAGCGCAACGAATTCACAACCTCCAACATAAAAACCCGGAGCCCCTTCTTTATAAGGGAGCCTTTTCTGACCTTCGAAGGAGAACAACTCTCTCTCAATTCTTTTCTTCAAAACTCACAAAACCCTTCAATATTCAAAGGGGGCCTCCAACCGAAAACCTAGCTACCTCCAACAGACTCAAAAACCCTAGCCGCCGGTTGCTTTGAAGAAGCTCTTCTCCCTTTTTTTTTCATCCCTAACCCCAACTGTTCTTCTTCAATCCCCCAACCCCATAACTTGAGAGCTTTCAAAAAAGACCAAATCTTCCGAAATTTTCATCACTTTCATCACATTCTTCGAAACTCCCTTTGTTCATGATTCAACTTCCTTCAAATCTTCTCAGATTTCCACTCATCACTATACCCTTTTGAACCTTCGAATCCTCTTTCAAATCTTCTTCGTTAACCCCCAACGACTCGCCCTTTCCTTCAACCCACCTCCTTCATAACTAAAAACCCATTCGCAATTCAATCTTTTTCTCATCGTCATCCCCTCAACAGCCTTCAATCCAAACAAACCGGAAAAAAAAACAGAAATCAAAAACTAGAAAACAAAACCCAGAAATAAGACGAAGAATGGGAAGAAACGTTTTGAAACGAAAACCAAGTGTGTTTCGAACGGACCTGCGTATTGAATCCGAATCTTCCTTCCTATGACCATCATAAGCCTTTGGTATCGTTGACCCTGTTAAGGATGATGAAGGGGTCATTACCACATCCTGCTTTTTTCGTTTTAGTTTTAAAAAAAAAATATATAACTTGTGGGTAAGGTCGTTATCGGGCTTTCATTGACATACGTACCTACTGTACTTTTTTTTTCTTTCTTGAAATCTGTTAGCGACATATGGGCTGAGTTGTTACCTAAGGCCCAAGTTTAATCCCTTTTCATACACTCACTCTTTAATCATGTTTTAAACCCCTCCCTTTGTCTCTTGATTTTAATTTGCTTTAAGTTTGTTTTTCTATACGCTTTAGTTTCTAATTTTTGAACGATTAGTTCTTATTTCAATTTGTCTAACTATTTTAAGTTTTTATTAATTTTACTTCCACTTTATTTTCGGTCGATGACGATACCCCAAGTTATAACTTTGTCAAATTATTGACAAATAATGACGAACCCGAGACCATTTTCTTTTTAAATTCTTTCATTTTCGATTTTTATCGATTTCTTGCTCATTTTGGTCAATGACAATTTTTAAAAATTATTATCGGTCGAAATATTGATAGATGATGATTTATTCGAGACTAATCCATTTTTCTATTTCATTTTTTCTCTTCATTTCATTTTTTTAATTCATTTTATTGAATCTTTGAAATTTAACATTTTTGAGCGATCATTATTAAGGTGTACACCTTAAATAATGTGTGGATCGACTTTTCGTCTTAGCATTCTCTTTTTGATAAAGAAATATTATAGGAATCTAGCATTCCGCGTGATATTTCTGTTGTTCATCCAAACATTTTTCTAATGAAAAAGGTGTTGTCGAGATCTAGCATCTCGATAATACCCCGATTAATTGATTGTGAGGCCTACGTCTCATTTACCAAATAATCGTCATTCCTCCTATACTTTTCGAATCCAATCTCGTATTCTCGTCTCTCGTACCGCAAACTCTTTTCGCACCCTCGATTCAAGTCAACTTTTTTTAAAACACCTCTTTCGATTAAAAAAGGAGGTTCTTGGAATCTAGCGTTCCTTGAATCTTCGAGTGAATAATTCTCGAGGCACGCTCTTGAGTTGTTATTCACTCAACCTTTCGACTTCTTCAAACTCAAACATTTTTTAAACGCTCTCCTAAGTTGAGTGCTCGCACGCATTCGCAACTATCGACATTTTGCACACACATTCATAATTCCTCGTGGTTTTGATATCAGGGGCACCCTTAGGGACTAATATCGTTTCTCACAATCTTAACCCTTGACACGTCGTCAAGTCGGTTCTATCTTCAACCAGCTCCTCGACACGTCGTCGAGACTTTTTTAAACCTATTTCCTTTACCTCACATCCCACTTACGTTTCAATCTTTCTACAAACGTTTTTTTTAAGCTTACGAAAGAGGGATATTCTTAGAATCTAGCATTCTTTGAATATTCGAATGAGTAACTCCCAAGGCGCGCCCTTGAGTTGTTATTAGTTCATTCTTTCGATTTCAAAACATCCAACTCTTTATCTTCAACTTATTCAGTCAATTCCCGAAAGAATTGAATTCTTGGGATCTCGCATTCCTTGAATTCTTGAATAACAAGCTCTTGAGGCACACTCTTGGGTTGCTGGTCAGTCACTCTTTCGTCTCAAGCTCAAAACTTCAACCTTTTTTCAAACCTCTTCTTTTCGTGGTTGTTACCACAAACTACGGATGCTCTGATTCTTCATTCTCGTCCGAATGTAAGATACGTAGGCACAAGATTGCGAAATCTTGGCGAGCTACCTTCTACCCATTTCTCCCTTTTCCCCATCTTCTTTTCGTGGTTGTCACCACGAACTACGGACGCTCTGATTCTTTATTCATTCTTGAATATAAGATACGTAGGCACAAGATTGCGATGATCTTGGCGAGCACACTTCTATCCATCTTTCGTTTCCCCCCATCCTTTCCCGTAGTCGAACTACGACGCTCTGATTTCTCATTCTCCTTCGAATGAGCATACGTAGACACAAGGGCCCCAATCCTTGGCGAGCACCCTATCATCTAACCACCCATCTCTCCTTTACGTCTTTAACCTTTTAACCTACCAATTCTACCTTTAACAACGAGAAGAAAACAAGTAAACCTAAACAACACTCCCCACATTTACCTTAAGAGGTTCCCGTCGAGTACGACGGACGTGAGGGGTGCTAATACCTTCCCCTCACGTAACCGACTCCCTAACCTGGAACTTGGTTGCGACAACCCTGTTCCTATCCTTTCGTTTTAAGAGGTTTTCTCGATATTTTCCTCTCCCGTCTATTCGGGAAAAATAAAGTTCGGTGGCGACTCTGTCGAACCGTATTACCGCGCCTTTCGCGCGAGGGTCGTTTCTCCGAAATGTCTCCGTGATTTTTCGAGGTGCGACACCCATATACCATTCCAAAGACGCCCCTGCTAGACTGTCTTGGAAAAAGTGCATTAGCAGCTTTTCATCACTGGAATAAGTAGACATCTTTCTGAAATACGCCCGAATATGCACTCTGGGTCAAGTCGTCCCTTTGTACTTATCAAAATTAGGCACCTTGAATTTGGGAGGAATCCTGACCCTAGGAACCAAACCAAGATCAGACATATCAAGGCCCAAAGAGTTCTGATTCTCAAACGATTTCATTTTTTCCTTGATCAGTTTAAACCTTCGGCCAGCTTCAGTCGGTAAATCACCCTCCAGATCTTTCACAGAAAATATATCATCCTGATTATCTTCCCAATGAGGGCCGGCAACCCCGTGCACAACGCACACACTTCCATTACCAGCAATATTACCATTCTCATTCGCAGCTGCTCCGCCCGGAGGTACAACAACAGTAGGAATACCCTGAGGAATAGATCCACCGATCGGTGGAGGAATAAAACCAGCTCCTCCATGTAAAACACCGTTTTCATCAACTCGTGCTATCAACGGATGAACCAAAGTTCTCAACTGCTCCTGCCCACTAGCAACAGTCTGCATCAGCTCCATGAATTGGGCCATGCAAGCCCTGACTTCCTGCAATTCAGCTTGAACCTGATCCATCACCTTCTGATGATTCCCTCGAGTAGAATACTTGTGGAAACTGAACTCCTCAACTTCCTCAATCCTAAACATAAGAAAACCAAGCAGAGATAAGAACACAAGGCCACCAAGAACAACCTGCGATGCAAATGAAGAATGCAAGATGTAAAATACAAACATGTCTATGTATGCACAGGGAGATCTCCCCCTTGATTCCGGTTTCAATAGACAAGAGTAGCAGAGATGGATAAAAACACCACAATAAATATTCTCATGTATCAATTAAAGCTGAGACAATACAACCAAATGAGAAATATCCGCACACAAAAAGGTATTGATCTCCTCCAACATCCCTGGTGATGACCAAGGTACAAAAATTCAAAGGAAACTACAAGAGATATAACTCCCTAGTAGCCATGATCTCTACGCCGCTCCTGAGACTCCTCAAGCATCTCCTTTGTGTCGAGATGGTCTGGTCTCTCCATCAACTCTCTGATAAGGACATCCCTCTTGCATATCATATCCCAGAGATAATGACAATGGTCCTCCCAAGCATCTTCGCTGAAGGCATCCTCAAGCCTGGATTTCTTCACCTCTGCCTGAATCTTGAACTCTTCAAGTGCTGATAAAGTTTCTTGGTATTTCTGCTCGATCGTACTTCTGCATAACGATTCTAACAATACCTCCCTCTCCTTGGCCTTGAATTGCGCCTTCAGCTTATCGACCTGAACACGAAGCTGATCCTTCCTATTCTTGTTGGCGGTCACAGTAGCATTCCACTGCTCTTCGAATTTGGATATCTTCATATAAGCTCTGTCTAAATCCTCCTTCTTACTCTTCAGAACGCTACAAGTGCTTTTCAGATCCAGACCGACTTGCTTCTATGCTTGTACCTAATCAGCAAGCTCTTTTTCCAACTTGATAAAGGATTCTAACTTTATCTTGGCCAAATAAACAACTTCACCCTTATCATGCTTCAGGTGACTGATTTCCTGCATCAACTCTTCATTCTCTTTGCGCATCTCTTCCTTCTCTGCCCAAAGCTTGGTATATCTCAGGATATCGACGGTTGTAGGCGGCTCAATGACTAAAGGATATAGTGGTGCTTCAACAAGAAACGACAATAGTACCTCTTCAACCCTCTTCTGAATCCAATCCGAGTAAGGATCATAGGCTCTACAATCTCCTTTGCCCAAAGAAAGCTTTACCTTCTTGTGAATCTTACCCCAAGCATCCACGAATCGGGCCGAGATACCAGGATCAGCTACACCTGTGAAGTACAGAGATTCCTGCACTTCCTCTTCTTTCGGAGGATTATAATTGATACCGCCTTTCCTCCCTATCAAGGGTATATTAGGAAAGCTACCACAACTAAAGATAAGCTCACGACCCAGCAAGTCTCGGTTGAACCAGATGATATTCTTCTCTGTTAAACCCATAAGCCTCTTTGACCATTCAGATGAGTTCGCGGAATCCACAAAAGCTCCAGAGCGAGGAAGGTGATCAAAAAACCATTTATGCAACAGTGGTGCACAACAAGAAACCATCTTTCCTCTTCTTTTCTCATTCTTGTAATACACTGAATGATACAAGTCTCCTAGAAGAGTAGGTACGGCGTTCTTGGAAGCGAAGATATGAAAAGCATCAAAATCCACAAAGTCCGGTACATTGGGAAACAACACAATACCATAGACACACAGAGCCAAGATAGCACTGAAAACCACCCAACAACCCTTTTCAGCATACTCTCGGGCTTTGTCGACCAAGAAGGGTAAAGTAAATCCGGAAACTCCGTTTCTGCTGATAACATGATCTGCCAAGTCAGAGGCGCTCAAATAAAGAGCGACAGACAACTTCCCGAGATTAGGTTCTTCTTCAGAGCTGAAGAAAGGCACTTTGTTCAGAATCGGAACCCCTAAGATGTAAGCGAATTCCTCCAAAGTCGAACCAACACATAGTCCGGAAACGTGAAGCATCTCAGCGGAGGATCATAAAACTGCAACAGGGTATGAACAGCTCCATGCTCATGAATCGTGAGCTTATGGACAAACCTCATAATTCTACCATATTGTTCCCTGAAAGCTACAAGAACACCAGGATCAACCATGGAAATCAGAACAAATAAAGGTCCCAACTCAGGTGCCGGAAATTTGTACACAACAATCCTCTTCCTGCTAACTTCCATCTCTTCAGAAGACCAGTACCAGAATCAAGAGAAAGACGAGAACCCGTGACACACATAAACATGCAATGTTAAATGCAAAATGATTATGCAAATGCACATATGGGATCAAGGCATCCAATGCTCAAATTCGCTGCTGTGCCATTGACTAAATTCAACCAGAGCTCCGCTCTAATCAGAACACTGAGATAATACACTAGATGGAACACTCAGGATCAAATTTCCGCACTGACGAGAAAACCAGGGTTGGTTGAAGGCCAGATTTCCTGCAAAAACCCATCCCTCTCACATGTGGGTTATAGTTTTGAAAGGTACGACATCCTATGCGGGTTGTCAGCATCACAGACTTTCGAGAAATGATGATACGTTCACCATTTCTGGTTTGGCATCATGGTCTAACGAAGCGGCCTCACTTAGCTGACCCCCCAAATGAACGATCTCTAGAGTCGACAATCTCTCTAAGTCAATATTCTCCCAACTGCACCAGACGCGCAAGATAGAATATTTACAAAGAAAAACCTCGTCTGAATGTGAATTTCATGCGAGTTATTGTGCAGCCAAACGCCACACAAGCTCCCGCTAATTTCCACTCTAATCCTATGTGTATACTCAAGCCCAGGTCTGACTTATCTCTCAATGGAACAACCTAACCCACAACACAGCAGCAGCAAGAATGCAAAAATTCAATAATATACAACAGATATGTACAAAAAGCAAAAGACTGCATAAAAGTAAACACCCAAAGACGCAATAGACAAGCGCTAGGAGTGACTCGCATAGGTAACCAGAGTCCCCAGCTGTCGCAACTGCGAAAAACACCCGACGGAAAACAGAAGAGTCGTCACTTTTCGTTATTTATCCCAAAGAGAGGGAAAGGAAACGATCAGAAAAACCTAACGAAAAAGGGAAAAGACAAGGTCATCGCAGCCAAGTTCTGGATTCGGGAGTCGGTTACGCAATGGGAAGGTATTAGCACCCCTCACGTTCGTCGTACTCGACGGGATCCACGCTTGTTGTCTATCTAAGGGTGTATTTAATCTGTCTACGCTAAAGGCTTGCAGGACAAAATAAATAGAAAAGAGACTCGGCAGAGCATCGCCGCTCTGTGCCTACGTATTCCCTCGTGCAATGGGAAAGTCAGAGTCAACGTAGTTCGGCTAACTACGGGGAAAAAGGGAAAGGTTTCTCGCCAAGACATCGCGTCTTGTGCCTACGTATCCTCATCTGGTATGAGAAATCAGATCAAACATAGTTCGGGCTGACACGAAACCACAGGCTGATTAAGTGTTTTAATCGAGTAAGGTTAAACCTCCGTTCCAGCAGTTAGGGACTAAGTCTGTTTGCGGTAGAACCGAAGCTTAACAACACTCTTTTTTGGAAAAAAATGTTTCGATTAATCCCGAAGGAAAAAGGTTTGATTCTTTGTTTTGTGTTTTTTAGTGAAGTGAATTAATTCGGTTTATGATTCACGTTGCACTAAAGACTATGACACAGAGCCGAATGCGTCGCGTATCGCCCTCAAACGGGACGTACACTAAACACTCTAGACAAGCGAGAGGAAACCCCTCACTCATCATTCCCCATGTAGCTTAAGGCTCGTAGCGCACAATGTTCATCGCATTTATTAGATGAATTAGAATTGTTTTGAGATAAGAAGAGAGTCGCACGGAAGGTCTAAGGGAAACTCGACCCTAACGTTGTCATGCAAAATGGTCCTAAGGTTGGGATAAAAAGGAGAAACATGTACCCTAATGTTAGCATGCTTGGATTGAACACCTAATGTCTCTCCTACTCCCATCCTAAACGGAGGGACTAAGAACCCTATGGGGATCATGGCAAAAAGTACAAGAAAACACCAAGTAAATTCAATCACAAGTAAAAGATGCAAACATGAAAATACACACTTAGAATGGTGGAAGGGAGGAAAAATGTGTGGGGCAGCAGCCGCCACAAGCGCGTCTCGACCTCAACAGCGATGCAAGAATGATGCGAACATGGGAAGGAAAGCAAAAAGATGAAAGCAAACGAACATGCAAAGATTCATCACTTCGAACCATATCCATAAGTATGGATCCAAGTGGAAAAACACGAATGTCAGCGAAATCTCGATTAAACAACCAAAACAGCCACATATATCCCAAAACATTTCACTTTTAATGCATCATATCGAGTTACGATGATTCGAAGTGAAACGATATTCAAACATGCAAGAAAAATAGCAAAACAGACCCACTGGCACAGTGTTAATCGGTTAACCCCAGGGGTTAATCGGTTAACACACTGTTAACATTTAAAAAAATTGAAAATTTAAACTGTTTAATCGGTTAACCATATGCGTTAACCGATTAACGCTCTAAAAACTTTGAAAAATCTGGAAATTTGTAATGGTTAATCGGTTAACCATATGCGTTAACTGATTAACATTGTGCCAACAACAGAAAATCAGAAATAGAACAGCATGTGCAGCAAATAAGCACTTATCCGATCAACCGGATGATCGCACAATCACTTAATTACGAAATTAAACCAGTAAATCATGATTCAAATAACATGTAAACAGATTCAAACAGCAACATCCACAATCATGTCAACCAAAATTCAATCGAATATGAAAATCATCATGAACATGCAAATAAGCTCAAAAATGCTATGGATCTAGGATTCCAACCTTCGAAGCGGAGATTTGCTTCGGCTAATGTTGAATTAACTGGAATTGCACAGATCTGATGCTAGAAGTCCGGAATACTTCAAGATCCACACCAATTCTTGTTGTAGCAATGGAGATCCTTCAAGATTAATCCAAAATAAGCCAAATAATCACTTCCAAAATCAATTCCAGATTTGGATCCAATTGTGCACGAAAATTGGATGGAGAAATCACTTCAATGGAGATGATGGATGGAGGTTTGAGCTCAAGAATTCATTGATTCCATGGAAGAATCAAAGAATTCAATGAAAGAGAGCTTTGAGTGAGGGTTTTGGAATTGGAAAGTTGAGAGAATTTGAGAGAATTGAGATGAATTCTGAAAAATGAGAATGAGAAATGAAAATTGGGTCCCTTTGGTTTGGAGTGAATCACTTAAATATCACCTAGGTTTGGATCAAAATGAGAGGCTTGGAAATTGGTTTGTGAATTTTGGTTTGGCACTAGGAATGAGATTTTGGAGGGAAATGAAATTATGAAATGATTCTAGATCCTTCTCAAGTGACAAATTTGAATTCAAGTGATCAAAATTGGACCCCAAATGGCTCTGCATTGAAAAATCACATACAGAGGCAAAAGTTGCATTGGTTAATCGGTTAACCATATGCGTTAACCGATTAACGCCTTCAAAATTTCAAATCTGGCCTGATTTTTCCTTGGTTAACCGGTTAACCATATGCGTTAACCGATTAACACCTTCAAAATTTTGAATTTGGCGCCTTTTGGAGGGAAATTTGTCCATTTGCCTTGTTTTGACTATTTGGAGCTTTGTTAAGCTTCTGAATCTTGTTCTTGAACGTCATCACTGTAGAAATGCTTGACATAAGCCTGAATGCTGCTTTCTGAACTGCTTTCCTCCTGCAAAATAAAATAAAAATCGACCGCCTGACTGCTGGACAAAATAAATGCCTGAGTCTCTGATACTCGTTGTTCGTCGTTCAGTCTTTTGCGCCGAAATGAACTTGAGCCACATGAATACCTCGATCCCATGCCTCGGGAACAAATGCTATGATATGCAAAAAATGCAAAATGCAAAGAAACAAAAGTCAGTCAAGGTTAAAACGAAAGGCAAATTTTGGGGTGCTACAGACGCGTTTTTTGTTTTGAGAAATGATGAGTGTTGGCAGTTATGGTCAGATTGCAAAACATACGTTTTCAAGACAAAGTAATGATAAATACGGCTGAAAAGACGTTTAAGGATTTATCATGATGGTGTGATGTCATAAGCGTGGGATAAAAGAAAGTGAATAATTAGCCACTAAGCAAGTAGTGGATTGTTCAGCCAAGGCCATGCAAATTCACACGCGTTGAAACGGTTGGAAAAAATGACCTTCCTACCAAGACTGGCGAAATGACATTTCTTGGAGGCAATTTGTTAGCTCTCATTTTCAACGCTAGTAGAATTCAGAATTATCTTAAGTCAGAATTTCATTCAAAAAACATGTGAAGGCTTCGACACAACTATGAGGAAATATGAGTCGAAAGAATGTGGACAAAGTTTTTGGAAAAAATGCTAATTGTTGGAGAAGCTCTCGACCAGGATCATGTTAAGGAAAATGCAAGGCAGTTACCATCAAAGCTGGAGGGAACTCTTAGTATCTAAGTTCAAATTGATAGTGGGCGAACATGGGAGCATTTGAAGTTGTAAAAGAGCGCCAAAAAGACACGTTGTGAAGCCATAACCGTCATCTATTAGTTACTTGCTAGCATTATAAATAGTTGTAATTTTTATGTAATAAGGGTGTTCATTCATCTTGTACTAGTCACTCCAAAACACTCAAAGTACCCGCGTGTAGAGAAACGAGTTAGCGAGAATGTACGTGATACAACACCAACTCCTTTTTATTAATGCAATTTACTTGCCTTTACCAATAATGCGTGTTTACTCATTCTGCACTTTAACATTCAGTTTTTACGTTTAAACTGCCCTTCTTCTTTCCAAGTTTTTTTGAAACTTACTTTCCTTTACTTTTCACGCAAATTTAAACATTCTGCACTTATTTCAAACTTTTTATGTTAAATTCATTTACCTTACAAGGATTGTATGGTCGAACGTGGAGTTCAGATTAGAATCTTTTGCACCTTTATTTTCAAAGTTATTTACAATTACTGCATTTACTTTCGAAGATTTCATAGTCGAACGCGGAGTTAAGATTATAATCTTTTGCATATTTAGATTATTGCCTTTATTTCAAAGTCATTTACTTTTTAAAGCTCTTTACATTATTTCCTTTATTTCGAAGTGATTTACTTTTTAAAAGCTTTTAATTTATTGCCTTTAATCTTCGACGCATTACTTTCTTTCTTTTAGATTCTGCCTTTAATCTTCAAGTTACTTTTACTTTACAAAGATTTCATAGTCGAACGTGGAGTTCAACTTAGGGTCTTTTTTGCATACTTAGCACATGTTCTAGGATTTAGTATGGTCGATTCTGCAAGTTACTCAATTTTACCCTAAATTGATAGACTAGCGGTTGTTTACCAAAATTCACAGTAAACACCATGCCACACTACGAGGGCAGAGCCATGATGATGGAAGTTATAGGTTTGTAAGAGACACACATTTTCAAGGTGACAGTTGATAGAAAGATCATGACGTCAGCCCACTAGTTGGATAGTGTTTGAGAAGGTCAAAATTGTCCATATCTTCTGCTCGTCGAAAGAGGCCTTTCTTTAGGAGGAAATTTGTTAGCTAGGATTTTCGACAAAGGTAAAAAATCTCAGCATAAGTCAAAGTTAAGGGTAACTGGACGTTAGTTGACATTTATATTGTTGAAGTCTCAAGTGGAGGAAAATAGGACTTAGTATTTTTCAAGAATGTTTTTGGAAGACATTTCGACATCAGCATTTTCAACAACATCAGACACGTTAAATTGGTAGTTATTTGGGAACACATAGATGTTTTCTTCAAAATAAATAAATACTTCTTAATCTCATCCTGAAAGTCACGCGGAGGGAATGCATAAACGAAGTGCATGCAGGAGTCTACATGGTAAAAGATGAAAAAGTAAACGTTAGGGAGCAGTTATTTCTCACTTATAATAAAAGTACCAGCATTAGAGTATAAAGTTTCACTAAGAGAATGTATGAATCTTGAAGCACCGCTTTTATTTCAATGCAATGTTTTCATTTCAGTTAATGATTTCTACCTAGCTACTTTTATCTTTTGCTTTAACTGCTTTGTTACTTTACCTCTGCTTTACAATATTCTTGCTTTTAAATATTGTCGAAGTTACATTATTAAATTCTTTTTAACAATTATTTCTACCAAGTAGAAATCTTTCTCATTTCTACCAAAACTATAAAGTAAAATCTTTTGTGCTATGTCTTAGGATTCTCTAGTTGATCCGGTAAGTAGTCTTTAATAAGAGACTAGAGGTTATTTACCAAATTTCAGTGTAAACACACCCTAAAGGTGATAATTTGTAAAATTTTATTTGTTGTTCTCTTTTAAATTAAGAGTCATAGTTTTAGGGTGTTACAACAGCTACTCCACCAGTACCAGCAACATGAAATTCTACAACCATATCAGAAAATTGTAATGGGGATTAATTTTATAATTTTTAAAAAGGAAAAATGATTTACTAAAGTACCTTAAACTATAAAATCAGTTATGTCATATTCTTCAAGAAGATCAAGGACTTTTGGGATGTTCTCGTCAGAATGCTTCAACCAATTTTAAGAAAAAAATAAGCACCTCGGCCATTGTCGAACTTGAAGAGCTCTTATACATTTCTAAAATCCTTCCCCCATTGTTAAACGCATTCTCGAATACTACGCTTGAAATAGGTGTTGGAAAAACACCCCTAACCAGTGTAGTTAATATAGGATAACAGGTGGAATTCTCCTTCCATCATTTAAGAATGTTAAAATTTTCAACATCTCTCCAACATGGGTCACCTAAGTACTTCTCTAGTTAATTTTGATTATCAATTGTGTCTTTCTAGTTCAAGTGTTTTTCAAAAGCATCAACCCTTGTAAAAAGTGATCATTTTCTAGTTTGGATACATGTTTCTCCAAGGGAAGTTCACTCAGATAGTGCATCTAAGAAGGCATCCCTAACATTCTTATCATGCTCAAACTTATACTAATTGTACAATTTGAATATACTTTTTTTAACCATAAAAACCATCCTCACCACTTACAAGATTTCTTTGTGTGGGATCTTTCAATAAAAGGTTAGGGTTTTTGTGACACACTTTTGGTGGAGCTAACATGTTGGATGTTTCATATGTTTTAGGGTCGCATCAGTATTCTTTTGTGACAATGTTTACACGCAGCTATTGGTTCAGAGTTATCATGTAAAATGTTAAAGTCTAACAAAACAGAGGAAGTTTTCCTAGTTCCATTATCATTAAGTTTCATTTTCTTCCTAGAAGGAGGGATGGGAGAAAGTGCATATGTTAGTTGTGTAGGTTTAGCATGGGAAAAAAGATATTCCAATACTAAAAATATGTTGGTAAGCTAAATGCACCAGTCCTACAACATGACGCACTAACAAACAAAAATACACAATCTTTCAATATCATATTAACATGACATACAAAATTTTAAACACACAAATGAAGGTGAGAAAATACTTAGAAGGGGGTTGAATAAGTATGAAAATAAAAATTTATAAATAAAAACTCAAGTATTTTTATCCTGGTTCGTTGAACTCAACTACTCCAGTCCACCCTTCCTAGAGTGATTTGCCTTTCTCAAACAAGGACTTAATTGACTATTTAATCAACTGATTACAATAGTAAGCACTAAGAACAACTGTTCAAAGTCTTCTCAAGAACTATTGATCCTAACTGGATCTTCTTAAGGTTTTCTTACAATCAAATGTAATAAGAAATACAAGTGTTAAAATGCTTCTAATAAAGCTTTATCACAACTGTGATTTTTCACTTAAGATTAAGAACAAAGAATTTAATTCTAGAAAGAATATGAGTTGTATGAGAGCTTTGATAATGAATTCTTTTCAAGTAATATATCAACTAAAGAAGATGAGTGGAGACTTGCTTTTATAGGCACAGTGGTCCAAGAGCTTTTCACGTTGAGAAGTGTGTACTAAAAGGTCTGAGCCCTTTTTGTCTTCACATCAAGTGACCTTTCCTAGAAGAAGAAAGCACAGAGAAATCCTTTTTGTCTGTGTTCTTGTGTCTAGCATAAATAAGGAAAGAGTCGTTTGGATATTCCAACGGACATAATCTTTGAATTCTTCTTCAACAATTTTCAGCAAGAATCATCAGAGTCTAATTTGATCAGAGCCTTCTGATGTTGGTCAGAGTTTTGCTGAATCAGAGTCTTTGCAGCAAGTGTGCTTTTAGCGTGTATAAGTTCAGAGCAGAGTTTTGAGTCAGATCCTCAGTACTGACAGCGTTAGTACTCTCAGAGTCTTCTGAAGTAATTATGCTTGAAAACTCTTCATACAGACTTCTTCATTGGTTCAGATGCTTCTGACTTGCTTCAGATTTTTCTGGAGCTTCTGCTTCAGATCCTTCTGGAGACAATGCTCAGGATCTTCTGATGGCAGCGTTCAGAATCTTCTAATGGGTGCATCTGACGCTTCAGAGTCTAGCATATTTCTTATGTTCAGATCTGATTTGCTTCTGGAGTGATATTTACTTTAATAACTGCAGCAAACATTCTTAAGCAAATTTTAGAGTATATAATTCTTAATTACAAAATTTCATAATAGTTATCATCAAAACATAGAGATATTATTAAGAACCAATCTGTGTTCTAACAACAAATACCTAATATCATACCATACACACTAACTATCAGCAATACACACCATATACCTTATCATGTCATATACCTCGACACACTACCAAGGTAGCATTTTCAAACACACAAGCATATGTATATCACATTATCATGTCATATAACTTGACACACTAACAATCAACAATACGCACTAGTCTTGTAACATGCCATAGACAAATTTAATCACACAAATATTTAATATCATGCTATACACACTAATGATCAGCAATACACACTATATACCTTATATTGTCGTATACCTAGACACACTACAAAGGTAGCACTTTTAAACACATAAACATACATTGACTCACTCGTTGCAAGCTAGCACATCCAGTTCCTTACAAACAAGCACTTCGAGCTCCTTGCAAGCTCCTTTCTCCAGCTCTTTGCAAGCTAGCACTTCCATTTCCTTGCAAACTAGAACTTTTAACTTCCTTCTCTAGCTCCTCGCAAGCTTCCTTCTCTAGCTCCTCGCAAGCTAAGCTCCCTTCTCCATGTTCCATCTTTCAATAAAATAAATATAATAGAATTAATAAGCACAAACATATATTATAACAAATATATCAAACAACAAACATATATTAAAACATAAATTACCATATCAAACAACAAACATATATTATAACATAACTTAAGTTATCAAACTATCATATAAGTACATATCAAGTATAACAAACATGTCAAAAATAGTTTTACTACATATCAAACATAGTACTATATAAGTACATATCAAACACTAATCAAATAAATATTAAAACAATAAAAGAAATGTTTGAAGATGAAGAGTTCAAACTTAATACAACTAAAATATATTTTTACTGTTAAAGTAGAAACCCCTCCTTTTTCATAAACATAGTACTACATTTTCAAACTTATATATACCAAACATACCAAACATATCAAAATAGCTTTACCACATATCAAACATAGTAAAACACATCAAACAATAATCAAATAAGTATTAAAACAGACAACAAAAAAAAAGATTTGCAAAAGACAAGTTTGGATTCAGACATAAAACAACCAAAAAATTATTTTGCTTGAAAATGTTCAGGTAAAAATCTTTGATCTTTCCCAAATAAAGAAAGAGAGAAAGAGAGAGAAGGAGAAAGAGAACTAAGAAAAACTTATATCAGTGGCGGTTCATGGTCGCTTAGTGGCGTGGTGGTGCTCGTGAATGACCAAATGACGGGGGTGGTTGAAGAAGATGCAACGTGAAATGAAATCCTATCGAAGAGAGATTGTGATTTGTGATGATATGAAACAAATTTGTAATTGATGGAAACTGAAAGAAACCCTAGGTGACTAAGTGAATAGCTCATGTCTTAAGTTGTTTTGGGTTGAGAAGTGAAGTAAAATTTAGATCAGGTAAAATAGATATCTAACATCGTCGGCCCATTAATTTGTCTAGTCTAATTAACTCATCTAAACTTCCGCTTCCTAGACAGGTCGGTTATGGACTTCAATAGGCCCAAAGAAAGCATTATAAACTGACCAATATAATTCATATGAGCCAAAATTTTCCAAATCGGTTACCTGATTACCTACCTAACCCGACCCAGTTTTATCGACCCCTTGATAGGTCAGTTTAGGCCGAATTGAAATAATATGTCCAACCTAATTAAAATCCACAAAAGTCTTACACACATCACTATCCATTTGTCGCTCAAATTAAATTTTGTGAACTATTTATATTGATATTTTTTTGTCAAGATTTATATTGATATTTTATGGAGCATTAACACATTATATATATATATATATATATATATATATATATATATATATATATATATATATATATATATATATATATATATATATATATATATATATATATATATATATATATATATATATCACAACACCATCAAAAAAAGAGAAGGAAAAAAACAGTTAAATTTGGCGGTGTTGTTCGTTTAGATTATTCATATCAATCGATCGAAGAAAATTCCTCATGGGGAATACGTTCTGTTTATTCTGTGGTTGCGTCGAACAGTCTAGCGTCGGTGTTGTTGAACAGTGGGGTCGTTTTCACCGATTGGCTCAACCTGGTTTCCAGTTCTTCAACCCCCTCGCCGGTGAATGTCTCGCCGGTATCCTCTCCACTCGTATTGCTTCCCTCGACGTCAAAATCGAAACCAAAACCAAGGTAAGTAACCTAATTTTCCCTTCCTCTCATTGTGTCTTTCTTTGTTGGACCATAAACTTCCGTTACAAGGAATTTAAGGATCGAATTAAGATTGATTTGACCTTTGTTGAAACTCATTAGTTAGTTGACTTTGTTAATTTTAATTTATTTTTGGCAATATTTTATGTGATGATGATGATGATGATGATGATAGTGAGAGGTTTATTGTGTTTGTGCAGGATAATGTTTTTGTGCAGTTGTTGTGTTCGATCCAATACCGTGTGGTTAAGGAAAGTGCTGATGATGCTTTTTATGAGTTGCAAAACCCTCAGGAACAGATCCAGGCTTATGTCTTTGATGGTTTGTGTTTTTATGTTGTTTTTGTCTATGATTTTGGTTGTTTTTCTAAGTGTTTATCAAGGTTTTAAATAAAGGTCGCGTTCACGTTGCTATCACATGAAAACTTTTGCGATTTCGGTCAGTACAAGTGTTGCGATACTCATTGCAATCATACCGATGTTAATTAACCATAATTTCTTTTTCATCATAAAAACAGTGAGTAACCGTATCAGTACCTTCTTATACTGTTTTGTCACGGTTTTTTAAAACCTTGGTGGTTATATGTTTTCTTAAAGATGATTGTTGATGGTGATTATTTTTGTTTGTTGAAAAAGTTGAATTGATCATGAATGACCATTTTATCACTAAGCTGCCTTATCACTGTTGATTTTTGTAGTTTTAGTTTTTGATTTAGTTAAGTTTGTGTGTGTGGTATGCTATTGCAGTCACTCGTGCTATTGTTCCGAAGATGTATTTGGATGAGTTGTTTGAGCAAAAAGGTGAGGTTGCAAAAGGTGTCATGGAAGAACTTGGAAAGGTGACTTGCTTTAATGAAATTATGTTAATCATAATAGAAGGAAAATGTTTAATTTGTAAACTTCGTCGCTGTAAATTTTTTAACCTGATCAATCAATCATAATTGTCATATCTTTAACTTCAATCATAACTACTTTTAAATCACACACATGATTTGGCTATTTATGTAAGGAATTAGTAAGCGAAAAGAATCTTAGACTTCATACACAGTAAGTAATTGATAAATTCCTGCGAACTATATCACAAAGTTGTTGTTTTGGTTTGGTACATGTTGTCGTCTTCTTTGTTTTTTGTGTGGTAGTTGTCATTGTTGTTGCTGCTGCTCCTCTTAAAGTGGTTGTTTTCCGTTCAATGGAAGATTTATAAGCTACATTGGAGGAAATAGATCCTCTAACTTTAGGATGATAACGTGGTTGTTTGTCGTTCAATGTACTTAATGGTAGTTGCTTTATCTTGTATCAGGTGATGGGAGAATATGGATATAGCATAGAGCACATACTGATGGTTGATATTATACCGGATCCTTCTGTACGGAGGGCGATGAATGAGATCAATGCAGGTAATAATACTTATTTATGGTTTTTAGACTCTGTTTCTTCTCTTCCATTAGGCATATCATGCAGTAAAATGCATGTTTACAGAGTACTCTGTCACCAAAAGTAACCATTGGTTCTGAAAAATGATTCTGTGTGTTCTGATGTTATACTACTTTTTCTGCCATGTTTCTATTTGTTTGGAATCTGGTGAAGTGGGAGTATCTTAGTTTTAGTTTTGTGCACATTGATGAAATTTAGCATTCCTAACAACTATTATCACGAAAGTTGATCCATATAGTTGAACCCACTTGGTGGGATAAAGTTTAGTTGTTGCTGTTGTTGTTTTGGGACTTGCGTTTTTCTTAATACACTCCCTTCGGCCATTCTTGGTGCATAGATAATTTGTTGGGTGGCCCGAACGGATAAGTTGTGTGATAGAAGTGGAACTGAACTTGTATAATAATCAACAGTCTGAGAATACTTTCGGTAGAGTTGGTAACAAGAACATGGAGAAGAACGGATAGAAACTAACCCAACCTCTAGGAATTAGAAAGCCTAGTTTCTTCCAACCTAAACCAACAATTAACAACCGAATGCCGTCAGTTTCCTACCGTACTAACACTATGATACCAATCTGATATTTTATTATTGGTTATAACTCAGATGTCCTGTGTGTGAAGCTTAACTAATAAGTATTGATTTAACTTGACAGCTCAAAGGTTGCTACTAGCTAGTGAATTCAAAGGAGAAGCTGATAAAGTGGTTATAGTTAAAAAGGCCGAAGCAGAAGCTGAATCAAAGTATTTAGGTGGGGTTGGCGTGGCAAGACAGCGTCAAGCCATCACGGATGGGTTGAGAGAGAACATCTTGGAATTCTCTACCAAGGTAGAAGGAACATCGGCAAAGGAAGTGATGGATCTTATCATGATCACTCAATACTTTGACACAATCAAAGAACTTGGGAACTCTTCAAAGAATACCACAGTTTTTATACCTCATGGACCTGGCCATGTTAGGGATATCTCTAATCAAATACGCAATGGTATGATGGAAGCATCATGTGCTCAAGTAACTGATGATGTTGAGTGATTTTAAGTTGTAAATTTATATGTTTGAGTTGGTACTAATACAATTCATTGGTATTTTATAGGAACTTATTTATTTCGCAATGTAATAAAAATACAGTTTTGTTTATTTGTAACCTATTTATTAATGTTATTTTTACTATTATACTATTAAATATTATTACTTGTCTTGTTTTATTTCTTTTAACTTAAACTTTTAATATTATTAATAAAAGATAGTTTTATAAAATAATTCATAATTTATCTTTCTTATATAATATTGATTACATTTTTTTAATATATGTAAAACTGTCAAAACAATATATAATAAAAAAATAAATGAATGTCAGGATAATATATATATATATATATACACACACACATATATACACACACATATATATATATATATATATATATATATATATATATATATATATATATATATATATATATATATATATATATATATATATATATATAAATGAATGTCAGGATAATATATATATATATATATATATATATATATATATATATATATATATATATATATATATATATATATATATATATATATATATATATATATATATATATATATATATATATATATATATATATATATATATAATTATAATTATTATTATTATTATTAAGTCACCATGTGAAAATATTAAAATATTTTTAGATTTTAAAAATGTATTTTCGGACGCAATTCAAACACATATCTTAGATCAATTATGAGTGACGTTATAGGAGTGTGCTTTTTTTTAATCAAGAGATGCATTTTTGAAATCTGTCAGTAGATGCATCTTCAGGATCTGTTCGTAGATCTCAACTCAGGGTCATTTTCCTCTGAGCTAGATGATCTTTTCCGGCCAGGTCGCTTGGTGTTCCTGCATATTTCTCGGAGTCGATCACTCTTTAGTTACTCTAAGAGAATAAGTAATCCCTTAATTCGTTCTACCACAATACTATTATGCGCAATACTTATCACCAATAAAACAAATCTTGCAAACAAATAAATAGAAAATAGAAGAGAAGCTTTCGATGAAAGTAATTTTTATTGATGAAAACCCATAAGCGGGAAAAATTACAAAAGGAGACAATTCATAGAAAGAGGTAATTGCTTTGAAAGAAATATAAAACAACAACGGCAATGTTGAAAACAGTTTCTGTCGAGTTTCAACTCTGCTATGACCCATATATCTCTGAAGACCCATTATGCCTTACTTCTGAGCGCAACAATTGGATTGATCTCTCCCGGTTAGAGCTCGATGATCATGGAGGAAAGTTCACATGTCTTTTCAGGATGTAGTTTTGCCTTTTGAATCCCTAACTTTTGCCTAGGCTGCCCTTTCGGGTTTTCAGCCTGCCAGGATATATTTTTTCTTTTTGTTTTAGTCCCTAATTTTTACTTGAACCATTTCTTTTTATGGTCCACCAGGACGTCCATTTTTGCGTGGATTTTCTTTTTGGTCCATCGGGTCTATCTTTTAGGCATAATATTTTTTAACTGCATCTAAGAGATGGAAGATCGTCACCGTCCATAGTTGAAAGAATTAAAGCTCCGCCGAAAAAAACCTTTTTCACTACATATGTTCTTTATCAAAAGATGAAGATGATCCCTATATGACAACTGGTTGTTTCATACACCAAAGGTTCCTCTGTTGAAATACAAGAGACTAAGAGACATGAATAAACCGTGTGTTTTGAAAAGCACTACGGAGGCATTATTATATATAAATAGATTACACCTAATTACATAATATAGTCGATGTGGGACTATTCTATATACAAATATTCTTAACACTTTATATATATATTTACAAATATCAACACTCCCCCTCAAGCTTGAGCATATAAGTCAAATGCACCAAGCTTGTTGCATATATAGTTAGTTTTTGGGCTTCGTAGGGATTTTGTAAACACATCTGCCAATTGATCATTAGAGTTGACAAAGCTTGTGACGATGTCGCCTGACTCGATCTTCTCTCTGACAAAGTGACAGTCTATCTCAATATGTTTGGTCCTCTCATGAAAGACTGGATTTGAAGCAATGTGCAATGCAGCTTGATTATCACAAATAAGTGTCATTGGTCTTGCTTCTTCAATTTGAAGTTCCTTGAGCAACTGTTTTAACCAAATAAGTTCACATGTTGCCATTGCCATCGCCCTATACTCTGCCTCGGCGCTTGATCTTGCAACTACATTTTGTTTCTTACTTTTCCAAGATATAAGGTTTCCTCCAACAAGTACACAATACCCAGAGGTGGATCGTCTATCAATGGGTGACCCTGCCCAATCAGCATCAGAGTATCCAATTATCTGGGTATGTCTTTTATCCTCATACACAAGACCTTTTCCTGGAGCACATTTGATGTATCTCAAAATCCGGATAACAGCATCCATATGTTCCTGACAAGGGGAATTTAAAAACTGGCTTACCACACTGACTGCAAAAGAAATGTTCGGACGAGTGACTGTGAGATAATTCAACTTTCCAACCAATCTCCTATACCTTCCTGAGTCAGATAGAGGCTCCCCCTGATTGGGTAGTAATTTAACACTTGGATCCATAGGAGTATCGGCTGGTTTAGCATTTAACAAACCTGTTTCTTCCAAAATATCCATAGCATATTTCCGCTGAGAAATCACCAAACCATCTTTAGATTGGGCTACTTCAATACCCAAGAAATAACGAAGTTTACCAAGATCTTTTGTTTGAAATTGTTTTGAGAGATGTTTCAACTGGAGTATTCCCTGCTGATCACTACCAGTTATGACAATGTCATCTACATACACAATAAGATAAATACACCCTTGGGGTGAGTGACGATAAAAAACAGAATGGTCAGCTTCACTACGGATCATACCAAACTGTTGTACTACAGTGCTGAATCTGCCAAACCAAGCTCTCGGAGATTGCTTAAGACCATAAAGAGACCTGTGTAGCCTACAAACCATATTCGATGACTCCCCCTGAGCAACAAACCCAGGTGGTTGCTCCATATATACTTCCTCTTCAAGATCGCCATGTAAGAATGCATTTTTGATGTCAAGTTGATGAAGAGACCAATGTCGAATGGCTGCAATGGCTAGAAGAAGTCTAACAGATGCCATCTTGGCTACAGGTGAAAAGGTATCACCATAATCCAACCCAAAAATTTGAGTGTATCCTTTGGCTACTAAGCGAGCTTTAAATCGATCAATCTTGCCATCTGGATCAACCTTCACTGTATAAAGCCAACGACAACCTACTAAAGATTTTCCATGGGGTAGAGGAACCAGTTCCCAGGTACCACTACTTTGAAGAGCACACATTTCATCAATCATTGCTTGCCTCCACTCAGGGTGAGATAATGCTTCACTTGGAGTTTTAGGAATAGAAACAGAAGACAAAGAAGACAAACAAGTATACTGCAAAGGGGAAAGACGATGATAACATAAATCAATATAATGTGGAGAAGGATTTCGTGTTTGACGTATACCTTTTCGAAGGGCAATCGGAAGATCAGACTCAGGTTGCAGGATCGAATCCGGTGATGGCAGGGACAGGTACAACTTCAGGGACAGGTATGACTACAGGAACAGGTACAACTTCAGGGACAGGTACGACAGACTTTGGGTGACGACGCTGATATGTTTGAAGTGGGCGAGTGGGGGGGTCAACCGTAGGGGTAACTAGTGGGTCAGGTTCCCTAGAATGATGGGGGATAATGAAAGATGGGACTTCCGGAAGAGGTGTGGGAATACTTTCCCGTAGAGGTTCTGTAGTTACTTGGCTGGATTCAAAATATGGAACAGACTCGAAGAAGGTAACATCGGCGGATACGAGGTATCGTTGTAGAGTATGTGAGTAGCAACGATAACCTTTTTGGGATCGATAATAGCCAAGAAAGACACTTTAGTGATCGAGCTGATAGTTTATCAAGATCAGGGGAGAGATTGTGTACAAAACACGTTGACCCGAAGACTCGAGGAGGAATTGGGTGGAGTGGAGAGTTTGGAAACAGGATTGAATGAGGGATTTTATTATTAAGGACAGATGAGGGCATGCGATTTATGAGGTAACATGTTGTGAGCACCGCATCTCCCCAAAACCGGAGAGGAACATTACCATGGAGAAGTAGTGTCCGAGTGGTTTCTACGAGGTGCCGATTTTTGCGTTCGGCTACCCCGTTTTGTTGGGGTGTATGAGGGCAAGATGTTTGGTTCAAAATACCATTGGATGACATAAATGTTTGAAATTGTTGGGATAAATATTCACGTGCATTGTCACTTCTTAGGGTACGAATAGATAAATCAAATTGGGTTCTTATTTCTCGATAAAATTGTTCAAAAATAGAAAACAATTCAGACCTGTTCTTCATTAAAAATAACCATGTGCAACGTGAAAAATCATCAATAAAGGTTACAAAATACCTAGACTCAAAAGTAGACACGGTACGCGAGGGACCCCAAACATCGGAGTGGACTAAAGAAAAAGGGGACGCAGTCCGTTTATTGACTCGATCGGAAAAGTGACTACGAGTATGTTTCCCTAACTGACAAGACTCACAATGTAAAGTGGATAATTTAGATAAACTGGGCACCAACTTTTGTAGCTTGGGAAGACCTGGATGACCTAACTGCGCATGTATAATGAGTGGAGAATCTGTGGTGGAGCATGTGGTAGATGACGTAGAGAAGTAGTAGAGGCCTTGAGACTCACATCCGACGCCAATCGTCTGTCCCGAACTCCGATCCTGCAGAGTAACATTACTATTAGTAAAGGTGATAGAACAATTAAGGGAACGAGTTAAACGACTGACTGACAGTAAATTAAATGGGCAATTAGGTACATAAAGGACAGAAGTAACAGAGAGAGACGGTAAAATTTGAACAGTACGAATCCCTTGGGATCGGGTTTGAGAACCATTTGCTGCAGTTATAATAGGCAAGAAACCAGAGGTAGAGAGGGAGGAAAAAAGACCTTTATTACCAGTAACATGATCAGACGCACCAGAGTCAAGGACCCAAGGACCAAGAGGAGATGATTGAGAGAAGCAAACAGATGAATTACCAGTGTGTGCAACCGAAGCAGTGGAACCAGAGATTTGATTAGTCTGACACCATCTGAGAAAATCTTCGTAGCTTGGCGTAGGGTTCTGAATAGAAGGTGAAGTCTGCATAGTTTCTGAGTTATCACTTTGAGCTGCATTTACCTGGCGTGGGGGTTTGCCATGTACCTTCCAACAACGGTCGATAGTATGTCCAAGCCGGTTACAATGGTTACACTTGGGACGAGGTTTGGAGTTGGATGACCCTCCTCGAGGACGACTCTGATTGTTGCCCAGAGATGCGAGGGCAGCAGTGTCACCTGGTGTAGCAACAGTAGATGGAGGGGAAACCGGACCAAACGCATGAGGTGTAGCCAAGCGCAACAGTTGTCACTAACTGCATCATAGTTAGGAACAGTAGTACCTGATAAAATCTGGTTACGAACGGAGTCGAGTTCGGATGGTAGTCCTTTAAGTGCCATCACCATGAAAAATTTACTCTGTTGTTCGGCATGAATTGTTGCGTCTTTTGCGTACGGCATGAGGGTTGCGTAACTTGCTTTCAAAGCATCAAGGTTACTCAGATAGGTTTGCATATCCATATTTTCCATCTTTAGTGTGTCGAGTTTGAGGATGACACTGTATAGACAATGAACGTCGTTGGAGAAGACTTTCTTGGCCTTTTCCCAAACTTCATAGCAAGTGGAGAAGGCTTGATACCGTGCTTGGAGGTTAGGTGCTATAGAGAACCATAACACGGTAAGGAGAGAGGCATCTGTTTTCTTCCATTTAGCAAGTTTGTCGGGGGCAACATTAGTCAATTGTGTGGTTAGGTGATCTTCATATCCCTGACCACGAAACCACATATCGACAGCACACGCCCATATGTTATAGTTTGTTGATCCAGTCAATTTTTCACATGGGATAAGAGGAACTTTAGTAAACGAGTCTCCCATAGCTTAATGACACAAACAACCGGGGTTGCTTGCACTGGAGCACCGTTTTCCGTGAGTCGGAAAGTAAAACAGAGGCCGGATCTGGAATGGGTGAGGAGAGGTGAGTAGATCAGCAGAAAAACGGTCGGAATCAGCCGTCGGTCGCGCTGGGGCAGCAGCGGGAAAAAGGGGCTCTAGGGCAGCAGCGGGAAACGAATTGGGAAAATCGGTACGGATTGGGAAAATCGGTAATCGGTGGCGGCAAGGCGGTTACGGGAGAATTTTGAAAAGTGAGAGGCAAACCGGAGTGACAACACGGTTTGCCAAAAAAAAATTATTTTTTTTTCTCACCGGAAGACAGTAGGTCAACTGGGTATGTCTCTTGTTAATAGGCTCTGATACCATGTTGAAATACAAGAGACTGAGAGACATGAATAAACCGTGTGTTTTGAAAAGCACTACGGAGACATTATTATATATAAATAGATTACACCTAATTACATAATATAGTCGATGTGGGACTATTCTATATACAAATATTCTTAACACTTTATATATATATTTACAAATATCAACACCCTCTAAAAGGATTATCTAATGTGGCAAGAAGGCTTCTGCAGTATTAGAATAGAAAGTTTGTTACAATCAAACACTTATGGAAAGTCTGCGCAAAAAAATGCACAAGCTTTGTCAAAAACAGAGATCCCTGAGTCAAGAAGAACTAATATATGCTTAGTAAAAGTTATGGAATTAACATTCTGAAATTAATCGCACAAAACCAAAGTTTTGGATTTTTTATTATTCTTTTACAGAATACAGATGAATTTCTTTCAACCTCATTGGTTCTTAGAGAAAATTGACTTATGAAGCATGGATATCAGAACACGAAACCGACACTGATACGCTGGCACCGGTAATAATTTGAAAAAATAAATAAATTAGACGTAATCACAAATGTCGGTGTCGGTTTCAGACACGGACACGGATACAAACACACCATTTTACAGAGGTATCAGTGCTACGGAGAAATTGACG
This sequence comes from Lathyrus sativus, assembly GCA_963859935.3. Lineage (NCBI taxonomy): Eukaryota > Viridiplantae > Streptophyta > Magnoliopsida > Fabales > Fabaceae > Lathyrus > Lathyrus sativus. Next base: position 266,986,961 of record OZ012735.1, read on the forward strand.
TGCCATGAGAACATAGTATCCTAGATCTCAACATCATTCCTGAGCCATCACTAGTGATTTGGAAGCATAAGCGTAACCAGTAAGGGCCAAACTGTTGGGAAAACACAAACAGAAATTTCATTTTCAATTTACAGATATACAGACACATGCTCTACCAAACCTTACTGTTGAAATACAAGAGACTAAGAGACATGAATAAACCGTGTGTTTTGAAAAGCACTACGGAGACATTATTATATATAAATAGATTACACCTAATTACATAATATAGTCGATGTGGGACTATTCTATATACAAATATTCTTAACACTTTATATATATATTTACAAATATCAACACTCCCCCTCAAGCTTGAGCATATAAGTCAAATGCACCAAGCTTGTTACATATATAGTTAGTTCTGGGGCTTCGTAGGGATTTTGTAAACACATCTGCCAATTGATCATTAGAGTTGACAAAGCTTGTGACGATGTCGCCTGACTCGATCTTCTCTCTGACAAAGTGACAGTCTATCTCAATATGTTTGGTCCTCTCATGAAAGACTGGATTTGAAGCAATGTGCAATGCAGCTTGATTATCACAAATAAGTGTCATTGGTCTTGCTTCTTCAATTTGAAGTTCCTTGAGCAACTGTTTTAACCAAATAAGTTCACATGTTGCCATTGCCATCGCCCTATACTCTGCCTCGGCGCTTGATCTTGCAACTACATTTTGTTTCTTACTTTTCCAGGATATAAGGTTTCCTCCAACAAGTACACAATACCCAGAGGTGGATCGTCTATCAATGGGTGACCCTGTCCAATCAGCATCAGAGTATCCAATTATCTGGGTATGTCTTTTATCCTCATACACAAGACCTTTTCCTGGAGCACATTTGATGTATCTCAAAATCCGGATAACAGCATCCATATGTTCCTGACAAGGGGAATTTAAAAACTGGCTTACCACACTGACTGCAAAAGAAATGTCCGGACGAGTGACTGTGAGATAATTCAACTTTCCAACCAATCTCCTATACCTTCCTGAGTCAGATAGAGGCTCCCCCTGATTGGATAGTAATTTAACACTTGGATCCATAGGAGTATCGGCTGGTTTAGCATTTAACAAACCTGTTTCTTCCAAAATATCCATAGCATATTTCCGCTGAGAAATCACCAAACCATCTTTAGATTGGGCTACTTCAATACCCAAGAAATAACGGAGTTTACCAAGATCTTTTGTCTGAAATTGTTTCGAGAGATATTGTTTCAACTGGAGTATTCCCTGCTGATCACTACCAGTTATGACAATGTCATCTACATACACAATAAGATAAATACACCCTTGGGGTGAGTGACGATAAAAAACAGAATGGTCAGCTTCACTACGGATCATACCAAACTGTTGTACTACAGTGCTGAATCTGCCAAACCAAGCTCTCGGAGATTGCTTAAGACCATAAAGAGACCTGTGTAGCCTACAAACCATATTCGATGACTCCCCCTGAGCAACAAACCCAGGTGGTTGCTCCATATATACTTCCTCTTCAAGATCGCCATGTAAGAATGCATTTTTGATGTCAAGTTGATGAAGAGACCAATGTCGAATGGCTGCAATGGCTAGAAGAAGTCTAACAGATGCCATCTTGGCTACAGGTGAAAAGGTATCACCATAATCCAACCCAAAAATTTGAGTGTATCCTTTGGCTACTAAGCGAGCTTTAAATCGATCAATCTTGCCATCTGGACCAACCTTCACTGTATAAAGCCAACGACAACCTACTAAAGATTTTCCATGGGGTAGAGGACCCAGTTCCCAGGTACCACTGCTTTGAAGAGCACACATTTCATCAATCATTGCTTGCCTCCACTCAGGGTGAGATAATGCTTCACCTGGAGTTTTAGGAATAGAAATAGAAGACAAAGAAGACAAACAAGTATACTGCAAAGGGGAAAGACGATGATAACATAAATCAATATAATGTGGAGAAGGATTTCGTGTTTGACGTATACCTTTTCGAAGGGCAATCGAAAGATCAGACTCAGGTTGCAGGATCGAATCCGGTGATGGCGAGAGCGTCGGAGGAGAGTCCGTAGTGACCTCAGGGACAGGTACAACTTCAGGGACAGGTACGATTACAGGGACAGGTACAACTTCAGGGACAGGTACGACAGACTTTGGGTGACGACGCTGATATGTTTGAAGTGGGCGAGTGGGGGGGTCAACCGTAGGGGTAACTAGTGGGTCAGGTTTCCTAGAATGATGGGGGATAATGACAGATGGGACTTCCGGAAGAGGTGTGGGAATACTTTCCCGTAGAGGTTCTGTAGTTACTTGGCTGGATTCGAAATATGGAACAGACTCGAAGAAGGTAACATCGGCGGATACGAGGTATCGTTGTAGAGTATGTGAGTAGCAACGATAACCTTTTTGGGATCGATGATAGCCAAGAAAGACACACTTTAGTGATCGAGGTGATAGTTTATCAAGACCAGGGGAGAGATTGTGTACAAAACACGTTGACCCGAAGACTCGAGGAGGAATTGGGTGGAGTGGAGAGTTTGGAAACAGGATTGAATGAGGGATTTTATTATTAAGGACAGATGAGGGCATGCGATTTATGAGGTAACATGTTGTGAGCACCGCATCTCCCCAAAACCGGAGAGGAACATTACCATGGAGAAGTAGTGTCCGAGTGGTTTCTACGAGGTGCCGATTTTTGCGTTCGGCTACCCCGTTTTGTTGGGGTGTATGAGGGCAAGATGTTTGGTGCAAAATACCATTGGATGACATAAGTGTTTGAAATTGTTGGGATAAATATTCACGTGCATTGTCACTTCTTAGGGTACGAATAGATAAACCAAATTGGGTTCTTATTTCTCGATAAAATTGTTCAAAAATAGAAAACAATTCAGACCTGTTCTTCATTAAAAATAACCATGTGCAACGTGAAAAATCATCAATAAAGGTTACAAAATACCTAGACTCAAAAGTAGACACGGTACGTGAGGGACCCCAAACATCGGAGTGGACTAAAGCAAAAGGGGACGCAGCCCGTTTATTGACTCGATCGGAAAAGTGACTACGAGTATGTTTCCCTAACTGACAAGACTCACAATGTAAAGTGGATAATTTAGATAAACTGGGCACCAACTTTTGTAGCTTGGGAAGACCTGGATGACCTAACTGCGCATGTATAATGAGTGGAGAATCTGTGGTGGAGCATGTGGTAGATGACGTAGAGAAGTAGTAGAGGCCTTGAGACTCACATCCGACGCCAATCGTCTGTCCCGAACTCCGATCCTGCAGAGTAACATTACTATTAGTAAAGGTGATAGAACAATTAAGGGAACGAGTTAAACGACTGACTGACAGTAAATTAAATGGGCAATTAGGTACATAAAGGACAGAAGTAACAGGGAGAGACGGTAAAATTTGAACAGTACCAATCCCTTGGGATCGGGTTTGAGAACCATTTGCTGCAGTTATAATAGGCAAGAAACCAGAGGTAGAGAGGGAGGAAAAAAGACCTTTATTACCAGTAACATGATCAAACGCACCAGAGTCAAGGACCCAAGGACCAAGAGGAGATGATTGAGAGAAGCAAACAGATGAATTACCAGTGTGTGCAACCGAAGCAGTGGAACCAGAGATCTGATTAGTCTGACACCATCTGAGAAAATCTTCGTAGCTTGGCGTAGGGTTCTGAATAGAAGGTGAAGTCTGCATAGTTTCTGAGTTATCACTTTGAGCTGCATTTACCTGGCGTGGGGGTTTGCCATGTAGCTTCCAACAACGGTCGATAGTATGTCCAAGCCGGTTGGTAGAGTGAGGATTACCCCCACTTATAAACACATGTGCATGCCATATATTGTCCGATGTGGGACTCTTAACACACCCCCTCACGCTCAGGACTGGACAACTGAAGCGTGGAAATAAATGGTGGGTGGCCCGATAGCGGAAACCATAGAAGGTGGCCCACCGGATCTTAAACGAGGCTCTTGATACCATGTTGAAATACAAGAGACTAAGAGACATGAATAAACCGTGTGTTTTGAAAAGCACTACGGAGACATTATTATATATAAATAGATTACACCTAATTACATAATATAGTCGATGTGGGACTATTCTATATACAAATATTCTTAACACTTTATATATATATTTACAAATATCAACACTTACAATAACCTAACTCAGTGAACAAACAATCCATTTCATGCAGCAGAAAAACCTCACTTTGATGCATAGAAAAAACAAATTTTTATTTCCTTTTGAAAGCACATTGCTAAATATTTACCTTGCAAAAATAGACAATTTTAACCTTCTTTAGGGCTTTGCAAATTAACCGAACTGGCGAACTCTCAAGATACTGGTTCCTCCTCAGACACTGTGCAGGCACGGACCAAACACTTGAAACTGCCTCACAAATGTCACTGCATGGAGAGCAAGTCCTTTGCTGCAATTTAAGCATTAGTGATTAGGGTTGAAGCACACTTCCCTCATCTACCAGTAGTCTTTGCAAGAACAAACTCCATCTTTGAAGTGGTGATACCTCATCCTATCTCGAACTATAATTACTCGGTCATAAACCTTGGATATGAATTTTGTTGCTTGATGACAATCCGCACAAACTCTTAAATTCTTCACAATGCGAATTGGAGTTCCAGGTTCCATGTTCATCAATCCAAAAGCAATAGCCAACTTCTCACTGTGTACAGAAAGAGCAGTCTCTTTGTCTTCCTCATCATCAATATCAAGCAAAACTTCTGCTAACTCGGGAACATACCCAGCAATCTTCAACTTGCTTATCATCTCATCCAAAAATAAATAAATCTCCCTACTTTGCGGATGTGATCGGTCTCCAACAAGGAATTGATGGAATAATCCTTTCAATTCAATTGAGCTACAACCGGGGATTTTTTTCCTGTCATTACTGTCTCTCAGCGTTCTTGCTTCATTGAATCTACCTGAGGTAGAATATATATTACCTAACAGAATATGACACCCTATATGATCTGGATCAATTTCTTTAATTATTCTACCTATTCTATATCCGCGCTCCATATCTTTATAGATTCTACAAGCATTCAACAATGCTCCCCAAATCGCAACATCCGGAGCCATTGGCATGCTCAAAATCATGTCTTCAGCCTCCATCAAGAGCCCGGAACGGCTAAGTAAATCTACCATACATCCATAATGCTCTAATTCAGGGCTAATTCCATAATCACTAGTCATCAATTCAAAATATAACTTCCCCTCTTTAACCATATAGCCATGGCTACAAGCATTTAATAAGGCAATGAATGTTACTTTGTCAGGAGAAACTTTTTCAAACTTCATTTGTTCAAAGAGATTTATAGCTTCTTCAGGTTTTCCATGCATTGCTAAACCGCCAATCATTGCATTCCATGGCCAAACCTTTCGCTTCACTTTGTGTTCGTAGAAAACACTTGATGCAGATTCTATCTCTCCACACTTTGCATACATATCAATTAGGCTAGCAAGAAGTCTATCGTTCATCCTAATCTTGTGCCTCCGAATGTAAACATGGATCCACTTTCCCTGATCCAATGCAACATGATTTGAACAGGCTGCGAGAGCACTCACCATGGTATATTCATTTGGTTTGACCCCAGCTTGCAACATCTTGTGGAAGAAATCCAAAGCCTCCATAAAACAGGCAGCCTAGAGAGAGAATGAAGTAACTTTAGACAGAGTAAATAGACAATAAAGTTAAAAACAATAAAAATATATAATATACTTTTTGCCGTTGTTATGGAATTTAGATGAAAAGGGAAGAGAAAATAATAAAAATTTCAATCAGAGTGGCCAATCCCGGATAGCGGCACGGAGCAGCCAACCCCAAAAATGGGATAGTGGCATAGCATGTAGCGGGATGGCCGCTATTTGATCATTTTTTGAACAAACTACATGAATAATAATTATAAACATATGAAGTGCAGAGGGAAGAACAAAGTGCAGGGAGAGGTTAGGGAGTAACTTTTGGTTTTTCCTTGGCACTAGTCAAGTGCATAAATGTCGGTGAAAGAAGGTTAGGCTTGAGTCTCTACTCAAATTTGATTGAAAAACCCAAAACTACCCTTAAAAAGTTTTAAATTTAAGGGGTAATTTCAGTTTTCCTGATGGGAAAAGGATAGTGGGACCGCTCTGGACCGGGGGAAACGCTCCTTTCCCGCTACCCGCTATTTACCCTATAGCGACCCTAGAGTGTTTTGCACCACTATGGCTCATCCCATAGCATCTGGCCTCCGCTCCGGTATAGCGAGATAGCACCGTCATTGGCCGCTATTGACTACTCTACTCTGAATATTAATCATAAATAACTTAAAGGTCATGCTAACGAGTGCCCCAGAGGCACTCTTTAAGCATTCCAAATAAAGAAAACATTGCATTGAATACAAGTCTTTTATAAAAATAACATACACTTTATTGTTTAAAAAAGTCAATTATTTTAATTTCTAATGCATTTAATATAAGTATTTTTCAAACAAAATATGCCTTTATAAACTCTTAACAAGTGCCCCGGGAGCACTTGTTAGCATTTCCCATAACTTAATACTAACTTAGTAGTAGCTTCATACAAAAAAATCAACTAATCCATATTTATAGGAATACATAGACTCAATCTTAAATAAATAGGAAAATCATGAAACAAATGATAATAATAAGATATGAAAATTAATCCTAGGAGATAATCTAAGACTCATATGCTACTATTGAGAACAAATTCTAACACTTACAACTGTATGCATGTTAGTATCATTATTTACTTATTTAACATTCTAAACCTACAATACCTGAACATAACCAGCTATTATAGTACTCCATGACACAACATCTCTCTCATGCATTTTATCAAACAATTCCTTAGCTTCAACTATGTCACCGGATCCAACATAAGCAGCAATCATAGTGTTCCAACTAAACAAGTCTTTATCCATAGCCGACTCAAAAACCTTCCTCCCATCCTCAACAAGTCCCATCTTTCCATACATACCAATCAACGCATTTACAACAAACACATTATTATCCAAACCAACTCTCACAGCATGTGAAAAAACCTGCTCCCCCTCCCTCACACACAAGCCATTTCCACATGCACCAAAAGCAAACACAAAGCTATACCGATTTGGAGAAAGACCTGAATCCTGGATTAACGAGCAGAACACTGCAAATGAATCACAACAAGAACGGGGTGACAAGGAATTCTCTTTGATCATGGTGTTATAAATGAATAAGTCCGGTTGAGGAATTTGATCGAACAGTTTGTGGGCATAACTAAGAGAAGCTAAAGCAACATGCTTGAGGAATTTGTTGGCTATAACAAGGTGTGAGATTTGAGCTGTGGTGATTAAGTGTGCATGGGTTTGCTTAATTTGTTGCATGGATTTGCATGAATCAATCAAAGAGCTAAGTTTAAAATGGTGAACAAAATGAAAAGGCTTGGTGATAATCATAGGGGCTTGTGTTTGATACAACCAATACACTGAATTCAAACTTAGAAAATTTATAAATATTTTAATTTTATGTAAAAAGAAAAAAAGAAAATACATTTAATAGCCTACACTCTTAATTTTATTGGGTATTTTCTCACACTATTAAGAAATTAATAAAAGAATATTTTTGGAATAGTCACATTAAATGAATATAAAATAATCTAACTTTTTATATGGACATTTGTGTCAAGCATGTGCTAGAAATCCGGGTATAAAATATTGATAAATTTTATCAAATTAATATTAAAAATACATAATAATTAGAAATATATAAAATAAAAGGTATTTAACAAATAAAAAAATTGGCTTTACATCTGATAAAAGTTTTCATACATTGTGCATTATTTATAGTCAAATTATTCATTAAATAAAAACACAAAATATGTAAATATTGTTGTGATGCATATTTTTTTTATAAGCGATCGTGTATGTCCATTTTTTTTATTACATTAACAAGTATATGATTTTATAAATTTTTTCGTGTGTACATCTGATTAAAAATGATATTATTTTAAACAATTATTAAAATTTAAAATAAGATGATGAATATTCATTTTTAATACATTTTAATATTATACTTTCTCCATTCTTTTGTATATTTCTATCCATTCTTTTGTGAGCATATGTCTTAAATAATTAAATTTTAATTTTAGGTTGCATGGTGATTGTAAAAATGGAGAATATGGATAAGCAAGTGGAAAGAGGTTTAGAAGAAGTCCAAATTATTCAAAGTGTTACGGAAATCATAGACTTTGATGATTATTTGAATAATCAAAACATTCATGCGTAAATTAATATTTATGTTGTGTTTGTTAGATTTTGTGTTGGGGTGTATTGCAAAATTTGAATGAGAAGAAGATGAAAAATGGTGCGATGAAAATTAAACAAAATAAATTCTAAAGCGTGTGTTTACACTAAGTTTTAGGTTCGATTCGCCTCCGCCAATTTAAAAAAATTGGATGCAAATGAGTTTTCTAGAGATTTCTTTCAAGATACTTTGAAAATCTTAACATGAATTGCACATTCACATTAAGCATTTGTATCAACAATATTTTATAAAATAAAGTTCTCTTATTTATTCTCGTGCACTAAAAAATAAAAGAATGACTTAGATATAATTTTTGGTACTTGAAATAAATAATTTTTGTGTATATTTTATGCTTAACAAGTATCTCTATTTATAGAAAAATTTGTATCAATTGGTGAAGATAAATAATATTTCAATGGTTTCCACATGACCATTCGCGAACCATTGTATATCAATAGCAACAAACATGTTTATAAAAAGTTGTGTTGATCTGGTGGTTGCACCTTATGACTACGCACTATCATTATAGGGCCTTTGGATTTATTCTAGACAGTTACAAATTTTGGCCATTTATTTTGTTAATTTAACCATTATTATTTATCAATTTAATATTTTAAAAATTTCTCAAACAATCCCCCGCAATTTTCAAAATATATCTAAATTCATTATTCAAGAAATTTCATGATTTCAAATAAAGGTATCTTACGATTTGAACCATTACTTAGCAAGTTAAGTTTTCACTCATCCCCGAATAGATTGCTAGACAAGCTTTGAACCAATTACTCATTAGAACAAGCATGCATAACTCACACATGAAGTCTCGGTATCATTGATCGAATTATCAATATGACATATTTAATAAGGCCTTGTGTCTCATATCCTTTTCATGAAAATTTAAGAGTCAAGCTCTTGAACTCTATGAAGCGACCACTTCATTCTCATATTAGGTAGACTATATCAGAAATACACCCATAATTATGCATTCCAGCAAACATATGCTATATGTCCATTAAGAGGAAAACCTCATCCTTCCACATTTATTTTATGGTCAAGTACTCTTACCCCTTGGGATGTATCTATTGTCAAATACTTCAATCACTTTAATAGTGTATTTTCATCATTGAATTCAAGACTTAACGTTAATCAAGTATGAGTTGAATTTCTACTATTAATGATTAATTAGATATGAGCTTATTCCACATCCCTAATGATGTCTTCAATTTCTTCAATTATATTCAAAGACATCATATCTTTGTCAATCATTTTGTCAAAGAATTGCAAGATTTTTCAAACTTTAACAAACTTTGAATATTTACTATTTCAAATAGTCATTTCTATGATTATTTTATATACTCTTGATAGTATTTACAACTATCATTAACACATGACATTTTTGTCATTGTAGTACAATTATCACATACAAAATAGATCTATATTCTTGATAGTTTTGATAAACTATCAGCATGACACTTTTATCATTCATTTTGTCATATACACAAATTTTATGTCATTTTTCATTTGCTAGCCCTTTTAAATTGTAGTTTTATTACTTCCACTTAATTATATACAAAATATATTTAATACATTAACCATTTTGACAACCATGATCATACAAATTTGTGATGACTAACTTTTATTTTATATAGTGAGTTCAAACATGTGATTCGTAAAGCCCTAATAAAAATAACACCATAAAATTTATATCTATTTTTTTAAAAATAAATAATTTTCTTACATGAACCAACATATGTATAACAAATTTTATGTGATAAATCTATGTTTCATAGATAACAATGTTTTATGATATATCCAAATAAGAATCATAAAATGAACAATAAACCAACATCATTAATATTTCTTGTAACGTTTCTCTCGATGAACACTTATCAACTTACAACAAGATAAAATATATCCAAATTACTTTTAATATCAAGATAAATAAGAAATAATACTTTCATATTATGATACACATATAATATGAGATAAATCATTTTAAAATTCTTGCATAAACAACAATACAATTGAAATATATTCTTGATATTTTTAAAATGTTATTTACACCATTTTATTTACCAATAAATTTACCGTATATTCAAATTCATGATTCTATTTCTTTTAATTATTATCAAATAATCTCATCCAAAAATAATGCATTATTAATTGAAATAAATTACTTGCACCAAAGAAAACTATTTAACATATATTTTACATTCAAGTTTATAACATAAACCAAACATATTCATAATTATTTCATTTCACATATTTGAATAGTTTATAAATCATGCATGTATAAATTTAATATCACATGTTAAACTTAACATAAATACATATTATTTTCATCATATAATATTATACATGAATTTAAAACATTATATATATATATATATATATATATATATATATATATATATATATATATATATATATATATATATATATATATATATATATATATATATATATATATATATATATATATATATATATATATATATATATATATATATATATATATATATATATATATATATATATATATATATATATATATATATATATATATATATATATATATATATAATCGAATTATTATGTACCTTTCACCATGGTTATGAATAAGAGAGCATGAATTCATTTCTCCATCAAAGTTGCAACCATAAATTAATTACAAAAAATAATAATCGAACCTAAAAATTGTTAGATCTTGTGTTAGGGGTCCTTTGCAAAACTTGAATGAGAAGATGAAAAATGGTACGATGAAAATTGCACAAAACAAATTTCAAAGCGTGTGTTTACACTAAACTTTAAGTTTGATTTGCCCCCACCAATTTAGAGAAAATTGGATGCAAATAAGTTATCTGGCGAATCATCTTTAGGATACTTTGGAAACTTTAACATGAATTGCACATTCACATTAAGCATATCGATCAACGATATTTTACAGAATAAAGTTCTCTCATTTATTCTCGTGCACTAGAAAAATAAAAGAATGACTTGATATAACTTTTGACACTTGAAACAAATAATTTTTGTGTATATTTTATGCCTTATAAGTATCTCTATGTATAGAAAAACTTGTACCAATTGGTGAGGAGAAACAATGTTTCAATAGTTTCAATGTAATCATTCGTGAACCATTGTATATCAATAGAAACAAACATTTTTATTAAAAATTGTGTTGATCTGGTGGTTGCACCTTATGACCACACACCCAATTATTATAGTCTCTGAATCTATTCTAGACAATTACAATTTTTGGTCATTTATTTTGTTAACTTAACTATTATTATTTATCAATTTAATTTTTTGGAAATTTCTCCAACAGTGTTTAACATATAGAATCAGTTTTGGGTGAAAAATGGTATATTTAGAAGATTTTTTGAAGGAGACCATAACAATGCTTACTTTCAAGAGATTGCCAAAGTTCGAAGTGTTTAGAAGAGAATAAATGTTATGGTCACTATTACAAAAAAAAAAAACTATTTTATTTCGATTGAAAAAGAGATTTTACTTTTGTTTGATAGATGAGGTAACGAAGGACAACATAAAAACTCGCCACTTTTTCTCTCAGATAAAGTTCCATAGAGGGAAAAGTTATACTGGTCATGGGTTTGATCTCCAGCAACAACATTTTTTGGATTTTTAAAACTACTCTACTTTTTACCTCGATTGAAAATAATATCCGAGGGATAAAGTCCTATTTACAAAATTTTAGTTTTAACCTGTTTTTTTGGTTTTAATTTGCAAAGTATCAAATTTGTTGGCAAATTCTAAATCTTCCTCCTCATCAACAACAACAACAATAAAAACAAAATCAATATAACCCTTAAATATTAAATTTCAACAACAACAACAAAATCAATAGAATCTTTAAACATTAAATTTCAACAACAACAACATTAACAAATAAACAAAATCAATAAAATAATTAAATACTAAATCTAAACAACAACAAAAAAACAATATTAAACATTTTACTTGATACAACAACTAAAATTAATAAGTTACTTTCATGTTTTCCTAACTAATATTAAACATTTTAAACAAAGAATTACTAGAGAATATATTACATTAAGAAACCAATCTTGAAACATTTTCCTGTTCTTGCGTTTATTATAATTGTTTTCATTATGTTAAGTTTACAGTTCAGCACTTTACATCCAAGATGGACAGTTATGACATTCACATTCTAATTGCCTAGTGAGAGTTTCATGCGGATCATAATGTTTCATGTGGATTGATGAGTTGACAATGTCATGACCAATGTTACTTTATAAATGAACAGCAGAGATTCGTTACTTAATTTTTTTCATCAAATAGGTCCTAAATAAAAAAAAATACTCTATTTTACCCCTCGATTTTTAGCTCAACCAAGGTAATAGATCATAAAAAATTTTAAAATTAAAAGGTGATAAAATGTAGTTGTTGGAATTCAAAGACGTATCCTCTAAATACTTTACCACTCAATTTTCAACTTAACCGGGGTAATAGATTATAAAAAAAATTTAAATAATTGAAAGGTGCTAAAATGTAGTTGTTTGGATTTGAATGTGTGTTCTCTAAATACTTTACCCCTTCGATTTCCAGCTCAACCAAGGAAATATGTGGTATTTTAAAAATAAATAAAAAAATTACGTGTTTATGGTTTACACGGTTTTTTTTCGGGTTAGGTGAAAGTTTTGTTATAAAATATATTATTTATAGTAGTGAGTGGATAATGGCACGGTCTTTTCAGAGAGGATATCAGTGGAACAACACATTCTCCGTTATTTCACTTAGGTATTTGGTATTGATAATGATTGTACCCAAAATAACTTTATCGGGGATTCCATCTTGAGGTTAGTTACTGAAGACGACAATGAGACCCTTTGTAGGATTCCTTCTCAGTAGGAAATCAGAGATATTGTGTTGGATATGAATGGGGATGGGTCACCATGCATGATGGTATGAGAGGGCATTTTTATCAATCTTACTAGGATATTCTCGGCTCAGATGTATCTCTAACGATTCAATTCTTCTTTATTAATGGAAAAACATATGAGCATCTGAATACAAATATTATAATTCCAATTCCCAAGGTCAAGGGGCAGATCAAATGTCATATTTTCGGCATATTTCTCTAGAAAACTTCCTTTTCAAATTATTACGAAGATTCTAGTGGACAAGTTAGAAAAAGTTGTAGCTAAGATTATCTCTCCAAACTAAAGAGGGCTCATCCTAGATCGTCACATTGAAGATTGTGTGATCCTAACTTCGGAAGCAAAACATTCTTAAAAAGAAAACCTAGGGAGGTAATTTTTTTAATTGATGTTAAAAAGATTTTAACACTTTGGAGTGAAACTTCCTTCTTGAGATGTTACATTCCTTCAGGTTCAATTTCATTTTCCAAAATTGGATAAGAGAGATCTTGCCCTCTGCTTGGCTTTCTATTCTTGTGAATGGTAACCTTATAGGTTTATTTAAGTGTAAACATGGTGTGAGACAAAGGGATCCCCTATCTTCCATACTATTTTTCATAGTGGAGGATGCTCTTAGTTGAGTGATAACTTTAGCGTCTAACCAGAGTATCTTTTAACCTCTGAGGTTCAAAAGAGGAATGTCTTCACTGACTTGTAATCTTTATGCAGATTATATTGTGATATTTTTCAAGGTACTAAGAGAGCCATCCACAAAATTCTTAAAATTTTCAAAGATTATGGAGCAACATCTGAGAAATACATTAATATAGAGAAAAGTAAGTTCTACATGGGAGATATTTATGTAGCCAGTGGTTGGTCGGAGAAGCCTCATAGTGAACTCTTTGATTATCTCGCTTCACAAAAGGAAGAGGTTGAATACTAAGGCTAAAATCCTTATTTATGGGAACAAATGGATCATCCCACGTTTTCTATGGTAGAACTATTGAAATTTTCTGGCACATACAACACATGGTGGTGATTCTGATGTCTCAACATTAGAGTACAAAGTCATGACAAATGTTTTGACATCTCCAGACTGACATCATCAAACCTAGATGGATTTTAAACAGGGGAAAATCCCTCACCTACCTTGGTTGTCCATTTTTAAAATGGAAACCGAAGCAAACTCACTTCTAGAGGATAGCCCATAAATTAGAACTAAGTTTGCATCCTGAAAAAGGTGTGCTGCTTTCAATCATGGGGAAGTTCAAATCATCAATTCGGTAATCCAGTGCATGTTGGTTTACTCCTTTTGTATCTATATATGGCTAGATAAGGTCCTATCCTAATTGGATACTTGGTTCTCAAACTTCATTTGGAGTGGGGTATCCTCATTAAGAAAATTTGCACAATAGCATGGAACGTAGTTTTTAAACTTGTGGTTAAGGGCGGTTTAGGTATCCGCTCAGCAAAGTAGTTTAATTAAGCCTAGACGCTTAAACTTACCTAGGATTTATTGACTTCTTCTAAGGAATGGGTTATTTTTTGTAAAACATGATTTACCAGCAATAGACCTCTTAGATCTTATCACATAAAATCCTTGATTTGGCTTGGAACCCAACGTTGTTATAACCATTTGAAGGTGAATCCTAAATGGGTGATAACAACGGGGGATAACATTAACTATTGGAATGATAATTGGTTAAGGAAGCCTCACAGTGAACTCTTTGATATCTTGCTTCACAGTAGGCAGATGTTGAATACTAAGGCTAAAATCCTTATTGAGGGGAACAAATGGATCATCCCGAGTTTTCTATGGTAGAAGTATTGAAATTTTCTGGCACATACAACACATGATGGTAATTTTGATGTCTCAATATCAGAGTACGAAGTCATGACAAAATGTTTTAACATTTTCAGACTGACAGAACAATTTATCCAACTATAAATATGAAGAATTTTAAATGCAGAAAGATAAATAACACAGTTAATTAGTAACCTAGTACAGTGCAACATCACCTACATCTGGGGGCATCCAAGCCAGGAAGGAAATCCACTATGATAGCATTAGTTCAAGCTAAACTCCCCTATTTACTACTTCTCGCCTAATCACTACCTTGTGCCACTTCTACCTAGTAATTGCCATCTAGATATGAGGTTCCCGTTTCACTTCCTAACAAGTAGTCATAATCCCAATGACCATGCCTTGATAAACCAAAAATAAAGATGTACCCTCTTTCTACTACAATACTAGGTCAAGACTCTTAACCAAGAACAATACTCAACTCTTTTGCTTAAAATCTTTAGAGTGAGAACAACATACAACAAACAACATGTCTACCATAATGTATCAGAAGATACAAAGGGTGACTCTCAAAGTCACACGAGACTCTCAAACCTAACACTAAAAAACCTCCCCTTATTTTACAAAAGAGAAAATCTTCCATACATTAGGTCTAAACAGCTCTTTAAATACTCCTTAGCAATCCATGGGCTTCGAAATCTACACCCAAATATTCTTTGATCCATACGCTAAGGGCTGCACCAATTGTGAAGAGAAGATCTCCTTAAATCTTGGAACAAAACACAAAGTTTCCTAAATTGTCTCATCTTCTAATTTTGGCAATTTGTGTACAGCTAGAAATACAAAAACTTGTTCCAGATAAAATCTTCTTGACCTGCAAAAATTACTGAGATATATCCAAAAGAAATATCAAAGGATCAAATCAAGTCTATCAAGATTTAAAACAACAAAAAGAGATGTTCTAGTATAACATGTTACAACATCTGTTCGAACATCACACACAGCATCCTATTGTGAACCATATTTTAGCAAAAATGTTACCAACCACAGATCTAACAATCTCCCCCTTTGGCAAATTTTGGCTAAAACACCTTTTACACAATAAACCTAGAGAAGGAATAAAACCACAAACACATAACACAGGATGTAAACTATGTACATGAGGAAGAAGATAAGTTGCATCTTCAGGAATATGCAAGTTACTCCCCCTAAACCACATAACTGAACCTTGTCACAGTGGAATAAATCTTCCTCTCAAAGGGGAAGAAGAAACTTTTTTGAAGCACAAGAAAACCAATTTTGAGCTTCAACCAAGGCACAAAATAAGTAAGCATGAACTATTTAAGTTCATGCATTAGAAATGCATACAACAGAAGCCTCACACATAACTCATAACACAAGAGTCCCAGACTCACATAAACCCAGCCACAGGTTACAACATACACGATGTTAGAACATTGGACAAGACATCCTGCACATACTACATCAGAAGTATCAGTAGGAATAGAGAGACTCATGATCCACATGATATACATTCATACTCCCCCAAAATGGAAATTTAGGAGGCAACAATACTAGACTAAGCATACAAACCCATTTTCTCTTCCTTTTCAGCCAAAAATTGACAAAAATAGAGTAAAAAGAAACTAACACAAAGATAAGCAAGAGAAGACACACAATTGACTCAAAGACACACGAGCCAAGACTGACTCTACAAAAGAAAACTTACCAAAGTGAACAAAAATAAGACGCAAAACAAAAGCACATCAGCCTAAGTAGAGAAGAACCCCCCTAAATAACCTTCCTATCATCAGCGTTTTAGAAGATTTACTCATGTCGAGACCTAGTGAGAGATGATGGTGAGGAAGTCAGGCCTTTAAATACACGGAAAGTTACATAGTTTGTAACGACTCTTGATAGTAACAACGCTCTAGTAAATGAGAGTGTTCTTGGAAGAAAATAAAACAATTCTTAGTAGCCGTGCACATATAAGAGAGTCATTATATGTTCCTCTTTCTCTAGTCCCAAGTTTTGACCATGACAATTCCCATGTCATTAAAACTACTACCCTTTGACACACATGTACACAAAAAAAATGTTTTTCAGGCCTTCTCAAAACTAATGATGCCTAGGCAACCTACCCTTATTATCCTGACCAAAGAGAATCTCTTGACAATTTTGACTGAACCAACGAGTCATGATACAATGTCCTGACATTCTGATTGACATTGTAATCTTCTCAATTTGGAGCACCAAACAGCTTTAGCCACACACTTAGAACAAAAACCACCATTTATTCTTGCTAACAACTAGGATTGCTGCTCAAGAATAAATAACCTAAACAGATAAAAGTAGAAACACTATTATGCATCAAATAAAAAAACTGAATTTCATAGCTAATGAGTTCACCAAGACTCAGCTGAAAACCTGAACACAATGTCAAGACATTAGGTCTGACATCACAAACCAACAACATAACCTCCTTTGAGGTCCACAACCTTCTCCAAAAAAAATACTCCCAGACAAACAACACTGTTTCTTGAGATATTCCCAGGAATCATGAACATCCCTGGTTCACATAACACAACGGCCATACCCACAACCACACTTACAAGGCAAAAGACCACACCTGACATTACAATCTCACCAGATGTATAAGAACACAAGCTACCTTAGAATCAACAAGCTTTGTACAGTCTACACCAACGCATCTACACAATAGACAGGTACACAGCTCCATCTGCCACACATAATCAACATTCCCCCTCAAGAAGTGAATCAATCATCTTCATGCTCACACAAAGGAAACACAACAACTTAAGAGACATTAGAGTTCTCTTAACTCTTAAGTTAGGCAAGATATCATGCACTCTAGGTTTGACATCATGCATATAATTCAGAATAGGAGAAGATCATTTCTTCAAGCTCCCTCCTTTATAAGGTACAGATAGCAAAAAAGGCTTCCACCTCACAAATGGTTGAGCACCACAAAGACCAGAACAATTGTTCTGACATCCTTCTTCTGCACACCACAACATGATGAAGCACGAGTGGATTCTTCATCAAGACAAACGGTCATGACAGACACTCACCACAAATCACGCCAGATTTGGCTAGTGGCTTAGCTTCATACTCTACCAAGGTTAGATAATTCAATTTTGAATCAACTAGTGAGCAAAAAACTCCACACCATGAACTCCAAATTAGCTTCCATGAATAAACAACTTTCCTTTTTTAGAGAGATAAATAACTGAGATGATGTGCCAACATCAGTTCAAACATCACCCACAATCACAAGGATTGAACCAATTACTTTGGTTTTGGAGACAACTTCCACAAAAATTACTATTGATCGCGACTTAGTATGTCTAAATGATTCGTGACTGCAAGTGCACAGTCGGATCGCGTAGGTTTAAAGATTATGGAACCCAAAGGACCAAGAATCGATCTACCGGTATCTAATGCTACTACGTAAATCTAAGGCTAATGGATTTCTAAGTCGAGATGCAAGTAAGAAAATAAGTGTAAATTAAAATATAATTTAAATCAAGAAATGACGGAATATCGGTATATAATTTTGTCAATCATCGGGGATTCAATAGTTCATGGGTGTTTAATTAAAAGGTAAAAGTGTTATTCTGTAGAAAATACTCATTTAAAAGACTTTATCTCACACTCTCGTGTTTATTGACTCAGACTATACTCTCAAATTAGAATGAAGGCTCTCGCTCTCTCACTTATATTTAAAAACACTTTTTGAAAATAAGTAGATCCTAATTAACTCTAAAGCGCTCTTGCTGTATTTAGAATTAATATTCAGTTTCAGCAATCCGATTAAGACCTCAAACTCTCGCTTTGTTGATCCTAACCTTTGTTACCTTTTTCCTCTCGTAACAAAAGTTATTAAGTTAATAAAAATAAACCGAGACCAGGAGAATAAATTTGTTAAGTTCACACCATGAGTTACTAAACCCCTTTCGACCGATGGTAATTACATACCGATATTAAATAGTTTAGCCAAACATGGCTTGCATGCTATTACAAAATTTTATCCTAATGCTAGACAGAATATAAAAGGAATGCATAACAATGAAAGTAAATAAATAAAACCTAGCAATTTAGGAGGAACTGAAAAGCACTTGGATTATGGAGGCAGGCTTGTAGTTTGGTACAAAATCACAAACAGTACGTAAATCCTAATACTAAGTGGAAATCTTTTCGCAGTGTGAAAAACTATTGCCTTTTATAAAATTGGTAGAAAAACTGCCTAAAACTAAGAATTATAAAACTGCCAGAAGAAAAGTGCTGAAAAGAGGAATAATTGGTGGCCCCCTCTTCGAAAACCGTCTATGGCTTTTATACTCGTTGTTGGTGTCCGTTACCCAAAAACTCAGGGCCAAACATGGAGAGAATGCCGAAGAAAATGTAGGAAGAAGTGGAGAAAGTGTAGGAAGGTTTTCAGCAAGTGGCACACGCCACCTTCCTTTCTTTTAGGAGTGGCACTCGCCAATCCCCCCTCTTTCTAGGAGTGTCACTCGCCACTCCCCCTTCATCTTTGTTGGTGCTAGGCGCCACACCTATGTGGCAAGTGCCACTAGTGTGTGGTGGCCCCCACCTTATTTTTTTCTTTTCTTTCCTATTATTTCTTCCCATTTTCTTTCCATTTCTTTCTTTTCTTTCTTCTTTTATTTCTTTAATCCAAAATTTCAACAACCTACAAAACACAAGAAAATAGATGCATAATAAAATATAAATCAGATAAAGTAATAATAATCGCCGATAAAATTTATGTAAGTCAAGTCAAATATACAATATAATTTCACGTTATCAAACTCTCCCACACTTGAACCTCGGCTTGTCCACAAGCAAATAAAACATATTAAGCATGGATCTTAACATGACAGAACACAAATCATACATTGTTGTGAAACTTTCGTACGAAAGATAAGTACTGGATAGAAATACTAAGGATACCGTAATGACATAAAATTACTGAGTTCAATCAAAAACTCCTTCTCTATGCAGACAAGTTCGAATCATGTTATTATAACTCAGCCTATTCATTTTCACCTCTTTTTCATTCTCGCGCAATCACATTAAACCCGTTATCCTTTCACGCCCACGATAAGTAAATCTGTTAGTGTTTATTGATCTTTTTTTCAAAACTTTTTCATATTCTTTTTCTTGTGTATTTTTGAATTTCAAGAGCCCGATCCGTTGGGCTAAATGGTCAAGTAAGGACCACCTAACTTAGTAAGAGCATATCTTTCATTCACTTTTTCTAATAATTCTATTCGATTCGCATTTTTGAGATCAAACACGTATTTGCATCAGTTTATTACTTAGGTTGTGCTTCAGGAAGGTGTTGATTGCTAGTATAAACTAATCAAGAGGCTACTCTAAAATTTAAGGCCTTGGCGTAATATGTATTCAAATTCATCGACATATTCAGGGGGCTCAGGGTGTCGAGATGGTACCGATATTATCAATACTTTTCCAAGTGTTTCGAACTCAGCTTAAATCAAGCAATATACCTTCTGGGTCTATGTCATGCATCAAACCGAAATTAAAATTTTTGTTATGGCTCAAGAATTTGGGAGAATCTGATAAATGACGGAAACTATGTATAATGACTCGACAGTACATGAATTTGATTTTATTAACGCTTAAACAAAAAGATTAATTAGAAAGATCAAAATTTTAAAATCTACCTAGAAAATAGTAAATAAAAGGGAAAACAGTAAATAAAAGCGATAAAGCTTCCTCCCCCACACTTAAATCGAGCATTATCCTCAATGCAACAGATTAAGGTAAGAAAGGAAGGTAGAACCTGGAAAGTCTTCTATCGGCAGCCTCTGTCGCGAGTTCGTGCCCGCCTACCATTTCCAGGGTGTTTAGGTGGGTCTTCAGGATGTTCCACACATACTGACAAATCTGCCATCTCTACGATCAAGCCTGACATGCTATTTTGTTCACTTTGCATCTGTCGGAGAATCTGCATCATCTCGTCTTGCTAGGCTTCGATGTTCTAAATTCTCTGATCGCGTTGAGTATCTAATTCGCTCCGTCGTAGCATCTCAACATATATGTCATCGAGAGTGGCGGGTGTGTCTTCACTTCTTCTCGGTCTGCGCCTCGAGGATATACCTGCAATATTTTCAGAAGCGACACATATAATGTGTGGAAGTGTGTCAGTATTGTCCCTGCCAGTAGCAATATTCTCTAGAATGTTCGCGTGGACTGGGTTATCAATGTAACAACAATTATCTTGGTTACACACATCTGTGCAAGCTGGGTTTGGCAGAATAAAATTCGGGAATACTTGATTATTAATCATTAAGTCAAAATTATCGTCTCGCCGCCTCCTTACCATTTTGATGCTTCTAGCCATGTCTATATCTATGGTTCGCGGCTGTAGGGGTGTTAAAGGTGAAAATTTATTTTCTAAGCCAAGAATTCGGCCTAGAGTAGTTATCAGGCCACCAAAAACTATAGCTCCCTTTTTTATGGTGACGATCGCTTTCATGTGGGAGAACAACAAAGGGACAATGTTAATCTTTTCGGTGGTTACTAAGGTGGTAAAGAGATAGAAAAATTCAGCTTGAGTTACCTTATTAGAGTTGGACCTACCAAAAATAATATAGACCAATAGTTGGCGCAAATAGCATACAGACAGGTTTTGGATTAGGGAGACTCTATTGCCTTTGATACTATGAGTCACTGCCCCTGTTATCGCTCTCCAAAAATATTTATACGCGTTTAGCCAGCCGGCTCCATCCGACACATCGTATTTCACTCCACTCCATAAGGAAATTTTAATAAGACGACTAATTCGTCAAAGGTGAAAGTGTATTATACGTTAAAAAAACGGAAGTGAAGGTTTCCATTAAGATCATAAATGAGTGAGCTTAGAAATTCGAGAGTGGGTTGAATATAGACAGGATCTTTAAACGATAAAAAGTAGGTTAAAACCAATTTCTCTAACATAAAATCTACACTGTCTTTGATTCCTAATGCTTCTAAACAAAGTATATCTGCATACCTCGTAGGTTCGAATTCTCTGTTTAGCAGTGCTGCATAGAGTTCAACTTGTTTTTCACCTGTTTCACCTTCTCTAAAGATTACTTGGTAGCTTACCATGGTAGTAGCTTGCAATGAATAATATTTTTCTTTCTTTCTGATTTTGAACGAGTTGTGTATTTTGTGTTTTGAAGAGTTGGTGATGGAGGTATAAATAATGCAGTTAATACGAATTAATGTGGTTAGTGTGGTTGGTTTTCCTTCATGACGGTCAACAAAATCAGAGGATGGAAGATAAGTGGCAAGCATGCATGATGGTGAATGGAACGTGGGAGTATGCATGGTGTAGGTGGGACTTTGGTGGCAGACATGCATACAAGGTGGGGACACATATGTGAGTGGCGGGTGCCACTACTATGTGAGTGTGTGTGTGTGTGGCGAGTGCCACCTTGTATGATGAGGGTGGCGAGTGCCACCTTCTTATAAAGGCAAGGGTGGCGAGTGCCACCATGCTTGGTGAAGAAAAAGACAAAAAGTTTTTTTTTTTTAAATTGAAATTTTGGAAGGAAAAAAACATGGTATTCTTAATATAATCACCAATGAAAATTAGACATGAATTGAAAATGAAATATAAAATTGAAATGGAATACTAGAATTCGGAAAGGAAATTAAATTGTACTGACTAGAAGAAATAAAACAAAATGTCTCAAACGAAGAAAATTATAAAAATCGATAGACTGCGAAAACAACAAAATAAAATTGTCCGAAAATAAATAAACTTGTTCAAAAATAAAGTTCCTCTCCCACACTTAAAACAAACAGTGTCCCCACTGTTTAAAAGTCTGAAGATAGGAATGAAACAATATCTAAAAAGTTAGTCACGAGGAGGAGGAGGAGGAGCGATAGAGAAAAGATGCTGATAAATGTAATCCAGCTGCTCCGTCACCACATCCATAAATCCATGAAAATCCACACATAGAGTTGAAATTTTGCCTCTAAGATCAGCGACGTTCGTCTCCAACGCGTGAATGGTAGCAGTATGATCCACTCGTTGGGCGGTAGGCATAGCAGAAGTGCTAGAGCTAGAGTCAGAGAGATGGTCATCATAATGGTCATAGATTTAGGGAGTCTTAGGGGGTGAAGGTGGAGCTTCTGGTTCATCTAAATCATAAAGCCAATTGTTCAGGTTGCGGACACTAGTTCTTTCGTAGTTTGGTAAGGTAAAGAGACGAACAATCTGGTTATCAATCAGGATTTCGAAGGTGTCTGGGTCGAGGTTTCTAATGATGCCATGGTTAAGGCAAAATTGAATGTCCATAGGTTGGGTAGTACCTAAGGGGTTAAGGCTAAGAAGTGGTTGCCTCAGTCCGATGGCATTGGCAATCATAGCCACTAAGCCTCCTATAATGATTGTTTGTGGTCGGCTTGTGCTATAAGTCTAAAGTTAGCTATCATAAAGGTAGTGTCATTAACGGGTCGACCCTGGGAAGCACAATAAAGCATAAAAAGCTCATCTCTTGACACAAAGTAAATGTTTTCTTCTTTTCCAAATAGGATGTTGTCTCACCTCGAAAAATCTCGTGGAGATAATTCGGAAACACGACCCTCACACGAAAGGTGTGGAAATGCGGTTTGACAGAGTTGCCACCGAACTTTATTTATCACATAAAGGGAAAGGAAAATATCGAGAAAACCCTTTAAAACGAAAGGATAGGAACAAGGACGTCGCAACCGATGTTTCAGGTTTGGGAGTCGGTTACGCAAGGGGAAGGTATTAACACCTCTCACGTCTGTTGTACTCAACGGGAACCTCTTAACGTATTTTGCAATGGGCGTTATCTAAGCTTGCTTGTTTTCTTCTCAATGATAAAGTCGAATCAGTAGGCTAACTGGATAAAGGTGCTAAGGGAAATGGGTGGTTAAAAGGATAGGGTGCTCGCCAAGGATTGGGTCCCCTGTGCCTACATATGCTCATTTGGACGAGAATGAGAAATCAGAGCGTCGTAGTTCGACTACTGGAAAGGATGGGGGAGACGGAAGATGGAGGGGGATTGTGAATGGAATGACAGAGAAAGATGGAGTGTGCTCACCAAGATCATCGCAATCTTGTGCCTACGTATCTTACATTCAAAAGAGAATGAAGAATCAGAGCGTTCGTAGTTCGTGGTAACGACCACAAAAAGATGAGGTTTGAATTGGTTTGGAGTTTGTTTGAGAAATGAAAGGTTGACTGACAAGCAACCCAAAGGGCGTGCCTCGAGAGCTGTCACTCTAGAATCCAAGGAATGCGAGATTCCAAGAACTCGGTTCTTTCGAAAGTTGATTGAATAGGTTGAATATAAATGTTGAATGTTTTGAATTCTAAAGATTGAACTAATAACAAATTTAAGGGCATGCCTTGAGATTTACTCATTCGAAGATTCAAGGAATGCTAGACTCCAAGAATATCCTTCTTTCATAAGTTTGATTATGAAAATATGTTTGAATAGAAATTAGGTGTCTTAAGACGAAAGAATGGATGAACGACAACCCAAAGTGTGCGCCTCAAGATCCATTCATTCGAAGATTCAATGAATGTGAGACTCAAAGAATCTTCCTCTTTTTTTAATTGTTTAAGAAAATGTTTGTAAAAAGATTAAATCGAATACGTTGCGAAAAGAGATGGACTGCGAAGCAAACATAAATTGGTTTGAAAATGGATCGACGACGAGTCGAGGATTTTAGAGTGGAACTGGCTTGACGACAAATCAAGGGTTAAATTGTGAGAAACGATACTAGTCCCTGTGGGTGCTCCCAATATCGAAACCACAATGAAATGTGAAAGTGTGTGCAATAAGTTGATGACGAATGTATACGAGCACTCGACTTACGAGGGGTTTGAAAACGATTTAGTTTGTAAAGGTCGGAAGATTTGAATGAATAACAACCCAAGGGCGTGCCTCAAGAGCTATTCATTCAAAGATTCAAGGAATGCTAGATTCCAAGAATCTTCTTCTTTCGAAGTTTAATCGAGAATAAATTAGTTATGAATTTGAATCGAATTAGGGTACACGAAGAATTTGTTCGCGTGAGGAGAGAATATGAGGTTGGATTTAAGTATTTAGGAGAAATGACAATTATTTGATAAATGAGACGTCGGTCTCACAACCAATTAATCGGGGCATTATCGAGACGCTAGATCCCAACAACACCTTTTTCATTTATTTAATTTACGAAATATTATTTGAATAGACAACAAACGTACCATATGGAATGCTAGACTCCAATGATATTTCTTTGTCTAAATAATTAAGGAGCGTATTTTATAAACGAAAAGTCGAATGACACTATCCGAGGCATATGCCTCAATAGTGGTCATTCAAAAATCCAAGAAATAATTAATCAAGAAAGGATTCAATTAATCATGTTTTGAAAAAAATATCTAACACGGGTCCAAAATTTTATTCAAATTAAATTCATTAATCATTTATTAAAAAAAATTACATTAAATGAAACTCTTTTTTTTTTTTAAATAAATAATAATAATAATAATAATTAACAATCCCATGTTTGTACTTCAATACATTTGATAAAATTAATTTAAAATGAAAATAAGATAAAAGATATGAAAAAAACCAAGAAATTAAAAGAAAAACAAAACAAAGGGGCCAGTTCAGATTTAGAAAAGGGGGTGCAAGTTAAAACCCCAAGGCCCAAGAAGAAATGAGCCCACACGTCTGCGGGGGTCCACGATGGACCCTATTCAATGATTGACTTGCAGAGAGAAAAACGGTGTGTTTGATCTGTGGAGAGTCTACAACTGACTCAAATCAAACGGCCATCAGGAGAGCACACAGTGGGCTAAGAAGACACATGCACATGGGAACATGCAAGGGGAAGTCTGATTGGTGACAGGTGTCCCAATGGACACACATGTCACCGGTACAAAGGGACTCAACAATGACATGGCCAAGGATACATAAAACAAGGGCGGAGAGAGACAACACCCATTTTTCAAATTCCTTCTCTCTCTAACATTCTCATTCTCTATAAACCATCCTCGTTAGAACCCTAATGGTGGCCGGAGAAGAGGGTGGCGCGCGGCGGCCGCCACCGTCCTCTCCGGGGAAGCCCTTCCTAAACCTCGCACCTGTTTAAATCCAAACCCCTGAGTTCGAATCTAAACTCAAAAACAAACACAAAACTCAACCTAGACACCTTAAATAGAAATCCAAAGCGGAACCCTAGATCTATTCAAACACGAGGAAGATAAGCAATAAAAAGAGGGATTTGCCTCAGAGGGACAAGGCGGACAAGAAAATTACGTCAGTAAGAGCAAAAGGGAAGGCTTCAACTAAACTAGAAGAAATCTGAATTTCAAAAATCCCGGTGAAGATTTTTTCTCGAACTTTGCTCTTGTTTCCTCCTATCTTTCTGATTTTGGGTTTTAGTTTTTGAAAAGTGTTGTGGGTCTTTAAAGGTTGATTTTGGTCTATGGGATTTTTACAGGTGTTGTTCAATTTGGGGTTTTTCAACTCGTCTTCATCTCTCTGATTTGCTCTATTTCTGTTGATATCTAGAATTTAGGGTTTGAGTTTCACTTTAATTTGGAAGTTCAGAGGTAAATGGCTGTGACGAATGAAGAATGATATTGAGGGTTTGTTGTTGAGACGGATGAGGACGAAGATAGGAAGGTAAGAGTAGAGTTTCGAGGTTTTTCTCTTTTCCTCTTAAATATTTGTTCTCGGTTTTGGGTGTGTATCAGTGAGCTTAGCGAGTTTTTTATTCCTTCTTGTGATTCTTTGCAGAGTGGTTTTGAAGAACCATAGAAGAAGAAAACAAGCCTGAAAGGAGTGGGATCCCCCGTCTTGAATGAAAGACGAGGTGGCTTTTATAGTGGTCATGGATGGTATAAGTGGAAGATTGTGGCGGAATGTTATTGCTGCGTGAGGACCATGAGAGGAGCAAATCGAGCCCTGATTTTGTGGAGACGGTTATCCTCATCTTTGGTGACTCACGAAGGTAGGTCCCAGCATTACGAGTGAATTACTTTTTGTTAGGGCTGGCAATGAACTGAACCAACTCTAAAATAGTTCGGAATTCGATTCGACAATTAAATCGTTGAACTAGGTTCATGAACCAAATGAGTTAAGTATGAGCGAAAAATTAAGTTTGTTAACTAAATGAGCTGAACTTGAACTATACATAGTTCAAATCGTTAGGTTCATGAGTCAACTCGATTACATATGAGAAGAATTATACTGTCTTTAAGATTAGGTTTAAATATTTACTCCAAATCTTAGACAAATTTAATCTTCAATTTAGTATTTTTTGAATTAGACTCTCAAATGTATCTCTTGAAAGTTGTGTAGGATTTGAATTAGTAGATTTCGAAGATAAAGTTAAATTTCAATATGATAACTTTTATTTTATTTTAATATTTTATTTTAAAAAAATATATTTATTTAAAATGTCAAATATACTAAAAAAAATATAAATTTTTAAAAATAGTTTTTAAGTCCGTGAATCATGTGAGCTGAACCTAACGAGTTGAACCGAACTGTTCATGAACTTATAACGAGTCGAGTTTGAGCTTAAAAAAAGTTTGTGTCGAACTCGAACTCGGACAATTTTTAACGAGTCGAGTCGAGCTGAGGTGAGTTCGACTCAACTCGACTCATTTCCAGCCCTACTTTTTGTCTTCATCAGAACTGCTGCAAAACTTGTTAATTTTTATCAATTTTGAACTTAATGCAGGCTTTTATCTTGATATTTGGACTCGTACTCACGCAAGAAGCTGTGACCAAGGATGAGGTTAAAAGAACCACGAAACATCTTGAGCGGACCTGGGCTTGGGACATCTTGTATTTCTATCACAAATTTAAGGGTATGTGGGTGGGGCATGTAAAATGATGAAGAGGTATTTGGAAAAAATGTATTTCCAACTATGTATATCACTGAGACAACATAGTGCTATGCTTTTATTTCTAAATATTTTAATATTGCACTCACCATTCTTGTACTCTTGTGATGGTATTACATTTTTTATGTGAAATTTAATTTGGACGATTCTTTCCTCCAAACAGTTATGTTGGACTCCCTACCAAATAATATGACTTGTTATCTTGAAGCAAATTTTACTTTAAAACAACTTGATAGCATCTCTCTTAACAATTGCAAAGCGGGCCTTGGAAACGTGTACTTTTACGACCAAATTTCCAAACCGGTGGTTCAGTCTTTTAGAAATGTAAATCCACAGGAATCCTTGGTGTGGTGTGTCAAGTATTAGAATGAAATTAGGTTCTTAATGGAAACAAAAGGGCTTGTACATTCCTTAAAGCTTGAAACCATGGTATCAATAATTCATTCTTGTTTGATATATAGTGTAACAGCCCAATTTTCAATAACTGATTAATGGTACTACTTAATTGGTTTGTATGATTTATCTGATTTAAGTGAATTATTGGATTTAACTGATTTATTCTATTTGGTAGAATAATGTGGATTTACTAGATATTCTCCAATTAATGATAAGATGAGATATTTTGGTGAGAAAAGGAATTGATAGATATTTTTGAGAGATGAGATATTGAGGAGAAATAAAAGAGAAGGTTATATAAAAGAAGGAAGAGAGAAAAAGGAAAAGGGATAGAAAGAAAGAAGGAAAAAGGAGAGAAAGAAAGAGGAAGAGGAGAAAAGAGGAAGAAAAAGGGAAAAGCTTCGAAATCATCAAGAACGACCTCTAGCTTCCGATTAATCGAGGTAAGGGTGTGAAATATTGTTATCTTACCAATGTATGTGATTATGTATGGATTGTTTGGTTGTTTTCCGCTCATCTTCCATTCTAGGGCATAAATGAGTTTAATCGGTAGAAACTGAGTTTTAACTGTTAAAAATGAGGATAAGTGGTAGAGTTTAGTCGAGGAATGTTGGGCTAAGGCTACTAGAACGAGTTGGAATTGAATCGGGTAGATCTTGAGGAGTTTTGAACAGTGGGAAATTCTGAGTTTGCAGACCCTCGCTAGCTTGTTCGCTAGGCGAGCAGGTCGTGAGCATTCGCTGTGGCGAGCCAGTAGCGAACGGTCCCAGACATGGACAAAATGGTTTTGGTGTTCCTCGCTGGTAGCAAAGAGGGCAGCGAGCGTTCGCTAGGCCTTCGCTGAGCGAGTGAGGTAGCGAATCAAGTCAGTGGCTTTTGTTTGCCTTCGCGAGCTTGTTCGCTAGGCGAACAGGTAGCGAGCACTCGCTAGGAGCTCGCTAGGTAAGCAAGGTAGCGAGCGTGCCAGCATGTTGTTTTCTTGTGTTTTCCATCCAAAGGTTAATTGTTTGGTTCAATTCTGTTAATCCTTATATAACATGAATAGTTTGTGTATTATTGAGATGAGACGTGTTGTGGGTAGCCTTATGGCGTGAATCCTAGATTGTGAAGTATGGCCTTTTGGCAATTATATGCATTGTTTAAATTAAACATGAATGCATGATGAATGTGATTGAGTTCGTTGCAGTTGGCATGACCTTGTGAGTGCATATTGAATTTTATGTGATAATGTGTGAAGAATGCATAAGAATATATGTATATATAGTGAATATATATGCATTGCTTGTTAATGTGATAATGATGTTGAGAATATGTAAACGTGCGAGATTCTTACTCACTGGGGTAGAATGACAAGGTGTCGTTCCTAGTGTAGTAATAACTGGGGTAGAATGACAAGATGTCGTTCCTAGTGTAGTGATCACCGGGGCAAAATGACCGAGACGTTGTTCCTGGTGGGATATAAGCGATGTACCCATAATCCAAATGCGAATTTGTGAGAGTTGATGAGTTTATATGAGTCATATGGTATGTATATGTGATTGTTGTATGAAAGTGTGAGATGTGGTCGTTTGGCAATCATGTGTAAAGTTGTATGTACTTGTATGAGGTGTAATGCGTAATTATATATATTTGTGAATATGTATGCATTTCAAGAGTGTGTGGAGTCGTTTTGCATGTGAAGCATCATCATTGCATTCTTGTGTCTTGATCCCGTGGAGGATCTGCAAAAACCTCGTGTGCCCTTGTGGGGTGTGAGCGATGGTTTATTCTTGATCCTATGGAGGATCTGCAGAAACCTCGTGTGGCCTTGTGGGGTGTGAACGATGGTTTATTCTTGATCCCGTGGAGGATCTGCAGAAACGATCGTGTGCCCTTGTGGGGTGTGAGCGATGGTTTATTCTTGATTCCGTGGAGAATCTGCAGAACGATTGTGTGCCCTTGTGGGGTGTGAGCAATCGGATTGTGTGCCCGTGTGGGGTGTGAGCAATCCTGAAACATCATGTACCCATGTAGGGTGTGAGCGATGGGTGAACATCGTAGGCCCGACGGGGAGTTACTTCAGTAACGAGCGATGGTTCCATTTGGTTCTTCAATTGAACCTGCTGAATGAGTCGGTACCGCATTTGCATCTGCATAGAATCGTGAGTCGGTCTCTATGAGTTGCATTATCATCTTTATAGGATGCATTGGTGATAAAATAAACATGAATATAGATGTTTATGTGAATTGGTGAAATGAACATGTTGTATATGTTTATGTGAATTGGTGAAATAAACATGTTGTGTGTGTTTATGTGAATTGGTGAAGTAATTATCATTGTAAATGTTTATGTGGAAAGGACATGACTTATAAAAGTATGATTGATGAATGTGCTCAATTAGGTAAACATATATTGTGACATATATGGCGTTTATAATGAATTGTGGTGAGAAAATGTGGAATATATGTATTCTGTATTTGTGAATTTATATATGATTATATGCATTGTTATTATGATAATATTTCTCACCCTTCTGCTGGAATGATGTCCTTCATGACATCATGTAGGTATCAAGGTGTAGTACTGCTCGTAGTTGCGAGGTCGCTATTAGTGTAGCTGTTTAGTGATTTAATTGTATTGGGTCGAGTCGTGCTCTGGTCATGTAACACTGGGATCGTTTGGGTTACGTTTTAGATGTATATTGTGTTGTTGGCCTCAGTGCCTAAGTGATGTTGATTTATGTGATAAACGCAAATATTTCTTTTATGAAAAATTGTGATATTAATGAATCCGCTGCTACATGTAAAAAATGAAATTTTGTAAAGTATGATTATTTATTTCAGTGTTATTGAGCATGGCAGATGGTTTTTAGTAATTTGGAAGTGTATGTGTGACGCCCTTTGTGAATGCATGTTAATTTTTCTTTGTTTATACTTATATTTTCCGTGGGGTTTAGAAGAGTGTTACATTAGTGGTATCAGAGCAGGTCGGTCCATCCGGCTAAGTTTTCTAATGTTGTTTGTTCCCTTGTATGCGACATGTGTGTAAAAACACTGTCGATACGCTTTTGTTGTTCTAAACTTTGTTTGCGGGAGTGGGAATGATCCAAGTGGGAGAGAAAGTTGTGCTTCCCCAGGATGCTGCAATTGTGGAGTTGTAGCTCAGTGTGTAGTTGAACGCTCTTATAGTTTGGTAAAGATGGTTTATGCCCCATCATGATTTCGGCTATCTATTGACAAATTGAGGAACTGATCACCCTTAATCTCTTGTTAATAGTAGTTGGGATTGTGTTGAATGGGATAGACGTGTCTTGCAAGCTTAGATGGCGTGAGCAGTGAATTGTTTGGAGTAAGGCCAAGTACTTGGGAGTTTTGGGTATTAACGAAAGTGGAAAGTTGGCGGTTTACTGATTAGTTGTGATTGTCTGAGAGTTGTCCTGACAAAGTAGTGATACACAGCCAGGACATGAAGTGGAGTTGTGATCGACTTAGTTACGGAAACTAGTCCAATATTGAGAGCTCCATGTTATATGTCTAATTGGTTAGCCAAGGAATTAAATTGATGGAGTAGTTTTGAGACTTGTGTCTGGTGTGTGCTACGACAATAATTTATGAGGTCGAGTATATAAAGGGTGGATGGTGATTTCTGGTGATTATTAAAGAAAGTAAGAGGTGGAATACAATCTTGGTATGGTTAGACCTCTAAGCATTTCAAGAGTTGAAGATGTGTAAATGGCGTTCTAAGTGTGGAAATGTTGTTTTCGTATTTTGTCATAATGGGAGAACCGTAACTCGGAATGACGCGGGATTGGAAGCGTTAGAAGTTACTACAATGCTCTATGTGATGGTGAAGTAGTAACATGGAATTAAGTTATTTCTTGATGAAGTACTTTGGATGTCGTAGTATGTATGGGAAGTGTGGTTTGTGTTTCCGCCATAACTCACAAATTGAGTGTCCGTTTGGCCTGGGATTTTCCATACTTAATTGAGTGAGTTAATAGTTGTGTAGCCAATGGTATTTGGATATTCGAAGAGTATAGAGGATCATGTTGAACGTCCGAGACTTGAGTTATCAGTGTTTGAGAAAGAGTAGTGATATGCCACTGGGAAGAAGTTTAAAGAGTTTTTGGGAGATGCTGTCAATAACTCGTGTATTGGTTTGGCCAAATCCGACAGAACTATTTGTTGTGTTTCATGATGTTTGGTTGATATGATTGAGAGATATGTTAAGTACAACATCAGTGAGTTTTAGTTATGCTTTGAGGCAACTCAAGGTACATAAGGGAATTGGTTGTTGTATGTTTGTTCCGGAGTTTGGAGGCCTCAATTGTTTAGTTGAGATTTGAGATGATTGCTGACCTTAAGAGCTTAAGGTGTTTGTTTGAATTGGAAAAGTTGAATATGAGGCAGAGGAATAATCGGGACTTCTGAAGAAATATGGTTGTGGTTGGATTACCATTCGGGTGAGACGACATGGTAGCTGAGGTATCAAATGGGAAATTCTATATATACTGATGATGATGGTATTGAGCTAGAACTGAGGAAGAAAATTCGGGATATGAGTTTAGTATGTGAAGAGACTTCTTACGGAGTTGAGCTTTGTATGTTGAGACTGACTATTGGTATTCTCGATGAGATCCGAGGGAGTCGGAATTTATTTGAGTTAATAGAATGATTGAATTTAATGGATAAAAGTCGAAGAGCTGATCTTCGGATTGATGGAAATGGTACCATGAGTTATCGTGATAAAGTTTGTGTTTCCAATGGTGGGAGTTGGATAAAAGTACCCTGGGAGAAGGACGTTAAAATAAATTGAGTATCCATCCAGGTAATGTGAGGATGTGACTGAATTTTAGGGAAATCATCTTGGTGACCATAGATGGAGAGAGAAGTGGTTGAAGTTGTATATGTTGATTAGACTTGTTGAAAGTCGAAGTGTGAACATCAGAAATTGTTGGACCTGATACAACTGTTAAATATTTCTGAGTGGCATGGGATAGTATCCCCATGGATCTTGTGACGGGTTTTCCGAAGAATTTGATGGGATATGATTCAATTTGGATGGTTAAGAATGGATTAACAAGAGTAACTCGTTACTTACCAGTAAGGATGAATCATTCTATTAGATGGGAATTTGAGTTTTTCATTGGGATTTTGGAAAGGTTTATAGGCACTTCTGGGTGCCATGTGGTAGTTGAACTCTGACTAGCGTCCGTGGAAGGAATGGACAGACAAAGAGGATTATCCAGTATGTGGAGAATTTGTTGGAAAGCTTGTGTGTTGGACCAAGGTGGACC
The DNA here is from genome assembly GCA_963859935.3 of Lathyrus sativus. Lineage (NCBI taxonomy): Eukaryota > Viridiplantae > Streptophyta > Magnoliopsida > Fabales > Fabaceae > Lathyrus > Lathyrus sativus. The sequence continues at coordinate 267,020,570 of OZ012735.1, forward strand.
GTGGGATAGTTAATCGTTGTTGATTGAGTTTACCTATGATAATCGCTATCATTCTAATATCGGAATGACAACGTATGAGGCTTTGTTTGGTGAGGGGTGTAGGACTCCTTTGAGTTGATGTGTGTTCGGCGAGAGTGTTGTACTCGGACATGAGATTGTGCAAGAGGCAAACGGAAGGACCCAAGAAAGGACATGTTTTGAGAGTTACGATAGTAACTGGTGTGGGTCGAGCTTGAGGTCTCGGGAGTACCCATTGTACTTTGTTGATCTGTATCAGAGTGGCGCATCGGAAGCATGGAGAAAATAGCATGTTAGACTATTTTACCGCTGTCACTTGTGGAAATTGCATGATGTGTTCATGTGTGTCGCTACTGCAAAAATTGGCGCCGGCTGAACAGAAGAGTCGCCACCGTGCGTTATTTATCCCAACGGAGGGAAAGGAAATGCTCGAAGTAAACCTCGCGAAAAAGGGAAAGGTATGGTCATCGCAACCAAAACCTGGGTTCGGGAGTCTGTTACGCAAGGGGAAGGTATTAGGCACCCCTCACGTCCATCGTACTCGATGGAATCCAGGCTTGCTTGGTTTGTACGGATTACACTTCTATCTAAACTAAAGGATGAGGTCTGAAAAGAAAAGAAAATTTGACTCGGCAAAGCATCGCACTTTATGCCTACGTATTCCCGTTTGGAACGAGAAATCAGAGTCAACGTAGTTCGCCTAACTACGGGGGAAGGTGGGTGAAGGTTGCTCGCTAGGATATCGCATCCTATGCCTACGTACTTCCACACGGCATGGAAGATCAGAGCAAATGTAGTTCGGGCTACGCCCGACACAAGCTGTTCAAGTGTTTTTTTATGAAAAATCTCACCTTAAATAAGGGTTTTCTTATTGCAAAAAGGTTGATGTCTGTTCAAATCTTTTGACGGAAGAAATGAATTAATCTCTGTTATAACCTTTATTAATGTTTTTCTGTTGTTTTGAAGGAAGAAGAGATGACACTCTACAAATCCTAGGGTTAAAAGGGAATAAAATCTACCCTAATGTTATCATGCATGGGTTAACTCCTAATGTCTATCACATCCTCCCTTGAACAAGGAAGAATGGAAGTCCTACGGGAAAGGAAAACGAAAGGAAGAAACGAAAATACAAGTAATAACCGCATACGAGTGAACATGAATATAGCAATGGTAAATGCAATGCAAAGGAGGGAGGAAGGTTCATCTCAACCTCAAGCCCATTCATGGATGGAATAAGAAAATATCAAGTGATCATATGCAAAGAATCGAGTGAAAACTCCGAATGAAACGCGTAATCCACTATTTGGAATCGCAACGTGCTATCATGCAAACAAGTCGATAATCGGGCAAGCTACACATACAAATAACAACCACCTAAGGGGTCTTCAAATACCTCTAACCTATCTACAATAAAAAATATAAGCCACGGCGTTCATCACGCAAACACAAAGCGGCCGTTGGAGCCTTAACAAAAATAAAGTCCGTTCGGAAGTCCAAATTACAAGTTCGAATACAAAACATAAGAAAAATAGCAAAAGGTGCTAAAAAATTCAAATAAAAATCTCCAATTCCCTACATCAAGCCACAAACCAGGGGTGAGAGATACCACAAAAATATCCAAAGATAAATGGTCAAACAAGATGAAAACATTGCAAGATATCTCATGTATACCAAAGGAAAGATTAAAGTGGAGCATGTTAAAGAAAGCATCCAAAACCAATTAAAATGGTACAATAAAATTCCCACAAAAATATATCACAATACCTCAACGTGTGTATGAGATCCCTGCAAAAGGATTGACATTTAAATTGTGTTTTGATAGGTCAAAGAAATTCAACAAAATGATAGCACCAGCATTGGCCTTTTTATGACGACCCAAATGTAAAAAATCCAAAGAAAATGTCAAAAAATGGTAAAATTACAATTCCAGTTTTATTAAATCCTAGACATCTTAAAGATTCAGCACAAAAAAATGGGGATCAAAAAGACTAATTTTCCTATTTTTTATGATTATTTGAAGTCAGCATATAAAACAGAAAAAATAAAAGAAACATGACAATAGGAAAATAAAAGAAAATAACATGAATAAATAAAAGTGGCATGAGGCTTATGTGGCCGATTACGTGGCGCAGTGAGAGGCGTTGGATGAATGGAAGAAACCTTGACTTGGAAATGCATTCGACGGTGTTAACACCTTCTTCTCCAAATCAAAATTTTCAACTTTGTGAATAGTAACCCGCAGCCCCATGAACATGAGTTTTTTGCTACTTTGAAGCACCATAACTCCATCAATAATTATCCGTTTCGCACAAAATTTTGGTCAAACTTGAAGGAAAAAAATCAAGGAATCCAAATATGGTCTTAGATTTTCTTGAAACTCTCTCTAACTCCCAAAACGTGGCACCTCAAGAAAAACTCAAGAACCAAAAATTGTCATAAAACCCATCTTTTTTGTACTAGAATCCATGTAGACCTTTATGGCAATGGAATGCAATAAAAATAATGCAAGAAAGACTCCTAAATAATGAGTTATGTCGAATTCTTTATACCTCCGAAAAATGGCTTATGGAGCTTCACTCGATCACCAATTCTTTGAGAAAATGATGTAGAATCACTCAACAATACTTGGTGAATATGTTTGAAGCCTTGACAAGTCTTGAATTGATGAAAAAGTGAAAATTGGAATTTGAGTTTTCACCACTTTTTCATGTTACTACAAGGTTCCTCTTGCTCCAATTCTCTCAAAAAAATGATGAACCATCTCTATAATTGTTGTGTAATTGATTGGTGAAGAGAAAAAGTATGGAAAGTGAGAGAAAAAAAAGATTGAAAAAAATGGAAATTCCAAAATGTGAAAGTGTGGGAAAAATGGAAAAAATTCAATATGATTTGAAAAATGGATTCAACATCAACTATCACCAACCTTTACCCTTAATGATCTCAATCCAATATATAGATGATGATTAACAAACTTAGAGGTTTCTAGAATAATCTTGGAGGATTCTAGAAAGTTGTGGAAATTTCATGAACTTCTCATGCCATGATACTTTGAATATCTCTTATCTCATGCTTGCACCTTTCCAAACTTATGTCAAAATCTCCTTACATGAGATATGGGAACTGTATGTAAGCTCCTTGCCTTGAAAATTCATCTTGTGCCAAGTTTTCTATACTTGCCTTATTATGCAAGTAACAAAAATACAAAGCAAGTCCAATTTTTAAACCCTAACTCAAAAAAGTGGCTGAACCAATGTTTTTAAAATGATGTTTGGAATCAATTTGGTATATTGGATGACCCATATTGGATTTGTAGATCTCTCAAACCAATTTTCAACTTGAACTTTTTCAACTTATAAGCCATTTTCAAGTCATTTGCACCACTTTTAAAATTCCATGCTCTAAGCTTTTCCAAACTTTCACACCTTCTTTTCTAGCCTTAAAATCCCATTTTGAACAACTTTTATGTTGTGAAGTTTTTCATCTGAAGCTCCCTTGTATGAGTTTTAGGCATATGCTAAGAATGACCTGTAATCCTCAAATGACCAAAATACCCTTAGCTTGCCAAGACCATAAGTAGAGTTCCACAAATCATATGAAGGCATACCATACCATTCTAGAAAGCTAAGACAATAAGGAACAATTCTTATGTTGGCCAGAAATCCATTTGAAATACCCTTGAAGGTCAAAAGTTGCTTGGAAGACAGACAATTTTCACAGACAAATTTCAGTGCCCTCGGATGACCTGTAACTTGCAAGAGCCATAACTTGAGTTCTATAAATCATCTTGATTACTTCCACCCCTCAAATTAAATCTATGAAGATACTCTACAAGTTTCATGTGGACCAAGAATTCATATGAAGCTTGCATCTTGAGCTACACTGCCTTGAAGTTTGACCTAAATCAGGGGATTTTACACTGAAACCCTAATTTAGTAACTCCAGTTCTCCTTGACTCCTTTTGATTTTTCTTTATCACAACATCATATCCATATCCATATAGCAAATAATGAATCCCCCATTCTTCAAATGATCCTTGATACCCTTCAAAACACTTCTTTGACCTAGAATTGACCCAGTGTTGACCCTAGTTGACTGACTTCAACTGAGGTCCTTGCAATCATTCCAATGACTTGATTCTCCTCAAGAATGATTCTCTAGACTCTTCATAACATCCATACACACCTCATACTCTTGGCTCATAGCTCACATTTCCTCTGATGATCCCCCACTAGCCTCAAGATAGGAGAGAATACACTGATCAACCTGTCAGCTCTTCAAAGTTCAAATTCTTCCCTGATGACCTGAGTAGTCTTGAATATGAATGAAACCCTTGGATATACCTCTTGAGGTAGGAATAGCACTTGATTCACTGATAAAGATAGCTTGCCTATGCAGATGAATACACTATGTACATGATGACAATGCAAATGACTATGCAATTGAAACATAAACCTAGGTTAGAAAAGGTTGGGCAAATTTTGGGGTGCAACAGCTGCCCCTATTCAAGCGACTTGGACCCGACTGGATGAAGAGCGCGCAGCCTTCAGACAATCGAGGTACGAGACGGTTGAATACGAAAGAACCCGGAAATTTGCCAACCGCAAAAATAAATTGCGAAAACGACTACTGCTTGAGAAAACCCTGGGAACTGGCTTCTGTTGTCACGGCAACAACTAGCCATCCATCTGTCAAATAAACTGATGTTGTCCGCAGACCACTCCATTCCGAAGAAATGAGCATACACCACATAACGAGAAATTGTTGATATCACTTATCAACCTTTGTTGATCTCACTTATCAACCTCTGTTGATCTCACTTATCAACCTCTGTTGATCTCACTTATCAACTGAGCACACGCTAACCAGCGGGAGAATATTGACTTCACTTGTCATGTTGACTTCACTGATCAACTTTTCGTATCCTGAAGAAACGAGAGAACGCTTAACCAAACGAGACAAGGTCCGAAGACATGAACAACCGACTCTGCGGGGAAATGAGAAACTTAACCAAGCAACTCTGAGGGGACAAATTCTAACGACTGCCGTCAAACACCTGCTGGGGAAATTGGGAAGCTTAACCAAGCCCTGACGAGATTAACCCTGTTGAAAAATACGAGGAATTTAACCAAACAACTCCTGTAGCGAGCACCCTGCTGGGAACTGTGAGAGACTTAACCAAGCAACTCACTAACGTAACACCCTGCTGGGGCACATAACTCTGTTGGGGAATTGCGGGTAACCACCCGAAAATCTGTATTACCGTCTCATAATACTGACTCCACAGCATCCTAAGAAAGACTTAGATGGGGAATACAAGTAACTTAACCAAGCGACTTGTCAAAGAATACTCTGACGGGGAACACGAGGAACTTAACCAAGTATCTCGTTGAAGATCACCCCGTTGGGGATTATATCTCTATTGGGGAAACTGTGAGTAACCACCCAACAATCTGCACCCTGCTATTTCTTCAGCACTCCGAGAAAGGACTCGGCTGGGGAGAAAGAGAATTGCTTAACCAAGCAACTCTGCTAGGGGGAACATGACATGACGAACACGATCACTGCATGTCCGGCGCAATCCTCTGTAACAAGGTGAACACGATCACTGCGTATTCTACACCGAAACTCTCTTGACAGGAGAAAGCACGATCACTGCATATTCTACACCAAAATCCTCTTGACAGGAGAAAACACGATCACTGCGCGTCCTGGCGTTGCAAACAAGACCACGTATAGGACGAATACGTTTACTGCATACTCTACCACAAATCCTCACAACCTGACGATGACCACGATCACTGCGTGCCCTGCACCGCAACTCTCTCGACAGGAGAAAACACGATCACTGCGCGTCCTGGCGTTGCAAACAAAACCGTATAATGGGACAAACACGATCACTGCGTGTTGCATTACCACCAAAATCACATCGACCACAAATCCAACTGGATAAGGTAAACACGATAGATCCACATAGAAAAGGAGAACACGTTCACTGCGTACTTCAACCACCCATATGATGAACACGACCACTGCGTGCGCTGTAATGGAACAAACACGATCACTGCGTGTATTGGCCATAGATACCGACAAGATGAACACGATCACTGCGTGTACTAACCAATGTAATAGGACGAATACGATTACTGCGTATACCGGCCAACAAAACCAATTGATACGATAGTCACGATCACTGCGCGCCCCGCATCACAAGTTCCCATGGTATTATCAGCACGATCACTGCATGCTATACGAATACGATCACTGCGTATCTTGAACACGATCACTACGTGTTTGAACACGATCTCTGCGCGTTCTGAGCCACGATCCTCTTGACTGGGGAAAACACGATCACCGCGTGTTGCGTGAATACGGTCACTGCGTATCTGGAACACGATCACTGCGTGTTTGAACACGATCACTGCGCGTTCTGAGCCACGATCCTCTTGACTGGAGAAAAAACACGATCCCTGCGTGTTGCGTGCCTCAACTAACCCACATAACTGGACGAATACGATCACTGCATATCCTGACCATACATAGGATAAACGCGATCACTGCGCGTTTCATGTCACAACCCTCTTGACTGGAGGAAACACGATCACTGCGTGCCTGGTGACACAACTTCAAACATGGGACGAATACGATCACTGCGTACTTCGGCCACAAACAACCAGATGAACACGTTCACTGCGTGCCTCACCCTATAACCAAATTGTATAACGGACGAATACGATCACTGCGTATACCGACCAACAAAACTGGATGAACACGATCACTGCGTATCAACCCATAATCACTGTAACACGGACGAATACGATCACTGCATATATCGATCAACAACTGGATGAACACGATCACTGCGTGCCTTGCTCAATAAAACCCCCGAAACGATACCAACACGATCACTGCGTGCCTTACAAAACAATCTTCTTAGATCGGGACGAATACGATCACTGCGCCATTCGACCACAGATACACATTCCAAGATCAACACGATCACTGCGTGTCCTACGACATGAACCCCATACTGGCACAAATACGATCACTGCATACTTGGGCAACAAATCAACATCTCGAAATTAACACGATCACTGCGTGTCTTACAATATGAACCCCGTGGATGGTACAAATACGATCATTGCGTACTTTGACCACAAAACCCACATTTTCCTGAATCACGATTTCTCTTATCGGCAAGGAATAACATATCTGAAACTGGAGAGATAACCACCTGGCTTATGTTTCAACAATACATGTTTGATAATGACATAATGCTTCCATACTGCGTGGAAATGCTACTGGCTCGTGTAGAATGCAAAGTATGATGATGCATGCTTATGCAAAGAGTTGCTTTAGCAAAATAAATGCTGAAGACAAGCTGGATCCGCCGTGGATGGCCGGAATACCACCGATACGCCTCCAACAAAATAAATGTTGGAAAGATGAACTAACTCCGCTGGGGGTAACCATCCTGCTAGGAAAGTAGCTCACGAACTCAAAACTTCAAAATCTGCTGAGAAAAGATCCTCCTGACGAGGAAGAGCGACTTGCTGGGAAAAGAAAGGACAATCCTGCTTGGGGAAACTCCTTTCAGCAGCTCCAACCACCTGACCACACTCTGTGGGAACCTCTCCTGCTATCACTGAGCTGGGGAAATCATCCCGCTATCACTGAGCTGGGGATTGAACTACACATTCTGATTTGCACTGCACAAAACTTTCTGGGAAGTTACACACATTTGTCTTGACCTTCACTGGGGAAGACTCTGCTCCGCTTGATGAGCTAATTCTGAATTGCTGAAGATACATTAATCTTTTCCTTTGACACAATCTCCGCTCTTCTGGGGAGACAACATTCAATTTTGTCTGGACTGACTCCTTTTGGGGAAGGATACAACGTTCATCCTCTGGAGAGGGTACCATCCTGCCATGGACTCTGGCGGGGAACTTTGCGAGCTTTTGAATAACTTGCCCCAGTGCACCCAACTTGCCCCTATCTAACTCCTGGGAATACTTGCGCTGAACCGCTTGCTATGAGACGACCTCGAGATTACTTGCCCCGGCATCTATACGATAAAAGATTCAATCTCCATTAGCCCCGATCACCCAGTTGTTTTCAACGTTCTCCGCGGTGACTTGCCCCTGAATGAGCGTTCTAGCGACTTATCCTGGTCTGATTATCCACCTGAAGTGTCTGCTTTCAAATCTCCACGTTCTGTATCACTGCCCCTGATTGGATCTCAAGAAGACTCACTTCTGATTAGTTGCCTCTCAAGCATACTGCCCCTTAATCAACTGAAGCTTCGGGACTTGTCCTCAGACTAACCGATTCCGAACTCACTGGAAGTCAATGCCCCTGATTCACATGACTTTGCCCCCGATTAGCTGGTCCAGAACAGTACCTCCAACTACGAGAGATTTACTGAATCTCGACCTGATTGCCCCAGAGTAGCTGACTTCTCATGGCTGACCTGACTGGGAATCACGATAATAGCTTGCCCCTGCTCTCGGAACATTCGGGCGCTCTGTATTCTATCCTGACCATACTTCCCATTGCAGAGAACTTTCCTGCTGTCAAGCGCTTACTCGCAAGTAAAATAAGTTGTTCTGCGTAAAAGACATATTAATGTAACACATATGACAGTTTTGACATCCAATCTGTTTGCTGGGAAAAAGGGAAAAACAGTTTATAGCATACACTGCACAAAACATTTATCAACATCAATACCAACATGGTAAGAGGAACCCTTTCAGGAGTCAGAATCGACGCGACCTTCACCGAAGTATGCTTTCGAAACAACCTGCTTCAATTAGGACTTTTGAAGGTTATAACATGGTCAGGTTCACGGTTTTGAAGGAAAGGATAAAAGCTCAAAGTTTATTTTAACCCACCCATTCTCCTTGATGTTCTCCGATCCTATGTTCAGCTAATTCGACCTTAGCGCTCACCTCTCAGAGGCTGAAATATAGGAGTGATAGTTCGAGAACCCATGAACTTCTGGAGTGACAGCCACTCACTTTTCGTCTTTGACACTTAGGGTCACACGACTCGCATTTGATTTGAGGATTTTTCTTTTTGTCCTCCTTTCATCTTTTTTCCTTATCCCTAACTTTTGCCTGGACTGACTCCTTTTGAGTTTCTTTTGATTTTTTAAGTCCAGCGGGATGCCCTCATTTTTGCCTAAGTCAATTGTTTTCTTTTCTTGACTTAGCGGGCTTTTGATTCTTTTCTCCTTTTTCCTTTTCTTCGAACAAGTTGTGTGACACTGGTTGCCTGACTCATTGGAGAATGATGTGACTGTCTCACTCTTGATTTGACCATTGTGGTTTTTTAGGCACGACCTCTAGAGGTGTGACTGATCCTCGAACGGACACTCCTTTTGCAACTTGAACGCTCGGTCAAATTAGCTAACACCTACCCTGCCCCAGGTTAAGATTGAGGGTTTTTCATTCACAGAAAGAAACTCCTACTACAAGGCTCAAAGGGGTTGACAAGGGATTATCTTCCTTATAACTCCGGTGTTTAGGGATTTGAAACAATGCCTGTACATCATCAACAGGTTTTATTTCAAAAGCATACAATCAGAAGCTTGCATGTCGTTCATTTTCGTCATCCTCCCCGAATTCCTCTTAACCAGGCGTTGGACATTTGTAAAAACAATTAGTGAACACGACTGGATTTAATCAAAACATGCATATTTATTTCATTATCATCAATTGAAATGAAAACAACAAGTTTTACAAACGAGATTGCGATTTAAACATGAAAGAAACTACAAACGTAAAGAAATGACAAGATAAAACAAAGAAAAATGCCAGCTTCCGAGAACCGGGCTTTCACATCTGTCTTGCTGCTGAACCAGCTATCTTCACAATCAGTTATTAGAGGCAGCCTGCCACTGTTCTGATCTGCTTTTAACGGCCCACTCGAACTATAGAACTCCTCTTTGTCCACCATATTCCAACCTATTCATGGTTTGGCATTGGTTGTTGAGTAATATTGGGACCTTCCTTCCCAAAATTGATGGCTGTGCTATCAAGCAGATCTTGCACCTTGTGCTTGAAAGCTAAACAGTTCTCGATATTGTGCCCGGGTGCACCAGAGTGAAAATCACAGTGCTCGTTGATGTCGTACCCTACTGGTGGCGTGCCAGTCGGTGGCGCCAAGGTTCTCTTTTCAACTAGCTGTAACTTCAATAGATTCTGAAGGAGCTCTGCGTAAGATACTGGCGGTACCTCAAATACCCTTCGTGGTCTTGGAGCCTGAAACCTCCGCTGATTCTGATTAGGCTGCTGCTGAGCCTGCTGCTGTTGTTGTCTCTGTTGCTGAGGTGGTCCTGGAATAGTCACACTCGCAACTTGAGGCTGTGGACGCCGATTCTGATTCCTATTTCTCCGCTGAACGTTATACACCGCATTAGCGTCACCTTGCCTTTTACCACCGAAGGCTTTCTTGTTGCTTCCAGATGAAACAGATTCTCCCGGTTGAATCTTACCAATTTTTATCCCGTTCTCTATACGCTCCCCCATCAGGATCAGCTCGGAGAAGGTACTCATTGAGAAGTTGAGCAGCCGGTCATAGTACATCCCTGAGAATGTCCCTACGAACAAGTCCATCATTTCCCGCTCGACCATAGGGGGTTGTACTCTAGCAGCCAAGTCACGCCATCTCTGGGCGTACTCTTTGAAGCTTTCCTTGGGCTTCTGGGACATGCTTTGCAACTGAACTCTGTTAGGAGCGAGATTGTTGTTGTACTGGTAATGCTTCACGAAAGCTTCCGCCAATTCTTTCCAAGTTCTGATCTGTGTTGGCTCCAGGCTCATGTACCACTCCAATGACGGCCCTGACAAGCTGTCTTGGAAAAAGTGCATAAGCATCTTTTCGTCGTCTGAATACGCGGACATCCTTCTGTAAAATGAACGGACATGCACCCTCGGGCACGTGTCGCCTCTATACTTATCAAAAGATGGCGCTTTGAATTTCAGAGGTACCCTCAGCCCTGGTACCAATCCCATGTTGGACATATCCAGTCCCACAGCGTTTTGATTAGCCAGACCATTTACCTTTTCTTCCAACAATCTCATGCGGAGGCTGTCCCCTGTAGGCCTCCTGTAGCCTTCATTATGACCGGAGAAAACATCTTCCTGATGATCTTCCCAACGAGGTATCTCTTCATATGCAGCATGTCCAGCGTTACGACCCAGACCTGCTTGGAAGTACCTGGGATCACCCCTCAGGTTGCCCATATCCTGGCCGTTGTTCATACCTATTCCATATCCTGCGTTACCATAACCATGGTCTCCGTATCCAGTTTTGGCGCCAGCCACATTGCCATATCCCACATTCATACCCTGAAAGCCCTGATTACCATTGCCGCCATTCAGCCCGACGTTCTCCGCACCCATGTTGAAACCCTGGTTGACGTTCCCTACGAACACTCCTGCAGTGTCTCCGTTAGTGTTACCAGTATTTCCGTTACCACCAGCAGGACCAGCTTCTCCGTTGTTCAGCCCAGCGACTTGAATGTGATCAACACTTTGATGATTTTCAACCCTGGGAGAGTTAGCCACGTTTTCACCATGCGGGGTACCGTTGTTCTCAGCACGAGCAACCAACGGCTGCACCAGACTCTGCAACTATTCCTGCCCTTTGGCGATAGTCTCCATGGTTTGCATGAACAGGGCCATCCTGTCATGCATCTCTTGCATTTCACTCTGCATGGCGTCCATGATCTTCTTCTGGTTGGTTCTTGTAGAATAACGGTGGACCCGCTTTTCTTCAATCCTGAAAATACCTGCAATATGCGGGAGATAAGATACCTGGATCATAAACCTGTAATGCAAATATGAGGATGTATGCAAAATGCAATGCGTGTCTGTGCATTGGAGAATTACTCTCCCCGTTCTAGTGCCGATACATTTAATACAAGGCAGCGCCGTGACAGTGCGGTGACAAGCAGTTGCAAGAAGTTGAAATTCAATCACAGAAGGGAAAACAACTCATGTATTGAACAGACCTTCAAAGGCTAAAGTATAACACCAATGTATCACAAGACGAACAAAAGTATGACCTCAACCCACAAACCGGGTGATGGTCAGCGTACAATAAAGCATGAACAAATCAGGTATGCCCATAATCCCTATAATCCCTTAACAGCTTCTTTGTCTTGGGATGATCAGGCTGGACAAGCAATCCCTCTATGAGTAAACTCCTCTGCTTAAGAACTCGCCGCAATTCGTCGATGGACTCTTCCCACACGCCTTCACCAAAGCACTCATCTAGCTTCCTCTTCTGGGACCGAGCTTCCTTTCTGCGGGCCTCTACTTGCTTCAGTGCATCTTGAAGGGCATATCTAGTCATGACTTCTTCTTCGTGCTGCCTCCTAGTGGCCTTCAATTGGTTCTGAAGATCGGCGATCTGTTGCTTCAACTTATCCTCCCGTTCCTTGTTGTTAGTAAGGGTGGCATTCCATGTCTTATTGAATGAAGCGATCTCTCGATGAGCGATGTCCAACGACTTCTTCTTAGCTTCCATCATGTCATGAGAGCTCTTAAAGTCTTGTCCCAGGCGTTCCCGCTTCTCCTTTTCTTTGACCAACTTAGTCTTCAACAAAGTTACCATCTCAGTTTGTTGCTGAAGGGAGTACGCAGCTTCGTTCTTCTCACTTCGAACCCGGGCCAATTCTCTTTCTAGATCTTCATTAACCACCAACAGAGCTTCCTTTTCCTTCACCACTTGCTCATAGACCTCCCTGGAAACAGTAGTCGGCTCTTCTACCGGAATAGGAACTAGGACCGGTGCAGCTGGAAATGGCATCAATATCTGTCTGGCTCTCTCCTGAATCCAAACTTTGTAGGGTGCATACGCCTGGCAATCACTCTTCCCCAACAGCGGCTTCCCTTTTCGGTTAATGCGCGTCCAGGCATGCCGAAGCTTGGCTAGTAGCTCTCCACTCAAATCACCTGTGAAGTACAGAGATTCCTGTACTTCATCCTCCTGAGGTGGGCTCTTCAGCGCATATCCAAACTGACGGACGAACAAAGATGGGTTGTAGTTGATGCACCCTTTTCTCCCTATCAACGGAACATTAGGATACCCAGCACAACTGACAATAAGCTCGGACCCCAGCAGGTCTCGATCAAACCATTCGATATCTGTAGAAGACAGCCTCATCATCCGCTCTAGCCAGTCAGATGTGGTCGCACTATCCACAAAAGGTCCCTTCGAAGGAAGATGGCTCTTGAACCACATATACAACAGAGGCACGCAACAAGAGACATTCTTGCCTCTCCTGTTCTCATTCCTGTAGTGCATCGAATGATAAAAGTCCCCGATCAGTGTAGGTACTGGGTTACCAGCAGCAAACAGATGAAACGCATCCATGTCCACAAAGTTTGGGAAATTGGGAAACAGCACGATCCCGTAAATGCATAGAGCCAAAATAGCGTTAAAGACCACCCAACACCCATTCTTGGCGTACTCTTGAGCCTTACCAACCAGAAACTGAAGAGAGAAACCCGGAACCCCTCGCCAAGAAGTTATCAACAACTCAGAAGCATCCATATGCAAGGCTTTGGCTAGATCCTCCAACTTAGGTTCAGCGGCAGAGTGAATAAAGGGAACCACATTCTGCACTGGCAGCTCAGTAAACTCCACATACTCCTCCAGGGTGGGTCCCAAGATAAAGTCAGCGAAAGTGAAACATCTCAAAGTCGGGTCATAGAATTGCATCAGCGTGTATAGCCCGTTCAATTCATCGTCGGTGGATCTGCGAACCAAACTCAACAGCCGTCCGTAACTCTGCCTGAAGCTTCTACGGACGTCCTCACCTGCCAGAGAAATCAGACCCAGGAGTGGAGTAATATCAGGAATAGGTAGCTTGTAAGCAACTGTCATCCTCAAACCCGCCATGATCAATACTCGGAAGTCCAGATATTAGAACCCGGGGATATGCAAATGCACCTGCAGCACAGACACACGTTAATGGGATGCAATGGTAATGATCATGCAAATAATGCAATGCAAGCAACATGCAACAGGGGCCAAGTGCTATAGCTGAGAAGCCCGAATCATATCGAAGGTCTCAAATCATGGTCTCGGATAGACCCAATACAAAGCTCCACACTGGTCTCTGATAGACCCATAATATAACCTCAACTGGTCTCTGACAGACCTCAAACCATAACTCGGATTGGTCTCTGATAGACCTCAAATCAAAACTCAGACAGGTCTCTGATAGACCTCGCAAATATCCATAAATACCCAGGATCTCTGATCAAAAAATAACCGGTATCTGAAGGTCTAGTTACCTGCATAACCCCAAACCCTCTCACAGGTGGATGTCCTGGTAACTGACAAAGGTATGGCATCCTATGCGGTCGTCGGCGTCACAGACTTTCAGGAGTGATGATACGATTCCCAGAAGGAGTGGCATCATCAAATCCTGAAGAGGCCTCACTTAGCCAACTTCCAAATGATCGGTCCCCAGAGTCGACAATCCAACTAACCAGCAACCCGAGCCACCCAAAGGGCAGGACAGGAGGCCAACCAGAAGAACCTCGTCTGAGCGTAGATTTCGCGGGACACTAGGACATGCAAAGCACGTGCGCGCCCACTAATCTCTACTCTAAATCTAGGTGCACTCAAGCCCAGGTCCGACTTATCTCTCCATCATGGAACACCCGTCACAACCCCACAATACAACAATAATAATGATAATATAATGCTGAAAGGTAAATACAGAAACGTAAATCCATACAAATTCCTCGACGGGCAAACAAGCGCTAGGATTGACTCTCTTAAGGGACGTTGGATCCCAAATGCATAAGAACTATCGCAGTCCTTAGCAGCCAGGGGACGAATGTCCCCAGCAGAGTCGCCAGCTGTCCCTACTGCGAAAATCGGCGTCGGCTGAACAGAAGAGTCGCCACCGTGCGTTATTTATCCCAACGGAGGGAAAGGAAACGCTCGAAGTAAACCTCGCGAAAAAGGGAAAGGTATGGTCATCGCAACCAAAACCTGGGTTCGGGAGTCTGTTACGCAAGGGGAAGGTATTAGGCACCCCTCACGTCCATCGTACTCGATGGAATCCATGCTTGCTTGGTTTGTACGGATTACACTTCTATCTAAACTAAAGGATGAGGTCTGAAAAGAAAAGAAAATTTGACTCGGCAAAGCATCGCACTTTATGCCTACGTATTCCCGTCTGGAACGAGAAATCAGAGTCAACGTAGTTCGCCTAACTACGGGGGAAGGTGGGTGAAGGTTGCTCGCTAGGATATCGCATCCTATGCCTACGTACTTCCACACGGCATGGAAGATCAGAGCAAACGTAGTTCGGGCTACGCCCGACACAAGCTGTTCAAGTGTTTTTTATGAAAAATCTCACCTTAAACAAGGGTTTTCTTATTGCAAAAAGGTTGATGTCTGTTCAAATCTTTTGACGGAAGAAATGAATTAATCTCTGTTATAACCTTTATTAATGATTTTCTGTTGTTTTGAAGGAAGAAGAGATGACACTCTACAAATCCTAGGGTTAAAAGGGAATAAAATCTACCCTAATGTTATCATGCATGGGTTAACTCCTAATGTCTATCACATCCTCCCTTGAACAAGGAAGAATGGAAGTCCTACGGGAAAGGAAAACGAAAGGAAGAAACAGAAATACAAGTAATAACCGCATACAAGTGAACATGAATATAGCAATGGTAAATGCAATGCAAAGGAGGGAGGAAGGTTCATCTCAACCTCAAGCCCATTCATGGATGGAATAAGAAAATATCAAGTGATCATATGCAAAGAATCGAGTGAAAACTCCGAATGAAATGCGTAATCCACTATTTGGAATCGCAACGTGCTATCATGCAAACAAGTCGATAATCGGGCAAGCTACACATACAAATAACAGCCACCTAAGGGGTCTTCAAATACCTCTAACCTATCTACAATAAGAAATATAAGCCACGGCGTTCATCACGCAAACACAAAGCGGCCGTTGGAGCCTTAACAAAAATAAAGTCCGTTCGGAAGTCCAAATTACAAGTTCGAATACAAAACATAAGAAAAATAGCAAAAGGTGCTAAAAAATTCAAATAAAAATCTCCAATGCCCTACATCAAGCCAAAAACCAGGGGTGAGAGATACCACAAAAATATCCAAAGATAAATGGTCAAACAAGATGAAAACATTGCAAGATATCTCATGTATACCAAAGGAAAGATTAAAGTGGAGCATGTTAAAGAAAGCATCCAAAACCAATTAAAATGGTACAATAAAATTCCCACAAACATATATCACAATACCTCAACGTGTGTATGAGATCCCTGCAAAAGGATTGACATTTAAATTGTGTTTTGATAGGTCAAAGAAATTCAACAAAATGATAGCACCAGCATTGGCCTTTTTATGACGACCCAAATGTAAAAAATCCAAAGAAAATGTCAAAAAATGGTAAAATTATAATTCCAGTTTTATTAAATCCTAGACATCTTAAAGATTCAGCACAAAAAAATGGGGATCAAAAAGACTAATTTTCCTATTTTTTATGATTATTTGAAGTCAGCACATAAAACAGAAAAAATAAAAGAAACATGACAATAGGAAAATAAAAGAAAATAACATGAATAAATAAAAGTGGCATGAGGCTTATGTGGCCGATTACGTGGCGCAGTGAGAGGCGTTGGATGAATGGAAGAAACCTTGACTTGGAAATGCATTCGACGGTGTTAACACCTTCTTCTCCAAATCAAAATTTTCAACTTTGTGAATAGTAACCCGCAGCCCCATGAACATGAGTTTTTTGCTACTTTGAAGCACCATAACTCCATCAATAATTATCCGTTTCGCACAAAATTTTGGTCAAACTTGAAGGAAAAAAATCAAGGAATCCAAATATGGTCTTAGATTTTCTTGAAACTCTCTCTAACTCCCAAAACGTGGCACCTCAAGAAAAACTCAAGAACCAAAAATTGTCATAAAACCCATCTTTTTTGTACTAGAATCCATGTAGACCTTTATGGCAATGGAATGCAATAAAAATAATGCAAGAAAGACTCCTAAATAATGAGTTATGTCGAATTCTTTATACCTCCGAAAAATGGCTTATGGAGCTTCACTCGATCACCAATTCTTTGAGAAAATGATGTAGAATCACTCAATAATACTTGGTGAATATGTTTGAAGCCTTGACAAGTCTTGAATTGATGAAAAAGTGAAAATTGGAATTTGAGTTTTCACCACTTTTTCATGTTACTACAAGGTTCCTCTTGCTCCAATTCTCTCAAAAAAAATGATGAACCATCTCTATAATTGTTGTGTAATTGATTGGTGAAGAGAAAAAGTATGGAAAGTGAGAGAAAAAAAAGATTGAAAAAAATGGAAATTCCAAAATGTGAAAGTGTGGGAAAAATGGAAAAAATTCAATATGATTTGAAAAATGGATTCAACGTCAACTATCACCAACCTTTACCCTTAATGATCTCAATCCAATATATAGATGATGATTAACAAACTTAGAGGTTTCTAGAATAATCTTGGAGGATTCTAGAAAGTTGTGGAAATTTCATGAACTTCTCATGCCATGATACTTTGAATATCTCTTATCTCATGCTTGCACCTTTCCAAACTTATGTCAAAATCTCCTTACATGAGATATGGGAAGTGTATGTAAGCTCCTTGCCTTGAAAATTCATCTTGTGCCAAGTTTTCTATACTTGCCTTATTATGCAAGTAACAAAAATACAAAGCAAGTCCAATTTTTAAACCCTAACTCAAAACAGTGGCTGAACCAATGTTTTTAAAATGATGTTTATAATCAATTTGGTATATTGGATGACCCATATTGGATTTGTAGATCTCTCAAACCAATTTTCAACTTGAACTTTTTCAACTTATAAGCCATTTTCAAGTCATTTGCACCACTTTTAAAATTCCATGCTCTAAGCTTTTCCAAACTTTCACACCTTCTTTTCTAGCCTTAAAATACCATTTTGAACAACTTTTATGTTGTGAAGTTTTTCATCTGAAGCTCCCTTGTATGAGTTTTAGGCATATGCTAAGAATGACCTGTAATCCTCAAATGACCAAAATACCCTTAGCTTGCCAAGACCATAAGTAGAGTTACACAAATCATATGAAGGCATACCATACCATTCTAGAAAGCTAAGACAATAAGGAACAATTCTTATGTTGGCCAGAAATCCATTTGAAATACCCTTGAAGGTCAAAAGTTGCTTGGAAGACAGACAATTTTCACAGACAAATTTCAGTGCCCTCGGATGACCTGTAACTTGCAAGAGCCATAACTTGAGTTCTATAAATCATCTTGATTACTTCCACCCCTCAAATTAAATCTATGAAGATACTATACAAGTTTCATGTGGACCAAGAATTCATATGAAGCTTGCATCTTGAGCTACACTGCCTTGAAGTTTGACCTAAATCAGGGGATTTTACACTGAAACCCTAATTTAGTAACTCCAGTTCTCCTTGACTCCTTTTGATTTTTCTTTATCACAACATCATATCCATATCCATATAGCAAATAATGAATCCCCCATTCTTCAAATGATCCTTGATACCCTTCAAAACACTTCTTTGACCTAGAATTGACCCAGTGTTGACCCTAGTTGACTGACTTCAACTGAGGTCCTTGCAATCATTCCAATGACTTGATTCTCCTCAAGAATGATTCTCTATACTCTTCATAACATCCATACACACCTCATACTCTTGGCTCATAGCTCACATTTCCTCTGATGATCCCCCACTAGCCTCAAGATAGGAGAGAATACACTGATCAACCTGTCAGCTCTTCAAAGTTCAAATTCTTCCCTGATGACCTGAGTAGTCTTGAATATGAATGAAACCCTTGGATATACCTCTTGAGGTAGGAATAGCACTTGATTCACTGATAAAGATAGCTTGCCTATGCAGATGAATACACTATGTACATGATGACAATGCAAATGACTATGCAATTGAAACATAAACCTAGGTTAGAAAAGGTTGGGCAAATTTTGGGGTGCAACAATGTGTCTAAGTTGGGGAGGTACACTGATTCAGAAGGATGGTGTGCAAGTGAGAGACAATATGATTGTGGAGACATTGCTAAGTTCAGGTGGGTGAACGAGAAGCAACTTCGAGGTAAAGGGATTCCTTTGGCGGAAGTAGTTGGGAGATTGGGATGCGAGGTCGTATCCAGAGTTATTCGAGTCGGATAACATTTTCGAGGATGAAAATCCCTAAAATGGAGGAGAGTTGTAACGGCCCAATTTTCAATAACTGATTAATGGTACTAGTTAATTGGTTTGTATGATTTATCTGATTTAAGTGAATTATTGGATTTAACTGATTTATTCTATTTGGTAGAATAATGTGGATTTACTAGATATTCTCCAATTAATGATAAGATGAGATATTTTGGTGAGAAAAGGAATTGATAGATATTTTTGAGAGATGAGATATTGAGGAGAAATAAAAGAGAAGGTTATATAAAAGAAGGAAGATAAAAAAAAGGAAAAGGGATAGAAAGAAAGAATGAAAAAGGAGAGAAAGAAAGAGGAAGAGGAGAAAAGAGGAAGAAAAAGGGAAAAGCTTCGAAATCATCAAGAACGACCTCTAGCTTCCGATTAATCGAGGTAAGGGTGTGAAATATTGTTATCTTACCAATGTATGTGATTATGTATGGATTGTTTGGTTGTTTTCCCCTCATCTTCCATTCTAGGGAAAAAATGAGTTTAATCGGTAGAAACTGAGTTTTAACTGTTAAAAATGAGGATAAGTGGTAGAGTTTAGTCGAGGAATGTTGGGCTTAGGCTACTAGAACGAGTTGGAATTGAATTGGGTAGATCTTGAGGAGTTTTGGAGTTTTGGATAGTGGGAAATTCCGAGTTCGCAGACCCTTGCTAGCTTGTTCGCAAGGCGAGTAGGTCGCGAGCATTCGCTGTGGTGAGCCAGTAGCGAACGGTCCCAGACTTGGACAGAATGGTTTTAGTGTTCCTCGCTGGTAGCGAAGGGGGTAGCGAGTGTTCGCTAGGCTTTCGCTGAGCGAGTGAGGTAGCGAATCAAGTCAGTGGCTTCTGTTTGCCTTCGCGAGCTTGTTCGCTAGGCGAACAGGTAACGAGCACTCGCTAGGAGCTCGCTAGGCGAGCAAGGTAGCGAGCGTGTCAGCATGTTATTTTCTTATGTTAATCCTTATATAACATGAATAGTTTGTGTATTATTGAGATGAGACGTGTTGTGGGTAGCCTCATGGCGTTAATCCTAGATTGTGAAGTATGGCCTTTTGGAAATTATATGCATTGTTTAAATTAAACATGAATGCATGATGAATGTGATTGAGTTCGTTGCAGTTGGCACGACCTTGTGAGTGCATATTGAATTTTATGTGATAATGTGTGAAGAATGCATGAGAATATATGTATATATAGTGAATATATGTGCATTGCTTGGTAATGTGATAATGATGTTGAGAATATGTAAACGTGCGAGATTCTTACTCACCGGGGTAGAATGACAAAGTGTCATTCCTAGTGTAGTAATCACTGGGGTAGAATGACAAGGTGTCGTTCCTAGTGTAGTGATCACCGGGGCAGAATGACCGAGACGTTGTTCCTGGTGGGGTATAAGCGATGTACCCATAATCCAAATGCGGATTTGTGAGAGTTGATGAGTTTATATGAGTCATATGGTATGTATATGTGATTGTTGTATGAAAGTGTGAGATGTGGCCGTTTGGCAATCATGTGTAAAGATGTATGTACTTGTATGAGGTGTAATGCGTAATTATATATATTTGTGAATATGTATGCCTTTCAAGAGTGTGTGGAGTCGTTTTGCATGTGAAGCATCATCATTGCATTCTTGTGTCTTGATCCCGTGGAGGATCTGCAGAAACCTCATGTGCCCTTGTGGGGTGTGAGCGATGGTTTATTCTTGATCCTATGGAGGATCTGCAGAAACCTCGTGTGCCCTTGTGGGGTGTGAGCGATGGTTTATTCTTGATCCCGTGGAGGATCTGCAGAAACGATCGTGTGCCCTTGTGGGGTGTGAGCGATGGTTTATTCTTGATTCCATGAAGAATCTGCAGAACGATTGTGTGCCCTTGTGGGGTGTCAGCAATCAGATTGTGTGCCCGTGTGGGGTGTGAGTAATCCTGAAACATCGTGTGCCCATGTGGGGTGTGAGCGATGGGTGAACATCGTAGGCCCGACGGGGAGTTACTTCGGTAACGAGTGATGGTTCCATTTGGTTTTTCAATTGAACCTGCTGAATGAGTCGGTACCGCATTTGCATCTGCATAGAGTCGTGAGTCGGTCTCTATGAGTTGCATTATCATCTTTATAGGATGCATTGGTGATAAAATAAACATGAATATAGATGTTTATGTGAATTGGTGAAATGAACATGTTGTATATGTTTATGTGAATTGGTGAAATAAACATGTTGTGTGTGTTTATGTGAATTGGTGAAGTAATTATCATTGTAAATGTTTATGTGGAAAGGACATGACTTATAAAAGTATGATTGATGAATGTGCTTAATTAGGTAAACATATATTGTGACATATATGGCGTTTATAATGAATTGTGGTGAGAAAATGTGGAATATATGTATTCTGTATTTGTGCATTTATATATGATTATATGCATTGTTATTATGATAATATTTCTCACCCTTCTGCTGGAATGATGTCCTTCATGACATCATGTAGGTATCAAGGTGTAGTACTGCTCGTAGTTGCGAGGTCGCTATTGGTGTAGCTGTTTAGTGATTTAATTGTATTGGGTCAAGTCGTGCTCTGGTCATGTAATACTGGGATTGTTTGGGTTACGTTTTAGATGTATATTGTGTTGTTGGCCTCAGTGCCTAAGTGATGTTGATTTATGTGATAAACGCAAATATTTCTTTTATGAAAAATTATGATATTAATGAATCCGCTGCTACATGCAAAAAATGAAATTTTGTAAAGTATGATTATTTATTTCAGTGTTATTGAGCATGACAAATGGTTTTTAGTAATTTGGAAGTGTATGTGTGACGCCCTTTGTGAATGCATGTTAATTTTGCTTTGTTTATACTTATATTTTCCGTGGGGTTTAGAAGGGTGTTACATGTAGAATTTTGGAACAATGTTTATGGGAAACTTTGTACTATGAGAACTTACAATTTTACTTCCTTGTGAAGACTTGCACATGTATTGCATTCGAAGCTTGAACATTTTTTCAATCCATTTTGGTCTTAGACTTCGTACTCCACACGATTTTGGGTATAAATGGACTGGACCTGTTGTATCATTCTTTATACATCTTTCCTCCTTTTTTATATAAAAAATACATCCTTTATTTAACATAGATGAGAAATAGAAGCTTTTTCATCTTGAAACTAACCTTAATCAAGTTTAAACCTATCATGAATTGCTCTTGACATCAAACCTAACTTGAAGTTTGAAACTTGTAATGAACCTTAATTCCAATCATGCCTTGTATTGACCATGCGCCTTGATCATGAATTTCTTGATACCATTCCAAGACTTAATCCTATAGCCTTAGCTCTATCTTGAAACATGACTTATGGTGATATGAAATAAGACTTAGAATCACCCTAAAACTAAGTGGTAAATTAAACCATGCCTTGAATGAACTATATAACTTGACCCATGGTTTAAGGGTAGATTATGTCTGGATAACCATAAGAGTGAGGGCATATCAATCTTTTACCTCCACATGAACTTCACACACCTTGCAAGGGCCTATGGACACATGAAGATCGTGAGACAAAACAAACATTTTAGGTATAAAAAGAAAGGTAGGACAAATTTGGGGTATGACAGGTGTGAGCAAGAAACTTATGAAGATAGCGGATGGCAGGGTTATGGATGCTTTCAGAGTACACATCATTCGGTTCAGGATGATTATTTCCGGTGATGCTTCCCCAGAAATAATCCAACTCAAGGTTAGTGACTAGTTCCTCTTGGGCTATGGTAAAGGAATCAGGGCCACTTGGAAATCCTAGGAGTTCAACGATCTCTCGGTGGTTAAAATAGTAGTCCATGTCAAACATCCTAAAGCTAATGAGGCCTCTAATGAATCCATACCCATGGCCAGGCTGGTAAACCAGTGAGCTAAGGAACTCTAGGGTGAGCCTATAGTAGGAACTAAATATTTTGTTGATAGTAGAATGTTCCCAACCAATTTGGTTGAGGAGATACATAATGTTGTCTCGGATACCTAGTCTAGTCATGGTAGGTTCACCAGGGTAGATAGTAAGTGACATCTCTCTCTGAGCAAGGGCTTCAAAGTGCCTCCTCTGAGCTCTGCCTCTGGAAATAATGGCCATACAATCAACTCGGTTCATCGCTAAAGTTAGTAAGTAATTAGTGTTAAGTTAGCATGTATATAAGTGGACAATGAAAACAAGTTAGTAATGACTAAAGAAAATGGATAAGATTGCATGACAATTATTGGAAAAGAAAAACTAAAAGCATATAAAAGAAATTTAAATAACTAAAAAATAAACATTAAAACTAAAAAGCGGGTTGTCTCCCACCAAGCGCTTTGTTTTATTTCGTAAGCTCGATATAATTTTAAATTTCACTAGTTTTGGGAATGAGTGTGCAACTCAGCGAGCTTTAGACTGGTGGAGTAATCTCTATTTTCAACGTTATAGTAATGTTTCAGGCACTGCCCGTTAACGATGAACGGTTCACTAGATTTTCCTTTTATTTCAACTGCGCCATTTGGAAAAACTTTGGTTATCTCAAAGGGACCAGACCACCTAGAATGAAGTTTTCCTAGGAAAAGTTTAAGTCGAGAGTTAAATAGGAGTACTACGTCACCCTCAATAAACTCTTTCCTCGAAATACGCTTATCATGCCACTTTTTAGTTCGTTCTTTATAGATGCGGACATTCTTGTAAGCGTCTAACCTAAGCTCTTCTAGTTCATAGATGTCTAAAATTCTCTTTTCGCCTGCAGCAGTAAAATCTAAGTTAAGGGTCTTAATGGCCCAATACGCTTTATGCTCTAATTCTACCGGCAGGTGACATGATTTGCCATAAACTAGCTTAAACGGTATGGTTCCAATTGTGATCTTATAGGCTGTCCTATATGCCCACAGAGCTTCGTGTAGTTTGGAAGACCAATCTTTCCTAGAGGTCGCAACTATTTTTTCTAGAATTTATTTAATTTCTCTATTCGAAACCTCTACTTGTCTGCTTGTTTGCGGGTGATAGGGTGTTGCTACATGGTGTCAGACTCCATATTTTGTTAATAGTTTTTTGAAAATCCTTGAAATAAAATGAGAGCCACCAAATCTAGGAAAGTTTATGTTGTTGAAAAGCCTAATCACTACTCGTGCATCATTTGTCGGAGAAGCTATAACCTCAATCCATTTTGACACACAGTCAACAGCAACGAGTATGTACCTGTTACCAAAAGACGATGGGAATGGTCCCATGAAATTAATTCCCCACACGCCAAAGACTTCTACTTCCAGAATGCCTTTATTTGACATTTCGTCGCGTCTAGAGATATTACCGGTGTGTTGGCACCGGTTGCAGTTTATGATCATGATATGAACATTTTTCGATAGAGTGGGCCAAATGAGGCCGGATTGTAAGATCTTAGCGCAAGTCTTTGAAGTGCATGCATGTCCTCCATAGGGAGTATAACGATAGTGAGAGATTATATTTTCAAATTCGTCTTCGGGAACACATCGAAGGAAGATACCATCGGCACCACTCTTGAAAAGCAGAGGCTCATCCCAATAATAGTGTTTATGATCGTGGAAGAATTTTTTCTTTTGTTGGTAAGTTAAATCTGGTGGAAGAACTCCGGCTGCTAAGTAGTTGACAAAGTCAGCATACCACGGCAGTGTGGTTTTAGTAAAGATCGCTTCCACGACTTCTTTTATTTCAGTCTCATTGTATGTTAAAGATTGTTCAACCATGTTTTATGACTGAGCTATGAGTCTCTCATAAGGAAAATGAACATTGATAGGCACCTGCTCAGGCTTAATATCCTCCATTCTCGATAAATGATCAGCTACTACATTTTCAGTACCTTTCTTGTCTTTGACTTCTAAATCAAATTCTTACAGTAGTAGTATCCATCTTAGGAGTCTTGATTTGGCGTCTTTTTTACTCAACAGGTACCTGATTGTGTAACACCCCAAATCTAAACTTGCGGATAACAGGAAAAACAACAACTCATATAACAAACAAAGTGCAGCAGCGCAAACTTTGACTGCATGACGGTCGTCATGAGCCTGTGACGGTCGTCACACGGGTAAAATTCCTCACATCAGAGATGTTACACTTCAACCTGACAGACAACAATCATTATGCAACAACTTGCAATTATCATACGTAGCACGAGATTAGATGAATAATCACCAATGTATTACTTAACCATTTAATCATAAAACAACTCGTCATTACTTCCGGTGTAAGTTCGATAAAGTATACAACATGTTCTCTTAAATTTTTTTTAATAAAAACATCGTAACAAGTTCAATCAACAATAACATCGACTAAAATAATAACAATAATCGTCCATCCCCCCAAGAGTGCTACGTATCAGAGCGACCAACGACACCTTAACGGGAACTACGCTCTATTCCTGACTACCTGCAAATTACCACCAGAGGAGGTAACATACAACGGAAAAGGGTGAGATATCAATAATATAACATAGAGCATGATAGAAAACATGCCAGAAACTCATCACAGCATTATAAGTTTCGAAATCATAAACATCGTCGACAACAACTGCAACATTCCATACCTCACGTAAAACAACATTAATATACAACTAACATAATTATGCAACTTCATGTGACTCAACAATGCAACTCAACTGTGCATATGCATGTGGTACCAATTTGCCATCAAGGCCGCCAATACAGGCCATCGCATAATTTGCCACTAAGGGCCGCCAATACAGGCCATCGCAAAATTTGCCACTAAGGGCCGCCAATACAGTCCATCGTTAATATGCTATGCCATGAAATACCTCTATTATGGACCACAACATCACCGACTATGCAACAAGGCATCAAGCCTACAACAAAACGTCCATAACAGAACATTGTTATTTCATATGCATCATATGTTCATCATCCCAACTATTCATGTAAAGGAACATTACAGCATCGTATCAACAATTAAGAATTCAAAGTGTTCACACAAAACGGCTATTCCTATACAGGTATAACATCAACATCAGTTCTACAATTAATCTTTAACATTTTATCGTAATAACAACATTACGGCATCTTCTCACATAATTAATTACAAATCAATCACAACCAGGTAACTGTCCTTTTTGGCCAATTAGGGAAAACCATTAGAGCGTTGTACGAATAACCGTATAGCATATTCGTTCTACGTGTTTTCCCATAAGGAAAACCTTAGGGCATCGCATTAATAACTACATAACACATTCATTCCTACATAGAAATCTGGTCCCATTAGGGAAACCTTTTCCTTAACATTTATCGATCAACGAAAACTATACCTATGACTCGATTCCCATATGAATTCGATCATACTCCGGGTTATAGAATTGAACCCCACCCTTACCTTAGAATTGAGGTCAATTCCACGCTTTCCGATTCCGCTTCTGCTCTACGGTGATTTTTCTGCAGAAATCTTCCGAATTCGCCGATGGATGATTATTCGCTCTCCACTTCTCTCAATGCGTAACTTCTCTTTTCCGTCTTTCCTTTCCCAAAAATGATGTAATTAAGGGTAAAAGAGTCTACGGGAATATATTTATGCTACAAAATATCATTCCACCAGAACACGTTCAAATTCTGCATAACTGCAGTTTTCGCTCGTGTGACGGTCGTCACACTCCTATGACGGTCGTCATAACAGCAAAATTTCATTTTTTTTTTCCAGATAGAACATCTTTTTAGCTTTCCAACGCTTCGAACGGGGGTCAAATCCGACTTACGGATCAAGAGATATGAATTTTCAAAGTTTTCTGACAAAACCGGAATTTTTCCGACAATTCGACCGATTCAATTCCTTTCTTCGCTCCAAACACATACTCAACTATGACTACGATGCAACGAGACATAGCAAAGTCATAATTGAATTTAATCGAAGTAAAACGGGCGTTACAACTCTCCCCTACTTACAAGAATTTCGTCCTCGAAATTACCTTAATCAAACAGCTCGGGATAAGACTCTCGCATCTTGCTCTCTAGTTCCCACGTCAAGCTTTCGCCAGCAGCTCCCAACCAGACTACTTTCACCAAAGCAATCTCTTTACCTCATAACGCCTTCACTTCCCGATCATCAATTCTCACAGGCTTCGTCTCCACAGTAAGATTCTCGCGTACTTGCACATCGTCCATGGAGATGACATGCGACGGGTCTGAAATATACTTGCGGAGCTGTGACACATGAAATACATCGTGTAAATTCGAAAAATTCGGCGGCAACGCCACTCGATATGCCACCTTTCCAACTCTGTCCAATATCTGATACGGACCAATGAAACGAGGAGTAAGCTTCTTAGATTTCAAAGCTCTACCAACACCGGTCACAGGCGTGAGTCTCAGAAATACATGATCTCCAGCTTCAAATTCTAAATCCTTCCTGCGCTTATCATGATAACTTTTCTGCCTACTCTGTGAAGCTTTCATCTTTTCTCGAATTAACTTCACCTTCTCGGTAGTCTCTCGAACAATCTCCGGTCCGAGTACCACACTCTCTCCCGATTCATACCAACACAACGGAGTCCTACACCGCCGACCATACAAAGCTTCGAATGGTGCCATTCCGATACTAGAGTGATAACTGTTATTATAAGTAAACTCTATCAATGGAAGGTATGTATCCCACGAACCACCTTCCTCCAGGACACACGCTCTCAGCAAATCTTCTAAAGACTGAATGGTCCGTTCAGTCTGACCATCTGTCTGAGGATGGTATGCCGAACTCAACCTCAACATAGAACCCAAAGCCTCTTGCAGACTCTTCCAAACTCAGAAGTAAACTGCGGATCTCTATCCGACACAATACACAACAGAACACCATGCAACTTAACAACCACTCTAACATAAATCTCTGCCAACTTCGATACTGGAAAAGTGATGTTAATAGGAATAAAGTGAGCTGACTTTGTATGCCTATCGACAATCACCCAAATAGAATCACATCCTCTCAAAGTGTTCGGCAAACCCGTTACAAAGTCCATTGAAATGCTGTCCCATTTCCATTCTGGAATTTCTAACGGTTGCATCAACCCAGCAGGTTTTTGATGCTCAACTTTCGACTTCTGACAAGTCAGACATGCATACACAAAACGTGCTACATCACGCTTCATACCAGGCCACCAAAACAGGTTCTTCAAATCATTATAAATTTTTGTCGCTCTCGGATGAATACTCAACTTACTTCTGTGACTTCCTTCCAGGATCGCTTTCTTCATATCTGCATCATTAGGAATGCAAATACGACCACGAAATCTCAACACACCTTGCGCATCCAACTGATAATCATTATCTTCCGAATAATCTACTCCAGGCATTAAATCTACCAATTTCACATCTAATTTCTGAGCTTCTCTAATGCTGTCCAGAAAATCATTATTAATCTTTAACATGCCCAACTTTACACTCTTCGGTGTTACTTCACAAACTAAACTCAGATCTCTGAATTGCTCAATCAACTCTAATTCTTTAGCCATCATTGCTGACACATGCAAAGTCTTGTGGCTCAAGGCATCAACTACAACATTAGCTTTCCTCGGATGGTAATGTAATCCAAAATCATAATCTTTTAGCAACTCTAGCCACTTTCGTTGCCTCATGTTCAGTTCTTTTTGGTCAAACAAGTACTTCAAACTCTTATGGTCACTGAACACTTCGAATCTTGAGCCATACAAATAATGTCTCCAAATCTTCAGCACGAAAACAACGGCAGCAAGTTCTAAATCGTGCGTAGGATAATTCTTCTCATGGATTCTCAGTTGTCTTGAGGCATAAGCAACTACTTTATTATTCTACATGAGTACTCCTCCTAAACCAAACTTAGAAGCATCACAGTATACAACAAACGGTTCTTCTACGTTAGGCAAGACCAACACCGGCGCAGACGTCAACCTCTTCTTTAACTCTGTAAAACCTGCTTCGCATTGAGCATCCCATACAAAAGTCCTCCCTTTACAAGTCAACTTAGTTAACGGAAGGGCCAACTTAGAAAAACCTTCAATAAACCTTCTATAATAACCAGCAAGTCCCAGAAAGCTTCTAATCTCCGTTGCCGACTTCGGAGTTTCCCATTTCAACACGGCATTAACCTTAGATGGATCTACGGCAATTCCATCACATGATATAACATGACCCAAAAAGCTAACTTCCTCCAACCAAAAGTCACATTTCGACAGTTTCGCAAACAACTTCCTTTCTTTCAACACTTGCAACACTAATCTCAAGTGCTCAACATGCTCCTCCTTCGACTTCGAATAAATTAGGATATCATCAATGAATACTACCACGAACCGATCCAAATACTCATGGAAGATACGGTTCATGTATTCCATGAAAACTCCCGGCGCATTAGTAACGCCAAAAGACATTACCGTAAGCTCATAGTGTCCATACCTGGTTCTGAACGCAGTTTTCTGAACATCATCATCTTTTACCTTAATTTGGTGATACCCCGACCTCAAATCAATTTTACTAAACACTCACGCTCCAACCAATTGATCCATCAAGTCATCAATTCTCGGAAGCGGGTATTTGTTCTTAATCGTAACTTTGTTCAGTTGCCGATAGTCAATACACAACCTCATATTGCCATCCTTCTTCTTCACTAACAATACCGGAGCTCCCCACGGTGATACACTTGGTCTAACGAACTTATTCTCAAGTAAGTCTTCCAACTGTTCCTTCAACTCTGCCAATTCAGATGCAGACATCCTGTACAGTGCCATAGACACAGGTCTGGTACCGGGTACAAGATCAATAGAAAATTCAATTTCCCGTTCCGGAGGAACTTCAAGAATTTCATCTGGAAACACCTCAGGGAAATCACAAACCACTTCCAATTCATTGATTATCGCTTGATTCTCAATGGATAATGATGCCACCAACGCAAACACCTGAGCATCTTCTAGCAACATCTGCTTCATCTGTTTGGTAGTCACCAAACGCGCTCCTTCTTCCTCAGGAGTAGAGAATCTCACCGACTTATTAAAGCAATTAATGTGAACGCAGTTATACTCTAACCAGTTCATGCCCAAAATTATATCTATCCCACTTAGTGGCAAACAGACTAAGTCAACCAGGAAATCTCTATCAAACATCGACAGAGGACATTTCAAACACACAAGAGATGTAGTTACCGATCCCTTAGCTGGAGTCTCAACTACCATCTCTCCACTCATGTGTGACAGCATAAGACCCAAACGTTCGACACAATCCGCAGCAATAAAGCAATGAGACGCACCAGTGTCAATAATAGCAAGTAAAGGACTACCACTAATGAAACAAGTACCTTCAATCAATTTGTCATCACTGGATGTCTGAGTCCCAGATAGCGCGAACACTCTCCCGCTAGTCTGTTCCTTCTTAGGCTTCTGACACTTGCCACTGATGTGCCCCTCCTCACCACAGTTGAAACAAACTATTCCCTTGCGTTTGCACTCAGCAATAGCGTGTCCCAACTCTCCGCAACGGTGACATCTCAATGATCTAGCAGCACACACATTACTCTTGTGACCTGGCTTTCCATACTTATAGCAAACAATACCACCAGGAGCATCTCCCCTACTAGTTTTCTTGCCGTCAGTTACTTTCTGTTTCCCTTTGCCAACTGGAGGGTGATAAGGTTTACCACGACTCTGTTGTGATTTGCCTCTCCTCTCACTCATCAACTTGTAATGAGCATTGCTATCGTCTTCATAAATCCTACAGCTTTTGACCAATGAATCAAAGACACGGATCTTCTGATACCCGATTGCTTTCTTGATTTCAGACTTCAATCCGTTCTCAAACTTGATACATTTAGAGAATTCAGCAGTCTCTACGCTGTAGTGCGGATAAAACTTAGCCAACTCCTTAAACTTCGCCACATACTCAGTAACAGATTTGTCTCCTTGCTTCAGTTCAAGAAATTCAATCTCTTTCTTACCACAGACATCTTCCGGGTAATACTTCTTCAGAAATTCCCTACGGAATACAGTCCAAATAACTTCTTCACCTGCAGCTTCCAACACTGGACGAATCTCTAGCCACCAGTCATCAGCTTCGACTGCTAGCATATGAGTCCCATAACGGACCTTCTGTGCTGGAGTACAATCCATCACACGAAAGATTCGCTCCATTTCCTTTAACCACTCCAATGCACCATCAGGATCATGCTTACCCTTGAAGGTAGGCGGATTCTCCCGTTGAAATGTTGCCAAACTGCGAGACCCAGCATCTCCAGCAGGATTCGGCTAATGTTCCATAGCATTAGCTAAAGCTTGCAGAGCAGCAGCAATTGCAGCATCATTCCTCCCAGCCATTTCACTTAAGCTGCAACAACCAACAGTCAGATTTCATAATTGACGAGACTCTAGTGTTTGGCACGACGACTGACTCGACGTTACTAGACATATTGGCCGGACGGACCAACCTGCTCTGATACCACTAATGTAACACCCCAAATCTAAACTTGCGGATAACAGGAAAAACAACAACTCATATAACAAACAAAGCGCAGCAGCGCAAACTTTGACTACATGACGGTCCTCACACGGGCAAAATTCCTCACATCAGAGATGTTACACTTCAACCTGACAGACAACAATCATTATGCAACAACTTGCAATTATCATACGTAGCACGAGATTAGATGAACAATCACCAATGTATTACTTAACCATTTAATCATAAAACAACTCGTCATTACTTCCGGTGTAAGTTCGATAAAGTATACAACATGTTCTCTTAAAACAATTTAATAAAAACATCGTAACAAGTTCAATCAACAATAACATCGACTAAAATAATAACAGCAATCGTCCATCCCCCCAAGAGTGCTACGTATCAGAGCGACCAACGACACCTTAACGGGAACTACGCTCTATTCCTGACTACCTGCAAATTACCACCAGAGGAGGTAACATACAACGGAAAAGGGTGAGATATCAATAATATAACATAGAGCATGATAGAAAACATGCCAGAAACTCATCACATCATTATAAGTTTCGAAATCATAAACATCGTCGACAACAACTGCAACATTCCATACCTCACGTAAAACAACATTAATATACAACTAACATAATTATGCAACTTCATGTGACTCAACAATGCGACTCAATTGTGATAACACGAAATCGTATATATATTTTGATGCATAATTCAACTAAAGTTTAACCGTTTTCGATCCGATTTCGGGTTATTTCCGTGTTATTTGTCTGATGTTTTGCAGGTATTCAACGATCACGTCTAAACAAGGCAACATGAAGAAAAGAAGCAATCTCAGATGAAATATGGACGAAAAAGGAGTGAAAACACAATGAAAAGCGCAGGAAGCTGTTTTTGCTGATGTGACGACCGTCACAGCTTCATGACGACCGTCACACGGGTGACGGTCGTCACACCTTGTGACGACCGTCATGCAGGCAAAAATGCCCCACTTCAATTTCACATAACAGAAGCAGTTCCAATTCCCATAGAGTGGACCACTACTCCCTAAATTATCTGCCTCAAAGTCCATCATCTTCAATGATAACCGTTGGGATTCCACTTCTATAAAAGGGGAAGCAGGGGACTTCAGAAAGGGTGCTGCATTCATACAACGAAGTGCTGCCAAATTTATTTCCAGAGCATATTTTCCAGTTTTATATTCTTATTCGTTTCTCTTTATTTCTTTTGTATTCCATTTTCATTCTTCTGTAATTTCTACTTTCATTGTACGATCAAATTGGCATAGAGATCAGAATCCTGCCAACATCTGTGGAGGATCTGCCCAAAGGCCAATTGGAATATTTACAGGTTTCTCATTTCAATCGATTCCAGTTTTATTATAATGCAAATCATTATTTATTGCTTTTATTTATGTTTTATCTTTCCCAAGTCCATGTCTAGCTAAACTTAGGTAATCGATATGTAGTAATAATTCGAATGGGATTTGATAACAACTGGTTGAAAAACTTTCTTTTCAAAAGTAATTTATGGTCTGAGTGTTTAAAATTGATTTACTAAATAAACTTCGTCGCGAAAGCGAGAACTTATTTAAAAGTAGTTTTGCCACGAAAGTGGGAAATTAATTAAGATACGAACCAACAAGCGAAAGCTGCGGTAAGGTCAGATAGTAAACACTAGTCATTCATTTTAATAACAGCGAAAGCACTTTAAAATGAATTAGAACTTGGAGATTTCCAAAAAATAATTTTAACCCCGAACGGGATACGAAAGTGTACGTTTGGCCCTTAGGATTATGATTAGCGTCAATAACCATCGTGAGGCGAGAGTCTTCAAATCACCATTTTCTGCTTAAATAAACTTTGAAAATTATTTCATACACCAGTAACTTGTCAAATCCCTGAAGAACACAATTACTACATATCGATTCAATCATTTATAATCTAAGTAACATTCTTAGTTCCCTTTTAGTGACAATCTTATTCCCTTAAACATATTCTACCTAGCTAAACATAGTAACTCCCGAGAACACTAGTTTGATTACAAGTCCCTGTGGGATCGATATCTATTATTACTACGCGATAGACTGTGCACTTGCAGTTAGTTTGTATTAGACATAGAAAGTCGTGATCAAGTTTTTGGCGCCGTTGCCGGGGACCCGTTTAGTCAATAGTGTAACCTTCTGTTACGCCGTATAGACTAGGTTAACAATTTTCATTTTTCCTTTACTAGTGCTGTCGATTGTATGCCAAGTAATCGCTCACCAGGCGATATCTTGAAACCTTCAGTCGCAGAACTAGAACGCTTCTTACATCTAAGAAGCCGAATCATTGAGTACCAACTCAAACATAACATTCTCGATCCTCTCACTCCCATTCCCAAATCCGAAGAAGAACCAACGATGGCTGAAGGACCTCCAAACAAACCGCTGAAGGCATACGCTACACCCTCTCAGATGGAGCCTAGAAGTAGCATTGCTGCCCCAACAATTACCCGAAATGATTTTGAGCTGAAACCATCATTGCTGTCAGCTGTACAACAAAACCAATTCTCAGGAAACGCAACTGAAGATCCGAATGAACATTTAACGAAGTTTGTACAATACACGGACACAGTGAAAGCAAATGGAGTAACTCCAGACGCGATAAGACTTCGTCTTTTCCCATTCTCTCTTAGAGACAGAGCGTGGACATGGTTACAATCTTTACCGTCCAACTCCGTTACGACGTGGGAACAATTGAAGAACGTCTTCTTAGCGAGATATTTTCCGCCAAGCAAAACTGCTATGCTTAGAGCTCAAATCAACGGATTTCGACAAAAAGATACTGAATCTCTTTACGAAGCATGGGAACGATTCAAAGATATGATGAGAACATGTCCTCACCACGGTCTAGAAGACTGGGTGACAATCCACACTTTCTATAATGGGCTTCTATACAATACTAGATTGACAATAGACGATGCCGCGGGCGGTGCACTTATGGATAAGCCATACGATGAAGCCTATCAATTAATTGAAAACATGTCACAAAACCATTGCCAATGGGGAGGTGAACGTACTCCAACAGAGAAAACCACAGCGAAAGGTGGGATGTACGAGATCAGCAGCCTTGAAAAGTTCAACGCTAAAGTAGATGCTCTAGCACAAAAGATAGATAGTCTGACCGTTAACCCCACTGCAACCGTCGCTACCGTAACTCCAAATTGCGAGTTATGCGAAAGCACCACTCATAATGCACCCGAATGCCCATTGCTAGCCGGAATCCCACCAGACCAGGTAAATTATGCTCAAGGAAATCCTTACGCAAATACCTACAACCCAGGTTGGCGAAATCATCCAAACTTTTCTTACAAAAGCGAAAATGCTTTGCAAATGCCTACTGCTCCGCCAGGATATCAGAAACCAGCTGCTTAGAATGCGCCTAGGAAATCAAACCTCGAATTGATGATGGAAAAATTCATAACTACTCAAGCTCAAACAAACAAAGAATTCCTGAATCAAAACATACACACTAGCGAGCAAATTAAACAGTTGACCGGAAAAGTAGATGCTTTAGCCACCCACAACAAAATGTTAGAAACACAGATATTACAAGTGGCTCAACAACAAGCCTCTGTTGCCGCACCTGCTGGCACATTTCCTGGACAACCCGAACAGAATCCAAAAGGCCAAGCAAATGCTGTAATATTAAGAAGTGGAAAAGAATTGGACGAACCGATCGATCCGAGGACCGAAAACTCAGCCATGCAACAAAAACCAACTGAACAAGCAGAGAAGGAATCCGAGTTAGAGAAGAAGGAAGACAACGAGAAGGAGGATACCGCAAGTGAAAAAACTCAAGCACCTCCAGCGCCATATAAACCACCTATCCCTTATCCTCAAAGATTAATAAACTCCAAATCTTCAGGACAATTTAAGAAATTTGTAGAGCTCTTTAAACAGTTGAATATTACTATTCCTTTTACAGAAGCGATAACTCAAATGCCGTCATACGCTAAATTTCTCAAAGAAATCCTGTCGAATAAGAGAAAGATCGAGGATAACGAAACAATTACACTTACTGCAGAGTGTAGCGCTATTATTCAAAACCGCATGCCTCCTAAATTAAAAGACCCAGGTAGTTTCTCCATACCCTGCGTCATAGGAAAGTTCGTAGTAGACAAAGCTCTATGCGATTTAGGAGCCAGTATCAGTGTTATGCCCTTATCTATATGCAAAAAGCTGAATATGGGAGACCTCAGACCAACCAAAATGTCCGTACAATTAGCTGACCGATCAATAAAATACCCCGTCGGAATACTGGAAAACGTTCCAGTATGCATAGGACAATTCTACATTCCAACCGACTTCATAATCATGGACATCAAGGAAGATACTGTAACCCCAATTATCCTAGGAAGATCGTTCCTAGCTACAGCCGGAGCGATTATAGATGTGAAGAAAGGAAGGCTAACATTCGAAGTAGGAGAAGAAAAGATAGAGTTCATCCTCACCAAGTTCTTACAAGTACCAGCCATAGACGATACCTGCTATTTAGTAGACGAAATTGACGAATGCATAAGAGAACTTGAGAACGAAGAGACCACGTATTCAGAAATAATAAAGATTCAAATACCCGATATTTCTGAAGACGATGATTGGCGTAAACCGTATAAAGACGACAGCCTAAGCAAAAGCTTAGCACTGACCCCAAACCATATGCCAGGTCCGAAGAACCCATCTTTAGAACTCAAAACATTACCCAAAAACCTTAGATATGAATTTCTAGACGATGAACTATAAAGACCAGTGATAGTCAACGCCGACTTAGGACAACCAGAAACCGAAAAGCTAATAGAAGTCCTAAAGAAGTACCCCACCGCGTTAGGCTATAACATAAGCGATCTAAAAGGTATAAGCCCTTCAATCTGTATGCATTGAATTACAATAGAGGAAGACTCTAAAACCTCTCGAGAGCATCAGAGAAGACTGAACCCCATCCTGAGCACTGTAGTCAAAGATGAAGTAAAGAAATTGCTAGATGCAGGAATCATCTATCCGATCTCCGATAGTGAATGGGTCAGCCCAGTTCATGTCGTACCAAAGAAAGGAGGAGTCACTGTAGTTAAAAACGAAAAAGGCGAATCAATAACAAAAAGAGTCGTGACTGGAAGCAGAATGTGCATTGACTATAGGAAGCTTAACGAGGCTACGCGCAAAGATCACTTCTCGTTACCCTTCATAGACCAAATGTTGGAAAGATTAGCCAAACACTCATACTTCTGCTATATAGATGGTTACTCAGGATTCTTCCAAATTCCCATCCATCCTGATGACCAAGAAAAGACTACATTCACCTGTCCCTATGGTACTTTTGCTTACCGCCGAATGCCATTCGGACTCTGTAATGCTCCAGCAACCTTCCAAAGATGCATGATGGCAATCTTCGCAGATTTCATAGACGACATCATGTAAGTATTTATGGACGATTTCTCGGTATGTGGACAAAGTTTCGAAGGATGCCTACAAAACTTAAAAATGGTATTAGAACGTTGCGTAAAAGTAAACCTCGTCCTAAATTGGGAAAAATGCCATATCAGATAGAGGAATTGAGGTAGACAAAGCTAAAATAGAGATCATAAAAGATCTCCAACCTCCAAAATCCGTACGAGAAATACGGAGTTTTCTAGGACATGCCGGTTTCTACAAAAGATTTATAAAAGATTTTTCAAAAATCACAAAACCTCTAACCGGCCTGTTGATGAAAGATGCTGAGTTCGTCTTCGACGACGACTGTTTAGAAGCATTCGAAACATTGAAATCAACCCTTATCACCGCACCAATCATGCAACCACCCGATTGGCGACTACCGTTCGAAATCATGTGCGATGCGAGTGATTATGCCGTAGGCGCAGTTCTAGGACAAAGGAAGGACAAGAAACTCCATGCCATCTACTACGCCAGTAGAACTTTAGATCCTGCCCAAATGAACTACGCTACCACAGAAAAGGAACTTCTAACAGTTATATTTGCGCTTGACAAATTCCGTTCTTACTTAGTAGGAGCAAAAATTATCATATACACAGACCACGCTGCCATAAGGTACCTAATAAGCAAAAAGGATGCCAAACCAAGACTATTGAGATGGATCCTGTTATTACAAGAGTTTGACTTAGAAATCAAAGATAAGAAAGGAACCGAGAATGTTGTTGCAGATCACTTATCCCGAATAGAAGGCATCAGACACGAACCAGTACCGATAAATGACGATTTCCCGTACGAACGTCTGATAGCCAAATTAGAAAGTGACATACCCAACTCAATCTCGGAAGATCCAGAATTCGAAAAAGCCGTAGAAGCCGTCTATGCCCAAGTCACATTACCCTGGTATGCTGACATCGTTAATTACCTCGCTGCAGGCGTGCTTCCACCAGACCTCACTTATCAACAAAAGAAGAAATTCTTCCACGATCTTAAACACTATTATTGGGAAGAACCTCTACTCTTCAAGAGAGGGGCCGACAACATATACCGTCGCTGTGTCCCAGAGGAAGAAATAGAAAATATCATTTCCCAATGCCATTCAGCACCATATGGTGGTCATGCTATTACATCCAAGACGTGCGCTAAGATTCTCCAAACCGGCTTATTCTGGCCTAACCTCTGGAAAGACGTTCACATCGCTGTGCTAAAATGTGATCTATGCCAACGAACTGGCAACATCTCACGACGCGATGAAATGCCTCAGAAAGGAATCTTAGAGGTAGAAATCTTTGACGTATGGGGAATAGATTTCATGGGACCTTTCCCATCTTCTTTTGGTAATAACTACATACTCGTCGCTGTCGATTACGTGTCTAAATGGATAGAAGCCATAGCCGCTCCAACAAACGACGCACGAGTAGTAATCAAACTCTTCAAAAACACAATCTTTCCTAGATTCGGTGTACCCAGACTCGTCATTAGTGACGGCGGATCTCACTTCATATCGTGAATATTCAATAAACTTCTCTCTAGATATGGAGTCCGACACCGAGTAGCTACACCTTATCATCCGCAAACTAGAAGACAAGTAGAGGTCTCGAACAGAGAAATAAAACAGATATTGGAAAAGACTGTCGCTACCTCAAGGAAAGATTGGTCGTCAAAGCTACAAGAAGCTTTATGGGCTTATAGGACCGCTTTTAAGACACCGATAGGTACTACGCCCTACAAATTAGTTTATGGTAAATCCTGCCATCTCCCTGTAGAATTAGAGCATAAGGCCTTCTGGGCCATTAAGACACTCAACTTCAACTACACCGAGGCAGGAGAAAAGCAAATCTTGAACTTACATGAATTGGAAGAACTTCGATTAGACGCTTACGAAAATGCCCGTATCTATAAAGAACGAACTAAAAAGTGGCATGATAAACATTCAGTCAGGAAACAATTCAGTGTGGGAGACATCGTATTACTCTTTAATTCAAGATTAAAACTCTTCCCAGGTAAACTAAAATCTAGGTGGTCTGGACCTTATGAAGTGACTAAAGTACTTCAGAGTGGAGCTGTCAAAATTACCGATAAGACAAATGCACCATTTATCGTAAACGGGCAACGTCTAAAACATTACAATAAGGACGACAGCAGTCCTCAAGTCAGCAATATAACATTGCTTGAGCTTCCAGCTCAAACACCCTAATAGCTTCTCACCAAGCTATCGTCAGGCTTTAGACGTTAAAAACAGCGCTTACTGGGAGGCAACCCAATTTCCCTCGTTATCGTATTTCATTTTTCCTTTAAACTTTTACTTTGAAAATCCAACAAAAATCCTAAACTTATAATTACTACTACTTTCTACTTTCGTTTGTTTTCATACTTTTATTTTATTTTATTTTTCTCTTTTGTCTTTTGTTTCTACTGCTTTTTGTTTTCAAAAATCCTGACTTCAAACTCCTGTTTTAAACTTTTCAGGATTTTTAAAGTCTTTAAAACATTCCTTCTGTTTTCTCCGAATTACCTGCGAGTATGGCCGAGTACGACTTCACAAAGGTTCACTTTAGAGGACTAGCTCAAAAGGCAAGATTTGCAGCACTAGCTAAAAGAGAATTCGCCTTAACGCTGTATTATGATAAGTCTACCATGGATAAACTAGGAATCACGGATAGCATTCAATACCTGTCCAATCAACTGGGTTGGGAGAACACTGCTTTGAAAACACGTTTTGCTACCTACAAGGATCTTACCTATGAATTTCTGAGTTCTTTTAGATATATACCCAACTATGGCTTTGGATCCAACACAGAACTGATTACCTTCCAATTATTTGGAATGGACCAAACCCATAGCCGGATGTCACTAGCTAACCTCCTAGGATTTCCTAGCGGACCGCATGTGTTCATCAGTGCAGAAGATGATGATATTGATTTTCAACTCGATCAATTCTGGGGTAGAATTACAGGCGACTATCACCTTGAACCAGACAAAATGTATAATGATGATATCCATAACCCAGCCTTCAGATACTTCCATAAGATACTAGCTCACACCCTGTTTGGGAAAGAAGAAAATATTACTGCAGTATCTAAAGAGGAGTTATTCAACATGTTCTGTGCTTCTCAGGGACGTACAGTAAATGCAATGCCTTTCATGATGAGATCTTTCAAACGCCTCATGCAGGAACCTCAGACACCTATCCTTATAGGAGGCCTCGTGACAATGATTGCCCACGAGCTTGGCCTTAGATTCCACTTAAATGCAAGCACTCGTTTTGGCACCATCCAACCCATGAACATACAATTCTGCTTTAACAGGCGTATTTTAGGAACTATGGGACCTGGACCGTATGAGTACCTCATTAACGAAAAACCAATACAACTATTCACACTGCCTGATCATCAGATGACAAGTATCTACAATAAGGACAACTGGCTTTATGAACTGGACGAGCCTATGGGACCTCCTTCACCTCAGTCAACACCACATAACTATATGTATGACAGTGACCACATCTCTGAGGCACACGACTATATGTACTATGAGGATGCTGTATCCGAAACTGAAGTATATCCTATAACCCCTCCGCACTACAACACCTATCCTGGGCCTATCCCTGAGGAGAACACCGACAAAATGGATACTGTTCTACTACGATTGGACAACGTTGATGCAGCTCTGACTACTGTAAAAGATGACATCGCAGGCATACACAACGAACTGGTAGGCTTCATGGATTTAGTCTGTGACCAGCTCGACTACTACGCACGGAAGTTATATCAGTTGAAGACACGAAAAGACTAGATACTAGTTTTTAGCAGTAGATTTAGTTTAGTTTAGTTTAGTTTCATTTAATCATTTGGATTTTTCGCATTGTTAGTTTTCTTTATGTACTACATACAATCATTTCAATTTTATGTTATTTCAATTCTAGTTTTTATTCAATTATTCTGTTTTTGCATTATTCGTTGTTTGTTGGCTGCTATATTACATTGCCGTATCAATACTAAGCCTTAAAGTCACTACGAGTACGCCCTCAGAGCAAAATTCTGCGTTCTGCAGATTTTACTGCTGTGACGACCGTCACAGAGCCCTGACGAGCATCACGCGGGTGACGACCATCACACATACGTGACGACCGTCACAAATTCAAAAACTGATATCTGATATAACAGGGTTCGTGTTCTCTCCCACTACCCCCATTACCACTTCCAATCATCAGAACTCCTACCCCACTACAAATTTTCGTCCTCCCCACATTGCACCATATATTTCAACTCCAATCTCAACCTTCAAACCACACTTCTGTCAGTTTCTTCCCACTCTGCAGAAAAACCCCAATCTTCAGAAACCTCTCAATATCCAACAATGGCAAGAAATGCAGAAACCCCAGATATCAGCAACATTATCTTCAGTGAAGGTGACTTAGGCGAGAGACAGCGAGCAAACTACATCGCATTTCATCAGAGGTCGCTCCATCCGACTCATTATCCACACATTCCTTCGCTTACGGAGCTCGGACTCCTTGAAGGCGTAACCTGGATGCTTCAAAGAGCAGGCATCTAGAACCTCTGCACCAACCCACTACCAACATACGAACAACTCACTCTCGAGTTCTTGAGTTTGTTTACTTACGCCACATCCAGCGGCGAACTTAGCCAGCACTCAGGTGCCGCATGCTTCCGGATGTTCGGCACAAACTATCAGCTGCACCAAAACCAGATTGTCGGCTTCCTACAGCTACCTCGAGGCGACAATGCCCACCGCCGCATCACCGATCAGTTCCAGCACGAAGCTTTCGCGTTGTGGTACCAGTTGACCGGCATCAATGCCGATGGTTAGGGCTCTCTGCACGCCACACATATCCATAACCCAACCATCCGGTACTTTCACAGAGCGTTGAGCAACACAATTTTCGCCAGAGACAGCAACCACAAGGTGAACTCGAAAGAGCTCTTCTTCCTTCATTGCGTCTTCAACAACGAACCTGTCAACACCGCTCCATTTCTGCTGGCTCACATTCAGGCCAATTGCAACCGTGGCTCGAAGCCATTCTATTTTGGCGGGATTGTCACTGCCGTTGCACTTGGGCTGAACCTTGGCGACCGCCTCCAGCACCTCCGTTCCATCCCCTCGGTGTTCCTGGACACCGACCACTGCAGAGCCTCTCATCTTATCCGCTCCCGAGCTGACGACAAGTACCATCTGGTAGTGCGTGGCAAGACCGTCCGAAGCATCATCCTTCCGTCACGCACCCGCACACACCCAGAGGACCGTACCAACTGGTTATTTGACCTCACTGCCCCTCCTGCTGCCGCTGTTCCTACTCAGGACCATACCCAAGGTTCTGACGATGAAATCCAAGCTGAATTGGACAGGTCCGAGAAGCCAGAGGCATCGCAGCCTCCTCCTTACGAAGGTACATCCTCTCGCTGCCGCCGCCATCATCCCGTGCCAGACTACACAGAAGAGGACCTCCGCCGCTCCCTAGACCAGCAGGCACAGATACTCGCGATGCTGCAGCAGCAAAATCAGCGAGCCGACCAGTTCGAAGCTTGGCACCGGACTCAAATGCAACAACTTCAAACCGGCCAAGCTACCATCACTGAGAACCTGGCGAATCTGACTTTGCAGGTCGAAGGACTCCGAGACACCGTCTACCACACAGGAGCTATGAGTTATGAGGACAGAGTAGCCCTTGCCAGAGCCAGAGGACGCCAGCGCGGACATGACAGAGGCCGTGACTAGATTTCCATTTCTCCTTATCTGTTTACTATATTTCCAGTTTATTTGTACTTTCATTTCAGTTGTATCTCCCTCTCGCACGCTTCAAAATCAGTGGGGACACTGATTGAGATAGTGTGGGAGCGGAGCCTTTATTTCCATTTTACCGACTCTGAATTTCGTAATTTCTATTTAAACAATTTCTATTTTTAGCAAATAAAGCTCGTTTATATATCCTTTTCCCGTTACGCAAACATTCCCACAATATTCAACGTAAACAAAAACTTTCGTTCGTTTCTCAAAAGCAAAAGCATCACGAGAATGCAACCGAGTTCAAAACAAGTTTTGAAACTCCGAGGAAACGACAGTTCTAACAAAACCAGTACCGTCCTGACACCTTAGATCTCCGGTTTATGCGAGTCGGTTTCACTACCTACGCGTACCAAAGTCTCAAGTGTCTACGCAAACTCAACCCCAAGTAGTTTATACTAGCAGTCAGCACCATCCTAAAGCACTTTTAAGCGAGCGACCGATGCAAATAAGTGTATGATCTCCAAAAAGATGAAAAATCATGAAAAGAGAGCTAAATAGCCCAAAAATATAAGACACGTTTCCTTCTAAGTTAGGTGCTCCTCACCTGAGCATTTAGCCCAACGGCACGAAAACTCATTGAAAAATCAATGACATAAGCTTATGATCAATGAAGAAGATCAAAAACAAGAAATGAGATTATATTCACTAACAGGTCGACTTGCCATGAAAGTGTATGGACAACAGGCTTAATGTGATTGCGCTAGAACAAACAGGGTGAACTTGCCGCGAGAACCTTGACGCCAAGCTACAGTAGCATGACTGGGACCAGTTTGCATAAAAAGGAGACCTCCGAAGACTTGTAGTCCAGTGTCGTCATGGTACTCGTTTTGTTCCTACCAAGAATCCCGGTTTTTCCCGACTTTTGCAAACGAAGAAGCTGCCTCGCGCTTGCCGACCTTTTCATGTTTTACTTGAGGACAAGCAAAGATTCAAGCTTAGGGGAGTTTGATAACACGAAATCGTATATATATTTTGATGCATAATTCAACTAAAGTTTAACCGTTTTCGATCCGATTTCGAGTTATTTCCGTGTTATTTGTCTGATGTTTTGCAGGTATTCAACGATCACGTCTAAACAAGGCAACATGAAGAAAAGAAGCAATCTCAGATGAAATATGGACGAAAAAG
The DNA here is from genome assembly GCA_963859935.3 of Lathyrus sativus. Classification (NCBI taxonomy): domain Eukaryota; kingdom Viridiplantae; phylum Streptophyta; class Magnoliopsida; order Fabales; family Fabaceae; genus Lathyrus; species Lathyrus sativus. Next base: position 267,064,640 of record OZ012735.1, read on the forward strand.
GAGTGAAAACACAATGAAAAGCGCAGGAAGCTATTTTAGCTGATGTGACGACCGTCACAGCTTCATGACGACCGTCACACGGGTGACGACCGTCACACCTTGTGACGACCGTCACACCTTGTGACGACCGTCATGCAGGCAAAAACGCCCCACTTCAATTTCACGTAACAGAAGCAGTTCCAATTCCCACAGAGTGGACCACTACTCCCTAAATTATCTGCCTTAAAGTCCATCATCTTTAATGATAACCGTTGGGATTCCACTTCTATAAAAGGGGAAGTAGGGGACTTCAGAAAGGGTGCTGCATTCATACAACGAAGTGCTGCCAAATTTATTTCCAGAGCATATTTTCCAGTTTTATATTCTTATTCGTTTCTCTTTATTTCTTCTGTATTCCATTTTCATTCTTCTGTAATTTCTACTTTCATTGTACGATCAAATTGGCATAGAGATCAGAATCCTGCCAACATCTGTGGAGGATCTGCCCAAAGGCCAATTGGAATATTTACAGGTTTCTCATTTCAATCGATTCCAGTTTTATTATAATGCAAATCATTATTTATTGCTTTTATTTATGTTTTATCTTTCCCAAGTCCATGTCTAGCTAAACTTAGGTAATCGATATGTAGTAATAATTCGAATGGGATTTGATAACAACTGGTTGAAAAACTTTCTTTTCAAAAGTAATTTATGGTCTGAGTGTTTAAAATTGATTTACTAAATAAACTTCGTCGCGAAAGCGAGAACTTATTTAAAAGTAGTTTTGCCACGAAAGTGGGAAATTAATTAAGATACGAACCAACAAGCGAAAGTTGCGGTAAGGTCAGATAGTAAACACTAGTCATTCATTTTAATAACAGCGAAAGCACTTTAAAATGAATTAGAACTTGGAGATTTCCAAAAAATAATTTTAACCCCGAACGGGATACGAAAGTGTACGTTTGGCCCTTAGGATTATGATTAGCGTCAATAACCATCGTGAGGCGAGAGTCTTCAAATCACCATTTTCTGCTTAAATAAACTTTGAAAATTATTTCATACACCAGTAACTTGTCAAATCCCTGAAGAACATAATTACTACATATCGATTCAATCATTTATAATCTAAGTAACATTCTTAGTTCCCTTTTAGTGACAATCTTATTCCCTTAAACATATTCTACCTAGCTAAACATAGTAACTCCCGAGAACACTAGTTTGATTACGAGTCCCTGTGGGATCGATATCTATTATTACTACGCGATAGACTGTGCACTTGCAGTTAGTTTGTATTAGACATAGAAAGTCGCGATCAATGTGTTACCAATTTGCCATCAAGGCCGCCAATACAGGCCATCGCAGAATTTGCCACTAAGGGCCGCTAATACAGGCCATCGCAGAATTTGCCACTAAGGGCCACCAATACAGGCCATCGCTAATATGCTATGCCATGAAATACCTCTATTATGGACCACAACATCACCGACTATGCAACAAGGAATCAAGCCTACAACAAAACGTCCATAACAGAACATTGTTATTTCATATGCATCATATGTTCATCATCCTAACTATTCATGTAAAGGAACATTACGGCATCGTATCAACAATTAAGAATTCAAAGTGTTCACACAAAACGGCTATTCCTATACAGGTATAACATCAACATCAGTTCTACAATTAATCTTTAAAATTTTATCGTAATAACAACATTACGGCATCTTCTCACATAATTAATTACAAATCAATCACAACCAGGTAACTGTCATTTTTGGCCAATTAGGGAAAACCATTAGAGCGTTGTACGAATAACCGTATAGCATATTCGTTCTACGTGTTTGCCCATAAGGAAAACCTTAGGGCATCGCACTAATAACTACATAACACATTCATTCCTACATAGAAATCTGGTCCCATTAGGGAAACCTTTTCCTTAACATTTATCGATCAACGAAAACTATACCTATGACTCGATTCCCACATGAATTCGATCATACTCCCGGTTATAGAATTGAACCCCACCCTTACCTTAGAATTGAGGCCAATTCCACGCTTTCTGATTCCGCTTCTGCTCTACGGTGATTTTTCTGCAAAAATCTTCCGAATTCGCCGATGGATGATTCTTCGCTCTCCACTTCTCTCAATGCGTAACTTATCTTTTCCGTCTTTACTTTCCCAAAAATGATGTAATTGAGGGTAAAAGAGTCTGCGGAAATATATTTATGCTACAAAATCTCATTCCACCAGAACACGTTCAAATTCTGCATAACTGCAGTTTTCGCTTGTGTGACGGTCGTCACACTCCTATGACGGTCGTCATAGCAGCAAAATTTCATTTTTTTCCAGATAGAACATCTTTTTAGCTTTCCAACACTTTGAACGGGGGTCAAATCCGACTTACGGATCAAGAGATATGAATTTTCGAAGTTTTCTGACAAAACTAGAATTTTTCCGACAATTCGACCGATTCAATTCCTTTCTTCGCTCCAAACACATACTCAACTACGACTACGACGCAACGAGACATAGAAAAGTCATAATTGAATTTAATCGAAGTAAAACGGGCGTTACAGATTGCAGCATGATCGGTATAGATAATTATCTTTGCTCCTACTAAGTAAGAAAAATATTTATCCAAAGCGAACACGGCAGCTAGAAGTTCCTTTTCTGTGGTGGCGTAGTTCATTTGCGTAGGGTCCAGGGTTCTACTGGCATAATAAATCGCATGAAGATTTTTATCTTTTCTCTGTCCTAGAACTGCACCTACGACATAATCACTAGTGTCACACATGATTTCAAACGGTAACCTCTGTAAGAGCAAGATTTGTCTCTGCATGTTATCTCTATGTTTTGATGATAACAATTAAGTATTTGTGAAAGAACCATTTTATGTTCTAATATTTATTGTGTGCAGATCGTTAAATAAAGATATCAAATCAACAAACTATATCAAGAAGTGCATTAAATTCAATATGGAGTTACTTTATGTGACGTGACATAAAGCGCTTATTAAAGAAGCAAGTTTGCCTCTGTATCTGTTCACGATCAGAAAGTTCCAAGGATGATGTATATTGCAGTTGCAATGCTCATGTGGATTATGCTCTGAGAAGTGTATCTGATCTGAAAGCAATCAAAGCGTATTGAAGAAGCAAGTATGGCTATGTATCTGATCACAATTAGAAAGATCCAAAGATGTTGTATATTGCAGTTGTAATGCTCTTGTGGATTCTGCTCTGAGAAGTGTATCTAATCTGGAAGCTATCAACGCATCTGAGATATAGTCCTCTGAAGAACCAAGCTCTGAAGACTTTGATGACTTGAAGCTCTGAAGACCAAGTGCAGAAAGACGCTGAAGACTTAAGGGTTCTGAAGATTAAGACTATGAAGATATAATCCTCTAAAGAATTACATGCTGAAGACTCTGATGACTTGAAGCTCTGAAGGCTGAAGGCTCTGAAGACCAAGTGCAGAAAGACTCTGAAGACTAGATTCTGAAGTTGATGATTATATAGCTTCACCCAGATAAATACGTGCTAATCAGATAAGTTGTTGCTATCAACTCTAATAAACAAGGTGCTGAAGTCAGACTCTGATGTTATTACGCTATCATACCAAAGTAGTTTCTGAACTACTCATCTGATACATCATCAGAAGAACCAAAGCCAGAAGCTAATCTGTCCTAGATGATAAATGAATATCACATCATTTGTGGATAAGATTTGTCTCCCACAATGATATATTAACGTTGCAAGAAAAGGAGAAGAAAGTGATGTCAGCACTATACAACACGTGAGTATTCTATCTGTTGGGAAATGAACGTTGGAATATTTGAATGGACATCACTACCCTCACAACGTCTCTTTTGAATGCACTATAAAAGAATAACATTTGATTCATTTAAATGTTAGCTCATTACAAAGCAAGTCAGCTTGTTACAAAGCAATGATGCTCACGAGTGAAGTTAGCAACATAGTTGATTAACAAGAAAAGCTTTATGCTAAGAAGCCGCAGTGCTCACATAAGAAAGCTTTTAAGCAATATGGAAACTACTTTTCTAATAATCTCTTAGAGATTTATCTTTAGATTAGTTTCTATATTAGGAAGCAAGGAGTTGTTGCTCAATACTTGCTATGTACTTAATTAGGAGTAATCTGCTTGATAAGAAGCACTCATGTAATCTCCGGCAACACAAATTCATTTTAGAATTAGTGGTTCCTCAAGTGATCTTGTGAAGATCATAATACTAGATATGACAAGTGACAGTTGTCATTTGTGGAATTCTAATAGGAGATCTTTTGTGATTGGATTCTATTAGATTTCAATGAACGTTATATCCTAAGGGATCCCTGAACGTGTCATTGTCTATTTGTTAGTTACCTGCAGTTAGCTTATGCAACTGTAATCAGTTTGGTTATAGTGGATTAACTCCTTGCTTGAGTGAGGCGAAACCACCTTGGAAGGGTGGACTGGATTAGCTTGAGAGTTGCTCAAGTGAACCAGGATATATCATGTGTTCTTTACTTGTGTTATGCTTTATTATTTATGCTTCTGCAATGCATCTTAAAGAACTCTATAGAAAGCAACAAGTGAAGAAACCCAGAAAAAGTTTTAATAGAGTAAATACCTAATTCAAACCCCCCTTTCTTGTGTATTTCTCACACCTTCAACCTCCTATCAGGTGGTCACATGATGGGTGCGGTAATGAGAGTTGTTTTTAACTGCTCAAATGCTTTCTGGCATTTGTCATTAAAAATGAATTGAACGTCTTTCATTAATAAGCCAGTCAGTGGTTTAGTGATTTTTGAGAAATCCTTAATGAATCGTCGGTAGAAACCGACGTGTCGTAAGAAACTTCGTATTTCTCTTACGGTTTTAGGAGGTTGAAGGTTTTCTATAATTTATATTTTTGCTTTATCTACTTCAATCCCCTTATCAGACACTATGTGTCCAAGTACGATTCTTTGTTGGACCATGAAATGACATTTTTCCCGATTTAACACGAGATTTACTTTTACGCATCTTTCAAGTACCATTCCTAGGTTCGATAAGCATCCTTCAAAACTCTGCCCACAAACAAAAATATCATCCATAAATACTTCCATGATGTCTTCTATAAAGTCAGCAAAGATCGACATCATGCATCTTTGGAATGTTGCGGAAGCGTTACATAATCCAAACGTCATTCGTCGATAGGCAAATTTACCATAAGGACCAGTGAAGGCTGTCTTTTCTTGGTCATCAGGATGAATAGGGATTTGAAAGAATCCTGAATAATCGTCTAAATAGCAGAAGTATGAGTGCTTAGCTAACCACTCAAGCATTTGATCAATGAAAGGCAAAGGGAAATGATCTTTTCGAGTAGCTTTGTTCAATTTCCTATAATCAATTCTACTTCCGGTCACAACTCTTTGTGTTATATATTCGCCTTTTTTGTTCTTAACAACTGTAACACCTCCTTTCTTTGGTACGACATGCACTGGGCTAACCCATTGACTGTCGGAGATCCGGTATATAATTCCTGCTTCTAACAACTTTTGTACTTTTTTCTTGACTACGTCGCTCAAAATGAGATTTATCCTTCTTTGATGTTCTCTAGAGGTCTTACAGTCTTCCTCTAGCATAATGCGATGCATACAAATAGAAGGGCTTATTCCTTTCCAGATCGAAAATGTTGTAGCCTATAGCAGATGGGTATTTTCTTAAGACATGCAGTAGTTTCTCAGTTTCTATTTGTCCTAAGTTTGCATTGACTATCACTGGTCATTCGAGCTCGGTGTCTAGGAATTCATACCTTAAATTTTTGGATAGTGTTTTAAGTTCTAAAGTCGGTTTCTTTGGGCAAGCATATGATTAGGTGTCAGTGCTAGGGATTCACCTAGACAGTCATCTTGGTATTCACCATGCTAATTATCATCTTCAAAAATTGGAGGTATTGGAATTTTTAGGGTTTCTGAATAAGAAGTTTGTTCCATCTCCATTTCTCTTATGCATTCGTCGATGACATCTAGCAGACAACATGTATTGTTTATAGCTGGTGCCTGTAAGAATTGTGTCAAAATAAATTCTACTTTCTCTTCACCCACTTCGAAAGTTAGCTTAGCTTTCTTTACATATATAATGGCTCTGGCTGTAGCTAAGAATGGCCTTCCTAATATGATAGGGGTATCGGCATCCTCTTTTATGTCCATGATTATGAAATCAGTAGGGATATATAATTGACCTATACGTACCAGAACGTTTTCTAGTATCTATATCGGGAACTTAACAGAACGATCGGCTAGTTGTACAGACATCTTAGTTGGTCTTAATTCTCCCATATCTAGCCTTTCGCATATAGGCAAGGGTATTAAGCTAATACTGGCTCCTAAGTCACATAGAGCTTTGTCTATGACAAGTTTTCCAATTGCACAGGGTATGGAAAAACTACCTGGGTCTTTCAGCTTAGGAGGCATTTTGTTTTGGACTATCGCGCTATCCTTTTTTTATTTGATAAGATTTCTTTAAGAAACTTAGCATATGAGGGCATTTGGGTGATAGCTTCTGTAAAAGGTATTGTGATATTCAATTGTTTCAGAAGTTCAACGAATTTCTTGAATTGTCCCATGCTCTTAGATTTAGCAAATCTTTGAGGATATGAAATGGGAGGTTTATAAGGTGGTGGAGGCACATATGGTTGTTTTTTTTCCTGCGGCCTCTTGGTCACTACCTTCTTTCTCCTATATGTTTTGTTCATTATCCTTCTCAGTTTCCTTCTTAGTTATTTTACCAGGATTTTGATACATAGCTGGATTCTCAAGTCTTGGGTCGATTAGTTCGTCCAATTTCGTACCACTTTGTAGTATGATATTATTAGCATGTCCTTTTGGATTAGGTTACGGCTTTCCAGGAAATGTGTCTGCAGGAGCAGCAGTAGGTGCTTATTGTTGTGCCACTTGCGAAATTTGGGTTTCAAGCATTTTGTTGTGAGTGGCTAAAGCATCTACCTTGCTTGCTAATTGCTTAATTTGCTCACTAGTCTATACGTTTTGATTTAGGAATTCTTTATTTGTTTGAGCCTGAGTGGCTATGAAGTTTTCCATCATTATTTTGAGGTTAGATTTCCTAGGAGCATTTTGAGCAGCTACGACAGGTTTCTGATATCCTGGTGGTACAGCAGGTGCTTGTCCAGGAGCATACAATGCATTGTTGTTTTTGTAAAAAAAGTTTGGATGGTTTTTCCAACCTGTGTTATAGGTATTTGAGTAAGGGTTTCCTTGAGAATAAAAATTCACTTGGTCTATAGAAACTCCTGTCAAAAGTTGACATTCAGGGGAAGCATGCCCAGGAACTCCGCATAACTCGTAGTTTGGAGCTACGGCAGCCACGGTGGTTGTAGGTGTTATGGTCAAACGTTCAACCTTTTGAGTGAAAGCATCTACCTTTGCATTGACTTGGTCAAGACTGCTTATCTCGTACATACCACCTTTCGTTGGGGGTTTCTCTACTGAGGCTCTTTCGCTTCCCCACTGATAGTGATTTTGAGCCATACTTTCGATAAGTGTATAAGCCTCATTGTAGGGTTTATCCATCAGTGCGCCACCCGCAGCGGCATCTATTGTCAATCTTGTGTTGTACAAGAGACCATTGTAAAAGGTATGGATGATCAACCATTCTTCTAGGTCGTGATGTGGGCAGCTGACAATAATGAAGGTTTTAGCTCGAAGTTATTTGCCTCGATGGCAAGAGCAGCAATATTGTCATGTGGTTCCTCATGCGAAGGGATGGCATAGTACTTGAGAGGTTGATTCTGAGGTTCTTCAGCCATAGGTATTGGTAATTCTGGAAAGGGAATTTCAGATGGTGGAAGGTTATACTTAATTCGAAAATCGTTAATTCGACGCCTTAAACTAATAAAACGCTCGATGTCGACAATCAGTTGCTCAAGCTTTTCAATTTTGAGTGAGTGTTTGGCATACAATCGACGAATTAAAATAGGGAAATAGTTGCCTTAGTCTATACTACGCAACACTAAAGTTACGATATTGACTTAATTGGTCCCCGACAACGGCGTCAAAAACTTCATCACAATTTAGTATGTCTAAATGATTCGTGACTGCAAGTGCATATTCGGATCGCATAGTTTTAAAGATTATCGAACCCAAAGGACCAAGAATCGATCTACCGTTATCTAATGCTACTAGGTAAATCTAAGGCTAATGGATTTCTAAGTTGAGATGCAAGTAAGAAAATAAGTGTAAATTGAAATATAATTTAAATCAAGAAATGACGGAATACCAATATATAATTTTGTCAATCATCAGGGATTTAATAGTTCATGGGCGTCTAATTAAAAGGTAAAAATATTATTCTGTAGAAAATACTCATTTAAAAAACTTTATCTCACTCGTAACAAAAGTTATTAAGTTAATAAAAAGAAACCGAGACCAGAAGAATAAATTTGTTAAGTTCATGCCATGAGTTACTAAACCCCTTCTGACTGATTGTAATTACATACCGATATTAAATATTTTAGCCAGACATGGCTTTCATGCTATTACAAAATTTTATCCTAATGCTAGACAAAATATAAAAGGAATGCATAACAATGAAAGTAAATAAATAAAACCTGGCAATTTACGAGGAACTGAAAAGCACTTGGATTATGGAGGCAGGCTTGTAGTTCGGTACAAAATCACAAATAGTACATAAATCCTAATACTAAGTAGCAATCATTTCTCATTATAAAAAACTATTTCCTTTTACAAAATTGGTAGAAAAACTGCCTAAAACTAAGAATTATAAAACTGTCAGAAGAAAAGTGCTGAAAAGTGGAATAATTGGCTGCCCCCTCTTTGAAAACCATCTATGGCTTTTATACTTGTTGTTGGTGTCTGTTACCCAAAAACTCAGGGCCAAACATGGAAAGAATGCTGGAGAAAATGTATGAAGGAGTGGAGAAAGTGTAGGAAGGTTTTTAGCAAGTGGCACATGCCACCTCCCTCTCTTTTAGGAATGACCCTCGCCACTCCCCCCTCTTTCTAGGAGTGGCACTCCCCACTTCCCCTTCATCTTTGTTGGTGTCAGGCGCCACACCTATGTGGCAAGTACCACTAGTGTGTGGTGGACCCTACCTTATTTTTTTCTTTTCTTTCCTATTATTTCTTCCCATTTTCTTTCTTCTTTTCTTTCCATTTCTTTCTTTTCTTTCTTCTTTTATTTCTTTAATCCAAAATTTCAACAACCTACAAAACACAAGAAAATAGATGCATAATAAAATATAAATCAGATAAAGTAATAATAATCGCCGATAAAATTCATGTAAGTCAAGTCAAATATACAATATAATTTCACATTATCAACTATCTACATAGTAATCCATACACTTCCCTATGAGAAGTATAGCAACATATAATCCTCCAATGCCAGATCATGGGTACTTACAGCAACCAACACAACACAAAGAGACTCTCACACACCTCAGGAAGCTTCTACCTGGAAGAATAATGTCCAGAAATCCTGTCTAACTCTTAAGGTGTCACCAACCATCCTTATGCACCCAAAGAGGATATTCCCTTTAATAGATACCACTTTCGCTTAATACAAATATTAGAGTACTACAAAAGCATCCTCCCCTAAATAGACTTCTCAGCACAAGATTGTATTACCTCTGTCCTCCAAGACTCCACATTGTTCAATCCTCAAAAACACCATAAGATGAAGTACATTAGCAGTTGCAAATGCTAATGTTTCAACATGTGTTGACTACACACTCTTTGGTCAAGAAGCTTAAACACGTAATTCCTTGGAGCATATACAAATAACAACTATTATTTGACACATCTTTCTCCATAAGTGACCAATCATTAACCCTTACAGAAGGACCTTGATTATATGGAAACAACATCAGGACTGGAACTTCCAGTTCTAAACTCCCTTATTCCAGAAATGTATTTGAAATATTCATACCAAACTTCTTAGACAAGACTCCAAGAAGAGGCTATGAAAGAAACGAGCAATCAGTAAATTCCTTGAGCTTTAGACATTGAAAGGTTCACAAAAGGTTAACATAGACCTTGGAGACCGACATATAGATTGAGAGCACATAAGCCTAAAGATACCAGCATTTACCAAGAAGAGATGGCTTAAGTGCATACATTCCCTTCAACATGAACATTTTGATAGACACACCCATCTGCAAGATCAAGCAGATCTTGCTTTCCTTGAGTAGAAGAGACTTCAAGATGTCAGGGTGAATGTCCTAGACATTTATCCTTGACTATTAATTCATATGCGCAGAATCTGGTTGAGATGCCTTCACAGTCCTTCAGCAGAAATCAAACCACAAGCTTCTTCAGAGAAGAGACAAAGGCCAAGCTCTTGAACTCCTATTCAAAAAAATCAAAAATAAACCGACCTAGTGAATATTCACCTAAGTTGATGGTGTTTTGATCTTTCACCTTCAACATCAGTCAAAAACAAGACAGGTTTCTTAGAAAAACACCACAGAATCCTGCTAACCAAATGTCCCTGCAAGAAACTTCTTGAGAGAGTTCTAAACACTTTTGGTCATAACACATGTGTTTAGCAATATGAACACATGCCACACAACTCCTTTTGCTAGGAATTTCAAACCTTATAATAACAAGAGTCAAAACAAACTATGTCTTCTAAGAACACAACCACACACTCTTTGGTAACAAATATCCAAGGGTTGTTGTCCTTCCAAAGATCAAACAGTACCAGAAAAAAAACTCCCTGAAGTTCACCCAAAACTGATAGGGTGCTAGATCTGATGCCAATTGAAATTTTATGGCACATACAATACATGATGGTGATTCTGATGTCTCAATATTAGAGTACAAAGTCATGACATATGTTTTGACATCTTTAGACTGACAGAATAATTTATCCAAATATAAATATGCATAACTTTAAATGCAGAAAGATGAATAACACAGTCAATTGGTAACCCAGTTCGATGCAACATCACCTACATCTGGGGGCATCCAAGACAGGAAGGAAATCCACTACGATAGCATTAGTTCAAAGCTAATCTTCCCCGTTTACAACTTCTCACCTAATCGCTACCTTGTATTACCTCTACATGGAAATCACCATCTAGATATGAGATCCCCCTCTCACTTCCTAACAAGGAGTCATAATCTAAATAACCGTGCCTCGAGAAACCAAAAAGAAAGATGCACCCTCTTTCCTAACAAGGATAAATTGGTACCAATTGGTACATTGTGTATAGTTGGAGATACAAAAACTTCTTCCATATAAAATCTTCTTGACTAGTGAATATTATTGAGATATATCCAAAAGAAATATCATAAAATCAAATCAAATCAATCAAGATTTAAAACAGCCAGAACATATGTTCTAGTACAACATGTTACAACATCTATCTGAACATCACACACAACATCCTGCTGTGAACCATCTTTCAAGTGGATGTCATAGCCTTTCTCTAATAATTGTACCAAGATCAAAATATTATTTTTCATGTTAAGAACATAGTAGATATTGGGTATGAATTGATGACTCCCATTCTTCAAGCGCATGAGAACTTTACCTTTGCCTTTGATCGGTATCTTTGAATCATATCCAAATGAGACATTGCCATTTGTCGCTTCATTGATCTCTACGGACATGCTTCAATCGCCACACATGTGGTTGCTTGTGCCAGTGTCGAGGCACCACTTGTTTCTTTTCTCTTCAACTTTCTTTCTCCAGAACCTTCTTCAAGAATCTACACTCAGATGCATAGTGATCGATCTTGTTACATTTGAAGCACTTGATTTGTGATTTGTCGCACCTTGACTATGAATTTCCTCTTCCACGACCTCTTTTTGCTTGTGGATTCCAACTTCTTTCTCCATTATTGAAGTTATTGGAGTCGTTATTGTAACTTCCTCTTCCTTCTCCTCCATGTCCTTGTCCACATCCACGATCTTGGCTACGACCTCGTCCTCTTTGGCTCTTGTAATTCACATAGTTTTCTTCCTTTGCATTGAGTAGTAGTAGTTGCTCCATAGCCTCCATTTGTTTAATTTTTATCTTTTGTTTTTCTTCGTATGCTTGTAAGGAACCCATGAGTTGCTTAATAGTCATGGCCTTTAAATCCTTATTTTCTTCAATGTTGGTAACAATGAAGTCAAAAATTGGATTTAAAGTGCGAAGTATTTTCTCCATGACTTTCACCTCATCAACATCTTCACCATTTCTTTTAAGTTAATTGACTATGGATAATACTCGAGAAATATAATAAAAAATTGACTCAGGTTCTTCCATAAATAAATGTTCAAAGTCACCTTCTAAGAGTTTGAAGATGAATCCTTTTCACCTGCTCCACTCCTTTGTTGCAAGTTTGAAGTTTCTCCCATGCATCTTTGGTCTTCGTTACATTGGATATCTTCTCAAATGTATCTTCATCCTCCGATTGATAAATGAGGAAGCGAGCTTTCTTATCTCTCTTTCTCGACTCCTTCAATGTCTCCTTTACACATTGGCTTATCGAGGCTTCATCTTGCTCCTTGAACCCTTTTTCAACGATATACCACACATCTTGAGCTCCTAGTAGCGCCTTTATCTTGATTCTCCTATTGTCATAGTTTTTCTTTGTGAGCATCGACATTTGGAAAGGAAAACCTCCATTCTCCATCTTTTGAAAACCTTGAAACTCTGATGCCACTTTGTTGAAAATAAAGACTTTTTCTGTTCAGGGAAAGTGTGTGGGAACATTAGAGGCTTAGAGAAAAACTTGATATTTAGGAGAATTCTTTATGGAAGAGAGAAATGTTAGAATAAGATTTGGTTCTGTAAGTTATCTCTAAGTTATCTCTAAGTTATGATAATAACAAAGTGGTATTTGTGTGAGAATAATTTTAGTACTCTAATGTTTATTTTTCTAAAGAATTAACAAACAGGTTCTGACTCTAATAGAGAAAGCCCGGACTCTGATAGAGATTATATTCAACAATTACTCTGATCTGACCAAAGTTGCTTTTGCACTACAAGAAGCAAGTCTGCTTTTGATCTACTCTCATTCATAAAGATTATAAGAAGACAATATATTACTACTGCAATGTTCTCTTGGTTTATGTTTTTGATCATAACTCTGATACTTTACTTCTGAAGGCTTTCAAGCTTCTGAATTCATTATCTCCTAAAGAATAAGTAGTGAAGACTCTAAAGACAAGGTTCTGTTGAACGAAGTTCTGAAGACTCTAAGGATTTGAGTTTTTGAAGAATAAGTTATGAAGACTCTGAAGACAACGTTCTGTTGAACGTCATTCTGAAGACTCTGAAGACTTAAGTTACTAGTGACCAAAGGTTCTGAAGACTGAGTGCTTATAGTTCTGAAGACAAGGTTCTGGTGATCAAGTTATGAAGACTCTAAAGACCTACTGATCAACTCTTCTACTTATACTTCAATCATCTCTATTCAGAAGCCTCTGATGTAAAGTAGTGAAGCTCAAATGTCTACGAGGGAAAATAGTACATAGTACATTTTAACTTCTTATTCCACTACCATTCCACTACCCTGATTTGGTGGTACAAAGGACAAATTTTGTGTACGATTTTCATCCTTGCATAACGACATTATTTCAAGTCGCCAGCTACCTAAAGGATATTCCTGATCTGCCCTCCAACAGATCTTTTTCTGGCGATATAAGGACTTGATTACTTGAAGAAATTAAGAAGCTTTACAATGATTAATACAAAGGTTACACTTTGATTGAAAGAAATCCATGAAGAACTGAAGCTACAGTATTGAAGCACCACAATACAAAGAAAAAATATTGTTCATTTTGTATTAGTGTCTTTAAGACATTTGAGCTATTAATATTGTTTATATCTGCTTGTTTAGAAGCAATTTCATTGTAAACATCTTCGTTCAAACTGTTATTTGTAACACCTTAAGGGACCGGTTAGATCTGAATCCTTAAGAAGAGACGGTTGTTTATGTTGTTAGTAACCAGCGGTTGCTTGTGCAGATTGTAATTCCTTAAGAGACCAGTTGGCTCAGAATCCTTAAGAAGAGACAATTGTCTGTGTTATTAGTCACCATCGGTTGCTAGTGCATTGTAATCTATTGATTATAGTGGATTAAGTCCTTGTATATAAGGTGAAATCACCTTGGCGGGTGGACTGGATTAACTTGATAGTTTTTAAGTGAACCAAGATATATCATGTGTCTTTCTTTCTTGATTAGTCTATTTGTGATCTTTGTTTGAGTTTCACAAAAAACTTTCATTTTTGAAAACCCAATTGAAACCACCATTTTTTGTGTTTTCTCACACCTTTAATTGGCATCAGAGCTTCGATTCTGATTATGATAAAAAGTTTTATCAACACTTCACCGTGTTCAATACTGATCCAGTATTTGTGTGAGATATCATGGCTGCAACTAATGTTAATCCTATTCAAGATGAGAAAGATCATTACAGTGCCAAACTACCAGTTTCTGATGGTGAAAAGTTTGACTACTAGAAAGATAGAATTGAAGGTTTCTTTCTTGGTTATGACGTAGATCTTTGGGATCTCGTAGTTGATGCTTATACTCACCTAGTTGATGCTGAAGGAGTAAAAGTATTAAGAAGTGCAATGACCAACCAATAAAAGAAAGATTACAAGAATTATCACAAGGCAAGAACTATACTGCTGAATGGTATCTCTTATGCCGAGTATGAGAAGATAACAAACAGAGATACTGCCAAGTTTATTTTGATTCTTTAAGAATGACTCATGAAGGAAATGCTCAAGTTAAGGAGACAAAGGTGCTTGCCTTAATCCAGAAATATGAGGCATTCAGAATGGTGGATGATGAAACAGTTGAGAATATGTTTTCAAGATTTCAAATGCTAGCCACAGGACTTAGAGTTCTGGACAAAGGATACTCAACTACTGATCATGTCAAAAAGATCATCAGAAGCCTTCCCAAGAAATGGAGACTTATGGTAACTGCTCTCAAACTATCCAAGGATATGAATAGTATAAGTTTTGAAGAACTTATTAGTTCTTTAAGAAGTCATGAGATAGATCTGAAGCAAGATGAACCTCAGAAGAAGAATAAATTTATTGCTCTTAAGTCTAAACCTAAAAAAGGAAAAGGCTTATCAAGCTGAGGAAGAATCAGAAGATGAGCTATCACTTATCTCTAGAAGGATTAACAAACTCTGGAAACATAGGCAAGGGAAGTTTAGAGGATCAAGAAGAAACAAAAGTCGTGCTGACTCATCATCTGGACAGAAGAAGTAGAGCTATGGAAAAGAAGTCATCTACTATGAGTGTAATGATCCAGGTCATTACATGAATGATTATCCAAATCTTAAAGATAAGAAGCCAAAGAAGAACTTCGCCAAAGTCAATAAGGGACTCATGGAAACTTGGGACTACTCTGATTTTGAAGAAGAAGAATATGATGAAGAACAAGCAAATGTTGCACTAGTGGCAACAACAGTTAACGCCGAGGTCTCTGAATAACCAGATGACAAAACACTATCAAAATCAGAATCAGACTCTGACTCTGACTCGAGGTATTATCTAAACTCTCTCCTTGTGAATCAGAGTCTTGTCTTTCAAAAATGCTGGAAAATATCAAGCTCTTCAAAGTAAATACAAGGATCTTAAAAATTCTCATTTAATTACTTCTGAAGCCAAAGATATGCTTGAACATAATAATTCTTCTTTGAATGAAAATTTTTTTTCTTTAAAAAATAGTAACTGTGCCTTAAAAAGCAAAGTTTCTAAACTAGAAGAAGAATTAGTCTCAAATGTCTCTGAATTTTGTTATGTCAATAAGTATGATAGAGCATCCCAACACTTTCTAGCTAAAAGCATAGATAGAAGGAAGATTGCTTCCATGATCTATAAAGTTATAAGAAATGGTAATAAAGGTTAAGGGTGCACAAAATCATTTGAATATGACGAAAGTCAACCTGTAAAACCAAAATCCCTCTATGATCATTTTGTGCCTTATGGCACTGAGCTTGATTGTTCTGAGCTTGTGAAAGCACCTTCACAGGCACAAAAATCTATTTCTAAATCTAAATATCATGTAGAAATTCCACTTGATTATCCTGTTGCACATAAACCCAAGGTTATTAAATACTCTGGGAAAACTAACAAAAGAGGACCCATAAAGTGGGTACCTAAGGATAAGATTATCAATGTTACAGATATCCTTAGTAGCTCAGTTGAAACACCAATCATGGGACCTGAACAATGGTTGCTCGCGACACATGACGGGAAGAAGGCATATGTTCCAAAGTATGGAACTTAAGCCTGGAGGCTTCGTCGGTTTTGAAGGAAACCTGAAGGGTAAAATCATTGGCTCTGGAACTGTTGGTAATGGTAAGCTTCCTTCTATTACTAATGTTCTTTTAGTCGATGGTTTGATGCATAACTTATTGTCTATTAGCCAACTTAGTGACAATAGTTATGATATCATTTTTAATCAAAATTCCTGTAAGGATGTTAGTCAGAAGGATTGCTCAATCCTTTTTAATGGAAAGAGGAAAGATAACATTTACAAGATTAGACTTTCTGATCTTAAGGAACATAATGTCAAATGCTTAATGTCTGTTAATAAGGAGCAATGGTTATGGCATAGACGTTTGGGCCATGTTAGCATGAGAAAGATTTCTCAGCTAAATAAGCTTGAATTAGTCAGGGGCTTACCAAATCTGAAGTTTTCTTCAAACGCTCTTTGTGAAGCATGTCAGAAAGGAAAATTCTCCAAAACTTCCTTCAAAGCGAAAAATTTTGTTTCTACTTCTAGACCATTAGAACTTCTACACATTAATTTGTTTGGACCAGTGAAAACTGCCTCAATTAGTAGAAAGAAGTATGGTTTAGTTATTGTTGATGACTATAGTCGTTGGACATGGGAAAAATTCTTGAAACACAAGGATGAGTCACATTCTGTGTTTTCTACCTTTTGCTCACAAGTGCAAACTGAAAAGGATTGCAAAATTTTCAAAGTCAGAAGTGATCATGGTGGAGAATTTAAGAACAGATACTTTGAAAATATTTTTTATTCCCATGGCATTTTCCATGATTTCTCCTGTCCCAGAACTCCACAACAGAATGGAGTAGTGGAAAGGAAGAATAGGACTTTGCAATAAATGGCTCGTATCATGATCCAAGAAACTGACATGGCTAAGCATTTCTGGGCAGAGGCAGTAAACACAACATGTTATATTCAGAACAAGATTTTTATCAGACTTATTCTGGGTAAGACTCCATATGAACTCTGGAAGAATAGAAAACCCAACATTTCATATTTTCATCCTTTTGGTTGTATATGTTTTATGTTGAACACTAAAGAGAATCGTGGAAAGTTTGACTCCAAAGCTCAAAAATGTTTATTGTTAGGGTACTCTGAATGCTCTAAAGGCTACAAAATCTATAACACAGAAACACGAATTGTTAAAGAATCAATTCATGTCAGATTTGATGATAAGCTTGACCCTGAAAAGTCAAAGCTAGTTGAAACGTTTGCAGATCTGAAGATTACCTTATCAAAATCCAAGGAAGAAGATTATAATGAAGAAGACAAAGATACAGAAACTACAAAATCAAATATAATCTCACCAGAAACAACAAATAATACAACTCATTAGAAGAAAAATAAACTAAGGACTTCTCATTATGAAGAATTGATTCTGGGTAACAAAGATGATATAGTCAGTACTCGTTCATCACTCAAACCTTCTGAGGAAACACTTATGGGTTTAGTATCATTAATAGAGCCAACAACAATTGATGATGCTCTTCAAGAGAATGAGTGGATTTTGGCCATGCAAGAAGAACTGAACCAATTCACCAGAAATGATGTTTGGGATCTTGTTCAGAAATCTAATGGTGTCCACGTCATTGGAATAAAATGGGTATTTAGAAACAAGCTTGATGAGAAAGGTGAGATCGTAAGAAATAAAGCATGACTAGTAGCACAAGGTTATAGTTAGCAAGAAAGGATAGACTATATTGAAACCTTAACACCTGTTTCCAGGTTAGAATTTATTCGCTTATTAGTTTCTTTTTCTGTTAATTATAACATAATTCTTTATCAGATGGATGTAAATAGTGCATTTTTAAATGGATATATTTCTGAAGAAGTGTATGTACACCAACCTTCTGGTTTTGAAAGTTCTGAAAACCCAGATTTTGTTTTCAAACTAAAAAAATTGTTATATAGTTTGAAACAGGCTCCCAAAGCTTGGTATGGAAGGCTAAGTAACTTTCTATTGGAAAATGACTTTACTAGAGGAAAATTGGATACAACACTCTTTTTCAAAACCTTTAAAAATGACATTTTGGTTGTGCAAATTTATGTTGATGATATTATATTTGGTTATGCTAATACTTCCTTGTGCAAGGAATTTTCTAAGTTAATGCAGACTGAATTTGAAATGAGCCTGATGGGAGAACTCAGATTCTTTCTGGGAATTTAGATTGATTAATGCTTAGAAGGAACATACATTCATTAGAGCAAGTATGCAAGATAACTTCTGAAGAAGTTCAATATGTCCGATAGTAAACCAACAAAGACACCTATGCATCCTACATTCATTCTAGATAAAGAAGAAGTAATTAAAAAGGTTTATCATAAGCTCTATCATGGTATGATAAGCTCTCTTCTGGATCTAACTGCTTCTTGTCCAGATATTCTGTTAAGTGTTTGTCTCTGTGCTCGTTTCCAATCAGATCCAAGGGAAACTGACTAAACAGTTGTTAAGAGGATCCTAAGGTATATAAAAGGAAAAACTAACCTTGGCTTGATGTATAAGAAAACATCAGAGTACAAGTGTTGCACCTCAAAATTTGCCCAACATTTCTCTACCTAGCTTATGTTTCATTTCATTCACATTAGCATTATCATCTGCATTTTATTGACATGTATGCAGGAGCTCAAGAGGTATGATTACCAATCAAGGGCTACACAAGAATTTGAAGTTAGCTGGGAGGCTTATTCAGGTGTTCAAGGGTTGATATCCTTGTCAGAGAAGTTAAAAGATCCTCAGAGAGAGTGATTCAAGCCAAGAGGGTGTGTCTCCTAACTTGAGAGTTGTGGGAAGTCATCAGATGATTCTGAATCCATGAAGTTAGAATTGAGGTCTTGAGAGAGCTCATGAGAAGTGTTGAAGATCACTTTGAGGCCTAGACAGGTCATTGTGCAAGAATAAGAAGCCTCAGCCATGATTGGTGCAGCTAGGGTTTGACTGGGTCAACCCTAAGTCAACTAAGGATTTGAAGGAGGTTGAGACCTAATTCAAGAGCCATGTGATCATGGATTGATACATTGATATGTTCTAAGGATGATTCCAATGTTAACTCATCATGATTGAAGAGTTTGAGAAGTTTCAAGCTAGGGTTTCTAAGACTTGACAGTGTAAAATCCCCTAGTTTGACCCCTATCCTCAAGGCAATTTAACTCAAGATAGGATTTTCATATCATCTTGACCCCAAAATGATTGTTGTAGAGCGTGATCTTAGATTTAATTTGAGTACTAGAAGTCCTTGATAGGGTTTATAGAACTCAAGTTATGAGCCAGACAAGTTACAAGTCATCTAAGGTATGTGAATTTGGAGCTTGAAAGTTACCCAACTTGCATGAAACGTTTGCCCTATAAGGATGATTCCTATGAACTTTTGGTCAACATGAATATTGTTCCTTATTCTCTTAGCTTTCTAGAGAGTACTAGAAGTCCTTGATAGGATTTGTAGAACTCAAGTTATGGCTTTGACAAGTCAGGGGTTATTTGGGTATTTGGACATTACAGGTCATTTTGAACCATAAGTCAATTTCACCATCTTGCAAGCCTCAAATGGATTTTTGTTCAACATGAAAGTTGTTCAAAATGATGTTTTTAGCTTGTCTAAGCAACAAGAGTACATTGATGTGGATCATATCAAGCATTGGTGGAAGAAAGTTCATATAAAAGCCATTTTAATGAATTAAGATGGGAAAATTCAAAACAATTGAGAATAAAATGTTTTCAAGTCAAATTTGTAGTCATTTTGAATGTAATTGATGTTTTAGAAAGTTTGGCATTATTACATTTTTGATTTTAAGTGCTTAACATGGCCATTTGGAAGGTTGCTTCACAAATAAGAAACACACCTCACACACTCCATATGTTGAAATCAAAGGAAACAAACCACATCACTACATCCCACAAGGCTTAAGTGTATGGTTTGCAATGAAATTGGAGTATGAGAAAGGCTTGAAGGTGGATATCAACTTTGGAAATTTGGAAGACAAGTGAAAATCAAAAACTCATGAATGGGCCTGGTTTGGGCCTCTAATCCATTGAAACAGAATATAAAAAGGATTTACAACAGAATTGGAAGGTTCTGGTGATCATTTTCGTGGAAGAGCCATTGGAGATAAGTGAAGAAACAAGCTTGAAGTTGAAATCTGATTTTGGAGTTCAAGGGCGAATCAAGATCAATTGAGCATTTCTTTACCTTCATCAAGCATCCTGGAGTGAATCTGCACTTTCTTAGAGGTTGAAGAGTGCAAGAACCATCTCTGTTACAAGCTGAACACAGGTTGGTGAATTTTGCAATTACTCATAATTTAGGCAGTGTTAGATAGCAATTCATATGCGGTTAGGATCAGGATGAAGTGTAGTTGGATTTAGGATGATTAATCGCATGTTTAGAGACAATTTAGGGTGGATTCCATTTTCGGTTGAGATTGTGATTTCACGATTCTTGCGTTGTTAGAACAAATAGATGTTATGGTTGAGTTCCTGGTGAAATTTTGGACAAATTTCATGTAGAGATCGGGGCCATTGGTGGCCTGTAGGTGAAGCTAGGGTTGTACCAGGGTGGCCAGAAAAGCCACCGGCGATGGACCTTGCGCACACATGTTTGCAGATTTGAAAGGTAGGAGAGATAATCCTCACCATTCAGTCATGTTAAAAGTGTGACTTGGTCACTCAATCCAAGAGCTCACGCTGAGCCACGTATACCCTCCCCAAAACGCAGTGTTTTACTTATCAGAATTTGAAGCTTGTGAATCTTCGCTGGGTGAACCAAACACGCATGAGTTCGAGTCCTGGCGTGTGTTATTTTGATTTTTCAGTTTGAAAATTGAAGAGAATACAAGTGAATTGAAGCGCCTGGGCTTAAGGATTGAGTTACTATCCTCACCCCCCGTCTCCAAGCCCAATGTGGATTTACAAGGGATTTGCTTGCTCAACACACCCCTCCCTTGGTTATTTGTTTGAACTGAAGTGATGCTCAGATGGGCCTCACGCCCAGTTGCTATGTGCACCCCCAAGATGATAGGCCCAAGCGAAACTAGTTGGATTGAGTTGCTGAATACACCCTCTATTCATCTTCTCTTTTTATTGGTTTATTATTTTTGTGCATTTCATGTTAGTTTGAAAACAATTCATGAAAAATAGGAAAATAGGTCAATTAATTCCAAGTGTTTTTTCCCTGATTCATGATTGAATCTAGAATTTTATTGAATAAAAATATTAGGAAAATCATGCATTTTCAATTTTTGTGCATTTTTTACATTTTATTTGATAATGAAATGGCCATGGTTGATACCTCTGCTTGATGATTTTAGTGTGAGCACTTGGTGATGAGTTTTGGCTTGATTTTTTGTGTGTGATTAGCTTAGACATGTATGCTCCCATAGTATTTTTCTCACATTTTTGTGATGAAATTAGGTGTGGTTTCTAGATTGAAACTTTAGGTGCTTCCTTTTAGGGTTTAGGTTTAGTACCTTGTAGTTTAGAGTTTATTTCTAGGTCTTATTTGAGGATTTGATCTCTAGAATTAACATGGTAGAGTCATGATTGACGTAGGTTCCCATAGTTATTTTTGTAGGATTTTAAAATTGGTTTTAGTATTTTAGTTAGGATTTAATTTAGTACTAGGTTTTAGGTGATCCTAACTGGCTAACTCAACTAGAATGACTTCTTTAGTTCCCTTAGACTAGGGTGTTGCTTCTCTTTCTCTTGGATGATGATGAAGACTTGTGTGGGCTGCTGTGGAATGCATGGTGGAGCTTGGACTTGAAGATTTCTCTCCCTTTGGTGTAGTTTGTTTAGGGTTAAGGATTAGGTTTTTAGGGAGATCCTTTAGAATAGATTTTCTTCCTTCATGAAACATGGAAGGTGTTGATCACTTCCATTCCTCCCTATGATGTAAGGTCCCATTGTGAAGGCCCCATCCCTCCTTTGGTAGGATTAGTGGCTCCTCACAAATTGGTAGAACCTTTGAGGGTTCCTTTCCTTGATGGTGGAGTGCTTAGAGGTGACCTTTGGTCTTCACTTTGCTTCTCCATATCCCCACCCTACTCTTGTTAGATGAATCTTTCTCCCTTGCTAGAGGATGGAGTTCCTTGATAGAAGATTGAAGATGCTAGAGGTTACACTTCCCCTTTGTTTGGAGACTGCCCTTGGAGCTGAAGCTTGAAGATCAAGAAGAACAAGTTGACACTTGTGAAGAAGATTAAATTGAGGATCAAAGAAAGAGCTGAAGCTTGAAGAAGATGAAGAACAAGTTGATACTTGTGTTTGATGCATTGAAAGCTTGAAAAAGCAAGTTGATACTTGCTATTGAAGATGAGATCCTTGAAGAACAGTTACAGACTGAGGACTGAACTGCTGTCAGAGGATTGCTTTGCTGTGGAGTTGTGGAAGCTATTGATCTGCTTTCTCTCCTGTCTATTTTCTTTCTGTGCAACTGTATTGATGTGACTTGTGTGATTTGCTTGATGCATTATAATAAGTTCATGTTTAGATTCTTTTAAGCTAGGAGCATGATTACACTAGAGGTTTAGTTGCTCCCTCTGCTTGTATTTTTACTGTATGGCTTTGCTTGCGGGTATTCGGTAGAGCCCAGCTCCCTTGCCTATGTGGTTTGTGTTTTGCTTGATGGAATTTTATTTTCTGTATGATTGCAGCTATTCATATCTGGCTTGAGGTTGAGATGAGCTTGTGGAGGCTGATGCCCCACACACATTTCCTCCCTCACTTGCATTGCATGCATTTTACACTCGTTTACTATTTACTGTTTAAGCTGACGCTTTATCTGTTTCTGTTTATCATTGACATGATCCCCTAGGAATCTCACTTCCTTTGATAAGGGAGTGTTGATTAGAACTTTAGGTTGAAACCTATGCATGATAACTTCTAGGAGTTCCCTGTTTCAAACTTCAACTATAGGATGAATCCTTGGCATGATAACATTAGGACTTGATAGTCTCCCCTTAGTTGAGCTTGTTCTCTCTTCTCATCTCAAACAATAGTAAAAAACGTAATAAAAGCAAGTTAGTATAAGCGCGTTACGAGCCTTAAGCTACTTGGGTAGTGATAATTGAGCGGCCTCCTCTCAATCGTCTAGAATGTTTAGTATACGTCCTTTGGACGATATGCGACACATTCGTTCCTAGGTCATAGTCTCTAGTGTTGTACAAACTACAGACAAACATAAAAAACAGTTCTTCCGTAAAAGACATAAAACAAACTTCAAACCTTTTTGCCCCGTGGGCCCATAATTCAAAGGAAGCTTTTCTGAAGAAAAGAGTGTCGTTAACTCCCAGTTCTACCGCAAACGGTAACGCCTAAGTCTCCAAGGGTAGAGCTGCGTACACCAAACTGCTGGAACTGTTTGTTAACCCTACTCGAAAAAACAGATGAATCTGAATTCCCGTAATCCGTATTAGCCCGAACTACGTAAGCTCTGATCTCTCATACCTGTTGAGAGTACGTAGGCACAATACTGATGTATTGGCGAGCCACCTTCACCCGTGGTTAGTCGAACTACGTAGACTCTGATTTCTCATTCTCTGATGAGAATACGTAGGCATAAAGCGCGACGCTTTGCCGAGTCGTTTTGTTTTCTTTTTAAGCCAGCCTTGTTAGGTAGATAGATAAAACCAACCCGTCAGATAAACATAACAAGCATGGATCCCATCGAGTACGATGGACGTGAGGGGTGCTAATACCTTCCCCTTGCGTAACCGACTCCCGAACCCAGACAATGGTTGCGATGACCTTGTCTTATACCTTTTTGTCAGGTTTTTCCGATCGTTTCCTTTCCCGTTCTGAGGGATAAATAACGAAAGGTGGCGACTCTTCTGTTTTGTCGACACCTTATTTTCGCGGTAGCGACAGCTAGGGACTTGATAGTTTCCTGGGATCCAACGTCCCTTACGCGAGTCAGTTTGGGGATCCAACGTCCCCTGCGAGAGTCAATCCTAGCGCTTGTATGATTACTTGTTGGGTTGTGTTCATTTATCACACTTTATTTCCCGCACTTTATTTTCAGTATGATATGATTATCTGTACTGTTGTGGGAGGGGCATTCTGATGAGTGAGAAGCCAAACCCAGGCTTGAGAGCTACATAGTATTAGAGTGGGTTAGTGGAGGACGTGATTGCTTTGCTTGCATCTGTTCCCATGTAATCCGCACTCAGACGAGGTTCTCTTTGATGGCTTCCTATCGGTCCTTTGGACTCGAGGGGTTGTTGGATCTGAGGATTGTCGACTCTGGGAACCGATCATTTGGAATTCAGCTAAGTGAGGCTGCTTCAAGAGATGATGATACCACACCTCCTGGGTATCGTATCATCGTTTCTTGAAAGTCTGTGACGCTGATGACCGCATAGGATGCTGAACCTTTTCTGTGATTAGGTCCATACCTGTGAGCAGGGTCGGGTTATTGCAGGAAACCTTAACCTTCAGACTACCTGGTTTTCTTGACAGTGAATCAGTTTTGTTGGTATCAGAGGTTCTCATTATCAAATATGGTTTTGTTCTTGACAGAGCAGATTTATGGTCTGATATCAGGATTTCTTCTCGTCGGAGATATGTTTGTTCTTGACAGAGCAGTATTGTGGTTTTGTTGATACAGAACCTTCATCTCCTCAACAACACAGTCGTCTTGATCTCCTGCTGTATGATTGCATTTTGTATTGTTTGCATCCTCATTTTCATGTCATTAACGTGTGTCTGTGTTGCAGGTGCATATTTCTCCCCTGGTTCTAGTGATCTTGATCCTCATGGCAGATATGGCATCTCTGAAGAGGACTATGGCTTACAAGCTACCAACACCTGACATCCGAGAATTGCGAGCTTTGATTTCTTTGGATGATAAGACAGTGATGGAGAGTTTCAGACAGAGTTATGGAGATTGCTGAGTATTGTGTATAAGCTTCCTACGTACGAGTTGAATGGCCTCTACACCCTGCTGCAGTTTTATGACCCACAACTCAGATGCTTTGTGTTTCCAGACTATGTCCTCGCCCCGACCTTGGAAGAGTACTCTGACCTGTTGGGGGTGCCTTTGATGAATCAAATGCCTTACTACCATGTGGAGGGTGAACCCAAATTGAGTAAGCTGACTGACGCTCTGCATGTAGATGAGTCTGAATTGGAAGGGATGGTATCCAGAAAGATCGGAGTTCATGGTTTCCCTTTGCCTTTCCTGATGGAAAAAGCCCGAAAGTTTGCCAAGAAGGATCGCTGGGATGTGTTCAATGCCTTCTTAGCCCTCTGTATCTATGGGATCGTGCTATTCCCAAGTCACCCGGACTTCATAAGCATGGATGCTTGCCACATATTTGCCTCGGGGAATCCAGTGCCCACTCTCCTCGGAGACGTCTACCATTCAGTTCACAGCAAGAATGAAAACAGAAAGCGGAAGAACGTGGCATGTTGTGCTCCTTTACTGTATAAGTGGTTTGTTAGCCATCTTCCTAAGTCAGGGCCGTTCATTGATTCTGCTGAGTCTTTGCCTTGGTCTGCGCGTTTGATGGGCTTGACTGCTGACGATATCATCTGGTTTGATAGAGATCTGCTGGGCAAAGATATTGTGTATAGTTGATGTGGCTTCCCGAATGTCCCCTTGGTCGGAAGGAATGGATGTATCAACTATAATCCATCTCTGCTAGTACGACAATTTGGGTATGCACTACGAGGTCCTCCTGAAGAGGAAGAGATACAGGAATCTCTATATCTCATAGGGTCGCTTGAAGGTGACACTTTGATCGAGGTACAGAATGCTTGGAGCAAAATTCACCGGAAGGGGAAAGTCTTGCTAGGAAAAAGCAACAACAAGGCCTTTGATCCGTACGAGACTTGGGTTCGAGAGAGAGCCGCCAAGTTTCTAATGTCGTTTCCTGCAGTGGAACCATTGTGTACTCCCGTGTACAAAGAGCCTACTACAGTTAAGATTCAGAAATTCAACCAGGTACTCCAAGAGAAGGAAGAGCTACAAAAAGCCAACGAAGAGTTGGAGAAAGAGATCGCTCAACTTCGGAAAGAGAAAAATGAAGTCGTTTATACCTGCAAGAAGCAGAATGAGATGATCAACCGTCTAGGCTCTAACCTGACCAAAGAAACTGATGCTAGGGAACATCTGGGATTGGATCTGAAGTCAGTACATGGCGCATTGACAACCAAGAAACAGGACCTGGACAGAGTGTATCGGAAGCTAACCCTATACGAGAGGGTTTGGAGCAGCACCATAGCCAAGTACAAAGAGCGAGAAGAAAAACTGAAGCAGCGAGTAGCCGAGCTAGAAGCTCAGATTATGGTGAAAGACGAGAGTACAGAGGCTGAAGCCTCCCTGCGACATAACGTCCAGTATAGATTGGCTGAGGCCGAGGCGGATTTGCAAGATTCTCAACTGCGAGCTGATGCTAAAAGGAGAAGAGTCGAGAACCATTCTTAAGAAGGTATTTCTAGGAGCATTGTCGAGAACCTCCCAAAGTCCATCAGTCAGAGGGACCTGCTGGCCCATGGTTTGCTTGCTCAGTCAGATCACCCCGCTACAAAGAAGTTGTTAGAAGATCTTCGTGCCCGTGGCCGCACTTGATCTTTCTGTATTTTCTTTGTATGTTTTATGCATTGATATGATGATCACCTCCAAGTCTGTTGGTTGGGATCATGCCTTATTGCTTCAGTTGTATGTGATTGCAGTTGTACGCTACCCGAGCGGGCTTTTCAAATGAATATATAAGGATTTCTTTTCCATGATTGGATCATAGAATTTATTTGTCTCGGAAACTAGGATCGGAGGGAATCTCCCCAAGGCACAGACACACGTTTGCATTTGCATGAAGCATTTGCATAACGAGCACTTTGTCGTTTTTCTAACCCTTTGTGTATGCAGGTTGTTCCAGGATTGATTGAAGACCGATCCACCGCTATCCGACCAGAGCGAATCAAGCTAGAGCAATGGAACAAGTGCAGACTGACGTCCAGAAACTCCGAGAAAGGATGGACTGCTTCATGGAGCTCATGCAAGTGGTTGCCAACGGCCAAGACCAGCTCAGAACTTTGGTCCAGCCTCTGATCTCAAGGGTTGACAGCAACGGTGTACTCCAAGGTGGGAGTATTCCAACCCCTCCACCTGTTGAAACTCCTCAGGGTGGCATCCCAGTGACCAGGGGGAATGGAAGTGGTAACAGAAATGTGATCACTAACATCGGGCTCAATGGTAATACGACTGGCGTCGGTAATGGAAGCTTTGAAGCTAATGGCAACACTGGACTAGGCAACGGCAACACAGGTGCTGGGAACCTGTATGGGCCTCAGCCATGGCTAGAAGATTGTCAAGAAGATTTGTTCTCACAGAGGAGTGCCGAAGGAGAACTGACTGTTGAAGTACGTCTGAGGTTTAAGGCACTCGAGGACAAAATGAGGAATTTCGAGAACCTGAACACTATGGGGGTCGACATGACTAAATTGGGATTGATTTCTGATTTCAAGGTGCCTCCCAAATTCAAGGTACCCGACTTTGAGAAGTACAAGGGCACCACTTGCCCTCGTGTCCACTTAAGGTCATACTACCGAAAGATGTCCGCTCACTCTGAAGACGAGAAGCTGCTGATGCACTTCTTTCAGGATAGCTTGTCCGGGCCATCCTTGGAATGGTACATGAGTTTGGAACCCACCAGTGTGCGCACATGGAAAGAACTTGCTGAGGCCTTCGTGCACCATTATCAGTATAACAGTGACTTGGCTCCGAACCAGGTTCAGCTGCAGAACTTGTCAAAGAGGAACAACGAGGGATTCAAAGAATACGCCCAGCGATGGCGTGAATTAGCAGCTAGAGTTCAGCCGCCGATGGTTGAACGAGAGCTTGTTGAAATGTTTGTAGCCACTCTCCCAGGGGTTTATTACGAGAAATTGGTCAGCGGTATGTCAGGGAGTTTCTCATATCTCATCATTACTGGGGAGCACGTTGAAAATGGGATCAAATTGGGAAAGATTCAAGGTGGTGATCTATCCTCAGTCGGAGGAGGAAAGAAACTGTACAGTAGCAAAAGGCGTGAAGGAGAGACGAGCGTCATGTCTAACGCTCGAAGGAAAGCTAGGGCCAGCACCAGCAGGTGGCTAGCATAACCATCCCTGCTGTCCAACAACCCCAGCCACAACAACAGTAGCCAAATCAGCCAGGGCACCGAAAGTATCAGAACCGGTCACCTCTATCAAGTTGTCACCTTGAGACACCGCCCATGTCTTATGCATAACTATTACAAACTTTGATTCAGTTACAGCTAGTCCAGAAGAGAACCCTGGCTCCCTTGACAGGGGCACCTCCGCAGGGTTATGATGCGAATGCAACATGTGATTTTCACTCGGGGGCACCCGGCCACACGATAGAAAACTGCAAAGCCTTCAAGCACAAGGTGCAAGATATGGTGGACGCTAAGATCATCAATTTCTCCGATAATGTGCCGAATGTCACAAAGAACCCTATGCCAAATCATAGGGGAGGTGGGGTGAATGCCATTATTGAAGAAGAGAACTTAGATTTGTTGACTGATGTCAAGGATCTGAAGACACCGCTTAGCTTCGTTAAAGCCAAGCTGATGAAGAGAGGCTTCTTTCCGGGCTGTGGAGAATTGTGTATGGGCTGTACAACTCGTCCCGATGGATGTGAACAGTTGATAGAGGGGATTCAGGGTCTGATGACCGAAGGAATCTTGCAGTTTAGCCGAAGGGCCGACTGTGGATCTGGAGAGGTAATGCTGAAGCAGGATGATGAGGTTGCCACCATCACCATCCCTCGCCAGACGATAACCATTTCTGCACTCAGGCCGCCCATAATTACCATCACCAAAGCTGGGCCGATACCTTTTGAAAGCACCAATGTTGTCCCATGGCACTATGGGGCAGACGTCTACTGTAACGGACATAAGTTAGAACTGGAACCATCTGGGCAGTCTGTGGATAACCTAGTGGGAATTGGCGGAATCACGCGCAGCGGAAGAGTATTTGCTCCACCTGAGATTGTGGTGGACAAAGCAGACAAAGCTGAGGAAACTGATAAGTGAAAGAGTAAAGTCATTGAGGAAACCCCTCGTGGGGTAGAGAAGGACTTACTTGTAAAGGATGCTGAAAAGTTCATGAGGTTGATCAAGAAGAGTGATTACAAGATCATTGACCATCTTCATCAAACGCCCTCAAAAATTTCCATCCTGAATTTGTTGCTGTGTTCGGAGTCACATCGCAACGCGCTGTTAAAGGTCTTGAATGTCACGTATGTACCGTAGGAGATCTCGGTCAACCAGTTGGAAGGGGTAGTAGCCCACGTAAATGCTGGAAACGGGTTAGGGTTCACTGACCTAGAGCTGACGCCGAAGGGAAGAAACCACAACAGCGCCCTGCATATCTCGATAGAGTGTAGGGGAACGATTATGTCACATGTGTTGGTAGACACTGGATCATCGTTCAATGTTCTTCCGAAGAGGGCATTGATGAAGTTAGATACTCGCGGATTGATTTGCACACCCAGTGATCTGGTTGTGAAGGCTTTCGATGGAACCAAGCGTCATGTCTTTGGAGAGGTAACCCTGCCAATCCAAGTTGGGCCAGAAACTTTCGACGCAGTCTTCTACATCATGGACATCATGCATGCCTACAGTTGTCTCTTAGGCCGACCATGGATCCATTCTGCTGGCGCCGTGACCTCCACGTTGCACCAGAAACTCAAGTATGCTATCGGAGGCAGCATCGTGACTGTATGTGGCGAGGAAGACATAATGGTGAGCCATTTGTCGTCCTTCAAATATGTTGAGATGGATGGGGAAATCCACGAAACCCTATGTCAGGCGTTCAAAGCCGTTAAGGTCAAGGGCGTGGCTCCATTAATGACTGAAAAACCAGAGATGACTCTCTCTTCCTTCAAGGAAGCCCAGGCCGTTGTTCAAGCCGGATCTACCCCAGGCTGGGGGCAGGTTCTAGAAATACCTAACAAACAGGACAAGTGTGGGTTGGGATACTCTCCTACGGCTGAAGCCTCCTCTTCCTACAATGCATCGTGAGGTAAAGGGCCAATCCAGTTTACCAGTGACGGGGTGATATTTGAAAGTGTCAACACAGTGTCGGAGGACGGCGAAGACAGCGATTGCGACTTGGATTCCTGGATCCAGCTAAGCAAACCAGGCCAGAGCCTCAACAACTGGTCCATCAGGGATACCATCCAAGTGACAGGCAAAGAGATCCACATCGCAGACGACCTCGACTCTGGACCTTCTACGCCTCACTTCGACTTCGATTGCCCGATCTATCAAGCCGAAGAAGAGATTGATGAAGACGAAGACCTTCCCGAAGAGTTGGATGATAACACGAAATCGTATATATATTTTGATGCATAATTCAACTAAAGTTTAACTGTTTTCGACCCGATTTCGGGTTATTTCCGTGTTACTCGTCTGATGTTTTGCAGGTATTTGATGATCATGTCTAAACAAGGCAATATGAAGAAAAGAAGTAATCTCAGATGAAATATGGACGAAAACCGGGTGAAAACATCATGAAAAGCGTAGAATGCTGATTTTGCTACTGTGACGACCGTCACAGCTCCATGACGACCGTCACACGGGTGACGACCGTCACACATTGTGACGACCGTCATGCAGGAAAAAACGCCTCACTTCAAATGCACGTAAAAGAAGTAGTTCCAAGTCCCAAATAGTGGACCACTACTCCCTGATAATTCTGCCTCAAAGTCCACCTTCTTCAAGTTATAACCGTTAGAATTCCATTTCTATAAAAGGGGGAGAAGGGGGACTCAGAAAGGGAGCCGCATTCAGACAACGAAGTGCTGCCAATTTATTTTCAGAGCAACCTTTCCAGTTTTTAATATTCTTATTTGTTTCTCTTTTCTTTTTCTGCATTCCTTTCATTCCTTCTGTAATTCTTATTTCCGTTGTACGATCAATTGGCACAAAGACCAGAATCCTGCCAACATTTGTGGAGGATCTGCCCAAAGGTCAATTGGAACATTTACAGGTTTCTCATTTCAATCGTAATTCCAGTTTTTATTATGATGTATGCTATTATTTATTGTTTTCATTTATGTTTTACCTTTCCCAAATCCATGTCTGGCTAAAATAAAGTAATCGATATGTAGTAATAATTCGAAAGGGATTTGATAATAACCGGTTGAAAACTATCTTTTTCAAAAGTTGTTTATGGTCTGAGTGTTTAAAATTAATTTACTGAATAAACTTCGTCGCGAAAGCAAGAACTTATTTAAAAGTAGTTTTGCCACGAAAGTGGGAAATTAATTAAGGTACGAACCAACAAGCGAAAGTTGCGGCAAGACCAGATAGTAAACACTAGTCATTCATTT
Source organism: Lathyrus sativus (assembly GCA_963859935.3). Lineage (NCBI taxonomy): Eukaryota > Viridiplantae > Streptophyta > Magnoliopsida > Fabales > Fabaceae > Lathyrus > Lathyrus sativus. The sequence goes on from OZ012735.1 coordinate 267,096,224, forward strand.
TAATAACAGCGAAAGCACTTTAAAATGAATTAGAACTTAGAGATTTCCAAAAAATAATTTTAACCCCGAATGGGACACGAAAGTGTATGTTTGGCCCTTAGAATTATGATTAGCGTCAATAACCATCGTGAGGCGAGAGTCTTCAGATCACCATTTTCTGCTTAAATAAACTCTGAAAAATAATTCGTATACCGGTAACTTGTCAAATCCCCGAAGAACATAAATACTGCATATCGATTCAATTAATTATACTTTAATTAACATTCTTAGTTCCCTTTAGTGAAAATCTTATTCCCTCAAACATTATCTACCTAGCTAAACATAGTAACTCCCGAGAACACTAGTTTGATTATGAGTCCCTGTGGGATCGATATCTATTATTACTACGCGATAGACTGTGCACTTGCAGTTAGGTTGTATTAGACATAGAAAGTCGCGATCAAGTTTTTGGCGCCGTTGCCGGGGACCCATTTAGTCAATAGTGTAACCTTCTGTTACGCCGTATAGACTAGGTTAACAATTTCATTTTTCCTTTACTAGTGTTGTCGATTGTATGCCAAGTGATTGCCCGCAAGGCGATATCTTGAAACCTTCAGTCGCAGAACTAGAACGCTTCTTACATCTAAGAAGCCGAATCATTGAGTACCAACTCAAACATAACATTCCCGATCCTCTCACTCCCATTCCCAAATCCGAAGAAGAATCAAACATGGCTGAAGGACCTCCAAACAAACTGCTGAAGGCATACGCTACACCCTCTCAGATGGAGCCTAGAAGTAGCATTGCTGCCCCAACTATTACTCGAAATGATTTTGAGCTGAAACCATCATTGCTGTCAGCTGTACAACAAAACCAATTCTCATGAAACGCAACTGAGAATCCGAACGAACATCTAACGAAGTTTGTACAATACGCAGACACGGTGAAAGCAAATAGAGTAACTCCAGACGCGATAAGACTTCGTCTTTTCCCATTCTCTCTTAGAGACAGAGCGTGGACATGGTTACAATCCTTACCATCCAACTCCGTTACGACGTGGGAACAATTGAAGAACGTCTTCTTAGCGAGATATTTTCCGCCAAGCAAAACTGCTATGCTTAGAGCTCAAATCAACGGATTTCGACAAAAAGATACTGAATCTCTTTACGAAGCATGGGAACGATTCAAAGATATGATGAGAACATGTCCTCACCACGGTCTAGAAGACTGGGTGACAATCCATACTTTTTATAATGGGCTTTTATACAATACCAGGTTGACAATAGACGCCGCCGCGGGCGGTGCACTTATGGATAAGCCATACGACGAAGCCTATCAACTAATCGAAAACATGTCTCAGAACCACTGCCAATGGGGAGGTGAACGCACTCCAACAGAGAAAACCACAGCGAAAGGTGGGATGTACGAGATCAGCAGCTTTGAAAAGTTCAACGCTAAAGTAGATGCTCTAGCACAGAAGATTGATAGTCTGACCGTTAACCCCACTGCAACCGTCGCTGCCGTAACTCCAAATTGCGAGTTATGCGGAAGCACCACTCATAATGCGCCCGAATGCCCATTGCTAGCCGGAATCCCACCAGACCAAGTAAATTATACTCAAGGAAACCCTTACGCAAATACTTACAACCCAGGTTGGCGAAATCATCCAAACTTTTCTTACAAAAGCGAAAATGCATTGCAAATGCCTACTGCTCCACCAGGATATCAGAAACCAGCTGTTGCTCAGACTGCACCTAGAAAATCAAACCTCGAGTTGATGATGGAAAAATTCATAGCTACTCAAGCTCAAACAAACAAAGAATTCCTGAATCAAAACATACACACTAGCGAGCAAATTAAACAGTTGACCGGAAAAGTAGACGCTTTAGCCACCCACAACAAAATGTTAGAAACACAGATATCACAAGTGGCTCAACAACAAGCCTCTGCTACCGCACCCGCTGACACATTTCCTGGACAACCCGAACTGAATCCAAAAGGTCAAGCAAATGCTGTAATACTAAGAAGTGGAAAAGAATTGGACGAACCGATCGATCCGAGGACCGAAAACTCAGCCATGCAACAAAAACCAACTGAACAAGCAGAAAAGGAATCCGAGTTAGAGAAAAAGGAAGACCACGAGAAGGAGGATACCGCAAGTGAAAAAACTCAAGCACCTCCAGCGCCATATAAACCACCTATTCCCTATCCTCAAAGATTAATAAACCCCAAAACTTCAGGACAGTTTAAGAAATTTGTAGAGCTCCTTAAACAGCTGAATATTACTATTCCTTTTACAGAAGCGATAACTCAAATGTCGTCATACGCTGAATTTCTCAAAGAAATCCTGTCGAATAAGAGAAAGATCGAGGATAACGAAACAGTTACACTTACTGCAGAGTGTAGCGCTATTATTCAAAACCGCATGCCTCCTAAATTAAAAGACCCAAGTAGTTTCTCCATACCCTGCGGCATAGGAAAGTTCGTAATAGACAAAGCTCTATGCGATTTAGGAGCCATTATCAGTGTTATGCCTTTATCTATATGCAAAAGGCTGAATATGGGAGACCTCAGACCAACCAAAATGTCCGTACAATTAGCTGACCGATCAGTAAAATACCCCGTCGGAATACTGGAAAACGTTCCAGTACGCATAGGACAATTCTACATCCCAACCGACTTCATAATCATGGACATCAAGGAGAACACTGTCACCCCAATTATTCTAGGAAGACCATTCCTAGCTACAGCCGAAGCTATTATAGACATGAAGAAAGGAAGGCTAACATTCGAAGTAGGAGAAGAAAAGATAGATTTCATTCTCACCAAGTTCTTACAAGCACCAGCCATAGACGATACCTGCTATTTAGTAGACGAAATTGACGAATGTATAAGAGAACTTTAAAATGAAGAGACCACGTATTCAGAAATAATAAAGATTCAAATACCCGATATTTCTGAAGACGATGATTGGCGTAAACCGTATAAAGACGACAGCCTAAGCGAAAGCTTAGCACTGACCCCAAACCATATGCCAGGTCCGAAGAACCCATCTTTAGAACTTAAAACATTACCCAAAAACCTTAGATATGAATTTCTAGACGATGAACTAAAAAGACCAGTGATAGTCAACGCCGACTTAGGACAACCAGAAACCGAAAAGCTATTAGAAGTCCTAAAGAAGTACCCCACCGCGTTAGGCTATAACATAAGCGATCTAAAAGGTATAAGCCCTTCGATCTGTATGCATCGAATTACAATAGAGGAAGACTCTAAAACCTCTAGAGAGCATAAGAGAAGACTGAACCCCATCCTAAGCACTGTAGTTAGAGATGAAGTAAAGAAATTGCTAGATGCAGGAATCATCTATCCAATCTCCGATAGTGAATGGGTTAGCCCAGTTCACGTCGTACCCAAGAAAGGAGGAGTAACAGTAGTTAAAAACGAAAAAGGCGAATCAATAACAAAAAGAGTCGTGACTGGAAGTAGGATGTGTATTGATTATAGAAAGCTTAACAAAGCCACACGAAAAGATCATTTCCCGTTACCCTTCATAGACCAAATGTTGGAAAGATTAGCCAAACATTCATATTTCTGCTATCTAGATGGTTATTCAGGATTTTTCCAAATTCCCATTCATCCGGATGACCAAGAAAAGACTACATTTACCTGTCCTTATGGTACTTTTGCTTACCGCTGAATGCCGTTCGGACTCTGTAATGCTCTAGCAACCTTCCAAAGATGCATGATGGCAATCTTCACAGATTTCATAGACGACATCATGGAAGTATTTATGGACGATTTCTCGGTATGTGGACAAAGTTTCGAAGGATGCCTACAAAACTTAGAAATGGTATTAGAACGTTGTGTAAAAGTGAACCTCGTCCTAAATTGGGAAAAATGCCATTTTATGGTCCGACAAGGAATAGTTCTAGGACATGTCATATCAAATAAAGGAATTGAGGTCGACAAAGCTAAAATAGAGATTATAAAAGATCTCCAACCTCCAAAATTCGTACGAGAAATATGGAGTTTTCTAGGACATGCCGGTTTCTACCGAAGATTTATAAAAGATTTTTCAAAAATCACAAAACCTTTGACCGGCCTGTTGATGAAAGATGCTGAGTTCGTCTTCGACGACGACTGTCTAAAAGCATTCGAAACATTAAAATCAGCCCTTATCACCGCACCGATTATGCAACCACCCGATTGGCGATTACCGTTCGAAATCATGTGCGATGCGAGTGATTATGCCGTAGGCGCAGTTCTAGGACAAAGGAAGGACAAGAAACTCCATGCCATCTACTATGCCAGTAGAACCTTAGATCCTGCCCAAATGAACTACGCTACCATAGAAAAGGAACTTCTAGCAGTTATATTTGCGCTTGACAAATTCCGTTCTTACTTAGTAGGAGCAAAAATTATCATATACACAGATCACGCTACCATAAGATACCTAATAAGCAAAAAGGATGCCAAACCAAGACTATTGAGATGGATCCTATTATTACAAGAGTTTGACTTAGAAGTCAAAGATAAGAAAGGAACCGAGAACGTTGTTGCAGATCACTTATCCCAAATAGAAGGCATCAGACACGAACCAGTACCAATAAACGACGATTTCCCGTACGAACGTCTGATAGCCAAATTAGAAAGTGACATACCCAACTCAATCTCGGAAGATCCAGAATTCGAAAAAGCTGTAGAAGCCGTCTATGCCCAAGTCACATTACCTTGGTATGCTGACATCGTTAATTACCTCGCTACAGGCATGCTTCCACCGGATCTCACTTATCAATAAAAGAAGAAATTCTTCCACGATCTGAAACACTATTATTGGGACGAACCTCTACTCTTCAAGAGAGGGGCCGACAACATATACCGTCGCTGTGTCCCAGAGGAAGAAATAGAAAATATCATTTCCCAATGCCATTCAGCACCATATGGTGGTCATGCTAGTACATCCAAGACGTGCGCTAAGATTCTCCAAGCCGGCTTATTCTGGCCTAACCTCTGGAAAGACGTTCACATCGCTGTGCTAAAATGTGATCGATGCCAACGAACTGGCAACATCTCACGACGCGATGAAATGCCTCAGAAAGGAATCTTAGAGGTAGAAATCTTTGATGTATGGGGAATAGATTTCATGGGACCATTCCCACCTTCTTTTGGTAATAACTACATACTCGTCGCTGTAGACTATGTGTCTAAATGGATAGAAGCCATTGCTGCTCCAACAAACGACGCACGAGTAGTAATCAAACTCTTCAAAAACACAATCTTTCCTAGATTCGGTGTACCCAGACTCGTCATTAGTGACGGCGGATCTCACTTCATATCGCGAATATTTGATAAACTTCTTTCTAAATATGGAGTCTGACACCGAGTAGCTACACCTTATCATCCGCAAACTAGCGGACAAGTAGAGGTCTCGAACAGGGAAATAAAACAGATATTGGAAAAGACTGTCGCTACCTCAAGGAAAGATTGATCATCAAAGCTACAAGAAGCTTTATGGGCTTATAGGACCGCTTTTAAGACACCAATAGGTACTACACCCTACAAATTAGTTTACAGTAAATCCTGCCATCTCCCTGTAGAATTAGAGCATAAGGCCTTCTGGGCCATTAAGACACTCAATTTCAACTACACCGAGGCAGGAGAAAAGCGAATCTTGAACTTACACGAATTGGAAGAACTTTGATTAGACGCTTACGAAAATGCCCGTATCTACAAAGAACGAACTAAAAAGTGGCATGATAAACGTTCAGTCAAGAAACAATTCAGTGTGGGAGACATCGTATTGATATTTAATTCAAGATTAAAACTCTTCCTAGGTAAACTAAAATCTAGGTGGTCTGGACCTTATGAAGTGACTAAAATACTTCAGAGTGGAGCTGTTGAAATTACTGATAAGACGAATGCACCGTTTATCGTAAACGGGCAACGTCTAAAACATTATAATAAGAACGAAAACAGCCCTCAAGTCGGCAGTATAGCATTGCTTGAGCTTCCAGCTCAACCACCCGAATAGCTTATCACCAAGCTATCGTCAGGCTTTAGACGTTAAAAACAGCGCTTACTGGGAGGCAACCCAACTTTTCCCGCATTTTTCCTCGTTACTGTATTTCATTTTTATTTTTAAAATTTTACTTTGAAAATTTAACAAAAATTCTAAACTTATAATTACTACTACTTTTTACTTTCGTTTGTTTTCATATTTCTATTTTTATTTTTCTCTTTTTGTCTTTTGTTTTTACCGCTTTTTGTTTTTAAAAATCCTGACTTCAAACTTCTGTTTTAAACCTTTCAGGATTTTAAAAGTCTTCAAAACATTCCTTCTGTTTTCTCCGACCTACCTGCGAGTATGGCCGAGTACGACTTCACAAAGGTTCATTTTCGAGGACTAGCTCAAAAGGCAAGATTTGCAGCACTAACTGAAAGAGAAATCGCCTTAACGTTGTATTATGATAAGTCTACCATGGATAAACTAGGAATCACGGATAGCATTCAATACCTGTTCAATCAACTGGGTTGGGAGAACACTGCTTTGAAAACTCATTTTGCTACCTATAAGGACCTCACCTACGGATTCCTTAGTTCCTTCAGGTACCTACCCAACTATGGTTTTGGATCCAACACAGAGCTGATTACCTTTCGAATGTTTGGAATGGACCAAACCCATAGTCGGATGTCACTAGCTAACCTCCTAGGATTTCCTAGCGGACCGCATGTGTTCATCAGTGCAGAAGATGACGATATTGATTTTGAACTCGACCAATTCTGGGGTAGAATCACAGGCGACTATCACCCTGAACCAGACAGAATGTATAATGATGATATTCATAACCCAGCTTTCAGATACTTCCATTAGATACTAGCTCACACCCTTTTCGGGAAAGAAGAAAATATTACCACAGTATCTAAAGAGGAGTTATTCATCATGTTCTATGCTTCCCAGGGATGTACAGTAAATGTAGTGCCTTTCATGATGAGATCTTTCAGACGCCTCACTCAGGAACCACAGTCACCTATTCTTATAGGAGGCCTCGTGACAATGATTGCCCACGAGCTTGGCCTTAGATTCCACTTAAATGCAAGCACTCGTTTTGGCACCATCCGACCCATGAATATACAGTTCTGCTTTAACAGGCGCATTTTAGGAACTATGGGACCTGGACCTTATGAGTACCTCATCAACGAAAAACCTGTCCAGCTATTCACACTGCCTAATCATCAGATGACAAGTATCCACAACAAGGACAACTGGCTTTATGAATTGGATGAGCCTATGGGACCTCCTTCACCTCAGTCAACACCACAGAACTATATGTACGACAGTGACCACATCTCTGAGGCACACGACTATATGTACTATGAGGATGCTGTATCAGAAGCTAAAGTAGACCCTACGACTCCTCCGCACTACAACACCTATCCCGAGCCTATCCTTGAGGAGACCACCGACAAAATGGATACTGTTCTACTCCGATTGGACAACGTTAATGCAGCTCTGACTACTGTAAAAGATGACATCGCAGGCATACACAGCGAACTGGTAGTCTTCATGGACTTAGTCTGTGACCAGCTCGACTACTACACACGGAAGTTCGATGAGTTGAAGCCACGAAAAGACTAGATACTAGTTTTAGCATTAGATTTAGTTTAGTTTAGTTTTTTCTACTTTCCATCCGTTTTCAATTGTTTTGATTTTTGCATTGTTAATTTCTTTATGTACTACATACAATCATTCCAATTTCTTGTTATTTCAATTATAGTCTTTATTCAATTATTCTGTTTTTACGTTATTCTTTGTTTATTGGCTGCTATAATACATTGCCATATCAATACTAGGCCTAAAAGTCACTGCAAGAACACCCTCAGAGCAAAATTCTGCGTTCTGCAGATTTTGCTGCTGTGACGACCGTCACAGGATCCTGACGAGCGTCACGCGGGTGACGACCGTCACGAACCCAAAACTGCTATCTGATATAACAGGGGTTGCGTTTTCTTTCCCACTCACCTCCTTTCAACTTCCAATCATCAGAACTCCCTCCCCACTCCAATTTTTCGTTTCCCCCACATTGCACCATATATTTCAACTCCCATCTCAACTTCCTACCACACTTCTGTCATTTTTTCCCACTTCGCAGAACCACCCCAATCCTTAGAACCACCTCAATCTTCCAACAATGGCGAGAAATACTGAAACCCCAGACATCAGCAACATTGTGTTCAGCGATGGTGACTCGGGCGAGAGACAGCGGGCCAACTACATCGCATTCCATCAACAATCGCTCCAGCCGACTCACTATCCACATATTCCATCGCTCACGGAGCTCGGACTCCTTGAAGGCGTCACTTGGATGCTTCAAAGAGCCGGCATCTGGAACCTATGCACCAATCCACTGCCGACATACGAACAACTAACTCTCGAGTTCCTGAGTTTGTTTACCTACGTCACTTCCAGCGGCGACCTCAGCCAACACTCCGGTGCCGCATCCTTCCGGATGTTTGGCACAAACTATCAGGTGAACCAGAACCAGATTGCCGCCATCTTACAACTCCCTCGAGGCGACAATGCTCACCGCCACCTCACCGATCAGTTCCAGCACGAAGCCTTCGCGCTCTGGTACCAGTTGACCGGTATCAATACCGATGGTTGGGACTCTCTGCACGCAACGCATATCCATAACCCGACCATCCGGTACTTCCACCGAGCATTGAGCAACACAATCTTCACCAAGGACAGCAACCATAAGGTGAACTCGAAAGAGCTCTTCTTCCTCCACTGCGTCTTCAACAACGAGCCTATCAACGTTGCTCTGTTCCTCCTGGCCCACATTCAGGCCAACAGTAACCGTGGCTCCAAGCCATTTTACTTTGGCGGGATTGTCACTACCATTGCACTTGGGCTGAACCTCGGCGACCGCATCGTAGCCTCCTCCTTCCGAAGGTACATCCTCTCGCCGCCGCCGCTATCGTCCAGTGCCCGACTACTCAGAAGAGGACCTCCGCTGCTCTCTCGACCAGCAGGCCCAGATACTCGCTATGATGCAGCAGCAGAATCAGCGAGCAGAGTAGTTCGAAGCTTGGCATTGGACCCAAATGCAACAACTTCAAACCAGCCAAGCAACCATTACAGAGAACCTGGCGAATCTGACCTTGCAGGTCGAAGGACTCCGTGACTATGTCTACCACACCGGAGCTATGAGTTTTGAGGACCGAGTCGCCCGGGTCAGAGCCAGAGGACGAGAGCGCGGACGTGACCGAGGCAGCGGACGTGATTAGTTATCATTTTCCTTATTTGTTTACTATATTTTCAGTTTATTTGTACTTTCATTTCCGTTGTATCTCCCTATTGCATTCTTTCAAATCAGTGGGGACTCTGATTGAGATAGTGTGGGAGCGGAGCGTTTATTTCCATTCCATTGTACTTTGACTTTCGTAATTTCTATTTAAACATTTTCTATTTTTAGCAAATAAAGCTCGTTTATATATCCTTTTTCCGTTACGCAAACATCCCCACGTTATTCGACGTAAACAACAAATTTTTTCGTTAGTTCCTCAAAAGCAAAAGCATCACGGGAATGCACCCGAGTTCAAACCAAGTTTCGAAACTCCGAGGAGACGACAATTCTAATAAAACCAATACCATCCTGACACCCTAGATCTCCAGTTTATGCGAGTCGGTTTCACTACCTACGTGTACCAAAGTCTCAAGTGTCTACGCAAACTCATCCCCAAGTAGTTTATACTAGCAGTCAGCACCATCCTAAAACACTTCTAAGCGAGCGACCAATGCAAATAAGTGTATGATCTCCAAAAAGATGAAAAATCATGAAAAGAAAGTTAGATAGCCAAAAATATAAGACACGTTTCCTTCTAAGTTAGGTGCTCCTCACCCGAGCATTTAGCCCAACGACACGAAAACTCATTGAAAAATCAATGATATAAGCTTATGATCAATGAAGAAGATCAAAACAGAAATGAGATCATATTCACTAACAGATCGATTTGCCATGAAAGTGTATGGACAACGGGCTTAATGTGATTGTGCTAGAACAAACAGGGTGAACTTGCCGCGAGGACCTCGACACCAAGCTACAGTAGCATGACTGGGACCGATTTGCATAAGAAGGAGACCTCCGAAGACTTGTAGTCCAGTGTCGTCATGGCACTCGTTTTGTTTTTACTAAGAATCCCAGTTTTTCCCAACTTTGCGAACGAAGAAGCTGCCTCGTGCTTACCGACTTTTTCCTGTTTTACTTGAGGACAAGCAAAGATTCAAGCTTAGGGGAGTTTGATAACACGAAATCGTATATATATTTTGATGCATAATTCAACTAAAGTTTAACTATTTTCGACCCGATTTCGGGTTATTTCCGTGTTATTCGTTTGATGTTTTGCAGGTATTTGATGATCATGTCTAAACAAGGCAATATGAAGAAAAGAAGCAATCTCAGATGAAATATGGACGAAAACCGGGTGAAAACATCATGAAAAGCGTAGAATGCTGATTTTGCTGCTGTGACGACTGTCACAGCTCCATGACGACCGTCACACGGGTGACGGCCGTCACACGGGTGACGGCCGTCACACGGGTGACAACCGTCACACATTGTGACGATCGTCATGCAGGCAAAAACGCCCCACTTCAAATGCACGTAAAAGAAGCAGTTCCAAGTCCCAAATAGTGGACCACTACTCCCTGATAATTCTGCCTCAAAGTCCACCTTCTTCAAGTTATAACCGTTAGAATTTCATTTCTATAAAAGGGGGAGAAGGGGGACTCAGAAAGGGAGCCGCATTCAGACAACGAAGTGCTGCCAATTTATTTTCAGAGCAACCTTTCCAGTTTTTAATATTCTTATTTGTTTCTCTTTTCTTTTTCTGCATTCCTTTCATTCCTTCTGTAATTCTTATTTCCGTTGTACGATCAATTGACACAAAGACCAGAATCCTGCCAACATTTGTGGAGGATCTGCCCAAAGGTCAATTGGAACATTTACAGGTTTCTCATTTCAATCGTAATTCCAGTTTTTATTATGATGTATGCTATTATTTATTGTTTTCATTTATGTTTTACCTTTCCCAAATCCATGTCTGGCTAAAATAAAGTAATCGATATGTAGTAATAATTCGAAAGGGATTTGATAATAACCGGTTGAAAACTGTCTTTTTCAAAAGTTGTTTATGGTCTGAGTGTTTAAAATTAATTTACTGAATAAACTTCGTCGCGAAAGCAAGAACTTATTTAAAAGTAGTTTTGCCACGAAAGTGGGAAATTAATTAAGGTACGAACCAACAAGCGAAAGCTGCGGCAAGACCAGATAGTAAACACTAGTCATTCATTTTAATAACAGCGAAAGCACTTTAAAATGAATTAGAACTTAGAGATTTCCAAAAAATAATTTTAACCCCGAATGGGACACGAAAGCGTACGTTTGGCCCTTGGAATTATGATTAGCGTCAATAACCATCGTGAGGCGAGAGTCTTCAGATCACCATTTTCTGCTTAAATAAACTCTGAAAAATATTTCGTATACCGGTAACTTGTCAAATCCCCGAAGAACATAAATACTGCATATCGATTCAATTAATTATACTTTAATTAACATTCTTAGTTCCCTTTAGTGACAATCTTATTCCCTCAAACATTATCTACCTAGCTAAACATAGTAACTCCCGAGAACACTAGTTTGATTATGAGTCCCTGTGGGATCGATATCTATTATTACTACGCGATAGACTGTTGTCATACCCCAAATTTGTCCTACCTTTTGAGATTTCCTTATACCAAGTGGTTATGTGGATTTGTAACCTTTCTGTGCATTCACTTATAAGGCATGAATTAATTTCGAGTTCGAGTCATGGTGCAAGGTGATCTACTTTGTCTCAATTGGTTCAATTGTTTTCTATAAGATGTGATTGGATGGGTTGTTTCGAGCTTTGTGGATTTACAGCTAAGTTAATGTTAAGATACAAGACTGGAATCTTTTCACGTTTCAGGTTATATTGAAATTTTCTTCAGAGAGCTCATGGCGTGATCAATACGTGTTTAAAAGGGGTCTTTAGTTTTGTTTATTATTTCAAGCCCATTTACAAAGCATCATGGGAGCATTCCAATTATTCTTTAAGTCTTTGGTTATTAAGTTGAGGCAATAACCTCAAGTCGCTAATCAAGGCCGACATGTTACGACGAGGGGCTCATGTTATTAAAAGAATAGTAATGCAAGCAAAACGAAAAAGTATAGAAGTGTGTTTCAAGCCAAATTAATGGAAGATTATGCTCATGGAAAATTATGTTCATCACAAGAAACATGAAGAATTGTTAAACTCTAAAGTCAAAGCCCATGTCTCTTTACAATTATTGGAAACAATGCAATTTAAAATACAAAAAAAGCTCTCTCGGTATAATTTGCAACAGAAAAGAAGCGTTAAGTCCATCACACCATTGACACATTGTTCCACCTCCCAACTGCTTGTACAGTTCTGCAGTGCCTCATAGCCACCTCCACAATACCACCTGCAAAATGGAAATTATGCAGAAACAACAAATAACAAAGCCAGCCTGCTATCACACTCCAAGGACTTTGCACACCAAGGCAATAACCACAACATTCTCATCCAGCAATATCCCGTACCACACCTACAGGCCGTTACGCATCACAGAGCAACACGCCAAGATGATATTCACACAACATAAAACGATACGAGACGAGTTGAGAGAGGAGGACAATCCAAAACGACACGATGTTCCATAGCATACAATCACAGCTCTACAGAACCAGTCACAATTATCTGCTCAACACACAACAGACAATAATAATGAAGTGAGTTTACAGCTGCAAAACGCAGCAAATCTCGCACAGCAAATCCTGATAATTACTTGATTGGTGACGGCACATCCCCATGCAATGGATAGTAGCAGCTCTTCAAATTGGAATTCTGGAGTAACTCTTCAACAAGTTCCTCCATCTTCAATGCAGTCTTCTCACATTCCAGCTGCAACAGGAGCTCAAGGATACGTTCCTTCGGCAGATGTAACTCAAGCTGCAGCATCTGAAAATGTTATGATTGGATGGAGTACATGCAGCACCAGCTATCCCGAATTCTCAAGCAGATGTTATCATGCCCGATATACCTTCAATACCAGAGACTGTGCCAAGAAGTATTCTCGATGTTCCCGAGGACAATTGTATGGCTCCTGAGACAGAGAATGGATTTATGGATCCAACTTCGCTCAGGTTATTTCCCATTGATTTTGGAGCTCTTTCACCTGGTGCAGACATTGATGATTTGTTAAACAATCCTTCTATTTGGGAGGATCTTTTGCAAACTCCCCTTCCAACAGCCGTGATTTTACGCGGCGCATCAACATGCCTTCGTACATGATTCACAACTTGTAGCAATAATACTCCTTTTTCGTACCGAAAGTCACCTCCAAATCTTGACTGTAACAATTTCCTACAAAACACGAAATCAAAGTGGTGAGATTATTCCTCCAGCAAGTCGTCCTATCACAACACGGACCGTAACACAGATAATCACAAGGCAACACACAGCAGATGAAAAGTTGAAAAAAGAATCATGAAGAAACAGGGAACAAATTTGACGTGTTGCAAAAGGAACACAGACAACCTGATGATACGCTGTACACATCTGGTATTCACGCAAGATGATACGCAACACACAAGGCACCAGCAATGTACCAATGACGGTTTCTATACAGCCGACACATTCAGTGGCCGACACGCACAAGAATGCATCATCCAAGTTGTTCAAGTACCGCTCCGGATTTACAGGTCACACATGAAAAAGAAGAAGGAAACACTCAATGAGCAGGAGATAAAAATGGAGAAGAGCTGATGAAAAAACTGGCACTTAATGACTAAGGAAACACACTGCACCATCTTATTGTGGCGTGTTCGACCCTGATAACCAGCTTGCCCATTGATAACTCGTTCAAAGCAAATGATGAAACCTGCAGAACATGGCAAAAAAATCAGTTCTTGACTCAAGGAATAAATGAACGGCTAGGTACAAAAGTTACTGGTACATGAATGTTGAAGGATCAAATGAATTTAAAATCCTCACTGTGAGTCATCAGGTGACAAATCCCTCATCAGACAATGGTAGACGGCGCAAGTTTCTTTCTTGCGATGAATCTCTATCATCAAGAAAGTTGTACTAGTTCCTAAACTACAAACGTGAGAACATACGGTTATGATGAAGTTCACAAGTGAATGTCACATTCTTAACCATACAGCAAAAATCAGAACAGGGAATTGAAATGTCAAGAGCTTTTTAAAATCAATTACAGGAGCAATGCCATGATTTATTGCTTATGCCAAGCTGACTCCATGTTACGGTTTCCTCTCCATTAAACATCATCAATTCAAATTCCAAGTTGTGACATGGCTTTATTTCTCTCTAGAAAGCATACCTGAAATGAGGGTGGAAATATAAGCATAACTGTACAACTGGAAGTTGAATGGAGAGTTGAGTGGATGTTGTTTTTAGAGCATGATTCAAAAGAGTTTCATTTCTCATAAATCAAGCTATAACAACAACATGAAAAAGGTCCCCTTACAAATCATAATTGATCTATGAAAGTAAACAAACACAATTGTAAAGAGATCCTTGGTGGCCACTACCGTGTTAGACCTTGTATTACCCTGCTACGCTCCAAGCTTATGTTGACAGATTCCCTTGTCGCTGCCGCTAGAATTATATCACGAGAGGTCACTGCTGCACCTCGCATTACCGATGGAGCGCCAATGGTGGTGGGAGTTTTATGTTCAAACCGAAGCATGCCGCGGTAGGCCCTTTTTAAGGGTTCTTGAGAATGTCAATGTCATTATGGCTGCTTGTGAAGATCCTCTCCTTGGTGATGTTCAGGTGTGTCTTGAGAAAGGAGTTGTTGTTTTCTCTCTGCTGACCTGCATATGACCAAGTCTCACATTAACAAACAAGAAGGATGGTCCACATGAAATCACGTTGCAAAGAAATCTACGAAAGACTTGCGCATATGGGATTGCTTACAATGAAATTGAACCGACGATGAATTCGAAGCTAGCAGTTCAGGCTACATGAGTCTCTTACCAAAGGCAAAGGTGATTTTACTCGTTTGCGGAAATTTTCACCAAGCCTTCATCATATCATGACCAAGCTTCCATAACAAGCAGCACACAAGGAAAAGCTGGCGCAAGCTTGTTGTTGGTCTTTCTCCTTGTCGTATCAAACCCGTGTTATGCCAAGCCTCCCATGAGCGCATACATGAATAATAAATAAAAGTGATTAGTACAACAAGATCATGTATGATTCAAAGCGAAAAATTGATTTGGAAGCGTTCTTAAGCATGTACAAGTCAATAATACAGCAGCTGGTTCATAAAAACAAATTGAAAATACCACACAGTGAAAGCTCAGTAAAAAATCACTTTTACTAGCAGTAAAATCAGAGTTTATTTGGTTGTAGTAAAACGTTTTTACCTCACTACAGACAAAAAGGACTGAGAGAATCGTACCACAAGGGCAAGAGCCTCACCTCAATTCTTCAGACACTCTCTCCATATAAAACTATGTGAGAGGTTGCAGCAAAAAAATATTATCAAGTACACCATCGATTCGATCGCTGAACACTACCAATAACACATTATCATCCTCATCTCTTTGAATCGAAACCGCCACCCACCAATCGGACTTGCACCGAAACAACCTTCCTTCAAAGATTCAAAGTACACCACACCATGGGTTTCTCTAGCAACCACAACAACAGCGATGCGAACAAGCTCTGTTTCCCTCACACAAACTGACCACGATAATCAACAAACCAACTAAAACTTCACAAAACCTCCATAAACAATCAAACCTTTGAACCAACGCCATATTCGAACCCTAACCCCTCTTTCAGCATCCAAAATCCCCCAACAACCGAAACTCATCGAACACCATTCAAACCCATTCAGAAAAGAGAATCGCGAACGAAAACTGAAACAGGATAGATTGCGATGAAGCCAGATGAGAGAAACCGAGAGAGAGAGAGAGAGAGAGAGAGAGAGAGAGAGAGAGAGAGAGAGAGAGAGAGAGAGAGAGAGAGAGAGAGAGAGAGAGAGAGAGAGAGAGAGAGAGAGAGAGAGAGAGAGAGAGAGAGAGAGAGAGAGAGAGAGAGAGAGAGAGCGATACGCGAAACAGTGGAGACTGAGTGTGTTGTTTCAGAAGGAAGATCTTTTTTTTTCGTTTTTTTAATTATTATTTTATTTTATTTATTTTCTTTTCCTTTTTTTTATTTTATTTATTCATTATTTCTCTTTTTGTTGATAAATCTTGATGGGCCTCCGGCCCGTGTTTTTCTTTCTGTTTACAGTCCTCATTTAAGCCTTCACACCCCTGTTTTCATCGATTTTATTTTTATTTTTTTAAAAAAAACTTTTTTTTATATTATGTAATTGTTATTGTATATATTATATTTATTATGTATGTAGATATTTTATTAGTTTTATATATTTTATTTATAGTTTATATATTAAACTTTTTTTAGGACTTTATATATATATATATATATATATATATATATATATATATATATATATATATATATATATATATATATATATATATATATATATATATATATATATATATATATATATATATATATATATATATATATATATATATATATATATATATATATATATATATATATATATATATATATATATATATATATATATATATATATATATATATATATATATATATATATATATATATATATATATATATATATATATATATATATATATATATATATATATATATATATATATATATATATATATATATATATATATATATATATATATATATATATATATATATATATATATATATATATATATATATATATATATATATATATATATATATATATATATATATATATATATATATATATATATATATATATATATATATATATATATATATATATATATATATATATATATATATATATATATATATATATTATATTTAGAAGTTTTGTATATTTAGAATCTTATTGCAATTTATATTTAGAAGTTTATAGCTTTTTAGAGCTATCTCATTTATCTTTTGTTATTGGGCATTTTTTGCCTTTTGGGTCGATGACGAGACCACCTTCGATTCTCTGTCAAATTATTGACGAGAAATGAAGGATCTGAGACCAACTTTCTCTCCTCTTTCTCATTTTCGACTTTATTTTATTTCATCTTGTTTTGGTCGATGACGAGACCTCCGTAAATCGTTATTAGGTCAAACTATTGATAAATGACGTTGGATCTGAGACCATTTCTTTTCAATGCTTTTTCTCCTAAGACCTCGGTCCCGTACCGAGTGTATCTTCGAAAACATTTTCAAATCAAATTCTTTGTATTGAATTAAAAAGAGAGGATTGGGTGTAGACCTCTTCTTCTTCGAGTGTTGGGATGCCCACTGTAGTGAGGGTGGTTTCGACACTCGTCTTTCAATACGAAGACGCTTCCACCCCTTTTCCTCCTAAAACCTCGGCTCTGCACCGAGTGCATTTTCAAAAACCTCGGTCTCGTACCGAGTCCATTTTCAAACCATCTTTAAAATAAATTTCTCTTTGTATTGAACTAAAAAGAGAGGATTGGGTGTAGACCTCTTATTCTTCGAGTGTTGGGATGCCCACTGTAGTGAGGGTGGTCTCCATACTCGTCTTTCAATACGAAGATGCGACTTTATCCATCATCTCCCTTTCACGACTTCCTTCCGCAACCTTTCTCACCTAAAACCTCGGTCCCGCACCGAGTGCATTTTCAAATCATTTTCATAACAAAACTTGAATGGTCGTGGAGTGGTTAGGCGTAGGCCTTCTCCTATCCCGAGTGCTGACATTTACCGTAGGGTTCTCTGTCGCAAAGCACTTACCATTCAAAACCAAAAACACTTTAATAAGAGAATGAAGCTCTCTTTATGTCGAATTAAAGAGAGAGGATTGGGTGTAGACCTCTTCCTCTTCGAGTGTTGGGATGCCCACTGTAGTGAGGGTGGTTTCGACGCTCGTCTTTCAATACGAAGACGCCTCGTTCGCCACACCCTTTTATAACAAAAAATTTGAGATAACGAATTGGATACTACCCGTAGGGGTTACTATCTGAGGACCAATATCGCCCCAAAAACAACCTCACTAATCAAACGTGACACCTTGCCTCGCATGGCGAAAACCAATCTTCCAAAGGATATGTTACGTCCGTTTGACCGCAAACAGGTATGCATAAGTCTCCAACGAGCGAGCAGCAAAACACCTAAACTGCTAGAACGCGCACGATAACATCATCCCCAAACACACCGGTTATCCGCACCGTAGGCCGAACTACGGCTGCTCTGATTCTTTATTTCTTCAAGTAAAGATACGTAGGCACAAGGCCCACAATCCTTGCCGAGCATATTCCCCCTTATATCTGTAGTTCCCCGAACTACGTCGACTCTGACTTTCTCACATCTATTGAGAATACGTAGGCATAGGACTGCGAAGTCCTACCGAGTCTGTTCTTTCTTTTTTTTTTCCCGTTCTCTTTTTCCTCCTAACTTTCCTGTTTCTAACCCTTCTTTTACCCTGTGGAACCCTTTTCATAGCATAATATTTAAGCAAATAAATTCACACATCGACAAACAAAAGGTTCCCATCGAGTACGATGGATGCGAGGGGTGCTAATACCTTCCCCTCGCATAACCGGCTTCCGAACCCGTTCTTGGTCGCGAGACCATCTTATCCATTATTTTCTTAAGGTTTTCTCGATATTTTTCTTTCCCCTCATGGGATAAATAAAGTTCGGTGGCGACTCTTCTGTCCTTTCTTTTCGCCTCACCCGTCGTTGCACGATGCATTTTTCGAGTAGCGACAACTGTGCACTTGCAGTTAGGTTGTATTAGACATAGAAAGTCGCGATCATTGGCCCGCTTGTTGAAACAAGAGGAGAAAGTTATTCTGCCTCACGAGGAAGAGATTGAGATTGTGAATCTGGGTTCTGAAGAGTTGGTCAGGAACGTCAGGATAGGGGCTGCATTGCAGAATGATATCAAGCTGAGATTGGTCAAGATGCTGAGAGAGTATAATGACATCTTCGCTTGGTCATACGAAGATATGCCCGGACTTGATACTGACATTGTGGTCCATCACTTGCCGCTGCGAGAAGATTGTCCTCCCGTTAAGCAGAAGCTTAGGAGGACACGACTAGATATGGCCGTTAAGATCAAAGAAGAAGTGCAAAAGCAGCTTGATGCTGGCTTCTTAGCGGTCACCACTTACCCTCCGTGGGTCGCCAACATAGTGCATGTACGAAAGAAAGACGGTAAGGTGCGAATGTGCGTCGATTATCGGGATTTAAATAGGGCGAGCCCTAAGGATGATTTCCCGCTCCCTCATATTAATGTGTTGGTCGAGAATATAGCTCAGTTCTCCGTGTTTTCGTTCATGGATGGCTTCTCTGGCTATAATCAGATCAAGATGACGCCGGAGGACATGGAGAAAACTACGTTTATTACACCTTGGGGAACGTTTTGCTACAAGGTAATGCCTTTCGGTCTGAAGAACGCAGGGGCCACTTACCAACGAGCAATGGTTACTTTGTTTCATGACATGATTCATCATGAGATCGAAGTCTATATTGATGACATGATCGCGAAGTCCCAAACAGAGGAGGGACATCTGGTCAATTTGCTGAAGCTTTTTGAGAGGCTTAGGAAGTTCAGGTTGAGGCTGAATCCTAACAAGTGTACTTTCGGAGTACGGTCTGGAAAACTACTGGGGTTTATCGTGAGTGAAAGAGGCATCGAGGTTGATCCTGCGAAGATAAAAGCAATACAAGAAATGCCAGTGCCAAAAACCGAAAAAGAAGTTCGTGGTTTCCTGGGCAGAATAAACTACATTGCAAGGTTTATTTCTCAGCTCACGGCCACGTGTGAACCGATGTTCAAACTACTAAAGAAAGATCAGGCGATTATCTGGAAAGAGGATTGCCAGAAGGCATTTGATAAGATAAAATAGTATCTACAGGAACCTCCGATCTTGATACCCCCAGTGGCCGGACGACCCTTAATCATGTACTTGACAGTTCTAGAGAATAGTATGGGGTGTGTTCTCGGTCAGCACGATGAGACGGGCAGAAAGGAGCATGCCATTTACTATTTGAGTAAAAAGTTCACAGACTGTGAATCTCGTTACTCGATCCTGGAGAAGATGTGTTATGCACTAGCCTGGGCTGCCAAACGTTTACGATAGTACATGCTCAATCACACAACCATGCTAATTTCGAAGATGGATCCGATCAAGTACGTCTTCGAGAAGCAAGCGCTTTCGGGCAGGATTGCCAGATGGCAAATGGTGTTGACAGAATACGACATTCAGTATGTTTCCCAGAAGGCCATCAAGGGAAGCGTATTGTCTGAATACCTTGCCGAACAGCCGATCGAAGATTATCAGCCGATGAAATTTGAATTCCCTGATGAGGATATCATGTTTCTCAAGGTGAAAGATTGTGATGAACCGTTGTTAGATCATAGAAGATCATAGAAGATCATTATTCTTCAGACGTCCTTGTTATCCAGATATAAGCTTTGTTGCTGACGTTTCAGAGCCACGCATAATCTGATTCTCAGAGCCTCTGCAGTTGCAGCCTTTGAGATAAGTGCGCTCAGAGTCTTCTGAAACATTGTTTCCTCAAAGTCTTTTGTAGCTTCGCTTCTTGTAAACACTCAGAATCTTCAGAAGTGTTGTGGCTTAACATTCAGATCATTCTGTAGCTTAGTTTTAAATTCTGCCTTGCCACAGAAGCATATGTCTCTGTGTAATCAAAGACCTTTTTGCTGACTAGCCTTGAAGATATGAGGAAGGATCTTGTTCTTGAGAGAGGAGCCAGTAACAACATCTGAAGTAGGATCTTCTGAATTTCTCTTCTGAGTTGATTTCATGTCCTTTGGTTGCGTTCTGCAGTATCTTCATCAATACATCATTCATCTGATTTCTGAGAGACATCTTCAGAGCACAGATATTATGATCTTCATGATTTGGAGCATCTAACTTCCATCAGGCTTTATCTTTTTATTTTGTTAGCATGACTCAAATGCAGATCCAGTCTAGATACAATTATCATCAAACTTAGATGCATCAAACGACACAGTCTAAATGATAAATTTTTTCTTGCAATGCTGAGCTAACTTATATAGAGTTAGTTCAACCAGAGTTGACAGTACATTTGCTTCTGAAAAGAATGTCAATTGATTTATTCATTATGAATAACACCAGTGACTAAAATCCCTTTTAAAAACAGATTGAATGACTTCTGTCATTGTATCTTTCTGAACAGCTTGACTTCAGGATCCAATCATTATGAACTTCTGAGAAAGAATGTCTGATAACATCTGACAAATTACAGTTTGTTCAACTGAGATAAAATCTTAAGTTAACAAAACTTAATTGTCCATGCTACTTCTAATAAAATCTCAGAGTTCATCTTACATCATATCCATGATGAGTTAGTGAACTTCTTTACACGAATCATCTATAGATTTCTTTGAAGCTTCTCAAGGACAACAATATTTTGATGCCTTGAGTCAAGAGGATCATTGCTTCAAAATTTGAATAATCTATGTTCCAGCCCTTTTCTGCAGACTTTATTCTGAAGTTCCTATGAGTCAAATTCATTAGCCAACAATATTTCTTTACTTACTAAAGATAATTCCCAATGAGCTTTTCATGAGAAAGTCAAGTGTGGACTAATTCGTTTCTTGAAAACATCTCATACTCACATAGAAACACTCTTCAGCAAACAAGATTTCTTGCTTTCTGATGATTTGATCTTTTTGAGTGAATACGTTGTAAATCCAAACATATTATAAGATAAGCATTCAACAGAAAACTTCTTATCTGATGAATCTCTCTTGTCAGCTAATTCTTCAATCTTCTTCCAAGTTCGAGTGGAGAAGATTTTGTTGTTGAAAACTTCAAAAATTTCAAACTTCAACTAATCACTGACTTGCTCAAGATAACCCATTTGATTACAATTTCAGTACTCATCTTCATCAAAAACTGATATTAGACTGAAATTGTAAGTGAAGTGAAAAACCACCAAGAGTATTTCTTCACACAGCTTTTGGATCTTTTTCTGACACTGTTAGGTGTTTGATATCCATCAATAACAGAATTGGAGCTCTGACCAACTAAAGGTGTGAGAAATACACAAGAAATGGGGGGTTTGAATTGGGTATTCACTCTGTTAAAACCTTTTTTCTGGGTTTCTTCACTTGTTGCTTTCTATAGAGTTCTATCAGATGCATTGCGGAAGCATATGTAATAAAGCATAATACAAGTAAAGAACACATGATATATCCTGGTTCACTTGAGCAACTCTCAAGCTAATCCAGTCCACCCTTCCAAGGTGATTTCGCCTTACTCAAGTAAGGACTTAATCCACTATAACCAAACTGATTACAATTGCACAAGCTAACTGCAAGTGACTAATAAATAGACAATGACACGTTCAGGGATCCCTTAGGATATAACGTTTATTGACATCTAATAGAATCCGATCAATTAAGATCTCTTATTAGATACCACAAATGACAACTGTGACTTGTCATCTCAAGTATTCTGATATTCACAAGATCACTTGAGGACCCACTAATTCAAAATAGAATTTATGTTACCGGATATTACATGAGTGCTTCTTATCAAGCAGATTACTCCTAATTAAGTACATAGCAAGTATTGAGCAACAGCTCCTTGCTTCCTAATACAGAAACTAATCTAAAGATAAATCCCTATGAGATTATTAGAACAGTAGTTTCCATATTGCTCAAAAGCTTTCTTATGTGAGCACTGCGGCTTCTTAGCATAAAGTTTTTCTTGTTAATCAACTATGTTGCTAACTTCACTCGTCAGCATAATTGCTTTGTAACAAGTTGGCTTGCTTTGTAATGAGCTCACTCGCTAGCTAACATTTGAATGAATCAAATGGTCTTCTTTTATAGTGCATTCAAAAGAGACGTTGTGAGGGTAGAGATGTCCATTCAAATATTCCAACGGTCATTTCCCAATGAATAGAATACTTACGTGTTGTAGTACTGCCATCACTTTCTTGTCCTTTTCTTGCAACGTTAATATATCATTATGGGAGACATCTCTTATCCACAAATGATGTGATCTTCATTTATCAGCTTGAACAAATCAGCTTCTGGATTTGGTTCTTCTGATGATGTATCTGATGAGTAGTTCAGAAACTACTTTGGTATGATAGCGTAATAACATCAGAGTTTGACTTTAGCACCTTGTTTATCAGAGTTGATGGCACTAGCTTATCTGATTAACACGTCTTCATATGGGTGAAGCTATATAATCTTCAACAACAGAAGCTAGTCTTCAGAGTCTTTATGCACTTGGTCTTCAGAGCCTTTAGCCTTCATAGCTTCAAGTCATCAGAGTCTTCAGCACGTAGATCTTCAGAGGATTATATCTTCAGAGTCTTGATCTTCAGAACCCTTAAGTCTTTAGAGTCTTTCTTCAGCAAGTGCTTCAGAGTCTTCTGCTTCAGAGTCTTCTTTAGCAAGCGCTTCAGAGTATTCTTCAGCAAGCGCTTCAGAGTCTTCTGCAGTTGCACTTCCTACGCTTAGAGCTTAGCGTTATATTGTTCATAGCTTTTCTTTAAAACTTGTTCAGATGAATTCTTTGTCTTCAGATGAATATTTTATTTGATATCTGAAACAAAAAACACTTAAACAAAATTAAATTATATATTTTCTTATACAAAATTTCATTAATGTTATCATCAAAATATAGAGATATACTAAGAACCAATATGTGCTCTAACAGAAACCTTAGGCATGGGCTTGCCACCGATGGAATGAATCCCTTTGGTAATCTGAGCACTAATCATACTTTGTGGCCCGTTCTTCTCACTATTTATAACCTATCTTCTTGGTTGTGCATGAAGCGCAAGTATATACTGCTAAGTATGATGATTTCTGGACCACGACAACTTGGTAATGACATAGATGTTTATCTAAGTCTATTAATTGATGATTTATGACTCTTGTGGGATGAATACGTTGAATTTGATGATGCATATTTTGGGAAAAAGTTTAATATACGTGCAATGTTATTTTGCACAATTAACGACTTTCCTGCTTATGGTAACTTGGATGGATATAGTGTTAAAGGACATAAAGTGTGTCCTATATGTGAAGATGATACTTGTTATCACCAACTTGAGTTTGGAAAAAAGACCGTTTACCTTGAGCATTAAAAATTTTTAAAACCCGATCATCTTTATCATATATTTCAGAAGGTTTTTATAGAGAGCAAGAGTTTGATGAGGCTCATGAACCTTTAACTAGGGATGAAGTTTATCAATGGCAGGAACACATTAATGTTATCTTTGGGAAGAAAGAAAAAGAAAAAGGGGCAGTTGCAAAAAATATATGGAAAAAGAGGTCCATCTTCTTTGATTGTTCATATTGGTCAAGTCTTGATGTTAGACATTGTCTTGATATGATGCACATGGAGAAAAATGTGTGTGATAGTTTGATTGGCACACTTCTAAACATTCCAGACAATACTAAAGATAGTAAGACTTCCCGTCTAGATATGGAGAAGATGGGTATACGAAAATAGTTGGCTCCAATAGAGAAAGGAAAAAGAACTTATCTGCCTCCAGCATGTCATACTCTATCTAAAAAGGAAAAGAAAGTTTTATGTGAGGGTTTACAAGGTATTAAAGTTCTGAAAGGTTACTCATCAAACATCAAGAAACTTGTATCAATGAAAGATCTCAAGTTAATTGGTTTAAAATCTCATGATTGTCATGTATTGATGCAACAACTTCTACCAGTGGCTATCCATGGGATCCTACCAGAAATGTGAGAGTAACTATAACGAGATTGTGCTTACTCTCCAATGTCATATGTAATAAAGTTATTGATTTCAAAAAATTATATGAATTAGAAGATGAGGCTACCATAATCTTGTGTCAATTGGAGATGTATTTTCCTCCATCACTTTTTAACATTATGGTTCACTTACTTGTTCATCTAGTCAGAGAAATTAGAACTTATGGTCCAGTTTATTTAAGATGGATGTATCTAATAAAGCTATATATGAAGATATTTAAAGGATATACGAAGAATCATCACCGACCGGAAGCTTTGATTTTTGAAAGATACATCACAGAAGAAGCTGTTGAGTTTTGTACAAACTATTTGCCGAACGCAAATTCTATAGGAATTCCAAAGTCTCGTCATGCTGACACAGATGGAAGAGGTGTTCAAGGTCTAAATTTTAAGTCAGTGGCTCGGGATGTAGTTACTTAAGCACATTTATATATATTGAATAATATAGATGAAGGTCAACCTTTCATAGATACTCACAAAAGACTTTTGAGGAAAAAACATACCCGAATGAGTGACAAGTTGTTGTTGATAGAGCATAACAAGAGATTCATAGATTGGTTTAATAAAAGTGTATCTAATTATCATAGTGCATCCAAGATACTTAAATGGTTATCGTACGAGCCAAAATTTTGTGTCATTACTTGAATTGCATTCGACATTGGTCATTATATTTTTTATACAAATTCAAAAGATGATTGTAGTATAATGCAAAATAATGGGGTTATGGTTGAAGCCGAATCGATGTATTTCTCTAGTTCGAAAGATAAGAGTCTTGTATTGGCAACTACCGCATTTTATGGTGTCATTGATGAGATTTGGGAGATTGATTATGTTATTTTCAAAGTGGCATTATTTAAATGCAAGTGGGTTCCTGTTATACCCTAAATTTTGACCCTAGATTTCATCATCATTCTAGGAGCATCACACATTGCATTTCTAGCCCTAACCTTGTACAATTTTTCTTTGTTTGATTTCATATGAGAATTAGGGTTTTGAATCAAGAGAATCAAGATGGTCTTTATTTGATCAGTCAATGTCTTGGATTGATTATAAACCTACCAAGTGTGCATTCACTCAAGATAGCTCTCTCCACCAAGAATCAAGTGCAAATTGGTCTTTGTTAAAAGTTCATTGAAGCTCAAATTCGTCTGATCCTAAATTAGGTTTTTTATTTGACAAAGTCAACTATGGCTTTAAATTTTGATCAAAGCATGATCCCAAGCCTTGGGACATGATCCAAGATGCTCAAATACATCCTTGTAGTCCATCCATGATGTTTACAAGACTCAATAGTTCAAGATCATTGAAGATCACACAGTCAAATTCATCTGATACACAAGCTTTTAATGCAAAGTCAACTCTTTGACTTTTGGGGTTTTTGGTCAAAATTGAAGCACTCAAGCTAAGTTTCATGGAAACATGTTTGATCATGAAAAACAAAGAACTTTGAGGTTTCTTATAAAAGGGACAAAGTGGGAGAAGTTTAAAATTTTCTAAGTATGAGAGAAAAACCTTAATTTAGTGCCAACTTTGAAAGGGCATTACTTTCAATCTAGAACACCATTTTTTATGTTCCAAAGATCAAATTGAAGTCCTTGCAACATACTTCAAATTTGTTAATGAGGGTAAATCTCCAAAATAAGAAAAAGTGAATATACTTTGAGTTATAAGTCCATCAAGTTGTTGAAAATCTTTCCACACTTAGAAATTTTTCAAGGCAGTTTTTGTTCACAAAAAGTACCAAACTTTGAAGCCAGTTTTCACTATGATCAATTGAGAATCAAGAAATTCATCAAACATGAATGTTGCAGAACATGTTTGATGCTTTTCAAAAAGTACAAGAACTCATCCATATCATTTTTTAGCTAGGGTTTTTGAAGAAGAGAAGTTGGCTTCAAAATCTGATATTTTAAGTCATGTTCTTGGAAAACTATGAGTGCAAATCCTAGTCAAAGTCATGAAATCTGGTTGTGCAGCCTATATAACTTGTAAATATTCCTCTAATTAGAGAATTAAACAAGTCCCTGGTGCATTACAATTTATTTGAGGCATTATCCAAGTGATCACACCATTTTCGGAATGTTTTGTCAAAAAGAGTTCAATGTCATCCTCATAAAGTACCTTTAATCACAATTCAACCCTTCTTGAGCTCCACATTGTTTTATCCGCATAAAAAATTTTCTTTGCACAGAAGAAAAGTCTCTGAACTTTCCAACAACTTTAGAAGGCACGGTATTATGCATTAGAACTTCAAAAACCCACGGAACCATCACTTGGATTTCAACCAAACCATGAACTCTTCAAGTTACAATTCTGCATAGCCCTTGTTCCTCACTCTTTCCCTATAAATAAAGGCTCATTTCAAGCCTCTAACACACAAAAAAATCTCAGAAAACCACCCCTTAAAGCTCCAAAAACCAGTATCTTACTCACTTCCCTTTTGTACCAAGAAACCTCAAACTTGCACAAACATACCATCTGCCCTTCTCCACACCTCAAACAACTCAAAAACTTGTTCAAAAACATCACAAATCATCACTTGAAGGTATCCAAACCTTCATCTCCATCCAAAACCTGTTAGAACAGAAAGTCAATTTGCATTTTCTAAGCCAAGTCTCTATTCTGACCAGTTTCAATCACTCTAACCATTCAAATACATTCTATAAATCATCCTTAAAATGTTCCAAAATTAGTTTTATATCTGTAACTTCATTTAATTGAAGTTTCATTTTGGCCACTTTTCACATTTTGCAAGAAGGAAAGGATATTTTGCTCCAAGTGTTTCCATTTGGTTCCAAGCACTTAGAAAGGTCCTTGAAGATATATTGGAGTTGTTAAAATCAACAAAGCACTTATGTAGCAACTCTCTTGAAGATTCCAAGTTTTCTCCAAGAGGTAAGTTCACTTTGAACTTGAACTTTTCAAACCATGATATACTTTGATCCACATTGATCATGGACTTGTTTGTTGTGATGTATGTGATGTTTTTGAACCATTGTTAGTTGTTTATCATGTTTGAATAAGACTGTACCATTGAACTTGCAAGTTTGTGCTATTTTGAATGTTGTTATCGTGTTTTAAAATAGAAGCATTTTTAGGAAAAACTAATTGGACCACCGAATTCCTTGTGAAAAATTAGACATGATTGATCTTTATTTCATCAAGTTTCATGGAGTATTTAGGATGTTATAAGTGGTTTTGCAAACTGAAAATGTTGATGATGATAATGACCAGTCATGGTGCCTTGGCTGGGTTTTTAAGGAAAGCTTTGGTATAGCTTTTATTTGGTGGGGTGGTACAATGGATGTATCACCACCTCAGTGGTTCAACATGCGCGCTTTAGTACTCTCTTGTCCTCCTTATCTTGGGTTCGAGTATGGCTGACCACCCTTTTGCTACTTTGTGAAATTTTATTTTTGTTTTGGATTTTTGAAGCTACTTTAAAACACACGCGTGCTAGTTCAGCTGGCTATGTTTTCTATTGTGGACCAACCTAGCCTAGGTTCAACACTCACCAAGTCCACTTTAATCTTTTTTATTACTCATTTCCTTATTTTTCTTCACAAATTCAAACCCTCATAACTTCTTCATCCTAATTGATTTTTGACCCATTCTTTTTGCAAAATTCTCATGAAGATGTCTACTTTCTATTTATAAAACAAATTTCCAAAAATTATTATTTTTTAATGCACTTTTGAATGTTCAAAGTATGTGACTTTTTAGGGTTTCTTAAAGACTTCTTTTGATTCTTTTGAGTGATCCTTTGGTTTTCCTTGTGCATATTGAATTGTATGAACCTCCTACATATTGTATAGACCTTTTATGATGTTGTGAACTTATACATCCTTGTTTTAACTTAATTTTGATACATTTTCAAGTGTATGTTTACATATAAATGTATGTTGAAACTTTCAGTCATGCCTTGAGTTCTTGCTTGATCATTTTGTCCTTAACATGTGAATTTCATCCATGTTTACATGACTTTGATGTGTATATACACATTTGTGTTGATCGTACCATGTTTTAAGTATTCTTAAATAATTTCTTTGTGTCTTAAATATGACTTTGTATACATGTTTGTATGTCTAAACTTTTTGCGATGTTCCCCTTGTTCAAGACCATGTTTGAACCCTAACATGTATGTTTGATTGTTACCTACTTGTCCTAAACATGTTCAATTTGTATCCTTGCTTAAATTTTAAATTAATGTCTTAACTTGTTCACATGATGTTTAAACTTTAACTTATCATAAGCATGCTCACATGTCATCAATTATATGTTTGCATCTTCCATCCACATGTTATTGTCATAAACATGTCTCCTTGTTCAAGTATGTCTTGATTGTTACCCCTTACTTGTCCATGTTTAATTTGTATTCATGATTAAGTAATGTTTTAACTTATACATGTTTACCTTGAATTTTGAATGTTACCATGTTAAGTAATGCTTTGACTTACATATGCCTTATTTCAACTTTGAATCTTCCTCATGTTAAGTGATGTCTTGACTTATACATGTTAACCTTGAACTTTGCTCTCATTCATGTTTAGGTGTTGTTATATCTTATACATGTCATACTTGAATTTTGAATCTTACCATGTTAAGTAATTTTTTGACTTATGCTTGATTGTTTTGAACGAATGATGCCATGATAAGTAATGTCTTGACTTATACATGTTTTACTTCAACTTATGCATATTTTAATGTTTAAATTGTATTCATGATTAAGTTTTTTTCTATAACTTATTCATGATTTTATTATATTCATGATTTTCTTGTATTCATGATTAAGTGGTGTTAGTAAACTCTAATATATACCTATCTTAAGTTGTGTACTTAAACTTGTTATCCATGATGCTTTAGTCTTGTTAGAACTATACCTCATATGTGTTTAGATGTTGTGACATATTTGCTTGTATGAATTTACTTTGGTTGTCACCATCTTGATTTATAACTTCATTAAACTTTGAATTTTCTTGGTTGTTACCTTGTTCTTTTATGACTTTGTCAAGTCTTTGCTTTAGATATTGTCACATCTACCCGCATGCTTTGGTTGTAACCATATTCTTTAACTTTTTCATACCATAATTAACATCACGTTTGATTTTACTTTGAATACTTGCAAATGATATCATGTTTGAACATCATAATTGTTCATCTCATCCATTTGTTCATACTCTTTCAACTTTGTTAAATTATCCCTAAGTGATGCATGCTTGTTAGCTTTCATCCACTTTGTTGCCTTTTGTTCCCAATTCTAAGGGAAAGAATACTTCATTGAATCAATGTCATAGGTAGTTTAGCAATTCCCGTTTCCCCTTGACCTTGTTAGAGTTATTAAATCTTTCAACTTAGATTTAGGGTAGAATTTACAACTCTTTTGACTTTGTTAAGTCATGTAAGTGTTAAAGTTATAACACTTACCTCCCATTTGAACTTTGACCATAATCAAGTGTTCATTCATCCCTAGCAAGGTGAATTATAAATGCTTCGATTCCATCCTTGTAAGGATATGTAGGCACGAGATCGCAAAGTTTTGGCGAGCATACTTAGTAATAAACCCTTAGGTTCCTATCTTCACCAAAAAAAAAAACCCATACACAAGATATCATAAAACAAATAGCGAACAATAACACAAAATATAGCAAGAGGTTCCTATATAGTATTATATATGCTTAGGATGTTAACACCTTCCCTAGGTATAACTAATCCCCAAATCTTAGATCTCTTAGCATTGTTGTTACATTGAAAACTTAGGATTTTTTATGATCTCTTCCCCTTCCCTTCGATAAAATTAAGTTCGGTGGTGAATATTCAAAGATTTGTGATTCAAGTTAGTTAATAGATTGATATCCAATTCTCACTACATTAGTTCCTAATAATAGTAATGGTGCACACATTGATGACTTAGGATTCACTTGGGTCGACCTTGGCAAGGCATCTTTTATGACAGAACCATTCATCATGGCTTCTCAAGAAAAACAAGTTTTCTATGTTACCGACCCATCAGACATATCAGGAAAATGGTCAATCGTTCTCCAAGGAAAACACATTCCTCTTAGTGATTAAAGTCTTGATATTACATCCACACCTTCTTACACAACACAAGTTCCTACCTCATATGATGAAGTTGATGGAGATGCCGTGCATGTTATTTGAATCGGTCATGAAGAAGGCATATGGGAAAATTAACAAGTACTTAATCTATTTTTTATTCATAATATATTAATTGTATGTTATAGCTTCTAAGTATTTTTACTAACAAGTATAATGATTTGAAATCATAGGTCTTTAGAGTCAAGACACCAAGAGACAAGAAACCAAAATACCAAGTTACAATCATGCGATGTTATGTAATGTGTAAATTGTACGTTGTTTGTTCTGATAAATTGTAAGATGTTTATTCTGATACAATTGAATATGATACAATTATGTGATATTATGAATATGATACAATTAATATTATTATGATAACTTTATCACAAATGTGAGTTGTATTTTCTATTATGATATGGTGAACAATAATACAGGTTAAAAAATGGGATTAATTATAAAAGCAGAATGATATTTGTTAATTCTGCATAAAATGTAACAACGATTATAATATCTCGCGCACTGTCCAGAAAAAATAATATCAAAATGGTGCAACTAGGAATCGAACCTAGGACCATTATTTTTATCACAATGGTCTTTTGGAAAACCCGTTGTGATAGGGTGTGTGCTTTCCAGATTATTACAATGATTACTGGGTCATGATTGTAAGTATCATATATATAACGACACTCTACATAACAACGCTTATGCCCGCGTGATTATATATCATTTCCAACCATTGTTAAATGGGTTTGTTATAGTAGTGTTCTCAGTAAAATTGCAAATCAAATTTTCACTGCTACACAACTCGCAACAATCAGAGACTAATCATGGAACAGTTATAGGCAGATATGGATGAAATGAGGAATCAGATGAGGACCCAGATGGGTCAATTTATGGATGTGATTCAGGCCATGGCTCATGGTCAAGAAGAATTGAGGGCACTTGTTCAAAGACCTGCTGTTGTTAATATTGAACCTGGTGTTGAGAACCCAAGTCAATCTTCTGGTGTTAATCCTCCTGTCAGCGGTGTGAACCCACCAACTGGTAATGATCCTCCTCAAAATAATGATGGTCCTCCACCCACTGTTGAAGAGTTGATGGCGCAACAGGGAAGAAGGGTCGTTGAGATTCCTATTCCTCAACTGAAAATGGATAATCATGATGATGTATTTTTGATACACGATGCTAATATAGGTTTTCCTGCTGAAGCTGAGAAGAAGTTTCATATGCTTGAAGAAAGAATGTGAGCTATGGAGAGCCACAACACTCTTGGATTGGATGTTACTGACTTGGGTTTGGTACTAGGTGTGAGGGTTCCTGCTAAGTTCAAAGTCCCTGACTTTGATAAGTATAAGGGAATAACTTGTCCTAAGATTCATATTAGGGTATATTATCACAAGATATCTACGTATTCTGATGATGAGAAGTTGTTGATGCACTTTTTCCAAGATAGCCTAACTGAGGCATCGTTGGAATGGCACATGTAGCTAGAGAGGTCTTATATTTGTAGCTAGAGAGAGCTTGTTGAGGAATTCATCAAACATTATCAGTATAATATTGATATGGCATCCAATAGGACTCAACTTCAGAGTCTTACTCAGGGGTCCACTGAGACATTCAAGGAGTACGCTCAGAGGTGGCATAAGTTAGTTGCACAAGTTCAACCTCAAATGATGGAGAGAGAGAGTTTGTTGATATGTTTATGAGCACCTTGTAGGGTCCTTACTATAACAGGTTAGTTTGAAGTACTTCCACTGGTTTTTCTGATCTGGTAATGGCTGGAGAAAGGGTTAAAAATGGTATCAAGATGGGTAAGATTCAAGTTGTTGCTGCTAGTTCTTCTAGTGGAGGAAAGAAACCTTATTCCAGATTCCCATGAAAAAGGAAGTGGAGACTAATGTTGTATCTTCTTACAAAGGCAAAGGTCAAGCTTATCAAACGTCATGCCAACCAGTGGCTACTGTGTCTATTCCAACTGCACCATAATAATCATAACCATATCAGCAACCTTATGTTCCTTGACCATATCAGCAGAAACAGAGGATGCCTGAAAGACACTTTGATCCAATTCCAATGTTGTATGCTCAGTTGCTTCAGCACTTGCTTAAAATTCAGCTGGTTGAACTTTGTGCTTTGGGCCCTCCTCCCACAAAGCTTCCTCCGGGTTATGATATTAATGTCAAGTGTGAATTCCATTTTGGGACACTTGGTCACAAAATAGAGAATTGCAAAGCTTTGAAGCATAAAGTCCAGAATTTGATTTATTATAAAACTATCTAGTTCACTCTGAGCAATGGTCCTAATGTAATTTAAAATCCAATGCCGACGCATAATGGTCCTACTGTGAATGTCGTTGAAAGGGTTGATGGGTTAAATCTCGTTATGGATGTGAATCTGTTAAAGACTCATTTGTCTTTTGTCAAAGAATAATTGCTAAAGGGTGATGTTTTTCCTAGATGTTCCTTTGATTGCAAGAAGTGCATTGTACGTCCTGAAGGTTGTGTGAGTTGAAAGCTGGTATTCAAAGGATGATTGATGAAGTTCATATTCAGTTTGAAAGAATTTCTGTCAACAAGGGTGTCTTTAGCAATGATGTTGTTGTTATCTCCATCCCATATTCTCTAGTTCAGATTCTTGCACCAGCAAGGAAGCCTCCTTTTGCTGTTACCTTGCCTGGTCTTATTCCTCACGAGAGTACCAAAGTCGTGCCATGGCATTATGGTGCTGAAGTCTATTATCAGGGGCATAAGTAAGAGACTGGACCTCCCGTGATTGATGAACCAGATGTTGATAACATTGTTGGCACTGGTAGGTTCACCCGTAATGGTCAAATATTTGCTCCTCCGCAT
Organism: Lathyrus sativus; assembly: GCA_963859935.3. Classification (NCBI taxonomy): domain Eukaryota; kingdom Viridiplantae; phylum Streptophyta; class Magnoliopsida; order Fabales; family Fabaceae; genus Lathyrus; species Lathyrus sativus. The sequence continues at coordinate 267,130,104 of OZ012735.1, forward strand.
CCTTCCCAAGGTAGTAGCGCTAATGCTTTAGCTAAGAATAAAGGAAAACAAGTCGCAACTGATGCAAATACAAGGTTTAAACTCCACTCAGGAGCACTTGGTCATTTAATTGAAAATCTATGAAGCACCATGTGCAAGACCTTATTGATTCCAAGGCAATCACATTCACTGCAGGCAGTTTGCACATAAATTGAGGTCCTTTCTCAAGTGAGCACCAAGACTGCAAAAACATCTTCAAAAGCAATAAGTTCGGATAGAGTAAAGCCTCATCAACATTTGAAATCATTAGCTTCTTTACTGCATTCTCATTTGCAATTTTCCTTGTTTTTAAAAACACTATTTGCATATAAAAACTTGTTTGTTTTTGAATGATAATTATAATACAATATGTTTGTCTTGAAGTAATCCATTCGCATTCGCTCATAATTTTTTTTTGCATTACAATACCAATTCTACTAAAATCTCTTGCTAAGGAAAAGATTCGAGGGAGGGTGATGACTCTGAAAAATGAAAAAAAAACTCAAGTAGTATGCTTTAAATAAAGCCCTGCTGACGATGTAAGACATTACTTCAAATCCCCAAACATCGGAGATATAAGGGAGATAGACCCTCATAAATCCCTTTGAGCCTTGAAGTAGGAGTTTCTTTTCATATGAAAAAACCCTCACATTTAACTCTGGGGTAGGGTAGTCGCCAGTTAATTTGACCAAACGTTCAAATGTCAAAAGGAGTGTGTATCTAAGGACCAACCACCTTTTATTCCTTACACATCAGGAGGTCAAAAAACATGAAACCATAATGGTTATCCCTCACGAACCAAGGAATAAGGCAGTCAAAACCCTTTTAAAAAACTCGAGACAAAAAAATGTCACACGATTTGTTTAATGAATCAAAAGAAAAAGAAAAGAAAGAAATCCCGCTAAGTCGAAAACTTGAAAGCAAGTGACTTAGGCAAAAGTTAAGGCATCCCATTGGACTTCAAAATCAACAAAAAAATCAGTCCAGGCAAAAATTAGGGAACAGAAAATTAAAAGAATGAAAACGCGAAAAGTGAAAAGGATTATGAAAAAAAATCCTCAAGCAAGAGAAAATTTGTGTGACTAAAGATCAAAAAGGGGTGATCGTTACTCCAAAAACCTCAATAAAACCCTGTGAGGTATGAGCGCTTGTACCAAATTAGCTGAACGTAGGACTAGAGAACATCAAGGAGAATGGGTGGATACAAAAAAACTTTTAGCCTTAAATTCTTTTTTTTCTAAAACTGTGAACCAGACCACGTTACAACCCTCAAAAGTCCTAATTGAAGCAGGGTTTATTTCGAAATCATACTACAATGCGATAGCGTTTATCTGACTCCCAGGAAGTGTTCTAAAATATCTGTGTTGGAATCTTATGCTCACTTTATCTTTCATACAAAAGAAAATCTATGTTGCACTCTAACTAGTGATTCGTTCACAAGAGGGTCGCAACATCTGTTCAATAAAAATGTCAATTTCAATACAAACATAAGCTTTGCATTAGAATTATCATTCTTAGAATAAACATTTTTCTGTTTGCAAACATTTGGTTAAACATCAAGGAAACTTACATAACGAACATCAGTCGAGAAGCTTAATCCTACTAAGATGAAATTCTTGAAAATTCTGAAGAACGGTCATATCAAGGTGCTTGTTTCCAAGACTCTCTTTTGAGCATGGGCTTCCCCAGCAAGTTGTGTTAAGATGTAGCTAATCTGGGAGAGTCACGTTGAGAAATTTCTTCAAAGTTTAGTCAATCTAGGAAAGTTACGTCGAGATTCGACGAATTTCTCCAAGAATCTGTTGATCATGGGAACTATTTCAAAACTTGAAAACACCGAGGGAAATTCTTTCGTAGATCATGCAGTTTGGGGCATAATTTGTTGATTTACATTAAAGAAACCGTTGTTCACTCATGATAATCATCATGTAGTTGATCAAACGCAGAAATTTGATGTACCAAGGTCGTTACTAGCATAAGGGTTGTTGGTTTCCTTTCCCCAGCAAGGTCGTTACCTTGAACCTTCCACAACACAGCTCCAACCACAATCTGCATCTTCATAAATCCATTGATAGCCTGCAAATTCAAGAACGCTCCTTTAACACAATACTACAGCAAGGAAACACCATACTAATAGAGCAGCATCAACGATGCAAGATATTGAAATAAATAACAACGAGGAGGATTGAGTGAGAGAAGAGAAATATCAACAGAGAAGAATCATATCTGAATAGGCTTCATTTTCAGATAAATCGTGTGCCTCAATTATTTCGTGTTCTTGTGTTTTTCATAACTTAATTTGAGATCAGATACGAATTGTGTTCGTAGAAACGAGTGAGATTTGAAGCGAGACGATTGAGAGAAAGAGTTTGAAAGGACCAGTGTGATGTAGGCTTTGTATAGGTGTCTCCGCCGCCGCTGGCATGAGGCCATGGCACGACGGAGAAGGTTGACAGCGACATACTTTGAGAGAGGGAGATGAGAGTGACTTTGAGAAAGCAAGTGTGATGTTATGTTGTGAATTTTCTTCCATTTATTGCTTTGCTATGAACCTTGGTCTTGGTTGGATCGGGCCAAATGGCCCAAACACAATGTTATTCACGCCACCATTTATGCTTATGCACCCTTCGGTTCATGGGATGAGGCTAATGGGTTAGGCCTTGCATATGAATTCCTCTATCCACCTCTGTTTTGCATACTGCATCTTTCTCTGTAATTTTTTTTTACTAGAATTATGATTTCTTTTTATTATTATTATTATTATTATTATTATTATTATTATTATTATTATTATTATTATTATTATTATTATTATTAAATTTGTGATTGAAATTTTGATGGATTTTTTTAATTAGATTTGGATTGAAATTGTAGTGGCATTACAATTGAACTTGTGGTGCTATTTTAATTAGAATTGTTATTGATCTTTTGTTGATTTTTTTGAATATGTTGATTGAATTTCTCATGGATATTTTGATTAGTTATTTCCATTGAATTTCTTGATACAATTTGGTCAAATTTGCTTATTTAATTTAATTGAGTTTTTATATTTTTATTAAAGTTTGTTAAATCTTAATAGAATTTGTTTGTTGATCTTAATGGAGTTCTAGTTAAATGTTAATTGATTTTTAGTGGGATGTTAATTAAATTCTTTAGTTATATGTTAAAGGAATGTTTTTAGTTACTTTTGATCATTTTACTAGTTGATATTTTGGTTGGTATTTCTTGTTAAGTTTTGATTACTTGCCATAACTAATCATAATGAACTTAAAAAAGAACTAATAATACTTTAAAAATTATGGACCACTGGACCTTTGCTTTGGAGGTTGGACCATGGATTATTTGACTTTTGCTTAGGGAGTTTTGGAACTATGGACTAATCATTTGACCTTGATATTGAATCATTTTTTGGACTATGAACTAATTGTTAAACCCTTACTTTGGAGATTTGGATTATGGACCATAATTGAGATCTTTGCTTTGGAGGATTCTTTTGGACTATTTGAACAATGAACTTAACATAATCAGCATTAACATTTTGACCTAATTCAAAATCATCTTACTTGATTTTTCAACTACTTTGTGCTTGATTTTCTTGATGTTAGTTGTGATGATCTTCTTGATACTTTGAATCTTTCTTGACTATTCTTTTAGCATGTTTTTGATGTTTCGTGATTTGATCTTGAGAGTTTCTTTTCACTACTACAATTTAGACATACAATAGCTCTATTTCAATAGCACTTTTTACTAAAACGCTATTAAAAATTTCACAAGAAAACCCACAATAACACTTTATTTTATGATTCAACGCTATTATAGCTATCACCATATAATAACATTTTCTTTCAAAGCACTATTATAGGGTATTAATAAATAAAACCAAAAAAACTCACACAGCTATAATAGCGCTTCTTACATAAATACTATTAAAAGCGTATCTCTAATATAGTGCTTCATGAGTAAATGCTATTATATTAATATCCCTATAATAGCATTTTATAAACAAGGCTATTTGTATGAATATCCCTATAATAGCATTTTATAAACAACGCTATTATAAGCTTTTCTGAATTTTTTTAAAAAACATGCAATTTAACGAATGATAAATCTTGCTAGTGGCTGGGTAGGCAATGGTACCTCAACTTTTATATAAAATATATTAAAATAGCATCTACTCATTATTCTCGCTATTTGTAAAAACAATTACCAAATATATATATATATATATATATATATATATATATATATATATATATATATATATATATATATATATATATATATATATATATATATATATATATATATATATATATGACTTAAATGTTTGCAAAAAAATTTTATTAATAAATATTATATAAAACTAAATTACAATAATTCTTTTCTTTTATGATAAAATATATATTTAGCCGAGTTAGATCATAACCCACAGAATAATAGTAATCTATATATGTAGGGTAATATTTATAATTTAAATTTATATATGGAAACATATCAAATAATTGTACGTATATATATAAAGAAATGTTGTAATAATATATTTAACTAACGAGATTTTACATTAATGATATAAATAAATAAAATTAAATTATTAATTAAATTTTAATAATAATAAACAATATGTATATATATATATATATATATATATATATATATATATATATATATATATATATATATATATATATATATATATATATATATATATATATATATATATATATATAATCAGAACAAGAATGTTTTTTTAGAGGAGATGACATAAACTTTTATGAGGATCTCGTTCAGGTTTGGAGATTACGGGTATGCTAATCTAACTCTTTTTTTTGTTGTTAAAAAACTTGTTTTGACTCTCAAGGCATTTCATAGATTGGTATTCTAGTTTCGAAGGTACCTTAGTTTGGTCCTCCTTTTATGTGTGACAATGAAATATATAATTTCAACTATTTAAGAAAATTATTGAAATCTTCAACTGCAGTTATGCCTTAGTAAGCAAATAATGTTGTGTGTTCTAATATCCTATTTCTTTTTCATTGCAAGGGATCTAGTAGTTTAGAGTCAATTACAGTATAAAAGTCCGAGTTATATGGAACTGTATTCAGTAATTAAGGAAGGATGAAAATGCAGTAGGTTATGTTTCTTACAATGTTCTATGGTCACTGTTATCAATATGTCAATCACGGCTAGGATTAGAAAGGCAATAAACATATAAGTTTCAGGATTTGTTCATATGAGAACAAAGGAAAAACATTATTTAATAGAATCACATGTAGCATAAATCTTTATTATTTAAAGAAAAAATAGTATTTAATAGAATCACATGTAGCAGGAATATATATGTTATTTCATTTCAAACAGAAGCAACCCATAATTTTATATGACAAAGAATATCATTTTCATATTTGTTGGTATTTGATTTTAGAATTTTTTTTTTTAAACAAATAGGTTGATTGGTTTATATAGTATTTTTTATAATTAATAAAATTATATTTTAAAAAATAATTTTTTTTATGGTATCTTTAAAATAATTTTTTTTTAACAAAAAGGGGTCTATAATAGCGTTCTTTTAAAAGGCTATTAAATCCTCTCTAATCTTGGAGTTAATGATAGAACTTATAGAAAAAGGGTTATTAAAGAAGGGGTATACAATAGCGCTTTTTAGTAAAGTGTTATTAAATCTTCTAGCATTTTGAAATGTAAAATTAAAAAGGTGGCTCTTTTGTTAGGAGCGCTATTAATGAACAAACTTTTAATAGTGTTTAAGAAGTGTTACCGTATGTAGCTTACTTATAATAGCATGAGCTCTAATAGCGCTTAAAAACGCTATTAAAAAAACACTATTAAATATCTTTTTTGATGTAGTGTTTGTTGAGTCTTGGCATGATACATGTGAAGTAATCTTGATGCACTTTGTGTTTGACTTTCTTGATGATCTTTAACATTGCTTGATATTTGATGCAATTGTTGCTTGCTTATGTGACTCACATGATCCCTTAGGATTCTCTTGATTCAATTTAATCTTTGGTTAAGATTGAGTTAAGATAGACCTTGGGCTTTTCTATCCAAGCATGACAACTTGATTAGGGTTTCTCCTTTATCTCAACCTTAGTGCCATTGATGCATGATAATATTAGGTTAGATTCTCTTCACTCTCAACCTTAAGTCCACTTTGTATGACAACAAGTAGGATCAAGTTTCCCTTTAGACTTTGTTTTCTATTGGCATTGCATCTTTCTTTTCTTTTAAAAGACTAAAATCATTTTCTTTATCAAATTCAAAAATATTTAATAAATATGATGCGTATAAATACGTCATGAGTCTTAAGTACATGGGAAAAGATGAGCGGGAGCTTTCCTTACCTCTTCTTAGAGTATTTCGTACGTGAGACACTTGGTTCATTTGTATAAAGTATTTGTTGTCATTATCATAGACTTTAGTATAATACGTGTCTCAAATACTTTCAAAACTAAAGGAAAAGGTACTCAAATACCCCCAGCCTTGAAGGATCATTTGATATATCTCCTAACAAAATACTTCAACAAATTCAAACCTTTTTACCTTCGGGTTTCTTTTCCCTTTAAAACAATTTTAGAAAAGGCATGTTATTTTCGTTCTACCGCAAACAGACAACGTATAACTGATGGAATGCAAACTTAGCATCGTCCTAACAAAACACTTCAACAAATTTAAACATTTTTACCTTCGGGTTTCTTTTCCCTTTAAAACTTTTTTCATAAAGGGCATGTTATTTTCGTTCTACTGCAAACAGATAACGTCTAACTGCTAGAATGTGAACCTAGCATCGTCCATAAAAAACACCCAACAAATCAACCTTTTTTTCTACAAGAACTACATATTCTGATTCTCTTTAGGATGCCTAGGCACTGGGTTGCAAAACTCGAATGAACTCAATAATAAAAACCTTTTGTTTTTCCCTTAACAATTATTTCATGCATTCCCTTAACAAGTAAGTCTTTAGATATACACACTCTTTGATTAGAAAAACTAGAGTGGATCCTATTAAGTACAACGGACGTGAGAGGTGCTAATACATTCCCCTTGCGTAATCGACTTCCAAACCCGAATTTGGTTGCGAGACCATGTTCATTTCCTTCTGAAGATTTTCTCGATGTTTTCCCTTCCCCGTTAGGATAAATATGACTTTGTAATTTTTTGCATAGCGACAAAGAGCAACTAAATGCTTTTTAAAAACATAAGTTGAACCTTCTGAAATTTTGTCCTTAAAATGTGGTATCAATTTTTCCTAATAATGACATGAATCTTTCCACACTATTCATAGATAAAACAAAAATAAACATGTTAGTGTGTGTGTGTCTAATTAATATCTTTTCATCAAGCAAAAGCATTTAGAGACTTTCATTCTATTGTAATATGATAGATTCATAATGAGGAAGAAAAATTCAAAAGTATCTCATAGATTGAATGTGTTACTATGAATAAGGAAGTCCATGATAGGTCTAAAACAATCAATGTAAGTGTTATTAATGATGTTGATCTTTGTAACATGTATCTCCTTTATGAAATTTAAAGAGAATGCTCAGATGCTAGAGGAAGTTATTGTGAAAGACAATAAGAATATTGAGAGAGCTCTTATGTGTATTTGGGACTTGTCTGACAACATTATGGAGCATGTTGTTCATCAATTATAGTCTGACTTGGAGTTGAGCATGGTAGAAGATGTAAGTTTCCTTCCTAATTTTCAACTGAAGAACCACATTTGTGGTTCTCAAGGTACTAGTGTTGATAGAAGTCGCACTCAATAGTTGTGTAGCAACTAAAAGATCAATTATGACATAAAAAAAGGATAATGAAGATGTCAACCAGGATGTACCAGACAACATGTATGATATGTTGATCATTAAGTTTCAAACTCAAAGGAAGGATGAACCAATGTCCCTTGTTAAGGCTAAAATGGATAGAAAGCTTGTTCAAACGAGGGATTTTGAGACAAATGTTGAGGCAAGAGTCTAACACAATGTGTCCACCTTAAGAAGAAAGGTTGGAGAAAATAGACTTCACGTGGTTTCTCCTTTACTCACATGGATAATCCTCTTCTCATTCTAAAACCAATGTTCAAAATGGAAGTATGTTCTTCAAATACGCACTACCACTGAAAAAGAGCTAAGAGGCGAAGCTCTTGATTGTAAAGGAATCATGAGAGCTGATAAGCTAATGGAGATTATTACTGTTGATGTTCCTAACTATGATAAACTGGTCATGGAGTTTAGGAAAGTGTTTAATAGGAGAAAGTTTGTGAAACTGTCATCATCAACTTTCAATAGATTGGAAAGAATCAAGGTTCCCTATATTGATAAAATAATGAAAAAGGGACTTATGGAAGAAGGAGAATATGCAAATAAGGTTGAAGTAGATTGTTTTTGGGAAGTGGTGTATAGAGCTTCATAATGATGATCAGTTGTTGAAGACGATGTAGGAGATTGAGGTTAAGGATGATGGTATTCCTCTTGGGTAGCTACTCGTGTCTTTTGACTCTATGCTACAATTGCGTGCCTCTCTTAGACTGGATGTAATTATGATCTATGAAGATAGATGTTCTTTCCATTCCTTTTCCAAATCATGACAAAAAAAGAGTATTATAATGTTGCTAAGTGCTGAAGTAACATAGTTTTTTTGGTACTAACCATATCTGGTAAGTGCTACTGTTGTGCTACATGGTGGAGCATCGGGAAGAACATCTGGTCTTGGTCCTTGTATATATGAAAATAGATCTATATGTGTTGGTAGTATTCATTACATATTTTGATATCAACTACTGGTTGATTGTGTGTTCATGACTAAGTATGTGAATGATTGTATACTGATATATGTTAGTTAGTAGGATTATATGCTACTAACTATGTGATACTAGATTCATGCATGACTAAGTTTGTGAATGATGGCATGATTGTCTGTTTGGGTTGGAGAAACTGAATGGGCTATGTGTAAGAATCTGATTCTTGATGCTTTTGATTTCTGCTACTGCTGGTGCTTAACTCTGATACATGGAAGAAAGTTGTAGCTTAAATGCTTTGAAGATCTAGTACATTTATTGGTTGTAACTTGTTCTGATGGAAGAAGTGCTTTGTATCTTGAAGAGTTGTTTTGTCATAATTTTTCAAAGGGGGATTGTTGTTCCTAGTGATTTGGTCCTTTGGATTGGATACATTTAGCAAAATAACACCTTGGAGAATTGTTCAAGATTGGTCTAGCTTGTTAAAGTTGTATGGAACTGCAAAAGAGACACATGTTGGGCATGATGCTCCAGCATGTGGTATGATATCTGAGCCTTGTGCAAGAGGTTTAGATTGTTGTGTTTTAGTAGAATATTTAAGAAGATTCAATTATGTTTTATTGCTATTGATTTAGCAATATGATTATATGATTTGTAGGACAACTATGAATACCAAATCAGATTTAAAATAAATTTAAATTTAAATTTATAACAAACTAAATCATATATTTTTGTTGGAGATATTCAAGGAGCTAATCAAATTTCCAACATAATGTGAGAAAATTCTAGACAAAAATAACTGCAAATTCACAAGAAAAAATTCCAGAGTTATTTTTCTACATAAGGAGGTCAAACCTACATTGGAAAGTAAGCATTCACATTAAAAAATTTAGAGTGCTAGGGTTTACAGGTGTCTTTGTTATTTTTGTGTACACCTTTGTGTTTCAGTAACTTGTCATAGAAGGGTTTATAGGTGTCTTTGTTATTTTTGTGTACACCTCTGTGTTTCAGTAACTTGTCATAGAAGGGTTTGTCTAGTTGAGTTATAAATTCAACATTGTTATGTACACCTCTATGTTTCAGTAACTTTGCATAAAAAAATTGTCTAGTTGAGTTGTAAATTCAACATTGTTATGTACATCTCTATGTTCCAGTAACTTGGCATAGAAGGTTTGTCTAGTTAAGTTGTAATTTTCAACATTATTTCACCTTGTTAAGATTGAAGATAATCCATAGGGTTTAGTGATTATTTGCCCTTGTCATGAGTTGTGTGACAAAGAAGAAAGTGAGTAGGTTTTCATGTTTATGAGGATGTTCTAAATAGAAATTCATTGGGTAGTGTTAGGAAGAGGAATTAAACAAAATAAGGTTTGTTGTTTCTTGTAAGTTTAAGTGTATTAAGCTACTAATAATAAATTTCCTTTCTTGATTGTGGACTCAGCCACCCAGACGTAGGTGTGGTTTCACCGAACTGGGTAAACAACTGTTTTTATTCTTTATTTCTTTTTTGCTCCATCGTCTAGTACTTGTTATTGTAGCGGTTCGGGTGTATCTTGTCGGAGCGGTTGTCAAAGCATCGAGTTCGACATTTGTCCCCTGAGGAACACAATTTCACCAACCTTTAATCACAAACTTCCAATTTTTGTTGTCAATGGATTTGAGAAAAGCAACCATCTTTACTTTCCAATAGTTATAATTTGTGTCATCCAAAATAGGTGCCCTATTAACTGAACCTTCATCCTTAGCAGTGTCTATTTGAACAGAAAAATATCTTTCTTGGAGCTCATCCAAATAGAACAGGGTGTCTACTCTAATGTCAATTGAAATTCGGTTTCTGAGGGGACAAATGTTAGACACGATGTTTGGACAACTGGTCTGGCTTGTTAAACTAGTAAGACAACAATATAACAACAACAATAACACAATTCAAAAAGCAAAAAATTAACACAAAAAATTGGTAACCTAGTTCAGTGCAAACAACACCTATGTCCGGAGGACACTCTACCCAAGAAAGGAAATTTACTACTTCAAATTAGTACAATTAGTCTTATGAGAACATCAACCCCAAAATGTTCAATGCCTTCTGATAATCCTAGTAACTTTCTATTTAGGACCCCCCCCCCCCCTAAATATTACAACCCCTCTCAATTTCTCTCAATCACTAACCCCTAATGATTAACTTCAATAAATACTCTATTGATTGTTGAATCTACAGCTTAACTAAGACAAACCAACAATTATGCCAAATTATAGAAACATAGAGTGGTGTACACAAACTAGATTTAAAACTAATCCTTATGATGACATTAGCATGGAATAAAAGAAACAGCAAACTAAAAAATATTAGGCACAAAGAACTTAATCTTGTGCGCAAAACCCTTGTCAAACAAGAGAATTGAGTCTCTTTATATAGCAATGTATTATGGGTTATTCCTCCTCAGATATCTGAATTAAATTTGTACAAAATAATAGATGAATTAGTTGGATTTGATTTGCTCCATAAATTTCTCTAACAAATGATATGATTTGTTATATTTCAAATGCAAATTTAAATCTGATTTAATCTTCAACAGCTGCCACATAAATCAAACAAACATTGCTAAATAACCTGCAACAAATCTGATTGATTCTCAATCAAAATTTTTGCACCTAACAACATCCATCATGACCAAGGTCAAATTTTACACTGCACACATGTTGAAATATCGTGTTCTACATGTGTTTCTTCTACACCAAAAGTAACTTGAACAAACTCCATGTTATTTTGCATAATGCAACAAACCCATAAGGAACAACACTAATTTTATATGCTCTCTCAAATTTTCATTGAATTGATGGTTTCACAAAATTTTTAATTTTTTAAAATTTAATTATTGTAATTTATTATTATCTTTTCTTTAATTATCATTTCAATAACACTTAAAATACACTATAACAATTATAAAACATTAACAATAAAAATTAAATGCATTAGTAATCACTATTCAACAAAAAAAAAACTAAAAAAGATTTATTACTTTACACATATATTTTTTTTAAAAGTATTGGTATTTATTAATTGAGTTTATATATATTAGCAATTTTATTTATTCACATTTTTATATTATTTAATTTTTACAATTATTTTTAAATAAATTTCATTTTTATTTTGAGTGAAAAATTATACGCTATAAGACATTAAATTATAATTAATTTTTAGTAAAAGTACATTAACGTAATATTTTTGTTACAAACGTTGCATTATAATACTAATTGAGTTATATAATAATCAATTTTATATAAATTTAAATTATTTAGTTTTTAAAAATAATATGTAAAAAATATTCCTTCTTATATATGAGTTCGTAAATTCATTTAAAAGTAAATTTAATTTTAAGAATAATATGGAAGATTTTCTATCTGTCAGATATAAAGAAATAATAGAATTTACAAAATAATAATAATAATAATAATAATAATAATAATAATAATAATAATAATAATAATAATAATAATAATAATAATAATAATAATAATAATAATAATAATAATAATAATAATAGTAATAATAATAATAATAATAATAATAATAATAATAATAATAATAATAATAATAATAATAATAATAATAATAATAATAATAATAATAATAATAATATTTAAATAATACATATTTACATATTTACTTCACATGTTATTTGAATAATACATATTTACATATTTATTTGAATAACTTTACTTCACATGTTATTTGAATAATACATATTTACATATATTTACATAAAGTCATATTATATATTTAATTATTAAATATCCTTACATTCTCAAACTTAATTCATGTATTTTGTCATATTTCAAAATCTAGAATTTTTCACCCAAATAATTATGTTTACACACAAATATTTTCAATCTACCCATGTTTCCAATATATTATCCAATCTACTCTAGTTTGGTATTTTTTTTAATTTTTTTTACAAGGGGGCGCCATGGGGGTTGGAGTCTCCCTTATAATTTGTATGGGGGCGCCATGGGGGTTGGAGCCACCCTACAAATTATAAAGGGGGCGACATACCCATTGGAGCCTCCCTTAAACGAAAATTAAAAATTATTTTTAATGTTTAATTAATTTAAAAATATTTAATAAATAATTTTTAATAAATTAAAATTTTTTTAAAAATAATAATTTTGAAAATAATAATTTCTGAATAATTTTTAACAATTCATATTTTAATATTGAAATTGTTTCATATTTTTAACAATTTATAAATAAATAATAATTAATATTTTCATTAATAAATTCTAAACAACAAATAAAAATTAATTTGGATTAAATAAATTTAATCACATACAAATGGCTACATTTGAAATATCTTGTACACTAATTTCTACGACTCGGTGGATTTAAATGTCCGCCCGTACCGCATCCTCGATTACGCACGTTTCTTGGTGGTCTTTGTGGTGGAGTCGGGTCCACTGTGTCGTCATCAAGCATTTGCATCACTTCGGCCCATGCAGACGGATCCATATCCGTAAAGTCATCCAAATCAAAAGAGTTGCCCATGCCTTCATAGTTATTTTGGGGTGGTTGGCTAGACGAGGCAATGTCAGGACGATAGCCTGCCTGATCGTAGGGTGGGATGGGTGTAAATGATTGGGTAGGTATTGGTTGATTGGGTGTTTGAAACTGGGAGTATGTGTGGTATTGTGGTGGATGTTGTTGGTATTCGGATTGTGAATGAGTTTGTGTGAATGGAGTGAATTGGTTAGGAGTATGTTCATATGGCTGTGATTGTGTGAGTGGGGGTTGGAAATAGGGTTGGGTTGGGGGTTGGAAATGGGGTTGGGTTGGCGGTTGGAAATGGGGTTGGGTTGGCGGATGGAAATAGTATTGGGTTGATGGTTGGCATTGAGGTTGGGTTGGCGGTTGGAAATAGGGCTGGGTTGGTTGTGTAGAAGCATGCTTCAGTCTCAAGTTTTGATGATGTCAATGCTACTCAAAGTTAATATCTCTTGATTGCAAAAAGACAAGCTGTTCAAAGTCATCAAGATCAAGTCAAGCTATATGGAACTGATTCTTCCAGACTTGCCTGCATTACTGGTATATCAAATCCACCTTTTTAATTTTGATATACAAGTGTTCAAAAACATCAATCTTTTTTGCATAATACATACACATGTTTTTGAAACTTTAAAAATGGTATAACATTAATTTTAAAAAGCTTTTTTCTGAAAATTAGCAGTGTTAACCGATTAACCATATGGGTTAACCGGTTAACCATTTTGAATTTTGAATTTTCTGGGCTAACGTACCAGTGTTAACCGATTAACCATATGGGTTAACCGATTAACACTGAACGTGCAGTGAAAAATTGCTTTGTTTTGAGTTCAAAATTATTTTTTAAAATCATACCTTTTCATGGTTTGAATCTTTTAAAATCATACCTTTTGTGAAAGGTTATTTTACTCATATAAATTCTGAGTTTTTCATTTTGAAAAACACACCAACAAAAAAAAACAATACTCATTTTTAAAATTGTCTTAGAATCAAATTCATTTTTCAAAAGTGTTCACACTTGCATTGAAAGTTTCACATTCATTGAACACTTGTATTGAAAAATTACAAAGAGTGAACTTTGATTCATTGGAGAAGATCACTTTGACAATTATACTCAATCCAAATTCATTACAATCATTTTGTATTTTGACTTGTGATCCAGGATTGTTGGACACAAGGGTGAGTGTTTACAAGAGGATTGTTCTTGTACACTTGTGAGTTTTATTGTTTGATAGTAGGCCTCACCGGTTGATGGTGTGATAGGTTGTACTGTTTTAAACAATAGTGAAAATTCTCTTTCATGTTGAAAGGGGAGTGGAGTACTCTCGGATTGTGAGGGGAACCACTATAAATCCTGTGTCTTTTTTTTCTTTCTGTTGATTTACTGCTTCCCATAACCAAGAACACCATCCAGTATATTTCCAAGAACCATATAAAAACCGGAAAAATTTCAAAAGTCCTAATTCACCCCCCCCCCCTCTTAGGCACACTCTGTTCTTACAATTGGCATCAGAGCAGGTTAAGGTAACCTGTTCCTAACGATTCAGTATGGCTTCCGCAAATACCAACCCGGTTTTCAAAGATGGTGGAAGTAGTAACAAACCACCACTCTTTTCTGGAGAATACTTTGATTTTTGGAAAATCCGTATGAAGGCACATCTTGAGGCTCAAGGAGATGGTATATGGGAAACCATTGAAACTGGTCCACATGTTCCTACAAGTGTGGTAAATGGTGTTGGAACCCCAAAGATCAAATCCTCATATGATGAAGATGACAAGAAGAGAATCTTGAATGAAAAGAAAGCAATCAACATACTTCAAAGCGCTCTCAGTATGGATGAATTCTTTCGCATATCACAGTGTCAATCGGCAAAACAGATTTGGGATACCTTGGTAGAAACGCATGAAGGAACAGCAGAAGTAAAAAGATCAAGACTTAACACGTTAAGTCAAGAATATGAGATGTTCCGTATGCAGCCCGGTGAATCTATTGTTGCCTTGCAAAAGAGGTTCGTTCATCTGACAAATCACCTGATTGCTCTTGGGAAGACCTTCACCAATGATGATCTCAACTTAAAAGTCCTAAGATCCTTGACAAGAGAATGGCAACCAAAGGTGACCGCCATTTCGGAAAAGAAAAGTCTTTCAACGATGACATCCGCTTCATTATTCGGGAAACTTCAAGAGCATGAACTGGAACTTGGAAGGCTTGAGAAACATGAAAGTCAAGACAAGAAGTCCAAAGGAATTGCCTTGAAGACTGACACAAAGGATGACAAAATTGACGAATCTTCCGAAGACGAAAATTTCATGCTTCTAGTAAAGAAGCTTGGTAAGTTTTTCAATAATAATAAAACTTCTTCTTTTCCTAAAAAGAATAAACATTTCAGGAAAAAGGAAGCATCCACATCAAACCAAGAAATTACATGCTATGAATGTGGAAGACAAGGTCACATAAAGCCAGACTGCCCAAAACTCGCAAATAAAGGAAAATTCAAGGGCAAGAAGGATTTCAAAACAAAGAAGGCTTATGTCGCATGGGACGACAACGAAGTGAGTTCATCATCGGAATCAGATAGTGATGAATGTGCAAATATTGCCTTAATGGCCTCTCACCACTCCGATGACAAAAATGAGGTTAGTAGTAATTTTTCTGTCTATGATAATGATGCACAAGAAGTTATAGATGAACTTCTAAAAGAGTGCAAGACTTTGTATAAAGACATCTCATCACAAAAGAAAAGAATTTTACTTTTAGAAAAACAAAATTCCGATTTCTTGAAAAATATTGAAGATGAAAAGCAAAAAGTGATGGATGAAAAACAAAGTCTTGTATGTAAGAATTGTGAGTCTTTGTCTTTTCAAATTGTTCAACTTAAAAGAGTTTTAGAAAGATACGAAAAGGGTCAAATTGGCTTGGAAGAGATTCTTAAACATCAAAGGTATCCTAATGATAAAAGTGGATTGGGATATTCTAAATTTTCAAAACCAAGCACCAATAAGACCATTTTTGTAAGAGAAAGTGAACAAATTGTGAAGAAAGAGACAAGCACTTCTAAGACTCAGCATCAAAATCATAACAAGAAAAGAATTAATAAGAAAAAGAATTATATTCCTAGATATAGAAGTCATTTTCAACCTACATGCTTTTATTGTGGTATTAAAGGGCACACACCTAATGCTTGCTATGTACGTAATATTGGTGTTGCAAAGGGGCATTATGTGTGGGTGGAAAAAGGTACTAACTATCAAGGACCCAAAGCAACTTGGGTACCTAACACTACCTAATTTTGTTTTGTAGGTATGCTTGAAGACAACCACAAATGAATGGTATCTTGATAGTGGTTGCTCGAAGCATATGACGGGAGATATAAACAAATTTTCAAGTCTATCATTAAAGGCCAAAGGATACGTCACTTACGGTGATGATAATAAAGGAAAAATTCTTGGAGTTGGAACCATTGGTGCACCTCCATGTACCGTCATCGAAGACGTTCTTTTTGTTGAAGGCCTTAAGCATAACCTGCTTAGCATCAGTCAACTGTGTGACAAAGGGTTCAAAATCAACTTCACAAAGGAGGAATGCTTGATCGAACACGAAGTCACTCATGAGATTCTGCTAAAAGGTAAAAGATACAATAATATTTTTATGATTTCTTTTGATGATTCTTCTTTGAAGGTAAAATGTCTTATGGCGAACAACAACGAGGCATGGCTTTGGCATAAAAGATTTGCTCACATTCACATGGAGCATTTAAACAAATTAATCAAGCATGATCTGGTTGTTGGGCTTCCGAATATAAAATTCATCAAGGATAAATTATGCGATGCATGTCAAAAGGGAAAACAGACCAAGACAACTTTCAAATCCAAGCAAGTGGTTTCTACATCAAGACCACTTCAATTATTGCACATGGATCTTTTTGGTCCATCAAGAACGAAGAGCTTTGGAGGTAGTTTTTATGCTTTAGTTATTGTTGATGATTTTTCTCGATATACCTGGACAATGTTTTTAGTGCAGAAAAATGATGCGTTTAAAGCATTCAAAAAGTATGCAAAACAAATTCAAAACGAGAAGTCACTCACTATAGCCTCCATAAGAAGCGACCACGGTGGAGAATTTCAAAATTCAGACTTTGAAGAATTTTGCGAAGAAAATGGAATTTCTCATAATTTTTCGGCACCAAGAACTCCTCAACAAAACGGCGTCGTAGAACGGAAGAATCGCTCACTAGTTGAACTTGCTAGAACAATGCTCAGCGACACAAATCTTCCAAAATATTTCTGGGCAGAAGCAGTAAGCACGGCATGCTTTGTAAGCAACCGCGTGAATATTCGACCGCTACTCAAAAAGACTCCGTATGAGTTGTTCAAGGGAAGGAAACCGAATATATCATTCTTCCACATATTTGGCTGCAAATGCTTCGTTCTCAACAACAATAAGGACAATCTCGGTAAGTTTGATGAGAAGTCCGACGAAGGTATATTCCTTGGTTACTCTTCTTATAGTAAAGCTTTTAGAATTTTTAATAAAAGAACTCTTACCATTGAAGAGTCCATTCATGTTTCGTTTGATGAGACTAACCCCTCGAAAGAGGATAATATTGTTTTGGATGATGATGATGATTTTGTAGATACTTCACAAAATGAAGAAATTGTTTCAAAAGATCAAACAATATTACAAGAAGATGTTACTCAAGAAAATCAAGATCTTCCGAAAGAATGGAGAACACACAGAGATCACCCAATTGATAAAGTTATTGGTGATATTAGTCAAGGCGTGGCAACTCGACTTAACTTAAAGGATGCGTGTCTCAACATGGCATTTGTATCTCAGATTGAACCATCAAAGATCGATGAAGCTTTAGGCGACGACCAATGGATTATAGCAATGCAAGAAGAACTTAATCAGTTCGAAAGAAATCAAGTTTGGACCCTTGTACCAAGGCCGGACAATAAGCATATTATAGGAACCAGATGGGTGTTCAAGAACAAACTTGACGAGAATGGGATTATAGTTCGTAACAAGGCAAGATTGGTCGCACAAGGCTACAACCAGGAGGAAGGAATTGATTTTGATGAAACATTCGCTCCGGTAGCAAGGTTAGAAGCAATTAGATTACTACTTGCTTACGCTTGTTCTGTGAATTTTCAGTTATTCCAGATGGATGTCAAAAGCGCTTTCCTGGATGGATACATTACTGAGGAAGTCTACGTCAAACAACCTCCGGGTTTTGAAGACTTCAAAAATCCCTCACATGTTTTCAAACTGAAGAAGGCTCTCTACGGTTTAAAACAAGCACCACGAGCATGGTATGATCGCCTTAGCAACTTTTTATGTGAGAAAGGATTTACAAAAGGAAAGGTTGACAAGACGCTGTTTATAAAGAAGATCAAGGGTAACACCTTGTTAGTACAAGTCTACGTCGACGACATCATATTTGGATCAACAAACAAAGAACTGTGCAAAGAATTCTCACTCATGATGCGAGAAGAGTTCGAGATGTCCATGATGGGAAAGTTAAATTATTTTCTTGGACTACAAATCAAACAAACCAAGGATGGAATCTTCCTCAACCAATCCAAGTACTGTAAGGAATTAATAAAGAAATTCGATATGGATAGTTGCAAGATAATGTCTACTCCTATGGGAACCGGAACGTATGTTGATCAAGATGAATCTGGTACTCCAGTTGATATTACTAAATATCGAGGTATGATTGGTTCATTACTATATTTGACGGCAAGCCGTCCTGACATTATGTTTAGTGTTTGTTTGTGTGCGCGCTTCCAAGCAAATCCGAAGGAATCGCATCTCACTGCTGTGAAGAGAATTATCAAGTATCTCAAAGGAACGACCAACGTTGGATTATGGTATCCTAAAGGTAGTATTTGTTCTTTAGTTGGTTATTCTGACGCTGACTATGCAGGATGCAAAACCGATAGAAAAAGTACAAGTGGTACATGTCATATTCTCGGAAATGCTCTAGTATCATGGGCCTGCAAGAAGCAAGCTTGTGTAGCACTCAGCACCGCCGAAGCAGAATACATCGCCGCAGGAAGTTGCTGTGCACAGATTTTATGGCTGAAACAACAACTTCTGGATTATGGTGTTGACCTCGGATGCATTCCTCTACGGTGTGACAATACTAGTGCCATAAATATCACAAAGAATCCGGTTATGCATTCCAGAACAAAGCACATTGATATCCGGCATCATTTCCTTCGAGATCACGTATTAAACAGAGATGTTGATGTTACTTTCGTCGACACACACAACCAACTCGCTGACATATTCACCAAGCCTTTGGCAAAAGAATCATTCTACAAAATTCGGAGAGAACTTGGAATTCTTGATGAAGGTGACATCTGATCCTTGTCTCTATTTTATGTATGCATTAATTGTGATATGTTTTCATGTATATGCATTCTGTTTTTATGTATTTTTTTCAAAAATTCGAGCATGTTAATCGATTAACCATATGGGTTAACCGATTAACACTGTTAAATTTTCAATTCTGATTAAATTTTTTAATGTGTTAACCGATTAACCTATATGGTTAACCGATTAACACTGTAAATTTTTCAAAAAAATCAGAAACGAAAATTATATTAATTTTTGAAAATTTTATATTTTTCTTTATATATTTTGTGTGGTCCATATTCTCTTAAATATCCACATCCATATCCAAAATCCACATCCCCTCTTAGATTGAAGAAGAGGTTGATAGTGATGAAGAAGAAGAGGAGGAGGATATGGCGGATGAGGATTTTTAGAGAATATGCTGCTGCTGTTGTTTTTATTGCTTTGCTTTCTAGTTATAAGTTTTTATGCTTTCATTTGAACTATGTTTTATTGTAACCAGTACAATTTCTATTTGCTGCATTTTATATGTACTATGTTTGTGCTTTGTGTTTACTTGGCTTTGCATGTGCTTATTACTATTTGTTGCTATCTTGTGGTTTCTTTGAAAGCTCTTCCTTTTTGCTGATGTCAAAGGGGGAGAAGAGCTTGGTTCTGTTAATATCTCTCTGTGTGCAGATTTTTTGTCCTCTGTTAAGATAGGGGGAGTGCTAGACATAGGGGGAGAACCAGATCAAGAACCAAGAGATATCGCACAACATTTTTTGATTGCCATCATCAAAAAGGGGGAGAATGTAGAAGCATGCTTCAGTCTCAAGTTTTGATGATGTCAATGTTACTCAAAGTTAATATCTCTTGATTGCAAAAAGACAAGCTGTTCAAAGTCATCAAGATCAAGTCAAGCTATATGGAACTGATTCTTCCAGACTTGCCTGCATTACTGGTATATCAAATCCACCTTTTTAATTTTGATATACAAGTGTTCAAAAACATCAATCTTTTTTGCATAATACATACACATGTTTTTGAAACTTTAAAAATGGTATAACATTAATTTTAAAAAGCTTTTTTCTGAAAATTAGCAGTGTTAACCGATTAACCATATGGGTTAACCGGTTAACCATTTTGAATTTTGAATTTTCTGGGCTAACGTACCAGTGTTAACCGATTAACCATATGGGTTAACCGATTAACACTGAACGTGCAGTGAAAAATTGCTTTGTTTTGAGTTCAAAATTATTTTTTAAAATCATACCTTTTCATGGTTTGAATCTTTTAAAATCATACCTTTTGTGAAAGGTTATTTTACTCATATAAATTCTGAGTTTTTCATTTTGAAAAACACACCAACAAAAAAAAACAATACTCATTTTTAAAATTGTCTTAGAATCAAATTCATTTTTCAAAAGTGTTCACACTTGCATTGAAAGTTTCACATTCATTGAACACTTGTATTGAAAAATTACAAAGAGTGAACTTTGATTCATTGGAGAAGATCACTTTGACAATTATACTCAATCCAAATTCATTACAATCATTTTGTATTTTGACTTGTGATCCAGGATTGTTGGACACAAGGGTGAGTGTTTACAAGAGGATTGTTCTTGTACACTTGTGAGTTTTATTGTTTGATAGTAGGCCTCACCGGTTGATGGTGTGATAGGTTGTACTGTTTTAAACAATAGTGAAAATTCTCTTTCATGTTGAAAGGGGAGTGGAGTACTCTCGGATTGTGAGGGGAACCACTATAAATCCTGTGTCTTTTTTTTCTTTCTGTTGATTTACTGCTTCCCATAACCAAGAACACCATCCAGTATATTTCCAAGAACCATATAAAAACCGGAAAAATTTCAAAAGTCCTAATTCACCCCCCCTCTTAGGCACACTCTGTTCTTACAGGTTGTTGGGGCCTTGATGATGAATCTTGTTGGCGTGGGTCATTAAGATACCTTGGATGTGAAATGAAACCAATTGATACAGACTTATACCAAGTCATGTATTACCGTTCAACTTGATGAAATGCTTCTAGACCAAGATACGGCCGCCAAATGAACTGAAGGATGAAAAAAATGTTTAGTATTTTCTAATAATATTCAAGGAGAGTATAACATTAATAGGTAGGTGAGTGAGTTTACATCTTCTTGCGCCAAGTGATCAATAAGATTGCGGTACTGCGTTATACTGAAGTGGAGACAATTGTCATAATTCATTCCAAGCGAAGACCACCTACAAATCGAAAACAATAAAATTTATTAATAATATGCTTAATAAATAAAAACACTTTGATAGATGAATGAGAATTGGAAAAAATAATTACCTTTTAGCGAATGGGAATTCAAACTAATTTTGTTGGATAGGTGCTAGATTGGTCATTCTTGACCAACCCCAAGATTGTAGAAGAACACCACATCCGGTCCAATTTTCGGTATTGGCTATTGAGTTATGACATAAAGAATGATATAGGTGCGCTAGTGTAGCGGACCCCCAACTATATTGTTTTATTTTATCTACGTCATCTAATAAAGGTAAGTACATAGAGTGAACGGCGCTTCCACTTGTATCCGGACATAAAAGTAACCCTATTAATAGCATTATATAAATTCGGGTTTTTCTAATTTTTAGAATTTCAGGAGAATCGGGGGTTAATGTCAAGTCTCTATAAATTTTTTTGAGCCATGACATTAAAAGTTTTTGTCCCCTCAAATCTCGTGGGGTTGGTTCAACCCCCAAGAGTTCTCTTATGAAATCACCGGTAGGATTGGTTTTACCGTTAACCGCCTTACCATGAATGGGTAAACCCAATAACATGTATGTGTCCTCGAGTGTAACTGCACATTCACCTATTGGAAGATGAAATGTGTGCGTCTCGGGTCGCCACCTTTCTTGCAAAGCCAAAATAAACTTAGAATCAATGAGATAATTTGTTATCTTAACGACCTCTCCAAAACCTGCTCGCTCCAAAAAAGGTTGAATCAACGGATCATGTGGGAAATATTTATGCCCACGAGTACGAAATTCATGAGTATCCTACAAAAAAAATAAAACATATCATTAGAACATTGTATTTGTTACAAAAAAGAATAAAACATGTCATTAGAACATGTTAAATGCATTATAATGCAACAAATTAATACAACATTGTGAGTTATCAAGTAGAAATACTTACATACGACGAGATGTTGTTTGGTGTTCCTCGATGCGTTTCACCCATTGTTAAGAGAGACATGACTTCTATAGTGAAATTTGAGGGGAAGTATTGGGAGAATTTGAATTGTTGAATATATTTGATGTGTTTTTTAGAATGAAGAGGAGAAGTATTTATAGATGAAATTTAGAAATTTGAAATTTGAAATTTGAAATTTGAATTTATGGTTGTATAGGTAAAAATTTAATTTGTGTAGTTGTAATATTTATTGATATTAATGAGATAGTTGAATTTGTGTAAGAAGAGATTGATGTGTAGAAATATTGATAGATGAATTCTTACACATGTCCTACTGCATGCATGCATAAAGTAACTTCTTTTACACGTGTCATAGGGGCTCCATACCCCACGGCGCCCCCCTTGTAACTTAAAGAAGGGGCTCCATCCCCCACGGCGCCCCCCTTATAACTTAAAGAAGGGGCTCCATCCCCCACGGCGCCCCCCTTATAGTTTTAATAATATTTAATTCGTGGGATTTTAATATATATGTATACATTCATGCAAAAGATAGTATACATCCCTTAAACTATCATTCAACCATGTCTAGAACATCCAATTACATTGTTCATGCCCATTATAATGGAGAGACTTTCATCTCTGAGAATTCCGGTTTCGGGTTTCAAAATACAGATCTTACCCGATTAACCATGAGTAGAAAAGCAAATTTTGTGCATTTCAAAGAGCGCATACAATCGAAGATTTTGTCTGGTCAAATCTCCCAGATCATTTACAGAAGTCCTGTTTTTTTTTTTATAACAATGAGGTCAAGTATTTTCAAGAGAAAATACTTGACAGCAGCGATGTTGATCAAATGTTCGATAGTCACGAACAATCTGGCCTCGACTATATCGAGGTTTATCTGTTACTCTGCCAAACTGAAACAACGGATATAGATGAAATTGATGTTGTGGACGAGGAGGAAGAAGATCCAGAGACCATGGTTGATCAAATGGTTAATTTGTTTGGGAGCGGGGACTACACTGCAATGACTCCCCTGCAAGACATAGATGAAGAGGCCCTACCATTAAATCAAGTGTATTGTTCTCCTCAACACATGACGAACTTGCAATGCAGTGGCGACGATACTTCCTCAGATTATTTCTACAATCCTTCTCAACAAATTGAAAGTGTCTTGAAAGTCGGAAACCAGTACCGCACGAAAGAGGAATGCATGAAAGCCATAAGAAAGTTTCATATGGATAACTTTGTTGATTTTTACATCAATCGAAACGACTCAAAACGCTATGTTGTAGTTTGTCGTAACGCAAGTTGCAAGTTTCGGTTAGCAGCGTCCTATCGGAAAAGAAGTGACTGTTGGGAGATAGGTTCGATGGATCCACCTCATAGTTGCACAACCAACATCAATCGGCAAGATCATGGAAAACTAAGCTCTCAATTGATATCCCAAGAGATTTTGCATCTTGTGGGCGCGAATCCATCTGTGAAGGTGAGCACAATTATCTCTCATGTTGTTGCACGGTTCAACTATACCCCATCGTATAGGAAAGCTTGGATAGGTAGAATAAAAGCGGTGGAACATGTATATGGGAATTGGGAGCATTCTTACTATTAACTTCCACAATATCTACTAGCACTTCAGAAATATGTTCCTGGTACGGTTGTAATATTGGAGTCACTACCAGCATACACTCCTGAAGGAACATGTGTTGCTGGAAGTAGGATATTTTCTCGCCTCTTTTGGGCATTTCAACCATGTATCAAAGGTTTTGCGTTCTGCAAACCAGTTATACAAGTCGATGGAACATGGTTGTATGGAAAATACAAAGGAACATTGTTGATGGCGGTAGCACAAGACGGAAATAATAATATATTTCCGATTGCCTTTGCCCTGGTCGAGGGTGAGACAGGCGAAGCTTGGAGTTTCTTCCTCAGAAATCTCAGAACACATGTCGCACCACAACCCAACTTATGTCTGATTTCTGACAGACATGCTTCTATTGTGAGCGCCTACAACAATCCTGCTAATGGTTGGCACAACCCTCCTTCTGTCCATGTCTTTGCATAAGACACATTGCTCAGAAATCAGGTTGTGAACGCTGCGTATGCCTTAAACCAACCATCGTTCATGTATTACCGAGAAGAAATAAGGTTGTCAAGCGCGGAAGCATTAAGGTGGGTGGATTATATTCTAGTCGAGAAATGGACTAGGTCATTTGATGGAGGGTGTAGATGGGGTCACATGACCACAAATCTTGTAGAATCCCTAAACGGCGTATTTAAGGGAACTAGGAACCTCCCCATCACAGCGTTGGTAAGGGCAACGTATTACAGATTGGGGTCACTATTTGCAGTAAGAGGCAAAAAATGGAGCGCTGTACTGCAATCAGGGCAAATATTCAGCGAATCAAGCATGAAGTATATGAGGGATGAAACTTCTAAGGCGGCCTCACATCGAGTTAGACCATTTGATCGTCACGATTACAGCTTCATTGTTGATGAGACAATGGATCACAACGAGGGTCGGCCAATGGGACACTACAGGGTGGAACTTCATAAAAATTGGTGCAACTGCGGAAAGTTTCAAACCTTCCGCATGCCTTGTTCACATGTCATTTCCGCATGTTCAACTGCTCGTCAGGATCCATTCTTGCAGCTATCAGAAGTTTACAAGATCGTCAACTTATTCGGTATCTACAGTAGCAGTTTTCCAGTGGTAGCTAGTGAGGACTACTGGCCAACCTATCATGGAGACACAATCTACCACAATGAAAATATGAGAAGAAACAAAAAGGGCCGCCCCAAAAGCACCCGAATCACAACTGAAATGGATACAGCTGAGAAAATGGAAAGACTGTGCGGAATATGTCGTCTTCCAGGGCATACGAGGAAAAACTGTCCAAATGTTGGAACAAGTTCTAGGTAGATTTAATTTGGTCTTTAAAATTTGTGTAATCGTGCAATTTAATATTTATATCAACTTTTCATTACCACAAAAACGAATTGAATTACTTCTACAACATAAAACGCAAATCATTAAAATACAACGATTATTACAACATAACCTAAGATATAACAACAATCAAGGTAATATCATCAGTTCCGAACATCATAGACCTAACTTCGTTGTCATCTCTAATTCGCACCCAGTCACACCGTATGTTTCCGTCTTCAACAGAGAAGTATGAGACAAGTCTTTCAATACTCCTAATTCTTTCACCATTTGGAATGTCTCCTTCTAGCCACCGATTCAAATTTCTTCGTAGTTGTTCTAAACTCTGAATGTTCCAAAACAACATTCTTATCGGAGGCTTCGTCGGAGAAAAAATTACATGCCCATATCTTCTAAGGAACATGACTCACTCTTCTAAATTTGGATGAAACAATGTTAGCAACATGTCTACCTATTTATAAAAAAAATTTTGGAAAACCATAATATAATATTTTAATTATATTAAATATAATACATTTAAAAAATTAATTTCGTATAAAGGAGGCTCCATAGGGGATGGCGCCCCCCTTTAGGGCATTTAAGGGAGGCTCCAATGGGTATGGCGCCCCCTTTATAATTTGTAGGGTGGCTCCAACCCCCATGGCGCCCCCATACAAATTATAAGGGAGGCTCCAACCCCCATGGCGCCCCCTTGTAAAAAAAATTAAAAAAAATATCAAACTAGGGTAGATTGGATAATATATTGGAAACATGGGTAGATTGGAAATATTTGTGTGTAAACATGGTTATTTGGGTGAAAAATTCCAAAATCTACCCTACCTTTTTCTTTTCATCTTACTTATGGTCCACAATTCATCTGGATACTCATATCCTAGTTATCGAGATCATTCATTTACAATTGCATTTTTCAAATAACACCATTGATTCAAAAGTTCTTTTTTATTTAAAATACAAAACATTGAATTATGGTAAAGATTAGGCACAATAAAGTTCCGGTAGATCATTGTTTTTGGATTTGGAAAACCCTAATTTTGGTCAAGGCATCTTAATCATGGAGTTGGGAGTCATTCTTCAAGTTTGACTTTGGTCAACAAAGTCAACCATGGAAGGTTGCCTTTTGCAGACCAAGTTTTGTTATGTGACTCTTTTACATGATTGATGGATTATTTGTTCTATGATTCAAGACATGGTAATTCAAGAATTCAAGATTCAATTTCAAATAACTCAAATTTTGGAGGGAATATCACTTTGCTTGGAAATCAAGTTACTATTACGTTCAAAGGATTATTTTCATTACAACATCATCAAATACATCACAGAAAGTCCAAAATATCAAACATTACATAAAAAAAAACTTCATTTGATATAGAGTTAACTTTTTGGTTAAACAGTTGACCGAAGTCAAATTAATCCTAAAATCTTAATAAAATGCTTTGGTCTTCATCATCATTGATCTTTCATGTGGTCCTCCAAGTACTTCAAGTGCATTCCAAAGTATTTCATATTCTTGATGCCATGATGCCAACCACTTCATGCTGTCACAATGCACTATCCCTGCAAAACCAAACTTCAACACGTCACATAATACACAATTAAACAAGTCATGACCATTCAATACACCAATACACATCACAAGCCAACTTGACAACATACATGTACATACATAACCAAGCCAACCATCCAAATTCATGAAAATAACACAGCCCATTAACAAATAAATCTTGGCATATTCATGGCATCATCCTCAATCAACTATCACAGTCCAAACTTCTAACACCAACAAATTTTCTAACTAACAAACACACTAATTTAAAAACATAACAATGCCAATCAACATAATTCCAAATTCCCCGACAGTTAGCTCACTAAAACTAACCTAAACTAACATGTTAACAATTCAAACTCCAATAACATTCTAATTAATTTTGAGCTAAACAATAATCATCAACTGAAAGTACAAACAAATTAACTCCATTAACAGAAATACCAACATAACTAATCTAACCTTTTAGCTATAAATTTGAATTAACTAACTATCTAACTAATATTAACTACCATAACTAATCAATTCCATTAACTAGCAGTTCAGATTCTAACTAGTCTTCCTAACAGTAAACATACTAACCTACTAACCAATCCCAAATTCCCACTTAACAGTTCAACTAACTTAACATAACATTCAAGCTAGCATTTCCAACTAAATAATTATCAACAGTTCCTAAGTCATAATATTTCATTAACACAATGCACCATAACCACCCTAACTGTCAAAAATTTCAAGATAACTAACTTATTAACTGTCAGCTAACAGTGTTAATTCGTCTAACTAACTTGTTCATGAAACTAACTAACTGTAGCGCCTGACCTAACCCCTAACTCCCTTTGCCCTAGCTTCCCAAAGTTGTTACTCCACTTCAATCTATATAAACTGCACTCTTTTCCAATCTCAAATAACAATCACTCATTATGAAAATTCATTCTGATCACCATTGATCCTCTCAGCAAATCTTTCTTCTTCCTCGCCAATACTCAAAGCTCAAAGCTCCTCCATTGTTGAGATTGAAGCTTGCTGCAATAAGATTTATACATCTCTACACTCTATACATTCTCCTCACATCAGCAACAATAACACTGCCAATATCTTAACGACTAATTGGGAAGAAGAAGAAGGAAGAAAACAATAATAAGCAAGAGTTGTGAATTGATTAACTGGTTATACACATATGGTCTTCTATTTTCATTTCCATCTTCAGTTCTTTAACAACTTCTAGGGTGAACCTCAACTCTGTAGGCATGTCACCCTCCATTTCTCCATTTTTTTTCCGCTTCAAATCTGTTACAAGCATGTAGAGGATACTTAGTAGATTAGGGCTCTTGGGATTTTTTTGGTAAATAGGGATTGTCGTAGAGTTTCAATGGAAATAAGGGTGAGAAATGGAAAGAGAAAAACAAGAGGGTTCGAGTGGTGATGGTTTAGGTTGATTCTAGGTTGCTTTGTCGTCTCTAGCGCGGCGGAGCAATTTTCGGCCAAGGTGGACGTCAGAGAGAAGGGAAATGTTGAGGGAGCGTAGAATGAGAATGAGTCTGAGTCCTTTCACCCTTTGGCCATTCACTTTGGGCCTTAAAGTCATTAAAGCTCATGCATTTACTACAAAATCACTTAATTTCTGAGCATTTTTTAATATATTTCTTGATATTCTTAGGTAGCTAGTAATTTTTTTTTATGTCCCATGCTTTCAGAGACGTATATCTAGACGCACTATTTTTATTTTACGAAAATTTGGTTTTATCCGGAGTTACATTTACGTAGGGCTGGAAATGAGTCGAGTCGAGTCGAACTCACCTCAGCTCGGCTCGACTCGTTAAGAATTGTTCGAATTCGAGTTCGAGTTCGAGTTTGACACGAACTTTTTTTTAAGCTCAAACTCGACTCGTTATAAGTTCACGAACAGTTCGGTTCGACTCGTTAGGTTCATCTCATTAGGTTCAGCTCACATGGTTCACGAACTTAAAAACTATTTTTTTAAATATATATATTTTTTAGTATATTTGACATTTTAAATAAATATATATATTTTAAATAAAATATTAAAATAAAATAAAAGTTGTCATATTTAAATTTAACTTTATCTTCGAAATCTACTAATTCAAAACCTACACAACTTTCAAGAGATACATTTGAGAGTCTAATTCAAAAACTACTAAATTGAAGATTAAATTTGTCTAAGATTTGAAGTAAATATTTAAACCTAATCTTAAAGACAGTATAATTCTTTTCATATGTAATCGAGTTGACTCATGAACCTAACGAGTCGAACTATGTATAGTTCAAGTTCAGCTCATTTAGTTAACGAACTTAATTTTTCGCTCATACTCAACTCATTTGGTTCATGAACCCAGTTCAACGATTTAATTGTCGAGTCGAATTCCGAACTATCTTCGAGTTGGTTTGGTTCATTGCCAGCCCTACATTTACGGAATAATTTTAAACTACTCAACGTTGAGAAAAACTTCAAAATAATTCAGTTCAGGGAAACTTCCGTAGATGCACCTCCAGAACGTCTAAGCGCCAGATTTTTTCCATAGATACAACTCTGAAAATTTCTGCTATATTTGAAACCTGCATGAGCACTTTGTCCACTACATTGCTCACATTAATCATCAAATTTTTGAAAAAAAAAGTAACGTTGTGAATCCAAATCGAATCGAACCCTACGAATTCAAATCAAATCGAAAGAGAGCTTGTTAAACTTCAAAAGAAGTGCAAGGAAACACTTGATATGACAAATCTGGAGGGAAGACTGCAATTGTTGATCATAATTTTGCTTGATTTTAAGGGTAAATCATATGGTAAGTTTTTTGTCTAGTCTAAATCAAATCATAAGGTTTTGTTGTATTATGTTGAATCAAATTATTTTGTTTTGCAGATATAATAAAACATATATTTGAGATTGACTTGGGAATAATTTCCTAATGTTGTCAACCGCGACAAGCGGTGGAAATATATTGAAATTTTGGCGTTAAAGATCAATGTTAAGGTTCAAGTTATTCAGTAAATGTCCGCTTATTTTGTTGCATGATTTTATTTCTTCAAGTTTTAAACATGTTATTCTTGACTGTATATAGTATGGAGGCCATAACACGGTGTTGAATGATGCATTTGAGAAAATAATTTCTCTAATGAACACAAACACTCCTCGTTGTTTTTTCTTGCATCAACTTTGCAGCCCGGTATTGTAGGAAGAATTTAGGACTTCTCAAAGTTGATTTCTTGTTGCTTTGTTGTTCAAAAATATACACCACTAAATTCTCTGTGTTTAATTTTAAATTTTTTTTAGCAGGCTTGTAACTCAACCGCCTTTTGACAGTTCTTTGTTGTTTGCATTTGGATGTCTTCTTTTTGCAGGAGACTAGTCGACCAACACATTATCATGTGTTGTATGATGAAAATAAATTCACTGCAGATCAGCTACATAGTTTGACTAATAACTTATGCTATACGCAATGATATCATTTGTTTTTTTAGTCTTGTATACATCTTTATTTTAACTAAAATGTCATCTTGTATGCAGTTCCTCTTGCTTATTACGCACACTTGCTAGCTTTCCACGCTTGATACTACATAAGTGAAGTCAAAAATTCTAATTCTAGTTCTGCAAGTGGTAGTAGGAGCCACCAACTCTGTGTCGACTGTGCTTTCGTCTATCTTGGATAACGTCAAAGAAGTAATGTTTTACTATTGATCTTGATTTGTCCTACAAGCTTCGAGGATAGATTTGGGAGTTCGGATATTCATAATGCCCTTTTTTGGATATATAACTTATGTTGCCTTCTGTTTTTTTGGTTGGGCCTTATTTTGTTTGAATACATGTTAGAACTACTAGACAACTTTTAGTCATAGGTCATGTTTTTCACCATGAGTGGATGGCCGTTATTTTGTTTAAATATGGGTTAGAACTACTAGACAGCTTTGGGATACATAACATGTGGCCACCATGCGTTTTGATAAATATTTTGAAGTTATCATCATAGGATGTCTGCCATATCTCACTCTCGTGTTGAGAGTTTAGATAAACAGTATTAAAATATATGTAAAAATTAGTCAATTTTAATTTCATTTGTGTGTTTTGAAGTATGTTTTTATCAATGTAATGTAGTATTTAAATTTCCGTCGAAATAATTAATGTAACACCGATTTTATTTTATGAATGTTGATTTTATCATTGCAATGTTGATTTTCTAGGATTCTGAGTTTCTTCCGTAAATACACATACAAAAATATTTTGTAGATGCATCTACAGAATTAATTAAAAAAAGCTTAAAAAATATGCGTCCGGAGATACACCTCCAGAAGCAAGAGGTATTTTTGGAAGTGCACATGGTGCCTAAGAAGTCCAAGGGGCGGGGTAATAAATTCTTTAATTCCTAATTCACCTTTCCTTATCTGAATGCAAACAATAAAACCTAACCTTAGGCTTCTGATGTTGGGCCTAACGCCCAAGTGCTAGCCAGACACCCCTTGCATCACACCCCCCCTACATTGTACTACATTATCTAATTAATTTTGTTCTTTATTTTTCTTTTAATATTTTTGTACACATAAAGAGAATACAATAGAAAATACACTTTGAAAACATGAATTTATTTATATTGATTTTTTTAATTAGATTGACTCATCGTTAGAATTTCTTAAGGATTAGTTATAATTAGGGTTAATACGACTTAATTCATTTTTTAATGCTACTATCTTTCTTCATATTTCCATGTGCTTAACATATAAATTTAGTATGATCATATCTTTGATTGGTTGATCAAGTTCGTTCTTGATCAATTAATTGCGTGTTGTGAATTATACTTTTCTTAGGCTTTTCATAGACACTCATATGCTCCCCTTATGACCTATTCATTCAACTGATCACAAGTCCCTTGATCAGTTGATTGAATTATATTTTTACACTTTCACTATCCCTGATCCATCACGTCAATCTCAAGTCAAGAATTCACATTTAAGACCATGAAGATAGGAGTGCATCAAGACTTGGTCATGCTGAGCTTCATTGGTTCAAGTACACCTTGCTTCATTAAGACAAAAAACTATTCTCTTTCAAAGCACATGTTAATTATGATGTGAATTTTACGCCATAAGCCTTAAGCAATGGAGAAGAATGAGAGGGATTATTCTTCATCATCATTCTCCCATATGATAAGTTAGAACACTTCTGATTTAACTGGTGAATGTCAGCTTCCACAATCTGAATTCCAAGTTCAGAAAACATGATGATGTTCTAACATCAGTTAGGACATCCTGATCATATCACAGACACCATACACTATGGTTCTTGATACAGTAACAACTGGACTAACTATCTGTATAGTAATCCAACTGAAGATCTTTAGAGAACACAGCTCCTGCCAGCTTGATCATCAAGAACTTCAGACAGCTGTAGAGAGAAATAAATTCTCATACTCCCACCAAAGCAAGATTCTTAAGCGAAGATCCCTTTCAACAATCAGCAAGCCAAGAGCAGAACCAGATCCTCCTTTAGATTTCCAAGATACAAAAGAAACTCTTGGTCCAACCAAGAATTTGGGTCTTCATCAACCATATAAGACTATGAAATGTAGCCTTAACTAGCTTCTGCAATTCCCATACATTGCATCGGCTTTTTGGAGCAACCATTCCAAACACATCTGAGGTAATCAGCTTTTCTCAAGATGATGTACCTCCATGTTGCACCCCAAAATTTGACCAACCGGGTCTCGTATCTGGCTCAAGGTTTCGACGCATAATCGCATTCGCATCTGCATATTGCATACAGTGCATCTTTCATTTTCATTTGATTTTATTGGGATCACAGCTCTCGTCTCGTGTTTCAGGTGTTTTTTTATCAGTTTGGATAGTAGAATCGTATTTTTGGGATATTTCGGTGTCTTTTGATTTTTACCGGCTATTTTGGTGCGCTCTCGCGGTGTTATGCATCGTTCGGTGCTATTTTTGTCCCTCTGGGGATTATTGTGATTTTTCTGGATTTTATTGGCCATTTTTAGATTTTTTAATAGCTTTTAAATCATTTTTAGGATTAATAGGATTTTTTTAATAGTTTAAATTCTTTTTAAATAGATTTTTAATCATTTTAGGAGTTAATAGATTTTTTAAGATAATATAGAATTTTTAGAATATTAATAGGATTTTTTAATAGTTTTAATAAGCTTTTTAATCTTTTTGATATAGATTTTTTCTCATTAAATAAATAGTTTTTGTTAATAGAAATTAAATGTTTTTAATTTTAGATATAGAATAATAATAGATTTTTTCTTTTTATTTTCTTTTATAGAATTTAAATAGGTAATATAGGTTTTAATAGAGATTTAATAAAGTTTTAGATTATTAGAATTTTTAGTGGGTTTATTAGAATTTTTTAGAATATTATTAGTCTAGGAGTTAATTAGATTAATTGAGTTTAGTTTAGGTTTAGTTAGTAATTGGGCTAATTTGCTAATTCAGCTTTTTTGAAGTTTTTTCTCCATTTTCGTGTGGGCCCAGTTCAATGCCAAGGCCCAATTTTGTCCAGATTGCAGTCCATTTTCGTCCAGCTTTATCCAGCAATTTCCAGCAATGTCCAGAGTCTTCTGGAAGCTTCCAGAAATCAAAGCCAGTATAAAAGCCTCAGCGCCACGTGTAAATCCAAGAGAGGCCCCACACTTCACACTCCAGATCACGCCACGCCATCTCTCCATTTCCCCTCTCTCTCTGCCACCTTCCATGCCACGCGTCCAGCATGCAGAGACTTCCTCCACTATCTCTGCCACGCCTCCCCTATCTCCACCCACGTGTCCCCACGCAGCCCTCCACCGGTCCTTAACGTCAAACCTCACCGGCCGGCATGCATGGCCGGCGGCCACCGCACCCCTCACCGGAGAACCTCACAAACCCAGATCCTGATAACCTTCATCTCCTACCTCCATCTTCCTCTCATCCAACCACCGTAACTATACTCCGGCCGCCATCAATCTCGCCGGAGAACGCCCAGAAACCCAGAACCTTTAACAATCTCCATCCTCCTCTCATTCAACCTCCGATCAAACCTCCATAACCTCCCCTAATCTTCATCACCTAAAACCCAGAAACTACCAGAACTCGTCCAATCTTCATCACTCTCATCAAGAAATCATTAAAACGACATCTAGATCCAGTCCCAGGTTCCGTTCAAGATCTTTAAGAACAGCCACGGATGTTCATCGTTTTCCAGAAAGTGATTCATGAACGATTCAAGATCCTCCAAAAAACTTCGTGTGTTCTTCATACGTTTCCCAGAAATCTTCAACAAGATCTTTAGGATCTTCATCATCTGGAAATTTCATTAGCCTTTCTCCAGATCACCAGAACAGGCATCAATCTCCACTATTTTCCAGATTCTTGATGAAGATCATAGGGTCATGAATTTACGGTCCCTTCTCCAGTTTGTGCACCAGTTTCATCAATATCATTACCAGAATCCTCTTCCGTTCAAGATTGGCGAACCTTCAAGCCGTTTCCCAGAGAACTTGAAGAATATTCATCAGAATACTCAACGAGGACACCATCTCAGATCATTGTTCAAACTTCAAGAACATGCAAGAAGTTTCATCAGATCTTCACGTTCGTCATCATCCCCAGAAATGGACAAAGAACAATTTCCCAGAAGAACATGCAAGAACTTCATCTGATACTTCTGTTGTTCTTTCGCAAATCTCCAGATCTATAATGAACACCATGGATGGTCATCAGAGCTTCGAAGCTTCGAAGCTTACTCAGAATGAGAAATTGCGAATGTCGTGATCTTGATGATTCAATGTTTGAGGCTTGTTTGCAGGAGATGATGGTGGAAGAATAGTTGAGCAATAGGGAGTTTGAGACGTGAAGGCTGAGAACGAAGTACTGGAGGAGGGAGAAGAGGTGAAGAACGAGTTAGAGAGGAAGAACGGCGCAAAGGCCTGTGAACAGTGCAAAGGGGAAGATTGGGGAGGAATTAGGGTTTCGGGTGCTGGATTGTGTGGAATTGGGCTCAAGCCCATTGGAACTTTTCTTCGTACACCCTCCGTTTCTCGCTGCACCCCCCCCCTCCTGCGTGTGTGCAGATGGATTGAGCTAGGCCCAACAGGCTTCCGAATGCACACTCCGGTTCACTAACTTCCCCCCCTGGTTTCAGTTTTTTTCTTTTTCTGAGCTAGTGCTGTGGGCTGGGCCTAGTCCCAATGTTTTTGCTGCTTACACACTCTTGTAGCAGTTCCCCCTCCCCTTTGTATTTTTCTTTTTTCTTTTAGGAAATGTTATAAAAAGAAATACAATAAAGAAAAAGTATATTTGAAGAAAAAGAAAAAGATTATGAAAAAATAATGAAAAGAAATATTAGAAAAGAAAAAGAAATAAAAGAAAGAGGAGAAAAATATAGAAAAAATATGAAAAAATAGAGAAAAATAAAGAGAAAAATATATTGAAAAAGGAGAGAAAATATTGTGAAAAAATACATAGAAAAATATGGAAAAATATTTTGAAAGAAAAAAGAAGAAAATAGTTGGAAAATAGCAAAAAATATTAGATGTAATATTTTTTAGGATTTATTTGTTTTAGGATAGTTTTAGACGTCCACTTGTTAGGGGGCTATTTTTCATTCGATTTTTCAAGATAGAATAAGATAGTATTTCCTAGGAGATTATTTTCAGTATTCAACTCATTGTAATCATTTTCAGAATATCAATAAAACGAGATTTGAGTTGTGGTCCCGAAGTAGCCGAACTACAGCTGCTCTGATTTCTCGTACCAGACGAGAATATGTAGGCATAGGATGCGATATCCTAGCGAGAACACTAACGACTAACCTTCTATTCTCTCGCTGCTGTGCGATCGAGACTTTCCCGCTGACGACTAATTGTAACCCGTTTTCTCTCTTGCCCGAGTGCATTTGAGACCAAGCCATAGTTTTGCCCATAGGTTCCCGACCCTGTGAAACCAATTTATTTTCTCACTGCTGTGTGAGAACTCCTTTGTTTAGCCGTAGTTAGTATGAACTACGTAAAGCTCTGATCTTCCATGCAGTGTGGAAGTACGTAGGCACAAGACGCGAGGTCTTGGCGAGCCAATTTTCCCTGTAGTCCCGAACTACGTTGACTCTGACTTTCTCTCTTGAGAATACGTAGGCATAGAGCGCGACGCTCTATCGAGTCAATTCCCTTCCGTTTAGATTTAGCAGCCGTAGATAGATTGTTTTGCATCCTTTAGACAACCCAAGCAAGCGTGGATCCCGTCGAGTACGACGGACGTGAGGGGTGCTAATACCTTCCCCTTGCGTAACCGACTCCCGAACCCAGGTTTTGGTTGCGATGACCATACCTTTCCCCGTTTTTTACGAGGTTTACTTTGAGCGTTTCCTTTCCCTCTGTTGGGATAAATAACGCACGGTGGCGACTCTTCTGTCAGCCGGCGCTGATTTTCGCAGTAGCGATAGCTGGCGACTCTGCTGGGGACCCAACGTCCCCTGGCTGCTAAGGACTGCGATAGTTCTTATGCATGTGGGATCCAATGTCCCCTAAGAGAGAGTCAATCCTAGCGCTTGCTTGCTTGTCTATTGGGGCTTATTTATCGATATTATCTGTTGCTGTTGGGGTGTTACGGGTGCTCTATGATTGAGAGAAGCCGGACCTGGGCTTGAGTATGCACCTAGATATAGTTGCGGAGATGTAGTAGACGAACCTGTCTGCTGAGCAGGCACAGTTCCCTACGAAAATCTGCGCTCAGACGAGGTTCTCGCAGAGGTGCTCCTTTCCGGTCCTGAGGATCTGAGGGGAGTCCAGACGTGAGGATTGTCGACTCTGGGAACCGATCATTTGGAAGTTAGCTAAGTGAGGCCTCTTCAGGACTCGATGATGCCACTCCTTCTGGGAATCGTATCTTCAGTTCTGAAAGTCTGTGACGCTGACGACCGCATAGGATGCCGTACCTTATCAGATATAGGTCCATACCTGTGAGTGGGGTTTTTTTTTTTTGCAGGAAACTTGACTTCCAACCTACCCGTTATTCTGGTCTTCTCTTTAGAGCAACCGTACTCCGTCAGCAGTGCAGCAGTATTTAGATTGTGTGGAGGCTGTGATCCCGTATTTGTTGCATTGCATTGCATTTGCATAGGCATCTTCGCATCATATTGCATACCATTCGCCAGTTATTCAGAGCTCTTATCCAGCCATTATTTTGGTTCTGAAGGTGAATATTGAAGACGACCAAGAGGTTGAAGCAGGTCTAAAGCAGACTTGATCAGAGTCAAGCAGTGGAGTCAGCTGACAGTTGTTGGTAGCTATGTCAGAGAGCAGCTTCCAGTTTGTTGATACCTTGTCAGGTTTCACCGTGACGTCCAATCCTCTGTATGGATCTCCGCACGACGAAGACTTTCCGCAAGTGAACAACCTTACTGCAGCTCAGCTTGTGCAGCCATCTGTTGAAGACCAAGGTCTGCGTGAGCAGTTTGTTGTCCGAGGTGAACGTTCTCCTTCTGTTGATGTCTCAGACTACCAGGGTTTTGCCTTCCCTGTGCCAAAGCCCCGAAGAGAGGTCCCAACAGCAAAGAATGAAGACCCATTAGCTCCTGTGTATGCTGAAAGGTTTCGTGCATTAGATGAGAGATTCAAAGCCTTGAAAGGTAAAGACGCTGTTACTCCTAGTGCTGCAGATATGTGTCTGGTTCCTGGCCTAGTGTTACCTCCGAAGTTCAGAATGCCGAGGTTTGAAAGGTACAAAGGAGATAGTTGCCCGAAGCAACATTTGGTGATGTTCTGCCGAGGAATGACTTCATTTGTGCACGACGACAAGCTGATGATTCATTGCTTTCAAGATAGTCTGACTAGGGCACCTCTGAGTTGGTATATGCAGTTAGAGCGTGATCATATCCGATCGTGGATGAACTTAGCCAATGCCTTTCTGAAGCAGTACGATTATAATCTTGACGAAGCTCCTACTCGCGTGCAACTGCAAGAATTGTCTCAAGGGAACAATGAATCTTTCAGAAAGTATGTTCAGAGATGGAGAGAATTTGCTGGTAGAGTGCAACCACCGCTCCTAGACCAAGAGCTGAAAGGCATGTTCGTAAACTCCTTGCAGAGCCCGTACTTCGAAAGAATGTTTGAAACCGCACCAAATTTCTCTGAGTTGGTAAGGACGGGAGAGCGTATCGAGTATGGTGTAAAGACTGGAAGAATCCCGAATGTTTCGAGAGGTCAAGCCAGTGGAACTGAATCTCTCTATAGCTCTCAATCTGAAGATGAAACTATGATCAATGCGGTCCTGACAGATGTTGGATATCCTCAAGTCGAATCGGTGAAATCTGTTGGTTCTCTGTCTTCTCAGCGGTCAGTATCTTCAGTGTCTCGTTATTCTGGACAGACAATTGTGCCTGGGGCACCCCATCGGGAATCTTATGTCGCTCCTCTTGCAAGTCCACGAGCCCGTGGCCGAGGTTATCAGAATCAGCGTCAGAATCAGAACCGACCTCGTAACAACTTGGAACGAAGGAACGCTCCTTTCCATCCAGTACCTGTGCCGTATAGCCAGATTCTTCCGCGTTTGATTCAGAATTCTTTGGTGGAACCTAAAGCTCTCAAGCCAGTGCCAGAACCTTACCCTCCAGGATACAATCCCCACGCTCGGTGTGGTTATCATGGTGGCTCTCCCGGGCATTCAGCAGAAGATTGTAAAGCATTTCAGGCGAAGGTATAGCAGTTGATTGACCAGGATCGCATTTCCTTTCGGGAAGGATTTCTGTTTGTTCATCCCAACCGCTCAGCTGCCTAAGCTCGTAGACTCGGAAAGTATTCCCCAGCAAAGAAGCCAGTGATCCAGACAGGCAGACGTCCTCAGCATTGGCAGTCCTCGGACTTTTTACCATTTGCATTTGTAGTTTCTTTTCTGTTAGTTACTACCTGCTTTAAACATTGTATGTTTCGAATGGTGATAATAATAAAGTGACTATGCATTTTTCTGAATTAATCATGTCGCTGTCGCTCATTTACTGCATTGCACTGACACTTGCATTTTATTTACTCCACTTTATCACTGTGACTAGCAAAGATCGGAGGGAGGATGATGAAAATAAACTCATAACCAATGATCGTATTGCTTTCAGATAAGACCTTACCGATGACGTACAAGGCATTGTTTCAAATTCCCCAAACACTGGAGATATAAGGAGTTAGTCCCTTGTCAACCACTTCGAGCCAGGAAGTAGAAGTTTTTTTCGGACTTTTAAACCCTCGCATCTTAACCCGGGGCAGGGTAGTTGTCAGTTAGCTTGACCGAGCATTCAAGTCTTACAGAGGAGTGTTGTCTTTCAAGGACCAACCAGTTTACACCTTTCAAGAGGTCAAACCTCACCAATCAGGAGTGAGACAGTTACGATCCTTTCGGAGCAATCAAGACAACCAGTGTCACACGACTTTGTTCCAAAAGAAGGAAGTAAGAAAGCCCGCTAAGTAAAAAGAAAGAAAAGCTGAGAAAGCTAATACTTAGGCAAAAATCAGGGCATCCCGCTGGACTTCAAAAGAAATCGAAAAAAATCGAAAAGAACTCAAAATGAGTCAGTCCAGGCAAAAGTTAGGGAATCAAAAGAACGAAAAAGAAGGGATAAAAAGAAATTTTTCCCCAGCGAATCACAAAGTCGTGTACACAGACACCGAAAGCGAAGAAGGAGTAACTATCACTCCGAAAAAGCTTGTGAATTCCTTAACTGTAGGTCTTACCATTCAACATACTTCTTGAAGAGGCGAGCGCTTGTGCCAGGTTAACTGAACCTTAGGATCGGAGAACATCACGTAGAAGGGGTGGGTACAAATCAAATTTGAGCCAAATATCCTTTGTTTCACGAACCATGAACCCGACCACGATACAACCCTCAAAAGACCTAATTGAGGTAGGGTTAGTCTGACGCGCATTACGATAAGGTCGAGTAACCTGACTCTTTCTTGACTTGCTAGTCACATCCTTGTTGTATTTTTCACTGACCACGTACGCACTATGTTTGAACTTTGGTTCACTCGTCACTCTCAATCATATGCATGTAAATGAGTGACAGCTCAAAAATTTTTCAAAATCTGCATGACCGCTGCATTAGAATTACCATTCGTGAATAGACAATTTTAATTGCAGGTTGGTAGTTGGCATGAAAGAAATTCCAGCAGGAATAATCAAGTAGGACCGAATAATTCAGCAGTTTGAACCAGAATGGTGTATGTTGTGAAGCCTTGTGAATCAGGGGCATTATATTCCAGTAAGTTCGGTATCAGTCAGTCTGAGGACAAATCCCGAAGCTTCAGTGGATCAGGGGCAGTTTATTTGAGAAGCAGTTGATCAGAAGTGAGTCTTCTCGAGAGCCAATCAGGGGCAATTATACAGAGCGTTGAGATTTGAAAGCAGATACTTCCAGTGGATAATCAGATCGGGTTAAGTCGCTAGAACGCTCATTCAGGGGCAAGTCATCGCAGAGAATGTTGAAATCAACTGGGTTGCTAGGTGTTTAATTGGAGATTGAATTCTGTTGTCGTACAGATACCGGGGAAAATATTCTCGAAGTCTTCTCGTAGCAAGCTGTTCAGAGCAGGTATTCCCAAGAGTTAAACTGGGGCAAGTTGAATTGTACTGGGGCAAGTTGGTCAAGCCAGTCTTTTTATCCCCAGCTGAGTGTACTGGGGCAAGTTGTTCAAACCAGCCTGTTTATCCCCAGCCGGAGTTGAGTATCGGGGATCATGTCAGTACCCTTATCAAAACCTGAACCGTTCAAATAAAAAAGGCCTTGCTGTCGTTGGATCATTATCCTACAGTTTAAACATGTTGCGTGTCGGTAACCAGTCGTTTCCAAAGTCCAGTTCTCGCCTGGAAAACCGTAACCAGTTCTCGTCTGGCCCACCGTCTGTAAGCATCAGTTCCCGCCTGGTGCAGTTTATTGTAAGCATCAGTTCCCGCCTGGTGCAGTTTATCGTAAGCATCAATTCCCGTCTGGTGCAGTTTATTGTAACCAGTTCTCGTCTGATCGCTATTTCTTCAAGTGGTGTATCAGTTCTTGTCTGATACATGTCGTCGCGTAATCAGGTCTCGCCTGGTCATCGTGTGTTTTAACCTGTGTGTTATACCAGTTCTCGTCTGGTGTGCGTCAGCTTTCAGCCAGTTCTCGCCTGGTTGTCTATACCTCAGTCTGTTATCTAGTCAGCCCGTCTGATGTCCAAACCAAATCAATTCCCGTATGATATCCAGAACCCGTAAGTCAGTTCTCGTTTGACAACCTAACATGTTTCCCTATCAGTTCTCGCCTGGTAGTCCACCCTGAATGCTAGTTCTCGTCTAGTATTTCTTATATCTCCCATTGTGTACATAATCCATATTTATCCTATACCAGAAAAACAAAAACCTAAAGGTATCTGACACAGTAATTCCCAATGACCCGCATGTTGTCATGTTCCCCGATACGAAGCTCGACGGATGCCAGCGCTCCGAGTAATGTTTGAATTCCTTGTGGATACTGTTAAATCAGAGTTGCTACTCTTCAGCAGATGAAAGTTGTGTATTATCCCCGGAAGAGTCGAGATCGTATTTTACCCTGTATCAGAATAGGATCAGGAGTATCCTCAGCAGATTAAGATTGATATCCTTGATAGCAGGGGCATTTCCAGCAGTGTGCCGCGCACAATCAACCTCATTTTAGGTCAATCCCCGCAGAGTACAATCAGTTGCCAATGGTTTGAAGGAAGCATCCCCAAGCAGAGTTGTTTTCTTTCCCCAGTAAAGTCCCGGAGTAGAATGAATTCTCCTTCCCCAGTGGAGTTTTGAGCAGCTGAAGTTGCCTCCCCACAGAGTGGTTATCCCCAGAAGAGTAGCCGAGACGGCCACGCAGTTCACT
Organism: Lathyrus sativus; assembly: GCA_963859935.3. Taxonomy (NCBI): domain Eukaryota; kingdom Viridiplantae; phylum Streptophyta; class Magnoliopsida; order Fabales; family Fabaceae; genus Lathyrus; species Lathyrus sativus. Next base: position 267,172,300 of record OZ012735.1, read on the forward strand.
CCCGCGATTGACATCGCTTTCCTTCAGCAGGTTCGGGTTCTCGTAGAGCTTCGTCCCCTGCAGAAATCAGCTGAAGTTGTTTTCCATGCAGCAGCCCGCAGAAGATCAATTCCCCAGACAGAGCCTGATTGACATTGGCATGTTCACGTTCTCCTCAGCAGGATGATTCCTCTATCTGAGTAGTTCTTTCTCCTTGACAGGAGAATCTCCCCTCGGCATTTATTTTACTGACGGGGTCGCATCATTGTGCATGACTGCATAGCATTTAACACTGCATAGCGTTTAACACTGCATGGCATTTAACACTGCATAGCATTTAACGTTGCATAGCATTGTGCATGATTGCACAGCATTTAGCATAAACGCATATCATTCCCACCATGTGGAGCATGGAGCCGAAGCATACGCATCATAAGCATGATCTAGGTTACTATTATCCTTGTTTTACAGGTGTTCGGCCGAAGGATCGGTTGCTCAGGATGATTCCTGATATTCCTCTCCAACAAGGTCGCTTTCTTAAAGATGATTCTTAAGACCCCGGTGTAATCCCCACAGTCGCTCGCTCAAGATGATTTTTGAGATCCCCAGCGAAGTCTTCAGTTCAAGACGATTCTTGAATTCCTCAGCAGAGCTGTTTGCTTAAGATGATTCTTAAGACCTCAGTACAGCTTCCCGAGTTGTTCGCCTAGTATGATGCTTGAGTTCCCCAGTAACGTCCCCAGCAGGAGTTGCCCAGGAAGATTCCTGGAATACCCAGCAGAATAAAAGTCTCCAGAAAGGTTATCAGTTCAGGATGATTCTTGAAGGTGCCCGACGAATTTGTTTGTTCAAGATGATTCTTGAAACCCCTAGCAGCGTGATATGTCTGCTCCAATGGTGATGTCTAATCTGAAGATGGATTTCGTAAATGCCTGAAGGCGGTATCAGAGGTTCCTGTGAATTCAGATCTCCTTGCTGATGAATCAACGTGTGGCTGAGGACAAGGTTCCAAAGTTTGTATATATAACAAGATGATCCGTGTTGGTCTGAAGGCCAAGTCAGTTGTCCTGAGGTGATGATTGATTGCGATCAAGTGAATAGTGTTTCTTCTGACTGAAGTCGAAGATGTTTCTCCAGCTGAAGCGGAGTTTGCCTGAAGGCAAAGTGTTTGAATCCTCGTAGAGTCATGAATGGCTCAGGATACCATTTCTCTGACTGAAGTCACAGATTTCCCAAGCTGAAGCGAAGGTGCCTAAGGGCAAGGTTATCCCCAAGGTCATGAATGACCTAGGATTCATTTTTCGGACTGAAGGCCGAAGTATATCCCTGACTGAAGTCTCGGATGCTCTATAGCAGAGGCGGAGTTGCCTGAAGGTAGACCCATGTATCCTTGAAGGCCAAGGACCATTTCTTCAGACTGAAGTCGAAGATACCTCCTGCAGAGTTGCCATCCTTGAAGGCCAAGGATGCTTATCTTCAGAAGTACTTGAAGATTTTTCTAGCTGAAGCTGGAAATGGCCAGGGGCCAGGGTTTCATATATCTTTAATGTTGAAGTTCTGCGGCGGGCAGTGTGCAGCAGTATTCCGATGTTCGTTATGGTTCTGAGGGTGAACCCCAGATCAGAGTGTGCTCGGTTATGTCTCTCATTCCCAGCGGAGTAGTTTCAAATACGCAAGTATACCTTTTGTTCCATTTACCAGGGGTGAACCCCAGGTCAGAGTTGTTCAGGATTGTATTTTCTCCAGCGGCGAGGTTGGATGTTTGTTCGACGGCGAGGTTGAACGTTTGGATTTGAAGGCGAGGTCAGATCATCAGTTGTCCGACGGCGATGTTGGATTTGTTCGACGGCGAGGTTGAACGTTTGGATTTGACGGCGAGGTCAGATCATCATTTGTCCGGCGGCGAGGTTGGATGTTTGTTCGACGGCGAGGTTGAACATTTGGATTTGACGGCGAGGTCAGATTATGTTCGTTTGATGGCGAGGTCAGACTCTTTAAATCCCCAGTAGAGATGATGTTTGTACAACGGCGACGTCGAGTGTCTCTAAGAGGATGTTTGTTTCCGACGGCGATGTCAGATTCAGTTTTCCAGCGGCGATGTTGGGCATGTCAAGCTAATCCAGTCTTCTGACGGCGATGTTAGGTGATGCAGATCCTTTAGTTCTCCAGCGGCGATGCGGGGTATTTTGATGGTTCGACGGCGATATCAGGTTTAGTCTTCCAGCGGTGATGTTGGGTGTTGTGGTTGTCTGAAGGCAATATCAGAAGAATTTAATGTGGATAACTGACGGCGATGTCAGATCGGTATTTCTCCAGATAGTTGCCGTGCAACTACTATTCCAGTGATTGACAAGTTGAGCAGTTGGCAAATTTTCGGGTTTACCGGTATTCAACCGTCTCGCACCTTGATTGGCTGAGAGCCGTTCGCTCCTCACCCAGTCAGGTCCAAACCGCTTGAATAGGGGCAGCTGTTGCACCCCAAAATTTGACCAACCGGGTCTCGTATCTGGCTCAAGGTTTCGACGCATAATCGCATTCGCATCTGTATATTGCATACAGTGCATCTTTCATTTTCATTTGATTTTATTGGGATCACAGCTCTCGTCTCGTGTTTCAGGTGTTTTTTTATCAGTTTGGATAGTAGAATCGTATTTTTGGGATATTTCGGTGTCTTTTGATTTTTACCGGCTATTTTGGTGCGCTCTCGCGGTGTTATGCATCGTTCGGTGCTATTTTTGTCCCTCTGGGGATTATTGTGATTTTTCTGGATTTTATTGGCCATTTTTAGATTTTTTAATAGCTTTTAAATCATTTTTAGGATTAATAGGATTTTTTTTAATAGTTTTAATTCTTTTTAAATAGATTTTTAATCATTTTAGGAGTTAATAGATTTTTTAAGATAATATAGAATTTTTAGAATATTAATAGGATTTTTTAATAGTTTTAATAAGCTTTTTAATCTTTTTGATATAGATTTTTTCTCATTAAATAAATAGTTTTTGTTAATAGAAATTAAATGTTTTTAATTTTAGATATAGAATAATAATAGATTTTTTCTTTTTATTTTCTTTTATAGAATTTAAATAGGTAATATAGGTTTTAATAGAGATTTAATAAAGTTTTAGATTATTAGAATTTTTAGTGGGTTTATTAGAATTTTTTAGAATATTATTAGTCTAGGAGTTAATTAGATTAATTGAGTTTAGTTTAGGTTTAGTTAGTAATTGGGCTAATTTGCTAATTCAGCTTTTTTGAAGTTTTTTCTCCATTTTTGTGTGGGCCCAGTTCAATGCCAAGGCCTAATTTTGTCCAGATTGCAGTCCATTTTCGTCCAGCTTTATCCAGCAATGTCCAGAGTCTTCTGGAAGCTTCCAGAAATCAAAGCCAGTATAAAAGCCTCAGCGCCACGTGTAAATCCAAGAGAGGCCCCACACTTCACACTCCAGATCACGCCACGCCATCTCTCCATTTTCCCTCTCTCTCTGCCACCTTCCATGCCACGCGTCCAGCATGCAGAGACTTCCTCCACTATCTCTGCCACGCCTCCCCTATCTCCACCCACGTGTCCCCACGCAGCCCTCCACCGGTCCTCACCGTCAAACCTCACCGGTCGGCATGCATGGCCGACGGCCACCGCACCCCTCACCGGAGAACCTCACAAACCCAGATCCTGATAACCTTCATCTCCTACCTCCATCTTCCTCTCATCCAACCACCGTAACTATACTCCGGCCGCCATCAATCTCGCCGGAGAACGCCCAGAAACCCAGAACCTTTAACAATCTCCATCCTCCTCTCATTCAACCTCCGATCAAACCTCCATAACCTCCCCTAATCTTCATCACCTAAAACCCAGAAACTACCAGAACTCGTCCAATCTTCATCACTCTCATCAAGAAATCATTAAAACGACATCTAGATCCAGTCCCAGGTTCCGTTCAAGATCTTTAAGAACAGCCACGGATGTTCATCGTTTTCCGGAAAGTGATTCATGAACGATTCAAGATCCTCCAAAAAACTTCGTGTGTTCTTCATACGTTTCCCAGAAATCTTCAACAAGATCTTCAGGATCTTCATCATCTGGAAATTTCATTAGCCTTTCTCCAGATCACCAGAACATGCATCAATCTCCACTGTTTTCCAGATTCTTGATGAAGATCATAGGGTCATGAATTTACGGTCCCTTCTCCAGTTTGTGCACCAGTTTCATCAATATCATTACCAGAATCCTCTTTCGTTCAAGATTGGCGAACCTTCAAGCCGTTTCCCAGAGAACTTGAAGAATATTCATCAGAATACTCAACGAGGACACCATCTCAGATCATTGTTCCAACTTCAAGAACATGCAAGAAGTTTCATCAGATCTTCACGTTCGTCATCATCCCCAGAAATGGACAAAGAACAATTTCCCAGAAGAACATGCAAGAACTTCATCTGATACTTCTGTTGTTCTTTCGCAAATCTCCAGATCTATAATGAACACCATGGATGGTCATCAGAGCTTCGAAGCTTCGAAGCTTACTCAGAATGAGAAATTGCGAATGTCGTGATCTTGATGATTCAATGTTTAAGGCTTGTTTGCAGGAGATGATGGTGGAAGAATAGTTGAGCAATAGGGAGTTTGAGACGTGAAGGCTGAGAACGAAGTACTGGCGGAGGGAGAAGAGGTGAAGAACGAGTTAGAGAGGAAGAACGGCGCAAAGGCCTGTGAACAGTGCAAAGGGGAAGATTGGGGAGGAATTAGGGTTTCGGGTGCTGGATTGTGTGGAATTGGGCTCAAGCCCATTGGAACTTTTCTTCGTACACCCTCCGTTTCTCGCTGCACCCCCCCCCCTCCTGCGTGTGTGCAGATGGATTGGGCTAGGCCCAACAGGCTTCCGAATGCACACTCCGGTTCACTAACTTCCCCCCCTGGTTTCAGTTTTTTTCTTTTTCTGAGCTAGTGCTGTGGGCTGGGCCCAGTCCCAATGTTTTTGCTGCTTACACACTCCTGTAGCAGTTCCCCCTCCCCTTTGTATTTTTCTTTTTTCTTTTAGGAAATGTTATAAAAAGAAATACAATAAAGAAAAAGTATATTTGAAGAAAAAGAAAAAGATTATGAAAAAATAATGAAAAGAAATATTAGAAAAGAAAAAGAAATAAAAGAAAGAGGAGAAAAATATAGAAAAAATATGAAAAAATAGAGAAAAATAAAGAGAAAAATATATTGAAAAAGGAGAGAAAATATTGTGAAAAAATACATAGAAAAATATGGAAAAATATTTTGAAAGAAAAAAGAAGAAAATAGTTGGAAAATAGCAAAAAATATTAGATGTAATATTTTTTAGGATTTATTTGTTTTAGGATAGTTTTAGACGTCCACTTGTTAGGGGGCTATTTTTCATTCGATTTTTCAAGATAGAATAAGATAGTATTTCCTAGGAGATTATTTTCAGTATTCAACTCATTGTAATCATTTTCAGAATATCAATAAAACGAGATTTGAGCTGTGGTCCCGAAGTAGCCGAACTACAGTTGCTCTGATTTCTCGTACCAGACGAGAATATGTAGGCATAGGATGCGATATCCTAGCGAGCACACTAACGACTAACCTTCTATTCTCTCGCTGCTGTGCGATCGAGACTTTCCCGCTGACGACTAATTGTAACCCGTTTTCTCTCTTGCCCGAGTGCATTTGAGACCAAGCCATAGTTTTGCCCATAGGTTCCCGACCCTGTGAAACCAATTTATTTTCTCACTGCTGTGTGAGAACTCCTTTGTTTAGCCGTAGTTAGTCTGAACTATGTAAAGCTCTGATCTTCCATGCAGTGTGGAAGTACGTAGGCACAAGACGCGAGGTCTTGGCGAGCCAATTTTCCCTGTAGTCCCGAACTACGTTGACTCTGACTTTCTCTCTTGAGAATACGTAGGCATAGAGCGCGACGCTCTATCGAGTCAATTCCCTTCCGTTTAGATTTAGCAGCCGTAGATAGATTGCTTTGCATCCTTTAGACAACCCAAGCAATCGTGGATCCCGTCGAGTACGACGGACGTGAGGGGTGCTAATACCTTCTCCTTGCGTAACCGACTCCCGAACCCAGGTTTTGGTTGCGATGACCATACCTTTCCCCGTTTTTTGCGAGGTTTACTTCGAGCGTTTCCTTTCCCCCCGTTGGGATAAATAACGCACGGTGGCGACTCTTCTGTCAGCCGGCGCCGATTTTCGCAGTAACGACACTCCACTGTAACCAGATCCCTTAGAGGGAGTAGTCTGATGATAACCCTGATGTCAGAACATCTGATTTTGACTTTTAGTTGATGAGCTCAAGTCTGTCTAATACAATCTTGATCATCTCCCCCTCAGACATACTATCTTGTGAAACTTCTCCATTTCTTCAGAGCGAGAGTTCCATGCTCTCATAGACTTGATTAACATATCAAGTTTGAGTAGACAACCTTCATCATGTGTTAATGATCCACAACCAATCTTAAGACCAGATAACTTGAAGAACATCAGCTACAAGAACTCATCCTCAGAAGAAACGAACATGCCAAAGCCTGATTCTTTAGGAAAAAGTAGTCAACAGCTACAAGAGATCCATAAATCTTCAAGATGTCAGAGATACTGTCCTGGAAACTTATCCAGAACCTCCATGTTGAAATGAATCACCTGCTCTCAGCATCTGCACTCCAATTTACCTAGATCAGGAATAAACTGATTCAAGCAATATTCATCAAGATTAAGATGTCTTCATCTTCCCTTCCATCAACACCATATTCTAGATAAGTTTTCTGCCACGAAACTTTCTAGTCAGATTATGTGCCTCTGCAGATTCCATCAGAAGAAGGTTCCTAACACTTTATGTCAACACTTAAAAGTTTGGTTCCCAGAGCATAGGCTACTCCCCCTTCCTTGTCCTAGGGATTCACTCATTGAATCAGCAAGATCCTTGAATCAGCAAGTTCATAATAAAATTGAGAGAAAAAAATTCAACATTCAAGGGGAATCACATAGTTCTACAATCTAATATTTTAATATCACATGTAAGTTATATTTCATTAATGCTATGCGTTTAAGAAACTATTATCATTATAGAGGGATCTTAGAGTATATGATTCTCACATTCATCAAGACATTATAATATATATCTTGTTCCAACGATGGTGATTAAAGACGAGTGTAATCCATCGAAACTCAATCTATCCCTTTTTCTTTCATACTTTTTCAAAACCCTTTCTTAATGTCTATATGGTAGAGAAAGTATTATGTAAGACATATAACCCATTGTTAAATTATTGTTAAAGTATTATAGATGTTATACATACCTATAACATATTTTCTTAATAGAGGTTATTCTTATTCATTCAAAATAAAATCTTTTATTAATAGATTATTCATACTCATTTAAAATAACATATTTTTCCTTTATTTCAATAACACATTTTCACTTTATTTAAATATGACCATTTCAAATTTTTTTTTTAATAATATCTCTTCACATAATTTATATTATATATTTAATTATTAAATATTCTTACAATTCACACTCGTTTGTAAATGAATACAATTATCAAAATATCATATTACTTAAACATTAAACATAAAAATGAAAGGAATATTAATGTAATTTCTTTTACTAGTGTTTATTATTTGATTAATAATTTTGTGTGATTCAAGTTGGTTTGATTAACATTTAGAAATAAAGTAAACCAAACGAAATCAAATCAATACGATTTGATTCAGTTTTAATTTTTATAAGATTTTTATTGATTCATATATACACATACAGAGAATGGCATAATTTTGTGCTTATGCATTCATGCACTACCAAATAACAACAAAACTCATCATATTTAGATAACAACTTCTTATTTAATATACAAAAATCAAATTATACAAAAGTAAAATAAAAACTATAAAATAATAATATAAAAAATATCAAATATATTATAATGAAACAAAAAGAAGGGTAAAAGAGATTAGAAAAGATGAAAAATAAAGAAGAAAAGAGAAGAGAGACTAGAGAAGAAGAGACGCGATAAAAACGAAACTATAATAGAGAATAGTAGCATCAAAATGAGAAGATGGAAAAGAAAGAATATAAGAGCGGAGAGATTAAAGAAGATGTGAGATGTACCTGATGAAGAAGATAAGAAGAAGACGTGATATTGTTAGGAGAAATTTTAGAAGTATGAAACTGAAACCTTATGTTTGAGGAAGAGAAAAGTATTCATAATTGTAAGGTTAAGGTATAATACTTTTGAGTTTGGGTTAGACGTAGATTATGTGAAGTTTCGGTCGTAACATAATGCGGTTTAATTTGATTTGCTTTGATTTGTAAACTGCAAATATCAAATAGAACTGAATCCACAGTTTTGTTAAAAATGCACATTCTAACCAAATACGACTTTTTTTACTATTTTCAATTTAGTTTGATTTTATTAATAATTTTTATTGGGTTGCTTTGGTTTTAAATATCCCCTATTCATAATTGTCATATCTTAGCATCTTACTAAATCCTTATATTAAAGTAGAAGACAAATGACACGAAGAGTAGGAAAGTAATTACATGGCTGTAAATAGCAAGCTCTTTTGAACATATAGCTCAGTTATTTTCAAGTCCAGCCCAGCAAATGGGTATGGGCCTTTATGCTACTTTCTTAATCATTCTATAAAATTAAGCATATTAATTACTCTCAAAATTACTATTAGTTTCCTGCAAAAAAAATTTTAATTATAATTTATCTTGTAATAGTTATGCTTAAAAAATTATAACACAAAAAGAAATATTATTACATTTAATTTAATTCATACACTATCACAATTATATATATATATATATATATATATATATATATATATATATATATATATATATATATATATATATATATATATATATATATATATATATATATATATATATATATATATATATATATATATATATATATATATATATATATATATATATATATATATATATATATATATATATATATATATATATATATATATATATATATATATATATATATATATATATATATATATATATATATATATATATATATATATATATATATATATATATATATATATATATATATATATATATATATATATATATATATATATATATATATATATATATATATATATATATATATATATATATATATATATATGAGTGAAGATCATCTTATATAGAATATTCAACTCGTTTATGGTCTCAACAGCAATAATTTTATCATAATATAGAGATAATATTTTTGATTGAAATTCATCACATCCATATATCTTGAACGTTGTTAAATAATTTCCTAGCAACTTGGAGTTGATTTACAATAAATTGCAAAACAAGTTAAGACACTAAATCTAGAATTATTAAAGAGAAACTGTATACACATGTGCATGCTCCTATATAATATAAAATAAACTTACCTAGAGTATTGTACACTTAACAAAAAAGACAAGCATGATATATAACTATATAATACTAGAAAATAATGATATGATTAACAACCCAATAACCCTAAGAGTGTTGGCATATTAGGTCTGAAAGTGGTCCACTAGAATAACATTTAGAAATATAAATATTTTTGGCTACAAAGCTTAGTACAATAGTAGGGCTTTGGTGGCCATAGTTGTAGGCATTGTTTGGGAGTACAGTAGTAATTATGGAAGTAAAGGAATACAAGAAAGAAAAAGTATTAAAAAGCTTTGTAATGATCATACACGATAAGCATTATTAGGTAAGGTAAGGTAAGGTAAAATCTAGATTTGATGGTTCCACTTATTTATTCTCTTTGAGAGTTAAGTTCTAACTAAAACGACAAAACATCATTATTCATTAACATGTCTTTTTATTTTCCAAAAATAAAAATTTAACATGTGATTTTTTTAAACCAGTTTTGAGTGTTTTTCTCTTCTCTATTTTTAAGTAAAAAGGTCTAAAATATTTTAATTTAAAAAAAATTTAAAATTTAATATAATGGTGGCAAAATGGGTCTCGTCCGTTAAATATATTCATTTTATCTATATTTTTTTTCGTAGAGCTGAACATTATTTTAATTTTGTCGTTTGTTTCGTTCTATTTTTATGGATTTTTGCATTTTCATATTAACAATAGTTTTTGTAAATTTTAGTCTTTAAAAATATAAGATTTCTGTGTTTGCTCAACTTTACTCACTCTCTTTTACTAATTACATTAAGATTTTAAGTCTACATCTTTAATTATTCTTATTTGCCGCATTATATATATATATATATATATATATATATATATATATATATATATATATATATATATATATATATATATATATATATATATATATATATATATATATATATATATATATATATATATGTGTGTGTGATATTTTACAAATCGAACTTAAAAGATCAGACTTACTCGTTTGTGATCTATCTAAGTTAAAACAAAGAATTTATTTACCTTCATACAATTTTTAAAAAATTACCATAAAACCCTTCTCTTACAAGAATCAAAGGTTAAAATTCAAATATTAATATAATATTTCATAATGAAAATGATGGTATACATGGTTAGCTTTCAAGTGTGAATGATTAATAGCTGGTCACTTTCCCAAACTAGTGTAATCCAATTGAGTACTAAAAATCTTGCTGATTGGTGCTATTATATATATGTATATAAATATATCTTATTCTTCAATTGATACCTTCCCTCTTTCTTTTATACCAATTATAACTTCTATTTTATGTATTAGTCTCTATCTAGTGTCTATTACCTAATAATGCTAGGACCCATCTTCACTTTTTAATCAATGTAATTTCTTAAAACTCTAGGGTAAATAAACTTTTAGTACAATATACTTAAATTATTTTTTTTCCTATTGTTTTATCTAAAATTGGGGCCCCTCATGTAAGAGCCAATTGTGCTATAGATTGGTGGGATAAATAGTGAAGACAGAATGAGAAAAAAATAAATAAAGAGATTTCATGTAGAGAGGATTTGTTTTGGCAAAGTTTGTAGGGTCATACATTAAGTGGGAGCAGCAAAAGTAACACACCATGTGATATAAATTGTTCATATAATGACTTGTACTTAAAGTTAGCTTCATATCAAGTGTATGCAGTAAAAATATAACAACCCTAGTTAATTAATATTTAATTTTAATATACTATTGTTGATTGATTTTTATAGTATTGTTTGAATTTTATACTTGACTTTTTCAAAACTATATAAAATAAATCAGAATATCTCTAAGATCACTTTCAATCTGAGCCTCAGAAATGTGATACTTTTGTTTTTTATTTGAACATTATAGTGAAAATAATGGATTCATGTTAGATCCAAAAGCATTAGTTACATATTTAAGTTATTGGACTCAAACACTAGATATTGATAATCTCTTCATGAGTGACTAAGGGTATATGTAAATAAATTAATGTAAATTGTTGTCCACTCATTACTTACCATGTGAGAGTATATCATTTATGTCTTAGACTCTTAGTCAAACTCAATAAATTATAATTCCATTCCCGACATATATCCTCCTTTAACATTATTTTACATTAAATCATTTGCTAAAATGTACATTTGCTAAAATGCATAGTGCTCTACAATGTCCTGTCTTTGTTCATATGGGTCATAAAGAGTAGTGTCCATATTGGAAGTAATACAAACACCACATATTCGCTAAAAAAAAATTAAGGCATTGAATATATGATTTCATTTATAAAGTGTTTCAATTCATCACAACAATCTATCCATTAAGTATGAGTTTATCCATTATACTCCTCTCAGGCAGAAATTCTTTTTATCGATATATACTTGTACCGCCGTTGAAATCCTAACCACATTGTGTGAGAATTTCAATGGAAAACGTCTCCTAATTAACAACGACTTGCCAAGAAGACTTTTGATACAAAGGAGTCGATTCTTTACTCGAACCATCAACATTGATACCACTCATTGGTCATGCAAGTTGCAATTATATTGGGTAAAAAACAATACACAAATGAAAGAGACACTACATATTCATCCATAATTTTATGGCATTTGATAATGAATCATCTCACTTATAAAATTTTTAACCTTCACTTTTTCAATCAATGCGATGCTTTCAACTCACTTATATTACAACAATTTCTCGCATAGATAACTTGTTATGCAAGTAAACATATAACAAATGAAATTAGATATAATGGTAAATGCATCTGCGAAGTATGAAGTTCACATATTTATACAAATCATAAAGCTAGAATTTAATCATGAGTTATATTCCATTGATGAAAGTGAATATTTGCATGCTTGTGTAAAGTTTGGAGAAAATTTAGGTTTTAACATGTGTTGCATGTGCAAAGGTTAGAGATCACATGTGTTAGAAAAAGTCTTCAGTATAACAAAATTGTTGAAGTATTTCTTAAAATCTTAAATAAAAGAAAGAAAAGAAAATACATTTCAAGATTGTCGAAGTCAGAAAATTAGACGAATATGAAATAGCGCAGAGTGATGCTCGTGGTGGAGTCAGTGTGGCGAGATGGTGGCGATATATCCAATGGTGGCAAGGCGACTGTCAATCCGGGTTTGGCGGGCGGTTCGGTTCGTAGAAGATCTGATATTGTTTTCTCAATTCATGTATATTAGGTTTTGCTGTTTTAGTTTGTGGATCAATTTTTTATGAGTTATGTTTTGGGCTTGTATTGCGTTTCAGCAATTATAAATATGCATCTCTTTCATCCTTTCTATCACAACCTTCATAACTTTAGAGATGAATACAGAGAGAAGGGTTTGAGAATCATAGTGGTAGTCTTAGAGAGGAAAGGGTACATTTTTAAGTATGTACTCTTGGAATTTGCGAAACCCTTAGAGGTATCTAAGAGAGATTGAGGAACACTTCTAAACATTTTGGACTTGTATGATTCATATATTGAGAGTTGGAGAGATTGTAAAAAAATTGGATAGAAAATAAGATTTATTCTTGCGAACTTGGGTGATTATTTTATTGTAACTCATTTGTAATCTTTTGTAATAACTCTTAGAAGTATAGTGAATCATAGAGTTTCTCTATCTCCCAGAGTATGTCATTTGATTGAATTGGATAAATAATTTATTGTGTTTATTGTCTTTAATTTATTTTCTTCTATCAAAGCTAAATTCGTGTCTTATTACATATAAATTAAATTTTGTTAAAAGTAATTTATTTTGGTTGACATTATTTTTTTGTCCCCACACATCAAATTTAAATAATTGTTTACAATTGTTTTTAAATAAGTGATGAATGTCACTCACATATAGGAAGACGCCAAAAATGACTACTATATAAGATAAAAATAAAAAATATTGAGAGTTTTTTTAACTGAAAGAGTTTTTAAAGATTCTTTTCTACCTATATTTTCAAACATCGAAATATCTTTGGTTTCACCCTGATTCTAAACCAAACAATGCAATCTCAAGTGTTAGGGAGTGTTTATAATCGAAGACATTTTTATGTCGATTGATAAGTCTATATCCATTTCAATCTCATTGTTCATAATATAGGTTTTATTTTAAATATTGTAATCTCAATTTAATATACTTTCACTAATTGTCTTGCGAGGATTTAAGTATTGAGGCAAAAAATTATTTATTTTAATAAAATCTTTTAAAGTTTTAAAGTGAGATGATTTGTTTGAATCCTACATGTAGTGATAATAAACACAAACGAAAATTAAAATTTCCTTAACTTTATATAAGGAACCTCATAAAACTTGAGGGAATTCACCAATTTAATATGTTCAGGTAAATTAAGAATAAAATGATTTTAGAAACACTATCTAAGTTGTCTTGTGTGCTTCAAATATACATGGATTTTATTAGAATTCATATTTAATTTTTTTATTAAAAAATTGATAATAATAATTGTTTGAATGAATATGTTTTAAAAAAATAGGAATGTAATTGTATTTAATAATAATTTAGTTTTTAAATTTGTTTTAAAATGTAAGGATTTGTATGAACTTAGATTTTAATTTTGACAAATATGTTAAATATATTTAATATATTTGTTTATTAAGTTTTACCATAACATTTTCCATATAAAAACTTTAAATATATTTGACACATTAGTGTAACTTCTTATATTTTGTATATTTGATGCATGAATGACTATTTGATAGACTTCCTAAGCAGGTAGATAGAAAGTTAGAATAATAAATAAATTAAAGTTTTTATCAATATAAAGAAAGATTAAATATTTATAATAGAATTTGTGTCTCTTTCCTACCATAAAAACTAAAATATGTAAAGAGAAACTAAAACTATGATGAAGCAATATCGTATATTTATATACAACAATTATGGATAGATAAGTAAAGTGTATGAAATTTTTATGAATTTATAGAACGTGGTAGAATTATAAATTTATAATAAAAAAGTGTATGAAAACTTTTTAAGATGTCACATCACCATAAATGTAGTTTTTAAAATAATTTATTTTATATAAATAATAATAACTTTAAATAAATTTTAAAAAAGTAATTAAAATATCTTCAAAATATACATTCGAATATTTATATCTTCAAATAACTAAAATAACTGAAAAATAATATAAAATATTTATAATTGAATAAGTTGAAAAAATATCCCAAGTAATTATAATCAATAATTGAATTATTTAAAAATAAAAATAAAAATATTTATTTTCAGAAGAAAATATTATTTTTTAACGATGATACAATTTTATATATATATATATATATATATATATATATATATATATATATATATATATATATATATATATATATATATATATATATATATTAAAAAGAGTAATAGAAGTATTCTTTGTCAATTGTTCAATATAAATCAACTAAGTCGTCAAAAATATAAAGTCTAATGACACGAATAGCTTGAAAAAATATTATGAGAGTGTTTAAATCATTCATAATAATTACACTTGATTTTAATAATAGAGTTAATAGCTAACCATCACTTAAAAGTAAAAATAATTCTTTGAACAATCTGAGAAACCATCGTTAAATAATATTTAATTTCTATGCCACCATATACACAAATTAGTGCAAAACCAAATCAAACAAGTATTTTTTTTGAAGTAGTTTTAACCATTTTCAAGAATCATTTCAACAAATACTCACAACGATTATCTGATTCACATCCCCCAACACTCTGATTTAATTAAAAATTGTCTTTCAAACCAACCGAAATTTGGAACAAGAAATAAAAACATGCTCAGCAGATTCAACATATTAAATTATTGAGTTATAATGCTTTAAAATCAAATATTATTTTAACTATTTATCTATAATTATTATATACAAAAGAAATAGTGTAAATATTTTATTCATATTAAAAAGTGTATTTCAATTTTTTTTAAATTCTTCCCAGTTATAAATTATTATTCTAAAATATATTATTTTAATGATATGTGTAGTATTTATGATGTTAATAACCAGAATATTTTTTTTTTTTGAAAATTATATATAATATAGGTATAGAAGTTTAAAATAATGAACAGTTTTTCTAGTGAGAATTTTGAAGTTTAAAATAATGAATCATTTTTTTAATATATTAAAGTGGGGATTTTTAAAGTGAGAATTAAATATTTTTTTAAAAATTAAAATTAAGTTAAAGAAAGTAAAATTTAAAAAGTAGAGAATTAAAGATAAGTTATATTTTAAAAATAAAATTAAATATTATGAGTTTTGTTAAGATGACACATCATCATATTGGATTGAAAAATTTTGTGAAAAACTTAAGAGATGGTCAATTAAAAAATCGAAGACATTGTTTTTGAAAGACGGAGATTTTGATTCAATTAACGAATTAGGTGATATGGTCGACTCGTAATTAGATTATTTGCAGTGATGTTATTAGAGACTCTGTTGATACTACGATGCGGGCTATCACTACTAGAAATACTCTATTTTCCTGCGGATTACCTGCAGATATTGACAAAATTTCCGCAGGAAACGTATTACCTGCGATTCTTCCTGCTATTTTTTGTTCCTAGCTAAAACATTCGTGGGTAATTAATATAGCAGGTGAAGTCGAAGGAAAATGTCACAGGAAAAAGTCGCAGGAAAAAGTCGCAGGTAAAATAGATAAATTCGCAGATAACAACGCAGGTAAATGAAGTTTTCGCAGAAAATGTCGCAGCAAACTAAAACTCCGCAGGTAAACTCGCAAGTACTTTCTCTCTCATGTTTTTAATTTTTGTTGCTAATTTTGTTTAATTTATATTTAAAATATTATAATTATTGTTAAATATAATAATATAAAAACAAATATCTAATTTGAATAAGACAATAACACTAATCACATTCAAATTTTTAAAGCAACCAAACATAACTATAAAATCAATAACAATACTTCTAGAGTTATATTATTAAAAATGACACAATCAAGTTACTAATAATCACTTGTCCAACCAAATTAATAAGAAAAAACAATGCAAATTTCAAACTAGCTAACAAGCAAAATTCACAGCTAATGTGTTCACTAATGTCTTCATCTGATTCATCAACATCATCTTCTAACCTGTCCTAGGCACAAAACTATCAACTCTATGCGGAATTGTCACTTCAAGTGTCGAGAAAGGTCCGTCATATGTAATTAAATTGTCCTCATCAGGAAAAGTAAAACCACAGCTAGAACTGGAACAGTCTTCTAAGCTGGTATTGGAAGACTTAAGTTCTGAATCCTGTTGAATTTGGACATCTTGGATCAATGGAGGTTCGAGATACACACAAGACTCCCAAAGCTCATCACTCTTTGCAAATTTTGTAGGAGATACACATAAGTATTTTCCATTGCTGTCTCCACTTGAAGAAGATAGTGCCTGAAAAGGATACATTAATCACTAAGTTTTTTCAGAACCTAAAATCTAAATGTGAGACTAGTAATATGGTATATTGATATTCTTTAACTTTACCTCTAAGCTATCATTTGTGCCTCCCACTATGATATAAGGATACAATTTATATACTCAGTTTGATTTTTTTACTAAAATGAAAGCCATGAATTTCAAAGCCTTGCCTCTAAATTTCTAACTCAACATTTATTTCTTCTCTTGACCATCCACAAATATATAATTTGCAAAATAATGTTCAGTAGTAGCACTGTCTCTTGAAGATGCTCAGTAAACACATGAAGAAACAAATTGAAAATATACAGGCTACCATTGGTGTAAACCTATTGTATGAAATATTGTATGGCTCACATTATGTTCTCTCACAAACTCTTCTATCTACAGTCTTCCACAAAATATCTCTAGGGATCCTATGATACAACTTTTCCAAATCAACAAAAACATGTAAATATTCTTTACTGCCACGATATCTCCGATAGTCTTTGCAGGTCTGTTCTACTTAGCTAACTTGAGAAGCTTCCACTATACTAAATGGTCTCTAGACCATTTTCCTGCAACAATACCCAACTCACTTTCTTAATCCATTATCCATCATACTTCCATTCAGTACTTGCTAAGACTCTAGTTAACTTACACCAGTAAACTTGAATTTAACATAGGTTGATTACTTTTCTACCACATATTAACTAGTAAACTTGTAAAAAAATATCAATTCCTGACACTTCATTCATACATCAGTCTTGAGACTCTTGACAACACTATGAAATAAGGAAATACCTTAAACCTCGAAGGATCCTCTGAAATGGCAAAAATCCATTGCCTCCTCTCCTTCAAAAACAAGTGCGGGACCTATATAATAATCCATGTTAAGAATAAGTCGTGGTATGGACAATTGGGCAAAATAAAAAAAATTTATAAAAATAGATAAAATAAAATAAAAAACTCCAAGAGAACAGCACGAGAAGGTTCACCAGAGAAGTACAAACCCTCTTTTCGAGTAATTTTAGCAACAGAACCCTGAGGTGCAACGTTTCCATATAATATTTGAATGTGAGCTGACTTCTTGATGGGATTTTAAATTGGTCTTATTATTTCCTGAATCACATCATAGAAAACTTGTAGGTTATCATGTGATCATTTTATTAACAGTCAAGCCGTTGCAATTGTGGAGCACTACATAGCAATATGATACACATGTCACAGACAGAACAAGCTCATACCTGCCCTTTGGATAAAGGAGGGAAAAGTTCTGCGTTTTCAGCTAGGGTCTTTCCAATGACTAGAGAGGAGGTATGCATGTTAGCGATGTGTACATTTTTTTATTTTTTGGAAAAATTACTCAGTAATTAACACACAAAGGCAAGTATCTACTCACCCAAAACAGAACAAGCCAAAACAACTTTCACCATTGTCACAACATCACCCTTCACATTATCCATCCTCATTGCTTCAAAAGCATCTGAAACCTCTCTATACCTCTTACACCGACCATACCCACAAATCAAAGAATTCCAAGAAACCAAATCCCATTTAGACATTTCATCAAATACCTTTCGCGCAAAACCCAATTCACCAAATCCCGAATACCCAGTAAGTATAGTACTAATAGTAGTTTAATCAAATGCTACCACCCAACTTATAAATTATAATGAATCAAAATAATCATGCATTATTAATATATATAGATACTTGGAGTATATGAATGAAGTGGAGTGAAACCAATCCTTCCAGAAATATGGCTTCTTCCTTACTTTGTTCCTTTCCATCCAGGCAAGAATCTTCTCATTAATTATATCATATATATGTACTATATCTATACTATTTAACTATATCTTCTCAGTTGGCATAAATAACGAAATGAATTATACAATGACATGTGATAATAGAGTTATCATCCAACATGACACATGAAAAAAGTTCAGACCACCAAAACAAAATCCTAAGTTTCTAACCACACGAAAACTTAAGAAAGTGACAAAAAGCCAAGTTTCTAACCACAAGAAAACTTAAGAAATTGTTAACATACCAAATGGAAATAGAATCCAATGCAACTGTTGGATTAGAAAGCAACCCTGATATGAGTACTAGTCCTTGATTGTACCATATCTCCAAACTACAAAAACATACATTTCATATTTTTAAAATATATAAACTCGATAGGATCGTGTTCAACCACACATCTTAAACATATGCTCAGAGCTACGACGAGTGAAACTAAGGATATAGTCATACCATAACATGACAGTAGAAGCAACTGTTAGCTTGAAGTAAGGCTGGATTCTAACGAATGCTCTCTTAGTGAAACCCATCCGTGTTTCGTGTCTTTAAATCTTTGAAAAACTCCCTGCATTGCTAATGAAAGAGCTGCAGGAGCACCAATAGACCACAATTTCAGGTATTGCTGGGCTAAGGAGTTTCCATCAAACATGTAGAGTGCATCAAAGTAAAACACTATAAGATATTTCATCAAACATTTAGAGTGTGATAAAGGAATTTTAGAAAACATATTAAAAACACTATGAGACATTTCTTCAAACATTTAGAGTGCACCAAAGTAAAAGGCTTCAATTCTATTAGTAACAAATACAATAAAAAAGAAGAATTTGTGAAGTGTGGACAAGATAAACATATGAAATTAAGAATGAGAGAACAACCATTGGCGTTGTAAACATGAATTTTCATTTGGCAGAAAGTTGAGAAGTGGTGAATCTCATATTCGTTTCATATGAGATTAATCATTTTTCCTTTTACATGATAAACTGGCGTCTTGTTTTGGTTTCAGTTTAGGGCTTACAAATTTGTGGTTGATGATTCAAAAAGAGCTTCAACTTTTGAAATTGAGATAAAGGATTAGGGATTGGATGTTTGGAACAAGTTAGTTTGTATGATTTTTGGAACGATTGGATTTTTTTGGAAGTTTGGGGAAGAATGAATCAGTGAGAGGTTGGGTTTTTTTATTGTTAGATGCCCAATTGTGCTTATTTGAGCTATCAAATGTGGACATCATTCACTCCTTTTTGTCTAATTTCGGTTCAAAACCGCCTTGCTTTTGTTGATATGAAAAATGATGTGAAATACTCTTGGTCCTTTTAATTTGTGTGTTATTGTACAGTAGTTGAGCATGAAAGAGTAGAATTTGAAGACACAAGAAAGTTGACAAAGGAATCAAGAAAGAACAAGAGCAAAAGCATGTTCTCTAGGCGAACATATGACGAGTGTTGCAGCGAGTTGTTCGCTAGGCGAGCTCGTAGAGAGCTGCTTGTGAACACTCCCAGACTTGGACAGAATCAAATTTCCATCATTCGCTGGTAGCGAGGAAGGTGGCGAAGAACTCGCTAGGCGAGCACCTAGCGAGAAAGTAGCGAAGCATTCCAGAATCTTTTCCTCAGTCCTTGCTAGCATGTTCACTGGGCGAGGAGGTAGCGAGCATTCACTGTGAGATCGCTAAGAGAACAAGGTCGCGAGCGTGACAGGACAACAACTTTTTCTATAAGTAGCTATATGTACTTTTTGAGACGATACCATATATTTTTTACTAGTTCTGTTTTTAGAAGAGATTTTTGTGCCCTAGAAACACAATATCTCTCATTTTCTTCATTTTTTAACATTATTCTACAAAAAGAAGGTGGATTCTCATCCAAGTTGGATTCTTCGACTCAGATGTTCATCAAACTTCTTCCAAAACTTCTTTTGCAAGCTACCGTGACTAAAAACCAAAACCTTTTGTTACTTTAAAGTTAAGAACTTGACAACTGTCGAACGGCGACAATATCTCAGATTCCCTGTGGAGACGATAACAAAAACCCGAAAATTTACCACTGTCTTAACAAAATGGCGCTGTTGCCGGGGAATTTGAATTGATATTGCGAGCATCGCAATAGTTGTTGAATTTTTAACTCTTGAATTTTTTGACTTGTGCTTGTTAATTTGTTTGGTTTAGTGTGCAACTTTCGTTTTATGCGAGGGCAGATTCTTGAGGACCAAATTCTTTTTGATCCCGAGATTGAAAGAACCGCAAGGAGACTGAATAGCAGAACAAGACAGAGGAGGCAACTTGCTAGACAACGACAAGAACAAGGAGAAGGTTCTTCTAAAACACCACCACCCCATTTCATACCTATCATGGATCCACCACCACCGCCGCCCGTTTCCACACCATGTATCAACAGTCCAAGAAATACTGCTCAGTTTGCCAACCACACGGGAAGGCAAGCCGAGATGAAGACGAGAATTCTTAACTTGTTATACGGAAGTCCATTCACCAGAATGGACCATGAAGACCCCTTTGCTTTTCTCACCAAATTTTACGAGATAGCATTGGCGGCAGGAGTTGATCAAGCTCAAGAGCTACCCTTGTTCAAAAGACTTTTTCCATATGCTTTGCTCCGCAAATCCAAAGATTGGTACTTGGATCAAACACCGGCGATCGTGACAGATTGGAATGTGTTGGAAGAGAAATTCATTGAAAGATTTTTCTCTCACAACCGGTTCATGGAATCCAAAATGGCAATTTCCGTGTTTTCTCAAGGAGCCAACGAATCATTGAACGAGGCATGAGAAAGATTTAAATCCATGCTTCGAAAGTGCAAAGGCCATGGTTTTGACGAGTTGACGCAAATCCACATTTTCAAAAAAGGCCTTCAACCAAATTGCAAGACTTTATTGGATGCCACTGCTGGTGGTTCTTTGTTGTCTAAAAGCGCTGATGAAGCTATGGATATCATCAACCGTATGGCTTTAAATGACCTTCAAAGTCAAAGTAGAGGAAACACTTTGAAGAAACCGGGAGTGCTTGAACTTGGGACAAATGATGCTATCCTTGCACAAAATAAACTCATTTCACAACAAGTGGAACTCTTAACTCAACAAATCAAAGAGATGAAAGAGCCTTCAAAAGCTAAACAAATAGCTTTTTGTGAGCTTTGAAAGGGTGAACATGATACCGGATTTTTTCCACCTCCCGGGTTCGAAGAGGTAAACTATATGGCGAATCAACGAGACTACCAACCGAGGCAACAACAACAACAACCACCGTATCAACAACATTCTCAAAATCAACCACAAAAACACTATCAACCAAATCAAGGGTACCAACCAAGGAGTAACTATCACCATAACCAAGGTTATGGGGGTGGTAATTCTAGCCGTCAAAATCCTTATCAACCTCAACAACCTCCGGTCGTAACTTCAAAGTTGGAAGACACATTGACGCAATTCATGCAATTGTCAATGGCTAATCAAAAGAGCAACGGTGCGGCAATTAAAAATCTTGAAACTCAAGTGGGACAACTTGCTAAGCAACTAGCAGAACAACAATCCAGACCTTCTTTTTCGACGAACACACAAACAAATCCAAAGGAGCATTGTAAAGCGATAACGACGAGAAGTGGAAGGGAGTTGGTTAGTGAGAGTAAAAAAAGAGAGGATAAGAGAAAAGATGAGGAGAGAAAAATTGATGATAGAATTGATGGTGAAGTTGAGGAGGAAAGTGAGGAAGAAGTTGAAAAAAATGAAAAATTGGTTGAAGTTGAAAATAAAGAAAGTATAGAAGTAGAAAATGATAAAAGTGAAAAAGTGAAGGTGGAGGAAGTGAAGAAGAAAAAAGAGCGGAATTCTAGAGCGTCTAGAGGAAAGGAGATAGTGAGCACTACTCCGGTCCAAAACCTACCATATTCACATGCTCCATCTAGGAGGGAAAATGAACGGCATTACGCCCGGTTCATGGATATTTTTAAACAACTTCAAATAAACATTCCGTTTGCCGAAGATTTGGAGCAAATGCCAAAGTATTACAAGTTCATGAAAGACATACTAACTAAAAAACGGAGGTATACGGAACCGGAAATAATTGTTCTTGATGCTAGTTGGAGTGCCACCATCCAACAGACTCTTCCAAGAAAAGAGGTTGATCCGGGAAGAGTTACTTTGCCAGTTACTATCAGTGATATATATGTCGGGAAATGGCTAATTGATTTGGGGTCGAGCATTAATTTAATACCTTTGTCTATTGTGAAAAGGATTGGCAACATTGAAATGAAAGCCATCTAGATGACGTTGCAATTGGCCGATAAGTCGACTACCCATCCTCATGGGTTAGCTCAAGACGTATTGGTTAAAGTTGACAAATTCTTCTTTCCGGTTGATTTCATTGTGATTGACATGGAAGAGGATGATGATGCTCTGCTAATCCTAGGCCAACCTTTCATGAAAACCGCGCGAATGATGATTGATGTTGATGACGGTTTGATGAAAGTGCAAGTCCAAAATGAAGAAGTCACTTTTGATCTTTTTGAATCTATGAAGCATTCAAAAGATAATCGTGATAGTTTTTGAATTGATGTAATTGAAGAAGCAACTTTGGAAGTATCTAAGCATATTCATGTGACATCTCCTGTGGAA
This sequence comes from Lathyrus sativus, assembly GCA_963859935.3. Classification (NCBI taxonomy): domain Eukaryota; kingdom Viridiplantae; phylum Streptophyta; class Magnoliopsida; order Fabales; family Fabaceae; genus Lathyrus; species Lathyrus sativus. The sequence continues at coordinate 267,195,517 of OZ012735.1, forward strand.
TTAGCTCTTGATGACTCTTTTGAAGTGTTCATAATTGAAGAAGAGCAAGCTCTTGAGGAATGTTTAAGGGAACTTGATAATCTTAAAGAGTTGCAACCATGGGAAGTCGAAGAGGAAGTGTTGAAAAAGGAGGTCCATGAAGAAAAACCACCAATTGAATTGAAAATGCTTCCTTGATGAAACCAAAGAGAAGCCGGTTATCATAAGCAACCTTTTGTCTAAAAATGAAGAATCCCGTTTAATTGATGTGTTGAAAAAGAATAAAGAAGCAATGGGATGAACTCTTTCCGATCTCAAAGGAATTAGTCCTTCTTATTGGATGCACAATATTTTAATGGAAGAGGATTTTAAGCCGGTGGCTCAACCTCAACGCTGCTTGAATCCTACTATGAAGGAGGTTGTTAGGAAAGAAGTTGTTAAGCTTTTAGATGCAGGAATGATCTACCCAATTTCGGATAGCCCTTGGGTGAGTCCAGTGCATGTGGTTCCAAAAAAGGGTGGCATTACCGTCATTCGAAATGAAAAAGATGAATTGATCCCGACGAAGGTGGCAACGGGGTAGAGAATGTGTATTGACTATAAGCGGTTGAATACCGCAACTCGAAAAGACCATTTTCCACTTCCGTTCATGGACCAAATGTTGGAAAGGCTTTCAGGCCAAAATTACTATTGTTTCCTTGATGGATATTCCGGGTACAACCAAATTGCGGTTGACCCAGCCGATCACGAGAAGACGACTTTCACATGTCCGTTTGGAATTTTCGCATACAGAAAAATGCCCTTTGGGTTATGCAACGCACCGGCGACTTTCCAACGATGTGTGCAAGCTATATTTGTCGACTTGATCGAGAAAACAATGGAAGTGTTCATGGACGACTTCTCCGTGTTTGGAAGTTTTTTTGGTTTATGCTTGGATAATCTAGAAATGGTGCTTGAAAGGTGTGTGAAAACAAATCTTGTGCTTAATTGGGAGAAATGCCACTTCATGGTAACCGAGGGGATAGTGCTCAGACATAAAGTCTCTTCAAAAGGGCTTGAAGTGGATCGAGAAAAAGTTGACGTGATTGTGAAGTTGCCTTCTCCAGTAAATATGAAGGGAATCCGAAGCTTCCTTGGGCATGCCGGTTTTTATCGGTGCTTTATTAAATACTTCTCAAAGGTAGCTAGGCCTTTTAGTAATTTGCTCGCCAAACACCAAATATTTCTCTTAACTGAAGATTGTTTACATGCTTTTAAAATTTTAAAGGAAAAACTTGTTACCGCTCCAATTATAGTCGCTCCGAATTGGAACTTAAATTTTAAACTCATGTGCGATGCTAGCGACTATGCTATTGGAGCGGTATTGGGCCAAAGGAAGGAAAAAAATTTTTATGCTATACACTACACAAGTAAAGTTCTAAATGAGGCGCAAATTAATTATGCCACCACCGAAAAAGAATTACTTGCAATAGTGTATGCGCTAGAAAAATTTCAGTCTTATCTTATTGGTTCTAAGGTGATTGTGTATACCGACCATGCGGCGATTAAATATCTGCTCACCAAACCGGATTCGAAGCAAAGGCTCATCCGTTGGATCCTCTTGTTACATGAATTTGATATTGAAATTAAGGACAAGAAAGGATCGGAAAATTTGGTGGCGGATCATTTATCTCGCCTTGTTAATGTAGAGGTTACTTCTTCTGAAAAGGAAATCCGAGAAGAATTTCCTGATGAAAAACTTTTTAAAGTTCAAGTTAGGCCGTGGTTTGCGGACTTTACGAACCATAAGGCTAGTGGTTTGGTGCCACCCGACCTAACTCTGAACCAAAAAAGGAAGTTCCTCTCGGATTGTAAGTATTATGTGTGGGATGACCCATACTTTTTTAAGTGGGGTGGTGATAATATTTTGAGAAGGTGCGTTACCGGTGACGAAGCGCGAAGTATCCTTTGGCACTGTCACAACTCGCCTTACGGCGGACATTTTAATGGGGCAAGAACGACCACTAAAGTCCTCCAATCAAGATTTTATTGGCCTACTATTTTCAAAGACGTAAATGCCCATGCGCAAAGTTGTGACAGTTGCCAAAGAAGTGGCGGGATAGGTAAGAGAGATGAGTTCCCTCTACAAAACGTTCAAGAAGTTGAAATATTTGATTGTTGGGGTATCGACTTTGTTGGACCTTTCCCACCATCTTTTGGAAATGAATATTTGCTTGTCGCGGTTGATTATGTTTCAAAGTGGGTTGAGGCAATTTCCTCACCTCGGGCGGATTCTAAAACGGTCATAAATTTTTTAAAGAAAAATATCTTTTCCCGTTTCGGAACCCCCCGTGTGTTGATTAGTGATGGAGGATCACACTTTTGTAATGCACCATTGGAAAACGTTTTAAAACATTATGGTGTAACACATAGAGTGGTGACTCCATACCACCCACAAGCAAATGGGCAAGCTGAGGTCTCTAATCGAGAGATTAAGAGAATCCTTGAAAAAACCGTGTCTAATTCTAGAAAAGAATTATCGCAAAAATTGGATGAAGCATTGTGGGCGTACCGCACCACTTACAAAGCTCCAATTGGGCTAACTCCATTTCAATTAGTGTTTGGTAAAACTTTCCATTTGCCGGTCGAAATGGAGCACAAAGCCTTATGGGCCTTAAAATTTTTGAATTTTGATAAAGAGTTAGCCGGTGACAAAAGAAAGGTACAACTTCTTGAGTTGGAAGAGATGCGAGATGCCGCATATTGTAACAGCCCAATTTTTTTTATTAATTAATTATTGATATTAATTAAATGATTTGTGGGGATTGTTTAATTGATGGATGATTAATTAAATGAAATTGGTAGATGTTTGAGAAGAGAAATATGATGGAAAGAATAGAAGAGAAAGACATATAAAGGAAAAGTGGAAAGAAAAGAGAAAGATAGAAACATAAGAGAAAAGAAGAGAAAGAAGGAGAAAGAGGAGAAAAGAGAAGGAGAAGAAGGAAAAGTTGGAAAAGCTCAAGAACAACTCTCAAGCGTCGATTTAATCAAGGTAAGGGTGTGAAATATCATCATCTATTCAATGTATGTGATTATGTATGGGTGGGTTTGGACTTGTTGGAGTTTCTACTTATTTTCCCGTTCTAGGGCAGAAATGGATTTAATCGGTAGAACCAAGTTTTTAACGGTTAAAAATGAGAATAAGTGGTAAAGTTTAGTCGAGGGACCGGGTTGGTGAGAATCGGTCGGTTTTTGGGGTGATTGAGTGATTTTGGACAGTTAGGGGTTTCTGGATTCGCCGGTTCGCCAGGCGAAGCCCAACGAGTGAGTATTGAACCAACAGTAGCCAAGTTAGTCTTCACTGGCGTGTTCGCCAAACGAGTGAACCAGTGAGTGTTAGCGAACACATTCTAGTAGCTACTGACTGTCTTCGCCAGCGAGTTTGCCAGGCGAATAAGGTAGCGAGCATTCGCCAGATGCCTCGTCAGGCGAAGGGCAGCGAATGTGACATCAAATTCCATTTCTTGTGTTTTCCATCCAAAGGTTATTTGTTTGGTTCAATTATGTTAATCCTTATATGATATGAATAGTTTGTGTACTATTGAGATGAGACGTGTTGTGGGTAGCCTTATGGCGTGAATCCTAGATTGTGAAATCAATCGTGAATGTAGCCTTTGATATATATATATATATATATATATATATATATATATATATATATATATATATATATATATATATATATATATATATATATATATATATATATATATATATATATATATATATATATATATATATATATATATATATATATATATATATATATATATATATATATATATATATATATATATATATATATATATATATATATATATATATATATAAAACACAATCGAGGTGAAAAATAACATATTTGGTATTAGCTTAAATAGGTCTAACTCCTTGTTGTTTTTAAGGAATACATGTTTTCTGCATTTGATCCGACAACGATCTAGAACATATGGTTCAGGTTATGCACATCTGTGATTATTTCACCCTTCTCACATGGTCTAACAATTAGGTTAGAGGATGAGGCTAAATCCTAGTCTAATTTAGCCTCATTTCGACCGGCAAATGTTTTACCCTTCTCGATGACATGTATTTATATGATAACATGTTTTTAAGTGATTCAATGTTTTACCCTTCCGCTTTAATTTAAATATTGAGATGTGGGTGTAAGGACGAAGTTCCTTTATTTAAAAACTACCCCACTGTTGCATATCTCTATTTGAGCAGGTGTTGTATGTTTTAAATGGTGAATTTGTGTGACATGCTCCTTTTATACTATGATTTGATATTACTCTGATGAAAATTTTGATATGTGCCTAAATGTTTCTTATGCTTATTTGGGGGTATAGAAAGGGGTGTTACATTAGTGGTATTGGAGTAGGTCGGCCAATTGGCCAAGTTGTTAACTTGTTTATTTCCCTGTGTATATCTTATTGTTTGTGTGATACTATCAATATTTTTTTGTTATGATGGAGTTATGTTGTTGAGATTCAGAACGATGGATGCCGGTAGGAATGACAAAGCGATTGTGGAGGCTTTTACGAGGTTGGCTGGAGCGATTGGGCAGAATCCTCAAGCCAATGTGAATGTTGGAAACAATGCTGATGACGTATTTCGTGCTTTGGGAAGGTTCCAAAGGAATAATCCACCGATTTCAAGGGAACCCATGAGCCTGACAAAGCACAGGTTTGTCTGAAAGCAATAGAGAAGATTTTTCGAGTTATGAATTGTTCAGATGCGTAGAGGGTGCAGATTGGAACTCATATGCTTGAAGAAGAAGCTGAGGATTGGTGGGGTAATATGTAACACCCTTCTAAACCCCACGAATAATATATGAATAATCAGAGTAAATTTCCATGCATTTACAAAAGGGCATTACACATAACCTTCAAAATATCAAAACCACCTGTCATGCTCATTACTATTTCAATATAAAATTATGCTTTACAAAACTTCACTTTGCATGTAGCAGCGGATTCAATTATACCACAATTTTCATAAAAGAAACATTTGTTTTTATCACATAAAACAACATCACTTAGGCACTAAGGCCAACATCATAATATTCCAATGGATATAAACACGTTTATAGAGTACATAATGTATATCTTAAACACAACCCAAGCGATCCCAGTGTTACATGACCAGAGCATGACTCGACCCAACATAATTAAATCACTAAACGGCTACACCAAAAGCGACCTCGTAACTACGAGCAATACTACTCCTTGGCACCTGCACGATGTCATGTAGGACATCATTCCAGCAGAAGGGTGAGAAATATTATCATAATAACAATGCATATAATTATATATACACAAATACACAAGCACAAAATACATATATTCCACATTTTCTCACCACAATTCATTATAACTCATCATGTACAATACAACATATATATAATCAAATATGGATAATCACCAAGCACATACATCATGCACGTATCCATAAATCTCAACATTCCACATTAACATACACATATTATGTTTACTCACTAATTCACAATTACACATTCACAATTCTCAAATCAACAATTCATGTTCATAAGCATACTTTCATACAATGATCACATATTCACAACTCTCAATTACACAAGTAATGCACATACGCGTATTCCACCATTCTCACCATACTTCATCATAACTCATCATATACTTTACAAAGCATATATATATATATATATATATATATATATATATATATATATATATATATATATATATATATATATATATATATATATATATATATATATATATATATATATATATATATATATATATATATATATATATATATATATATATATATATATATATATATATATATATATATATATATATATATATATATATATATATATATATATATATATATATATATATATATATATATATATATATATATATATATATATATAGGCAAATACAATCATCAAACATATCCATAGTTCACAATTACACAAGTCATGTACATACACCTATGCATAACTTCATACAATCATCATATATTCATTCCATGAGACTCAATGCAACTCAATTCAACTCATGCCATGTGGTACCAACACTTGTTATCATTTTTCAGTTTTTACACTTAAACCGGGTCCACCCTTCTAGACCGATAACAACAAAAGCCCGTTCCCTAAGCTTTCAAACCCACCCTTCTAGGTTTGGGACAAGCCACTAGTCTCCACGAAACTAGCAAACATTGCCTCTTGACTAAATGATGCATATGCAATCAACAACAAAATGCACTTAAGACCGATCATACGTCGTAATCCCATGCATTCACATAATTCCTCCCTTCAAGAATTAAACAAGATTGCACACACAACATATCATATAATCAAATATTCATACTTTTCATCAACATATTTGTCAAACAATGCACGCATATCTTACAATATGCTCCCATGCATTAATTCACAATAATCGGATACAACAAATATGCATTTATAATTCAACCTCATTACCTTTTCAAACAATGCACACATATTCACAATATGTTCTCATGCATTCACAATATCACATATAATCAATATGCATTTACACTTCAATATCATTACCACATTTATCAAGCAATGCCCACATATTCACAATATGTTCTCATGCATTCTTCACATACAAACAATATGCATATATTTGTCAAAAGACTATATTTCATAATCGATTCCACCATCTAGGATTCACGCCATACGGCTACCCACAGCATATCATATCACAACATGCACAAGCTATACGTTATATAACAAAAGTATTCTGCACAATAACACATCAATCACACACCTTCGCGACGGTAAAAATCAACACAACAATATGTTTTCAATTTTCTGCTATAATTGAACTAGGTACAGGCCTCAAAGCCATTTTTTCTAGAAAGACAATCCCGTTAACTTACCAACGCTTCGAACGGAGGTCAAAACCGACTTACGGTTCAAGAGTTATGAATTTTCGAAGTTTTCCGAAAAACTAGAATTTTGCCTAAACACGGCTACGGGATTTTGCATTTTCTCCCGAAAATCCGACCGATTCAATTCTTTTTTTCGAAACAAACATATACTCATACTCACCTAACATATAGCAGTGAATTAGAACCATTAAACACGATTTCTACGACGTCCAAGTTTCACTCAAATCTCAAACCCTCAATTATCCCAAAATGTCAAAACTCACAAACTCAACCAAATTCAATCAAACGAAATCCAATAATTACGGCTAAACATTACCCGATTAAACTATGCAATTTATTTTGAATTCTAACCGTTCAAAACTCGATTCTACCGATTAAACCATTTATGCCCTAGAAATGAAAAATAGAGAAAACTACCAACAAATCCAACGCAACTCATACATAATCATACACATTGATCAAATAATAATGTTTCTCACCCTTACCTTGATTGGATTGAAGCTTGAAGTTGATTCTTGATGATTTCTCCAAGTTTCCCTCTTCTCTTCTCTTTTCTCCTCTTTCTCTATTCTTTCTCTCCTTTTCTTTCTTTCTTTCTCTTATGTTTCTATCTCTTTTCTTTTCTCTCCAATTTCCCTTATATATCCTTTTATTTTCTTTCCATCATAATTTTTCTCTCAAAAATATCTATCAATTCATTTCTCACAAAATATCTCATTTTATCATTAATTAGAGAATATCTAATAAATCCACATTATTCTACCAAGTAGAATAAATTAATTAAATCCATTAACTCATTTAAATAAATCCAATAATTTATTTAAATTAGATAAATCACATAAACCAATTAATTAGCACAATTAATCACTTATTGAAAAATTGGGCTGTTACAACCCTCCCCCACTTTAGGAATTTTCGTCCTCGAAAATGTTACCTGATTCAAATAACTCTGGATACGACTCTCGCATCCTAATCTCCCAACTACCTCCACCAAAGGAATCTCTATACCTCAAAGTTGCTTCTCGTTCATCAACCTGAACTGGCAATGTCTCAACAATCAAATCCTCTATCACTCGTACACTATCCCTTTGAATCAATGCACTTCCTCAACTTAGACACATGAACACATCATGCAATTCCCACAAGCGACCGCGGTAAAACAATCTAACATGCTATTTTCTCCATGCTTCCGCTGCGCCACTCTGATACAGATCAACAAAACACAGTGGGTGCTTCCGAGACCTCAAGCTCGACCGACACCAGTTACTATTGTAACTCTCGAAACACGTCTTTTCTTGGGTTCTTTTAATCTTTCTAGTCGTCTCTTGCACAATCTCAGGTCCGAGTACAACACTCTCGCCTGGCACACATCAACACAAAGGATTCCTACACCTCTTACCATACAAAGCCTCATACAATGTCATTCCGATACTAGAATGATCGTTGTCATTGTAGGTAATTCAAGCAACGATAATTAACTATCCCACGATCCACCTTGATCCAACACACAAGCTCTCCACAAATCCTCTACATACTAGATAGTTCTCTTTGTCTGTCCATTCCGTCCACAGATGCTAGACAGAGTTCAACTTCAACATGACACCCAAAGCGTCTACAACTTTCTCAAAATGTCAACGAAAATTCAGATTCCCATCTGACACAATATTCGATTTTAACCTATACTACCCCGCAACTTCCTCACTATACCTCTTAGCTAGCTTCAGCATAAAATGATTCATCCTCATTAGTAAGAAATGAGTTAATCTTGCCAATCCATTCATAACCACCCAAGTCGAATCATATCCCTTCACATTTCTTCGGAAAACCCGACACAAAATCCATGGGAATACTATCCCATACCATTTAGAAATATTCAATAGTTGTATCAGGTCCAACAACCTCTGATGTTCACACTTCGACTTCCGATAAGTCAAACCAGCACATACCACTTCAACCACTTCTCTCTCCATCTATCTCAATGTTCTTCTTCCAGAGTACTCTTATCCAACTCACACTATTTGGAACATACACTCCATCACGACATCTCATGGTACCATTCTCATCAATCCGAAAATCAGCTCTTCGACTTCAATTCATTAAATTCAATCAATCTATTAACTCAAATTAGAACTTCGACTTCTTCGAATCTTATCAAGAATACCTATAGTCAGTCTCAAGATACAAAGCTCAACTCCCTAAGATATTTTCTTCACAGACCAAACTCATATCCCGAATTTGCTTCATCAGTTCTAACTCATTACCATCATCATTGGTATATATAGAAATTTCCAATGCGATACCTCTGCTACCACTTGGTCTCACTCGAATGGTAATTCAACCCAAAACCATACTCCTTCAGAAGTCCCTATTTATTTCCTCTGCACCATATTCAACTCTTTTTCAAATCAACAAATACCTTAAGTTCTTAAGATCACCAACCATCTCAAATCTCAACTAAACAATTGAGGCTTCCAAACTCCGGCACAAACATGCAACAGCAACCAACTCCAATTACTTTTTAGATAATTCCCTTATGTACTTTAAGTTGCCTTAAAGCATAACCAAAACTCGATGATGTTGTACTTAACATATCCCCCAATCATATCAACCAAACATCACAAAACACAACAATTTGTTCTGTCGGATTCGGCAAAACCAATACACGAGCTGTTGACAGCTTTCCTAACAATTCCTTAAACTTTCTTCACACTAGAATATTACTACTTCTTCTCCAACACTGATAACTCAAGTTCCCGATGCTCAACATGATCCTCTATACTCTTCGAGTATATCCAAATATCATCGGTTACCTAACCATTGACTCACTCAATTAAGTATGGAGAATCCTATGCCAAACGGACACTCAATTTGTGAGTCATAGCGGAAATACAAACCGCACTTACTACAACAACCAAACATATTCCATCAATAAATAATTAATTCCATGTCACTACTTCACCATCACATAAAGCATTGTTTCCCGTGCTTCTAATCTTGCGTCATTCCGAGTTACGGTCCTCCTGTTACGACAAAAATACGAAAACAACATTTCCACACTTAGAAGGCCATTCAACACATCTTCAACTCTTGAAATGTTTAAAGGTCTAATTATACCAATATAGTATCCCACACCTTACTTCCTTTAATAATCACCAAAAGTCACTATCCATCCTTTATATACTTGACTTCACAATTTGTTGCCACAACACACACACCAGACACAAGTCTCAAAACTACTCAATCAGTTTACTTCCTTGACTATCCAAATAGATATACAATATAGAGCTCTTAATATCGGACTAGTTCCCATAACTAAGTCAATCACAACTCCACTTCACGTCCTGGTTGTATATCACTATCTTGTCAGAATAACTTCCAGACAACCACAATTAATCGGCAAACCGTCAACTTCCCACTTTCGTTAACACTCAAAATTTCCATCAAAATGAAACATCTCATCACTGTCCTGCGCCGACTCATCAAAACAATTCTTCAGCACTTGGCTTAACTCCAAACAATTCATTTCTCACGCCATCTAAGCTTGCAAGACACGTCTATCCCATCCAACACAATCCCAACTACTATCAACAAGAGATTAAGGGTGATCAGTTCCTCAATTTGTCGATAGACAGCCGAAAATCATGATGGGGTATAAACCATCTTTACCAAACTATAAGAGCGTTTAACCACACAATGAGCTACAACTCCGCACTTGCAGTATCCTGGAGAAGCACAAGTTTCTCCCCCACTTAGATCATTCCCACTTCTGTAGACAAAGGTTAGACAACAAACATGTATCGACAGTGTTTTCACACACATGTCACATACAAGGGAACAACCAACATTAGACAACTTGGCCGGACGGACCGACCTGCTCTGATACCACTAATGTAACACCCTTCTAAACCCCACGGATAATATATGAATAATCAGAGTAAATTTCCATGCATTTACAAAAGGGCATTACACATAACTTTCAAAATATCAAAACCACCTGTCATGCTCATTACTATTTCAATATAAAATTATGCTTTACAAAACTTCACTTTGCATGTAGCAGCGGATTCAATTATACCACAATTTTCATAAAAGAAACATTTGTTTTTATCACATAAAACAACATCACTTAGGCACTAAGACCAACATCATAATATTCCAATGGATATAAACACGTTTATAGAGTATATAATGTATATCTTAAACACAACCCAAGCGATCCCAGTGTTACATGACCAGAGCATGACTCGACCCAACATAATTAAATCACTAAACGGCTACACCAAAAGCGACCTCGTAACTACGAGCAATACTACTCCTTGACACCTGCACGATGTCATGTAGGACATCATTCCAGCAGAAGGGTGAGAAATATTATCATAATAACAATGCATATAATTATATATACACAAATACACAAGCACGAAATACATATATTCCACATTTTCTCACCACAATTCATTATAACTCATCATGTACAATACAACATATATATAATCAAATATGGATAATCACCAAGCATATTCATCATGCACGTATCCATAAATCTCAACATTCCACATTAACATACACATATTATGTTTACTCACTAATTCACAATTACACATTCACAATTCTCAAATAAACAATTCATGTTCATAAGCATACTTTCATACAATGATCACATATTCACAACTCTCAATTACACAAGTAATGCACATACGCGTATTCCACCATTCTCACCATACTTCATCATAACTCATCATATACTTCACAAAGCATATATATATATATATATATATATATATATATATATATATATATATATATATATATATATATATATATATATATATATATATATATATATATATATATATATATATATATATATATATATATATATATATATATATATATATATATATATATATATATATATATATATGTAGGCAAATACAATCATCAAACATATCCATAGTTCACAATTACACAAGTCATGTACATACACCTATGCATAACTTCATACAACCATCATATATTCATTCCATGAGACTCAATGCAACTCAATGCAACTCATGCCATGTGGTACCAACACTTGTTATCATTTTTCAGTTTTTACACTTAAACCGGGTCCACCCTTCTAGACCGATAACAACAAAAGCTCGTTCCCTAAGCTTTCAAACCCACCCTTCTAGGTTTGGGACAAGCCACTAGTCTCCACGAAACTAGCAAACATTGCCTCTTGACTAAATGATGCATATGCAATCAACAACAAAATGCACTTAAGACCGATCACACGTCTTAATCCCATGCATTCACATAATTCATCCCTTCAAGAATTAAACAAGATTGCACATACAACATATCATATAATCAAGTATTCATACTTTTCATCAACATATTTGTCAAACAATGCACGCATATTTTACAATATGCTCCCATGCATTAATTCACAATAATCGGATACAACAAATATGCATTTATAATTCAACCTCATTACCTTTTCAAACAATGCACACATATTCACAATATGTTCTCATGCATTCACAATATCGCATATAATCAATATGCATTTACACTTCAATATCATTATCACATTTATCAAGCAATGCACACATATTCACAATTTGTTCTCGTGCATTCTTCACATACAAACAATATGCATATATTTGTCAAAAGACTATATTTCATAATCGATTCCACCATCTAGGATTCACCATACGGCTACCCACAACATATCATATCACAACATGCACAAGCTATACGTTATATAACAAAAGTATTCTGCACAATAACACATCAATCACACACCTTCGCGACGGTAAAAATCAACATAACAATATGTTTTCAATTTTCTGCTATAATTGAACTAGGTACAGGCCTCAAAGCCATTTTTTCTAGAAAGAAAATCTCGTTAACTTACCAACGCTTCGAACGGAGGTCAAAACCGACTTACGGTTCAAGAGTTATGAATTTTCGAAGTTTTCCGAAAAACTAGAATTTTGCCTAAACACGGCTACGGGATTTTGCATTTTCGCCCGAAAATCCGACCGATTCAATTCTTCTTTTCGAAACAAACACATACTCATACTCACCTAACATATAACAGTGAATTAGAACCATTAAACACGATTTCTACGACGTCCGATTTTCACTCAAATCTCAAACCCTCAATTATCAAAAAATGTCAAAACTCACAAACTCAACCAAATTCAATCAAACGAAATCCAATAATTACGGCTAAACATTACCCGACTAAACTATGCAATTTATTTTGAATTCTAACCGTTCAAAACTCGATTCTACCGATTAAACCATTTATGCCCTAGAAATAGAAAATAGAGAAAACTACCAACAAATCCAACGCAACTCATACATAATCATACACATTGATCAAATAATAATGTTTCTCACCCTTACCTTGATTGGATTGAAGCTTGAAGTTGATTCTTGATGATTTCTCCAAGTTTCCCTCTTCTCTTCTCTTTTCTCCTCTTTCTCTATTCTTTCTCTCCTTTTCTTTCTTTCTTTCTCTTATGTTTCTATCTCTTTTCTTTTCTCTCCAATTTCCCTTATATATCCTTTTATTTTCTTTCCATCATAATTTTTCTCTCAAAAATATCTATCAATTCATTTCTCACAAAATATCTCATTTTATCATTAATTAGAGAATATCTAATAAATCCACATTATTCTACCAAGTAGAATAAATTAATTAAATCCATTAACTCATTTAAATAAATTCAATAATTTATTTAAATTAGATAAATCACATAAACCAATTAATTAGCACAATTAATCACTTATTGAAAAATTGGGCTGTTACATAATACTCGCCAAAGGTTTGAAGAGAATGAGATGGTGATTACTTGGGATCTTTTCAGAGAGACATTTCTGGAGAAGTATTTTCCAGAAGATGTGCGTGGAAAGAAGGAAATTGAATTCCTTGAGCTGAGGCAGGGTAACTCAATCGTAGCCGAGTATGCAGCAAGATTTAAAGAATTGATTAAGTTTTATCCTCACTATAACACTGCTAATGCTGGGAGATCCAAGTGTCTTAAGTTTGTGAATGGTCTGAGGCCGGAAATTAAGCAAGCTGTTGGTTATCAGGAAATTAGGCGGTTTTCTGAGTTAGTGAACAAGAGTAGGATTTATGATGAGGATAATAGGGCTCGGTCTAGCAACTATAAGAGTTTAAGTGATAAGAAAGGAAAGGGCCAATTCCGAGGGAAGCCTTATGTGACTCCTGCAGATAAAGGGAAACAAAAAGCTGGTTATGGTAAGAAGCCGAGTGGGGAAGGAGCTTCCACTCCGGTAAGGTGTTATAATTGTGGTGAAGCGGGACATCATGCTCCTGAGTGTAAAAGTGTTGGATTGAAGTGTTTCAAGTGTGGCAAGCCAGGCCACAAAGCTCTTGAGTGCCGAAGCGGTGCGAAAGTGACTTACTACAACTGTGGTGAGCAAGGGCACATTGGTACCAAGTTTGACAAACCGAAGAAGACTCAAGGGAGCGGGAAAGTGTTTGCTCTATCTGGATCGGAGACTGCTAGTGATGATCGATTGATCCGAGGTACGTGTTTCATTAATGGTATACCTTTGATCGCTATAATTGATACTGGAGCTACGCACTCTTTTATTTCTTTGGATTGTATTAAGAGATTGAATCTTGAGATGTTTGTTATGAGTGGAGGTATGGTTATTGATACTCCTACTATGGGTTCGGTAACTCCTCCGTATGTGTGTTTGAATTGTCCGCTGAGTATTTTCGGTAAAGACTTCGGAGTTGATTTAGTATGTCTTCACTTAGACTAACTTGATGTCATTCTCGGAATGAATTGGTTGGAATTCAATCGTGTTTATATTAACTGTTTTGACAAAACGGTTATTTTTCCGAAACCTAATGAGGAGGGAGATTTGTTTATGACTGCTAAGCAAGTGAAGGAGTCAGTGCAAGAGGGTGCGAGGGTATTTATGTTATTTACAACTTTAAGTATTGGTGAAAGTGGAACAATTGACACTTTACTAATTGTCCGTGATTTTCCGGAAGTATTTCCTGATGAGATAAGAGATTTACCGCCGGAACGAGAACTGGAGTTTACGATAGACTTGTTTCCTGGAACCAGTCCGATATCGATGACTCCGTATCGTATGTCCGCAACGGAATTGAAAGAGTTGAAGAGTCAAATTGAAGATTTGCTTGATAAGAGGTTTATTCGTCCGAGTGTGTCGCCGTGGGGTGCACCAGTGTTATTGGTTAAAAAGAAAGAAGATTCTATGATACTTTGTGTGGATTATAGACAACTGAACAAAGTGACCATCAAGAATAAGTATCCACTTACGAGGATTGATGATCTGATGGATCAGTTGGTTGGCGCGAGTGTGTTCAGTAAGATAGATTTGAGATCGGGGTATCATTAGATTCGTGTGAAGGCTGAGGATATTCCGAAGACTGCTTTTAGAACGAGGTATGGATGCTATGAGTATTCCATGATGCCATTTGGGGTGACTAATGCACTGGGTGTATTTATGGAGTACATGAATAGGATTTTCCATCCCTATTTGGACAAGTTTGTGGTGGTGTTCATTGATGATATTTTGATTTATTCGAAGAGTGAAGAAGAACATGTCGAGCATCTGAGGATTGTGTTATCTATATTGAAAGAGAAGCAGTTATACGCTAAACTTTCTAAGTGTGAATTTTGGTTGAAGGAAGTGAGTTTCCTTGGTCATGTGATTTCGAGTAGAGTTATTGCAGTTGATCCGTCGATGGTTGAAGCGGTATCGTAATGGGAGACTCCAGAATCAGTTTTTGAGATTAGAAGTTTTCTTGGTTTGGCGGGATATTATCGGAAATTCATTGAGGGATTTGCCAATTTATCATTGTCGTTGACGCAGTTGACTAGGAAAAGTCAAGCTTTTGTTTGGGATGCAAAGTGTGAGGAAAGTTTCCAAGAGCTTAAGAGAAGATTGACGACATCTCCTGTTTTGATTTTTCCAAATTCGACAGAACCGTTTATTGTGTATTGTGATGCTTCTTTGATGGGTTTGGGAGGTGTGTTGATGCAAGATAAATAAGTTGTAGCTTATGCTTCGAGGCAACTCAAAGTGCATGAGAAGAATTATCCGACGCATGACTTAAAGTTGACCGCCGTTGTATTTGTGTTGAAGCTTTGGAGACATTATTTGTACGGTTCGAGATTTGAGGTGTTTAGTGATCATAAGAGTTTGAAGTATCTCTTTGATCAGAAAGAATTAAATGCAAGGCAAAGAAGATGGTTAAAACTTCTGAAACATTATGATTTTGGTTTGAATTACCATCTGGGTAAAGCAAATGTGGTAGCTGATGCATTGAGTAGGAAATCATTGCATATGTCGATGATGATGGTGAAAGAGTTGGAATTGATTGAGAAATTTTGTGATTTGAGTTTAGTGTGTGAGAAGACTTCTTACGGAGTTAAGCTTGGTATGTTAAAGCTTACTAGTGGTATTCTGGACGAGATTCGAGAAGGACATAAATCTGATTTGAGTTTAGTTGATCGGTTGACTTTGATCAATCAAGGTTAAGGTGGTGATTTTCGGATTGATGAAAATGGTATCATGAGGTGTCATGATAGAATTTGTGTTCCTGATGTTGTGGAGCTGAAGAAGAATATTCTTGAAGAAGGGCATCGTAGTGGATTGAGTATTCATCCGGGTGCTACTAAGATGTATCAAGATTTGAGGAAAGTGTTTTGGTGGCCTCGTATGAAGAAGGATATTGCCGAGTTTGTGTATTCTTGTTTGACTTGCCAGAAGTCAAAGATTGAGC
This sequence comes from Lathyrus sativus, assembly GCA_963859935.3. Classification (NCBI taxonomy): domain Eukaryota; kingdom Viridiplantae; phylum Streptophyta; class Magnoliopsida; order Fabales; family Fabaceae; genus Lathyrus; species Lathyrus sativus. Next base: position 267,212,231 of record OZ012735.1, read on the forward strand.
ATCAGAAGTCGTCGGGTTTGATGAAACCGTTGTTTATTCCTGAGTGGAAATGGGATAGCATTTCTATGGATTTTGTGTCTGGTTTACCTAGAACGCCAAGTAACTTTGAAGCTATTTGGGTTATTGTGGATAGATTGACCAAATCTGCTCACTTTATTCCTATGCGAATGGATTACCCGTTGGAGAAGTTGGCATAGCTGTACATTGAGAGGATTGTCAGTTTGCATGGCATTCTATCTAGTATTGTATCGGATAGAGATCTGAGGTTTACTTCGAGATTTTGGGGAAGTTTGCAAAGTGCTTTGGGTATGAAGTTGCGGTTGAGTTCAGCTTATCATATGCAGACCGATGGTCAGACTGAGAGAACGATTCAGTCACTTGAGGATCTTTTGAGAGCTTGTGTGTTGGAGCAGGGAGGAGTTTGGGATAACTACTTGCCTTTGATTGAATTTACTTATAACAATAATTTTCATTCGAGTATTGGTATGGCACCTTTTGAGGCATTGTATGGGAGACGTTGTAGGACACTGTTGTGTTGGTATGAGTCGGGAGAGAGTTTTGTAGTTGGACCTGAGATAGTTCAGCAGGCGACTGATAAGATTAAGATGACTCAAGAGAAGATGAGGATTTCTCAGAGTCGTTAGAAGAGTTACCATGACAAGAGGAGGAAGACACTTGAATTTCAAGAGGGAGATCACGTGTTTCTCCGGGTTACTCCTATTACTGGTGTTGGTAGGGCATTGAAGTCGCGTAAGTTGACGCCGCGTTTTCTTGGTCCTTATCAGATTTTGCAGAGGATAGGTGAGGTAGCCTATCGTGTCGCTTTCCCACCGTCGCTTGCTAATCTTCATGACGTGTTCCATGTATCTCAATTGAGGAAATACATTGTGGATCCGTCTCATGTAATCCAAGTAGATGATGTACATGTAAGAGATAACCTGGCTGCGGAGACATCACCTATGCGGATAGAGGATCGGAAGTAGAAGCAACTTCGAGGTAAAGAGATTGCTTTGGTGAAGGTCGCTTGGGGAGGACCGGCTGGTGGAAATGTGACTTGGGAACTTGAGAGCCAGATAAGGGAGTCTTATCCAGAGCTATTTGAATCAGGTAACATTTTCGAGGACGAAAATTCCTAAAGTGAGGGAGAGTTGTAACAGCCCAATTTTTTTATTAATTAATTATTGATATTAATTAAATGATTGTGGGGATTATTTAATTGATAGATGATTAATTAAATGAAATTGGTAGATGTTTGAGAAGAGAAATATGATGGAAATAATAGAAGAGAAAGACTTATAAAGGAAAAGTGGAAAGAAAAGAGAAAGATAGAAACATAAGAGAAAAGAAGAGAAAGAAGGAGAAAGAGGAGAAAAGAGAAGGAGAAGAAGGAAAAGTTGGAAAAGCTCAAGAGAAACTCTCAAGCATCGATTTAATCAAGGTAAGGGTGTGAAATATCATCATCTATTCAATGTATGTGATTATGTATGGGTGGGTTTGGATTTGTTGGAGTTTCTACTTATTTTCCCATTCTAGGGCAGAAATGGATTTAATCGGTAGAACCGAGTTTTTAACGGTTAAAAATGAGAATAAGTGGTAAAGTTTAGTCGAGGGATGTTATACTAAGGCTGTGGAACTGGGTTTGTGAGAATCGATCGGTTTTTGGGGTAATTGAGTGATTTTGGACAGTTAGGGATTTCTGGGTTCGCAGGTTCGCCAGGCGAGCAGGAGCGAAGCTTTTCCAGGCGAAGCCCAGCGAGTGGGTAGCGAACCAAGTCAGTAGCCAAGTTAGTCTTTGCTGGCGTGTTCTACAGGCAAAGGAGTGTGGTGAAGGTTCGCCAGGCGAGTGAACCAGCAAGTGTTAGCGAACACATTCCAGTAGCTACTGACTGTCTTCGCCAGCGAGTTCACCAGGCGAATAAGGTAGCGAGCATTCGCCAGATGCCTCGCCAGGCAAAGGGCAGCGAATGTGACAACAAATTCCATTTCTTGTGTTTTCCATCCAATGGTTATTTGTTTGGTTCAATTATGTTAATCCTTATATGATATGAATAGTTTGTGTACTATTGAGATGAAACGTGCTGTGGGTAGCCTTATGGCGTGAATCCTAGATTGTGAAATCAATCGTGAATGTAGCCTTTGATATTTATATATATATATATATATATATATATATATATATATATATATATATATATATATATATATATATATAATACATTGTTTAAATTGAATACGCATGCATGATGAATTGTGATGAGGTTTGTGGCCGTTGGGCGTGATATTGGGAATGCATATGTGTTGTATGCGACTTTATGTGAATAATGCATGAGAACATATTGATGAATATGTGTGTATTGCCTGATAAGTGTGATGATATAAAGTATGAATATTTTGATTATATGAATATGTTGTGTGTGCAATTATGTTATAATTCTTGAGTGATGAATTATTTGAATGCATGAGATTAAGATGCGAGAACGGTCTTAAGTGCATTTTGTAACACCCCACTTCCCAAAACAATTAAAATAATAAACATTATAAATATACATCAGAGTATTTCTTCCCAAGTGGGATATCACATAGCAAAACCAACATTTCCTTATAAAAAGAGTTTCTCCAAAATACAATGGAAAATAACAAAATAGTAAAATCCAACAAAGTTTTTGATACGTTCACAGGAAATAAAATACAAGTTCAACAGAAGGCAACTAAAAACACCCAAGTCCCGTGCTACGTATCAGAGCATCCTAGACTCGACTGGCACACCATAATCCAAGTTAGCTAAGTACCTGGATTATCTGTACTTCCGGACCTCCGATTTCGCTTCCTAAAAAGCCCCGGTTTCAGAATTCGAAATCCTACCATAATATGACAATTATAACAACCAACAATATATTTTTAAAGATCCTATCATCATATATCATATAACCATACTTTTCAACACCATGGAATTTAGGGGTTTCTATCCTAAATGTGATCCTACCCATCATACACTATCACACAATCCCCGTGATCATACGAAAACCCACCCTTACTTCCTGGAACTATTGTCTTTCTCAAATTCAAGCCTATTTCTCCACTTCTATCTCTTGTCCTCTCGGAACCTATTTCATACTCATCGCTATTACTACGGAAATTATACCGGATTTCACCAATCTCATAACAGCAAATACACCACTCTATCAGTATCAGCAACAATCATCACACTCTACTCTAATCAATTGTTCCTTAAACTATATCTCAGAACCTATATCATGGTCATTACCCAAGCCACAAAGGTTACACAAAATCTCACCAATACTCATGGTCATTATCCAAACCACAGAGATTATACAGGAACTCACCAACATCGTAACAATGTACGAATTTCATCACCATCAACAACAACAGCAACAGGCATAATGTCATAAATTCGTGTTTATCACTAATATTACAGGAATTACACAGAATCCCACAATCATCATAAAATGTATGCACAAAACTCTTCAATCACAGCAACATTCATAAACACAGACATAATATTATATATCAATCATAATCATCGAATTCCTACGGGGTTAAGGAATCCCCTCTACCCAATTTCATGTATTATACCAATCCCAATCAGTTTCTCCCCCCTTACCTGGATAGTTGTTCTGATTGGTGAAGAGTCCTTCCAAGATTGGATAGCCTTGACCTTCTCTCTTCTCCTCCGTTCTTCGCTCTTCTTCCAATTCCCTCTTCTCCCGTTCCATCGTGTTTTCTCACTTCCCTCTTTCTAACTCCCTAATAACCTCTCACCTCCTATTTCCTTTTTAATTTCTAATCTCAAATAATCATAATAAAATAATATCACTAATAATACTAATAAAATAAATAGTATTATAATATACATAATATTATTAATAATAATATTAGTTCACCAAAATCATAACGTTAATAATATTAGTAATAATATTCCACCAATAATAATAATAATAATAATAATAATAATAATAATAATAATAATAATAATACCACCAATATTATTATTATCTATTATATTATTATATCCACACCAATTCACCACCAATAATCCTCCCATATTAGGGACACTCACCAAACATCGTCCAACACATCCCCACAAAAAGGGCACACCAACATATAATAATTAAAATAATAATAAAATGACTAAATAATTAAAATGGGTGTTACAACTCTCTCTCACTTTAATTATTTTCGTCCTCGAAAATTACCTGATGGAAATAGTTCTGGATACGCTTCTCGCATCCTACTTTCCAACTCTCAGGTCACACTACCTCCTGCAGCACCTCCCCAAGCTACCTTCACCAAAGGTATCTCCTTCCCTCTGAGCTGTTTCATCTTACGATCCTCGATCCTCAATGGCATCGTCTCAAAAGTAAGATTCTCCCGAACCTGAACATCATCTCTCTGAATCACATGAGATGGATCAGAAACATACTTTCGCAATTGCGACACATGAAACACATCATGTAAGTTCGACAATTCAGGCGGCAACACCATCCTATAAGCCACAACACCAATTCTCTGCAAAATCTCATAAGGTCCAATAAATTTAGAATCCAGCTTCTCGGACTTCAATGCACGACCCACACCAGTCATCGAGTTAACTCTTAGGAATACGTGATCACGTACACTGAATTCCAACTCTTTCCTCCAGTTATCATGATAACTTTTCTGTCTACTCTGAGACACTTTCATTTTCTCACGAATCATCTGAATTATCTCAGTAGTCTGCTGTACAATTTCTGCTCCAAGCACCACATTCTCACCAGTCTCATACCAACACAGAGGAGTCCTACACCTCCTCCCATACAAAGCTTCAAACGGTGCCATTCCGATACTCGAATGGTAACTGTTATTGTACGTGAACTCAATCAATGGTAAATGAGTATCCCACACACCACCCTTTTCCAACACACAAGCTCTCAGCAAATCCTCAAGCGACTGAATAGTCCTCTCTGACTGACCATCAGTTTGCGGATGATAAGCTGAACTAAACTTCAACTTAGTTCCCAATGCTTCCTGTAAGCTCTTCCAAAATTCCGAAGTAAACCTCAGGTCTCTATCCGACACAATACTGGACGGAACACCATGTAACTTTACAATTACTCGAATATAAATCTCCGCCAGCTTCGTCAATGGGAAACTAATATTGATCGGCACAAAGTGTGCAGACTTCGTCAATCGATCCACAATCACCCATATAGCATCAAAACCTCTCGCCGTATTCAGCAAACCTATAACAAAATCCATAGTAATGCAATACCGTTTCCAAACCAGAATCTCTAATGGTTGCATAAATCCAGACGATCTCTGGTGTTCTACTTTCGACTTTTGACACGTCAAATAGGCATACATAAATTGAGCAATGTCTCTTTTCATACCAGACCACCAAAATAATTTCTTCAAATCATGATACATCTTCGTAGCTCCCGGATGGATACTCAAACTACTATGATGTCCTTCACTTAAAATTGACTTTTTCAATTCTTCATCATCTGGTACACAAATCCTGCCTCTAAATCTCAACACACCTGTACTATCCAATTTAAAGTCACTATCGGAGTTACTCTCTACTCCAGGTATCAAATCCACTAATTTCACATCCAACTTCTGATTCTCTCTAATCGTATCCAAGAAGTCATTATTCACCTGCAACATACCCAACATTACACTATCTGCAGTAGTCTCACAAACCATACTCAAATCTCTGAACTATTCAATTAACTCAATTTCTTTCACCATCATAGCCGACATATGAATTGCTTTCCTACTCAAAGCATCCACCACTACATTGGCCTTTCCTGGATGATAACTTAAACTGAAGTCATAATCCTTCAAAAATTCCAACCATCTCCTCTGCCTCATATTTAACTCTTTCTGATCAAACAAATATCTCAGACTCTTGTGATCACTAAACACTTCAAATCTCGAACCATACAAATAATGCCTCCAAATTTTCAACATAAAAACAACTGCAGCCAATTCGAGATCATGAGTAGGATAATTTCGCTCATGCACTCTCAGTTGCCGCGAAGCATATGCTACTACCTTACCATTATGCATAAGAACTCCACCTAATCCCATCTTAGACACATCACAGTACACCAAAAACGGTTCACTCGGAGTCGGCAACACTAACACCGGTGCCGTAGTCAATTTCTTTTTCAACTCTTCAAAGCTTTCTTCACAAGCAACATCCCATACAAACACTTGGTTCTTTCTCGTCAACGGAGTCAATGGCAACGCCAAATTTAGAGAACCCTTCAATAAACCTGCGGTAATAACCAGCCAAACCCAAAAAGCTTCTAATCTCTGTCGCTGTCTTCGGCGGTTCCCACTGCAATACTGCACTCACTTTTGACGGGTCCACCGCTATACCATCACCGGATATTACATGCCCCAAGAAACTCACCGTCTTCATCCAGAAGTCACACTTTGACAGTTTAACAAACAACTTATTTTCCTTTAACACCTGCAAGGCAATTCTCAGGTGTCCTGCATGTTCTTCATCGAATTTAGAATAAATTAGTATATCGTCAATAAATACCACAATGAATTGATCCAAGTAAGAATGGGAAATTCTGTTCATATACTCCATAAATACTCCCGGCGCATTAGTCACTCCAAACGGCATTACAGCATATTCGTAATGTGCATATCGAGTCCTAAAAGCTGTCTTCTGAATATCACCTTCTTTTACTCTGATCTGATGATAACCCGATCTCAAGTCGATCTTACTCACCAGCTGATCCATCAAATCATCAATCCTAGGTAGAGGATACTTATTCTTAATAGTCACTTTATTCAACTGACGATAATCGATGCACAAACGCATACTACCATCCTTCTTCTTCACCAATAACACTGGAGCTCCCCACGACGACACACTCGATCTAATAAAATTTCTATCCAACAGTTCTCCAATCTGAGACTTCAACTCGGATAACTCTACTGCAGACATCCTATACGGCGCCATAGAAATAGGTCTCGTACCAAGAACAAGATCAATACTAAATTCAACTTCTCTCGTCGGAGGCAATTCCGTAATGTCATCAGGAAACACTTCCGGAAATTCATTCAGCATTGCCAATTCCTCCATCGACGCTTTGCTATCCACCGATAATGATGCAAATAAAGCAAACACTTTGGCTTCGTCTTCCAACAAGATCCTCAATTCTTTATTAGATAAAGAACTCGCCACCGCTTCCTCTTTAGAAGTAAGGAACAACAATTCCTTTCGAAAACAGTCGATGTAGACTCGGTTGAACTCCAACCAATTCATACCCAGAATAACCTCCAAATTACCAAGTGGTAGACAAATAAGATCCACTCCAAAGTCTCTACCGAAAATAGTCAGCGGACACTTCAAACATACTAAAGAAGTAGTCACTGAACCAATAGAGGGTGTCTCAATAGTCATTCATCTTTCAAGAGTAGACGACACCAATCCTATCCGCTTCACACAATCAACAGAAATAAACGAATGGGTTGCACCAGTATCAATAATAGCAGTCAAAGGAATATTATTGATAATACAAGTACCTTTGATAACTCGCTCATCACTGACAGCTTGAGTTCCTACGAAAGCAAACACTTTCCCACCAGCCGGAGATGTCTGAGGCTTCTTCGGCTTCTCACAATGGGTACTAATGTGACCCTTCTCACCACAGTTATAACAGGTCGGCATAGTAGCTCTGCAATCAGCTATCACATGACCTGGCTTCCCACACTTAAAACACTTCTTTACTTCATTAGGACAATCATTAGCACGGTGTCCCATGCCACTGCATCGGAAACATTTCCCATCAGCAGATGTTTTTCCCTCTCTGGGCTTCTTATCAACAACAGCTTTACGCTTTCCCTTATCAGCAACAACACTATAAGGAGTACCACTGAACCTCTGCTTACCCTTACGGTCATTAACAGTTTTGTAGTGTGCAATCCTTGCCCGATTGTCATTATCATAAATTCTGCTCCTGCTTACCAGCTCGGGATAACTCCTGATCTTCTGACAAGCAATCCCCAACTTAATCTCTGGACGCATTCCATTCTCAAATTTTAAACACTTAGAAGTCATTGCCCCATCAATATTATAATGAGGGCAATACTGCACCAGTTCTTCAAACTTAGCAGCATACTCTGCTATCGTCATACTACCCTGCTTCAGCTCTAAGAATTCAATCTCCTTAGCACTTCGAATATCTTCCGGAAAATACTTTTCCAGAAAACCTTTCCGAACCACCTCCCAAGTAATGGCAGTTCCAGCAGCTTCCAAATTTTGGCGACTATTGTTCCACCAAGCTTCAGCTTCGTCCTCCAGCATGTGGGTACCAAACCTCACCTTTTGCTCATCACTACAATCCATAGTCCTGAAGATTTTCTCGATTGCCTTCAGCCACTTCTGTGCAGCTTCAGGATCCAGAATTCCTCCTTCAAACGTCGGCGGCTTGTTGCTCCGAAATTGCGCCAAACTCCTGAATTGGGCATCTGCAGTTTGGTTCTGATTAGCAACCGCCTGCACCATTGCTTGCATAGCAGCAACCAATGCAGCATCGTTCCTTCCTGCCATACTGCTCAAAAATAAGAACACCAAGTTAAAAGATGCTCAACTTTATCCTAATGGACAGACTCAACTCAACTACACTGGCCGGACGGACCAACCTGCTCTGATACCAATTGTAACACCCCATTTCCCAAAACAATTAAAATAATAAACATTATAAATATACATCAGAGTATTTCTTCCCAAGTGGGATATCACATAGCAAAACCAACATTTCCTTATAAAAAGGGTTTCTCCAAAATACAGCGGAAAATAACAAAATAGTAAAATCCAACAAAGTTTTTGATACATTCACAGGAAATAAAATACAAGTTCAACAGAAGGCAACTAAAAACACCCAAGTCCCGTGCTACGTATCAGAGCATCCTAGACTCGACTGGCACACCATAATCCAAGTTAGCTAAGTACCTGGATTATCTGTACTTCCGGAGAAGCACATACCACAACAACAACAAATGGGTGAGAAAACATGATTAAAATATATTGGTAATTTAATACATGCAAATAAGGTAGTAAAACACACCAATATTCACCCCACAACACCAATCATCGAACCTACTGTTCAAATTACAATATAACATATTATAATGCAAATATGCAACTCAACACCAAGCATGCGGTACTGACTCATTGGTTCATTCAATCGAACCCTGGACAAATCACTTACGCTCTTACTGATATATGATCTATCCCTGACAGATCACTTACGCTCCTACTGAGATATGATCTATCCCCGACAGATCACTTATGCTCCTACTGAGATATGATCTATCCCCAACATTCTCCACAAAGGAGTACAGACGAATCACATACACTCCTCCTGAGCAATGATTCATCCCACCAAACACCATGATATGTACGACACCAATGCACGACAACAATGCACGACAAACAAACTCAAGCACACTAAGTGCACACGATCCTCCTGATCACATCACCACATATTATATATATTACACCACCAATAAACACAAGCACACTAAGTGCACAACAATTAAACTCAAGTAAATAATCAACAAATCATTTCAATCGATCCATGGTTTAGTTACTATTTAATTAAACAATGACTCCCCAAAAATATTGGATATAAAAATATTTGGCAAATAACTATATTATTTATACCATGTTATAGATCTATTCAAGAGCTTTCCAACGCTTCGAACGGGGACTAAATCCGACCTACGGATCAAAAGTTATGGCCAGAATCGTCAAAACAGAAAATTCACCAATATACAGCTTTGAGTTGACGCAAACAGCGCAGAATGCAGAAAATTCTGTGTTTTCCACCGTTGGAGGCCTTCCGGACCTCCGATTTCACTTCCGTAAAAAGCCCCGGTTTCAGAATTCGAAATCCTATCATAATATGACAATTATAACAGCCAACAACATATTTTAAAAGATCATATCATCATATATCATATAACCATACTTTTCAACACCATGGAATTTAAGGGTTTCTATCCTAAATGTGATCCTACCCATCATACACTATCACACAATCCCCATGATCATACGAAAACCCACCCTTACTGCCCGGAACTATTATCTTGCTCAAATTCAAGCCTATTTCTCCACTTCTATCTCTTGTCCTCTCGGAACCTATTTCATACTCATCGCTATTACTACGGAAATTATACCAGATTTCACCAATCTCATAACAGCAAATACACCACTCTATTAGTATCAGCAACAATCATCACACTCTACTCTAATCAATTGTTCCTTAAACTATATCTCAGAACCTCTATCATGATCATTACTCAAGCCACAGAGGTTACACAAAATCTCACCAATACTCATGGTCATTATCCAAACCACAGAGGTTATACAGGAACTCACCAACATCGTAACAATGTACGAATTTCATCACCATCAATAACAACAGCAACAGGCATAATGTCATAAATTCGTGTTCATAACTAATATTACAGGAATTACACAGAATCCCACAATCATCATAAAATGTATGCACAAAACTCTTCAATCACAGCAACGTTCATAAACACAGACATAATATCATATATCAATCATAATCATCAAATTCCTACGGGGTTAAGGAATCCCCTCTACCCAATTTCATGCTGAAACTGAACTCTAGATTGGATAGTTGTTCTGATCGGTGAAGAGTCCTCCCAAGATTGGATAGCCTTGACCTTCTCTCTTCTCCTCCGTTCTTCGCTCTTCTCCCAATTCCCTCTTCTCCCGTTCTATCGTGTTTTCTCACTTTCCTCTTTCTAACTCCCTAATAACCTCTCACCTCCTATTTGCTTTTTAATTTCTAATCCCAAATAATAATAATAATAAAATAATATCACTAATAATACTAATAAATTAAATAGTATTATAATATACATAATATTATTAATAATAATATTAGTTCCCCAAAATCATAACGTTAATAATATTAGTAATAATATTCCACCAATAATATTAACAATAATAATAATAATAATAATAATAATAATAATAATAATAATAATAATAATAATAATAATAATAATAATAATAATACCACCAATATTATTATTATCTATTATATTATTATATCCACACCAATTCACCACCAATAATCCTCCCATATTAGGGACACTCACCAAACATCATCCAACACATCCCCACAAAAAGGGCACACCAACATATAATAATTAAAAAAAATAATAAAATGACTAAATAATTAAAATGGGTGTTACACATTTGGTGGTTGATTGCATATGCATCATTTAGTCAAGAGGCAATGCTTACTAATTTCGTGGAGACTAGTGACTTGTCTCAAACCTAGAAGAGTGGGTTTGAAAGCTTAGAGGACGGGCTTTTGGTGGTTATCGGTCTAGAAGAGTGGGCCCGGTTTAATGTAAAAATCGAAAAATGATAACAAGTGTTGGTACCACATGGCATTGAATTGCATTGAGTTGTGTAGAGTCACATGGCATAGATATCATTGTTATATGAATTATGCAGGTGTATGGTTTGCTGAATTGTGGATTATGGATGTGTGCATGATGAAATGTGCTTGATTGATTATCCATATTTGTTTATACATGTTGTGATGTATTTGAGGATTATAATGAAATGTGGTAAGAAAACGTGGAATATTGTAATCTATATTCATGTGTGTGTGTGTGTGTGTATATATATATATATATATATATATATATATATATATATATATATATATATATATATATATATATATATATATATATATATATATATATATATATATATATATATATAATTATATGCATTGATTATTATGGTAATATTTCTCACCCTTCTGCTGTTTTATAATGCTCTATGAGGCATTCCAGAGTAGGTTGCTGGAGATTCTTTTTGTGAAGTATAGCTTCATTCTTTTGGTCTGGTCGCTCTGATATGTAGCACCGGGTAGTTAGGCTGCATAGCATTCTTTTGTGATACATTGTGAATGTATCAGCTGATGATATTTTTGTATAATATGAATGATATTGTGAACCAAACTCGATGACATGTATTTATATGATAACATGTTTTTAAGTGATTCAATGTTTTACCCTTCTGCTTTAATTTAAATATTGAGATGTGGGTGTAAGGACGAAGTTCCTTTATTTAAAAACTACCCCACTGTTGCATATCTCTATTTGAGCAGGTGTTGTATGTTTTAAATGGTGAATTTGTGTGACATGCTCCTTTTATACTATGATTTGATATTACTCTGATGAAAATTTTGATGTGTGCCTAAATGTTTCTTATGCTTATTTGGGGGTATAGAAGGGGGTGTTACACATATCACTCAAGTTGGTTGTATAAAGAAAAAGTCAAAGAATATCATGACAAGAAGCTCCGGAAAAAGGAATTTGTGCCCGGGCAGTTGGTATTATTGTTTAATTCCAGGTTGAGGCTTTTTCCCAGAAAATTGAAGTCAAAATGGTCCGGGCCATTTCGTGTGAAAGAGGTAAAAACTTTTGGGGTTGTTGTGATTGAAGACATGGAAAAGAAGGACAGTTGGACAGTAAATGTCTAACGTTTAAAGATATATCTTGGCGGTTTAGTTGATCGAGAAAGCTGCGCCTTCCTTCTGGATGTTCCGGTGTGATCATCTTAGACCGTCGAGCTTATCCGACGTTAAACAAGCGCTTGTTGAGAGGCACCTCAATGTTGTAAGTATTTGCTGTTTTTGGTTGTGTTTTGTTGGTGTCTACAAGGTGGAAGCATGCTGAAACTGAACTCTAGCTGTTGTCCTGAATTTGTGAAATTATGTCATGCTCGCTAGCATGTTTGCTAGGCGAGCCTGCAGCGAGGATTCGCTATCTGTTCGCTAAGCGAGCATATGTGTATCTGGCATTTTAAGTTGTTTAGTGGGTCACTCTTATAGGTCCAAAATCTGTTTTTCTTTTGTAACATAGTCATTCACATTCACTCTCACTCTCACACTTCCAACTGCACTTACACAACACAAGAACTTACCTCTTTATTCTCTTGCAAGCCCTAATTTGTGTGTATCAATCTCTCTGCTGCAATCAGGTTTGACCTTACTTCTCTCTTTTGTTCTTCATTGTTTAAATTGTAGAAAGATTAGGATTTAGGTTAACTGTTGCAAGTTAGGGAATTGAGAAATGTTAGGTTTACATGGGTACTAAGAACAATGCCTTTCATGTTACATCAATTAGTTCTGGAATTGTGTTGGACAAACTTGGGATTCTTGATGTTTGAGGTCCAAAACAGTGGCTGATTTTGAACTTTCGCAGCGCTCGCTAACTTGTTCGCTAGGTGAGTCAGTAGCGAGCATTCGCTATGAGCTTGCTAGGCGAGCAAGCCAGCGAGCATGACAGAACTTGTTTTTTTTATTTATGATGACTGATAATCTTGTGCTGCTGTTTGTTGGTGTTTTCTATGGTTTGTGTGCAGATGGCATTAGGTAGTCATGGTAAGAAGCGAAAAGTTGCCAGCACCTCCCGTACGGTCCCGATCCAATTTGATACCGAAAAGTTCATCGGGGCAAAACAAGTCGTCCGTTTTGTAGCGTTACAAAAAAGGAAGATACTCCCGGAAAAGAGATTCATAATTGACCCTCAAGGCGAATACAGAACTTTTGCGGGGCTGATCAACAATAAAAGGTGCGACAGGCTGGTTTCTCCACTCGAAAACTACAACATTGATATAGTGCGCGAGTTCTACGCGAACGTGCTGCCTAACGACGACGAGCCCTTCACATGGACGACAAGAGTGATGGACCGTCAGGTCACTTTCGACAGGGATTCCATTAACCGAGTGCTTGGCGAGCCGCTCCATCTAGGAGCAAATGAATTGGACACATACACCAGAAACCTGAGGTTGCAAAGAGATACAGATGCCATTTCCGCTGCCCTGTTGCTAGAGGGTAAATCGGTTGAGCTAAACCAATATGGACATCCTATGACATATCATAGGGAGGACATGATTCCTATAACTCAGCTGATTTTACTTCTGGTTCTGACAAACATTGTGCCAAAATCCCACACATCAACCGTGCCGATCCTAGTGGCACACCTTGTCCATTTCATACTCACAAATGTCCAGATTGCTGTGGCTCAAATTTTTGCTAATGAGCTGAAGTCTATTGTTGAGAGCGGTCTAAAGTCGGGGGCACGAGTTAATTGCCCCCTTGCTTTTCCCTGCCTCATTATGGCCTTATGCTCCCAGTCGAGGATGAAGCTTTCATCCCGCAGTTTGGTGAAGATCCCGGACGCTATTGATGACAAATATGTGGATAAGTACTATCAGCCAAAGAACTATAGAAGTGGTGCAACTGCTAGTACCGGGACTACTGATGGTTCCAACGCTTTTTCTCAAGGGTTCGACCCTTTTCAGCAGGCAGTGTGTAACTACAACTGGGATTGGATGGCGGCAACGCAGTGAGCTATGATGGATATTCACGATTCTATGCAGGTATTGCAGCTTCAGATCCGTGACCCCTCCGTTGAGCGTCCTATGATGATGCGTGAGCGGTTTATGCAGCACGCGAACTGGCCTGTGGACAGGCCTGTTTTTGGAGAGGGGGCGGGTGTTGCACCCTAAAATTTTCCTAACCTTTTCTTACCTGGTTTATGTTTTATAGCATTAGCATATCATCATCATAGCATTATCATAGCATTGCATTAGCATTTATGCAGGGGATCAAGTGTGATTTATATCAAGAGGAGCCTATCTAGAGGTCCTATTCAAGCTTGAGAGGTTACCAAAGTCATCTGGAAGTGGTTCATGTTCTTGAGAAGTTCAGTTGCTTGTATGAGTCTCATCTCCTAACTTGGAGGCCAATCGAAGACCTTCAGTGGGTTGTGAAGCCTTGATTATGGATAGAGTATGCGGATAGAGCTCATGGAGTTCCTAGAGGGTCACGTTGGAGCTCAGTCAAGTCATTTTGTTAGACCTTTGAAGTCGTTACTTGTTGTCAAAGTAAGTGTCTGGCAGTTGACGTCAGAATTTCCCCAGCGGAGTTTTCCGCGGATTGCTGTTACGTCAACGTTAAAAAATCTCATGGATTACACTTTCAGATTTTTACCCGTGTTGACGGAGATGTTACCCGTGTTGACGGAGATGTTACCTGTGTTGATGGAGTTGTTACCCGTGTTGACGGAGATGTTACCCGTGTTGACGGAGATGTTACCCGTGTTGACGGAGTTGTTACCCGTGTTAACGGAGATGTTACCCGTGTTGACGGAGATGTTACCCGTGTTGACGGAGATGTTACCCGTGTTGACGGAGATGTTACCCGTGTTGAGGAAGATGTTACCGGGTTGACGAAGATGTTACCCGTGTTGACGGAGTTGTTACCCGTGTTGACAGAGTTGTTACCCGTGTTGACGGAGTTGGTCCCGTGGAGTTGTTCGTTCGAGTCTTCGGATGCCAGATTAGCACTTTTATTTAGTGCTTCGCTTGTTTCTTTGGAAAAAGATTGAGTTTGCGCTTTACGTAGTGCAAATACCCATAGTTTCAGAGATGTTTCTCGCAGAGTTGCTTATTCAGGGCTTCGGATGCCCAGTTCGGGCTTTACGTAGTGCTTTGTCCGTCCATTCGGAAATGGAAAGTCAAGGATAGTATTTTGATATAGTCCTATGACTCGGTGCTCGCTTATTGTGGCGTATCTTTGAAGTTCGATTGTTGATCTAGTATGTTGATTCAACGCCTGTGGCGTCACACAATTGGTTGATGGTAAAATCAAGTTCTGTATCAGATGATTGATCAGTTGTTGCCGTGACAACCGGATTCAATTTTTTGGATATTCTTCCCCAAGCAGTTTTCGCAGTTTATTTCTCCGGTTAGCAAATTTTTGGGTTCTTTGGTATTCAACCGTCTTCTACCTCGATTGTTCGAAAGTCGTTCGCTTTTCACCCAGTCGGGTCCAAGCCGCTTGAATAGGGGCAACTGTTGCACCCTAAAATTTGCCTAACCTTTTCTTACCTAGTTTATGTTTTATAGCATTAGCATATCATCACCATAGCATTATCATAGCATTGCATTAACATTTATGTAGGGGATCAAGTGTGATTTATATCAAGAGGAGCCTATCTAGAGGTCCTATTCAAGCTTGAGAGGTTACCAAAGTCATCAGGAAGTGGTTCATGTTCTTGAGAAGTTCAGTTGCTTGTATGAGGCTCATCTCCTAACTTGGAGGCCAATTGAAGACCTTCAGTGGGTTGTAAAGCCTTGATTATAGATAGAGTATGCAGATAGAGCTCATGGAGTGCCTAAAGGGTCACGTTGGAGCTCAGTCAAGTCATTTTTGTTAAGTGTAAGAAGCCACAGTTGAAGGTGTTGCAATTAGGGTTTTCATCTGGTCAACCCTAAGTCAACTGTGCAATTGAAGGAGTTCAAAGCTCATTTCTAGGTCATGGAGGTCATGGAATGTTATGTTGAAGCATTGGAAATATTATTTCAATATCATTTCATCGAGATTCAAGAGTGTGAGAAGTTGCTAGGCTAGGGTTGCTATGTTTGACAATGTAAAATCCCCTAGTTTAGTGTCTAACTTCAAGACCACATAATTCAAGATGCAAGTCTCATCTCATTTTGATGTCCACATGAGACTTGTAGAGCATGTTAATACCTTTAATTTGAGTATTAGAAGTCAACCGATGCTTCGGGACTTGTCCTTAGACCAACTGATTCTGAACTCACTGGAAGTCAAATGCCCCATATTTACAGGGATTCACAACATACACCATTCTGATCCAGACTGCTGAATTATTTAGTCCTGTTCAATTATTCCCTATTGGAATTTCCTTTCTGTCAACTACTGACCTACAAATAAAATTGTTTATTCCTGAATGGTAATTTTAATGCGGTGTTCATGCAGATTTTGAAAAAATTGTGCTGTCACTAATTTACGTGTTATGATTGTGAGTGACGAATGAACTAGAGTTCAAACATAGTGCTGATTTGATCAGTGAAAAAAATACAACAAGGATATGACTAGCAAATCAAGAAGGAGTCAGGTTACTCAACCTTATCGTAATGCGCTTTCAGAATAAACCCTACCTCAATTAGGTCTTTTAAGGGTTGTATCGTGGTCGGGTTCACGGTTCGTGAAATAAGGGATATTTGGCTCAAATTATGATTTGTACCCACCCCTTCTACGTGATGATCTCCGATCCTAAAGTTTAGTTAACTTGGCACAAGCGCTCGCCTCTTCGAGAGGTATGTTGAATATTGGGAACTCACAAGGTTTTCGGAGTGACAGTTACTCCTTTTTCGTTTTCGGTGTCTGTATCCACGCGACTTTGTCCTTGTTCGAGGATTTTTCTTTTTATATCCTTTCTTTTTCATTCTTTTGATTCCCTAATTTTTTCCTGGACTGACTCTTTTGAGTTTTTTTCGATTTTTTCTTTCGAAGTCCAGCGGGATGCTCTGATTTTTGCCTAAGTATTAGCTTTCCAGTTTTTCTTTTTCTTTTTACTTAGCGGGCTTTCTTATTTCTTTCTTGGAACAAGTCGTGCGATGCTGGTTGTCTTGATTGCTCCGAAAGGATTGCAACTGTCTCACTCCTGATTGGTGAGATTTAACCATTGTGGTTAATGAGGTGTGACCTCTGGGGAAAAATAAGATGTGATTGGTCCTCGAAAGGCAACACTCCTCTATAAGACTTAAACGCTCGATCAAGCTAACTGACAACTACCCTGCCCCGGGTTAATATGAGAGAGTTTAAAAGTCCGAAAAAACTTCTACTTCTTGGCTCGAAGTGGTTAACAAGGGACTAACTCCTTATATCTCCAGTGTTTAGGGGTTTGAAACAATGTCTTGTACGTCATCGGCAAGGTTTTATCTGAAAGCATACGATCATCGATTATGAGTATTCAGTTTCGTCATCCTCCCTCCAATCTTTGCTAATCATAATGATAAAGTGGAGTGAATAAAATGCAAGTGTCAGTGCAATGCAATAAATGAGTGACAATGACATGCTTAATTCAGAAAAATGCATAGTCACTTTATCAATATTACCATTCGAAACAAACAATGTTTAACAGCAAGTAGTAACCAACAGAAAAGAAACTACAAATGCAAATGATAAAAGTCTGAGGACTGCCAATGCTGAGGACGCCTGCCTGTCTGGACCACTGGCTTCTAGAAATAATCCTCTGAATCTGCGAGCTTAGGCAGCTGAGAAATTGTCATGCACCACCAAAATTCCTTCTGGAAAGGAAATGCACCCTTTGTCAATCAACTGTTGTACTTTTGCCTGAAAAGCTTTACAATCTTCAGTTGAATGCCCTGGAGATCCACCATGGTAACCACACTGAGCGTGGGGGTTGTACCCGGGAGGGTAAGGCTCTGGCATGGGCTTAAGCACTTTGGGTTCCACCAAAGAATTCTGAATCAAATGTGGCAGAATCTGGCTATACGCCACAGGCACTATATGAGAAGGAGCATTCCTTCGTTCCAAGTTGTTACGAGGCCTGTTCTGCTTTGGGCGCTGATTCGGATAACCTCGGCGACGAGTTTGCTGATTTGCCAAAGAAGCGACATAAAGTTCTGGATATGGTGCCCTAGGCACAATTGTCTGTCCCGCATAACAAGACACAGAAGATGAAGAACCAACAGATTTCACCGATCCATCTCGAGGATACTCAACATCTGGCATGATTGCATTGATCACAACTCCTTCTTCAGTTTGGTAGCTATAGAGAGATTCAATTTCACTAGCCTGACCGCCCGAAACAATATGAATTTTCCCAATTTTTACGGCATGCTCGATGCGTTCTCCTAATCTTACCAATTCAGAGAAATTTGGCGCATTTCCAAGCATTCTTTCGAAGTATAGGCTCTCCAGGGAGTCCACAAACACGCCCATTAACTCTCGGTCTAGAAGCGGTGGGTGCACTCTGGCAGCAAATTCTTTCCATCTCTGAACATACTTCCTGAAGGGTTCATTGTTCTCCTGAGACAATTCCTGCAACTGCATGCGACTAGGAGCCATGTCTAGGTTATAATCATACTGTTTCAGAAAAGCTCTGGCTAAATCAACTCATGATCGGATCTGATTACTCTCTAACTGCATATACCAACTCAGAGATGCCCCAGTCAGACTATCCTGAAAGCAGTGAATCATCAACTTGTCGTTTTGCACAAACGAAGTCATTCTTCGGCAGAACATCACCAAATGTTGCTTCGGATAGCTATCTCCTTTGTACTTCTCAAATCTCGGCGCTCTGAACTTAGGAGTAAATACCAGGCCAGGAACTAAACACATGTCGGCAGCATTGAGGTTGACAACATCTTTAACTTTCAAGGCTTTGACTCCTTCTTCCAACACTCGGAGCCTTCTAGCATACTCAAGAGCTCTTGGGTCTTCAGTTCTGACTACCGGGATCTCTCTTCGGACATTCGCCATCGGGAAAACAACACCTTGACTGTTAATAAGAGGAGGGCGTTCATTTCGGACAACAAACTGCTCACTTCGATCTCGGTCCCTAACCGGAGGTTGCACAAATTGGTCTGCAGTAACGTTGTTCACTTGCGGAAGGTCTTCCACAGACATAGAGCCATACAGAGGATTGGTCGTCGTAGTGAAACCCGTCAAGGTGTTACGAGACTGGAAGTAGCTCTCAGACATAGCTACCAATAACCTTCAACTGACTTCACTGCTCGATTCTGCTCAAATCTGCTTCAACCCCTTGGTCGTCTTCTAACAATCAACAGTTGCTCAGGCCAAACACCGGATAATCACCTTCAGAATCAAAACAACGGCTGGATCAGACTCTGGCTAGCTGGAGAATGATATGCAATATGATGCAACAATGTTCATGCAAATGCGATGCACTATGCAACAAACACGGGATCACAGCCCCCACAAAGCTCTGATTACTGCTGCGCTGCTGACTGAGTAAGTTCGCTCTGAATAGAAGGCCAAGATAATGGGTAGGCTGGAAGTCAAGTTTCCTACAAAAACCCTCCCACTCACGGGTATGGACCTAAACTGACACAAGTTCAGCATCCTATGCGGTCATTGGCGTCACAGACTTTTAAGACTGATGATACGATACCCAGAAGGTGTGGCATCACCATATCCTGAAGAGGCCTCACTTAGCCAACTTCCAAATGATTGGTCCCCGGAGTCGACAATCCAACTAACCAACAACCCCCTCAACCCAAAGGGTTGAAAAAGAAGTCAACCAGAAGAACCTCGTCCGAGCGTGGATTTTACGGGACACTAGTACACACAAAGCATGTACGCGCCCACTACTTTCCACACTAATTCTAAGGTGCACTCAAGCCTGGGTCTGGCTTCTCACTCAAAGGAACACCTCACCCAACAGCACAACAGCAACAGATAATAGCAAAGGTGCGGAAATTGTAAACACAGTAATATACAACACACAAAACGTAAACACCCAATAGACAAGCAAACAAGCGCTAGGATCGACTCTCTTAAGGGACGTTGGATCCCAAATGCATAAGGAACCATCACAGTCCCCAGCAGAGTTGCCAGCTGTCACTACTGCGAAAATCGGCGCCGGCTAAACAGAAGAGTCGCCACCGTGCGTTATTTATCCCAAAGGAGGGAAAGGAACGCTCGAAGTAAACCTACCGCAAAGACGGGAAAGGAATGGTCATCGCAACCAAATCCTGGATTCGGGAGTCGGTTACGCAAGGGGAAGGTATTAGCACCCCTCACATCTGTCGTACTCGACGGGATCCACGCTTGCTGGTTTGTCTAAAGGATGCAAAAACAATCTATCTACAGCTGCTGAATCTAAACGAAAAAAAAACTGACTCGGTAGAGCGTCGCACTCTATGCCTACATATTCTCAAGAGAGAAAGTCAGAGTCAACGTAGTTCGGGAAACTACAGGGAAACGGCTCGCCGAGATATCGCATCTCGTGCCTACGTACTTCCACACAGCGTGAAAGATCAGAGCTTACGTAGTTCAGGCTAACTACGGCTAATCAAAGGGTGTTCTCGATCACACAGGGGTGAGAGAGAAGAGGCTTGAAAGGTACGGGAACCTATGGAACTTAAAACTACGGTCTAGCCTCACATGCGCAAGGGCAAGAGAAAGGGAGACATCATTCGTTAGCGGGAAAGTCTCGATCGCACGGCAGTGAGAGAACAGAGAGGTTGGTTATTAGTGTGCTCGCTAGGATATCGCATCCTATGCCTACATATTCTCATTCGGTATGAGAAATCAGAGCAGCTGTAGTTCAACCTACTACAGCAAACGGGGAAACGGGAAGAAGGTAGAAGGGAGCTCGCTAGGATATCGCATCCTATGCCTACGTACTCTCGTCTGGCACGAGAGATCAGAGCAAACGTAGTTTGACAGCAAAACGAGTCTCGATTGCACGGGGGCAAGAGAAGGGGTCTCGATCGCCAGAACGTGAGAGAAAATGGGTTTCGCTCGCACGGGGGCGAGAACAAAGAGGAAGCAGGCCTACGCCTAAACGGGAAGGAACTCGGGACACACACGCAAGAACCTAAGACGTAGGAGCGAATGCGTCGCATGTCACCCAAAGGGTACCATACTAGACATCCTAGACGATTGAGAAGAAACTCATCAACTGTCATTTCCTACGTATCTAACGATACAACTCATAACACTCGACGGTTGCCTGAAGACTTGAATAAGATGGTGATGTTGAACGAAGCGGCTCCGTTGGCTCCTGACATGCGCGCAAGATCCATTCCAATCTTCTCCTCTCTGGATCCTTGATGAGGACGCTCGAACCAGGAACAATGTAACGCTTAGACCGTCATGGTTCGACTTATACGAGAAATCGAACTCTAAGAGGTAGCGTATTGATGTCCGTGTCAAAGAAAAAATAGAGAAATGATATCGAAAATCATTCTCCAATTGAATTGTGTCACACGGCCAGCCAGAAATAAAATCGAGAATAAAATTACACAGAAAAGAAAATAGGTGAGAAATCCAACGCAAAATGGAAATAAAAGTCTACTCCTAAGAAATGGAAAAAAATAATCTCCTAAGGAAACTATATCCTAAAAGAAAAATAAAACTAAAATTAATTCTATCCTTTAAAAGAAATTAAACTAAATCCTAAGTCTTCTTTAAAAGAAATTAAATTCCTAAAAGAAAATATACCTAAAAATTTTATTCTATGAATTATGATATTCTAAACAAAATATAAAACTATCCCTAAAATATTACAATTAAATGCATTAAAAAACATTACAAGAAAATAAAGGAAATAAAAACTGCAGGGGGGGTTCAGCTAGTAATATAGGGTTGTGCTGCAGCAAAAAAAACAGGGCCCAGCCCACCAAAACAATAAACGGAGTGGGGGGTGAACAAGAAAAATGGAGTGGGGGTGAACAACAAAAACGGAGGGTATGCTGCAGAGAATCAGTTGGGCCCAGTCCAATATCACTTCAAAAGAAAAAAAAGAAAAAAGGAAAAAACGGGGGGTGAATGCAGAGGAACGAGGGTATGGTCCGAAATGCGTTGGGCTTTGAGGCCCAAACTCCAATCCACTTCCATTCTCTCCTCTCCCAAACAAAACCCTAATCCTTCTCCATTCTCCTTCCACTGTTCACTGCGCCGCTAACCTCACAAACCTCTCCGTCTCAACCTTCGTTCTTCTCCATCGACGTTCACTCTCTACCTTTTCCATCCTCAACTCGTTCACCATTTTCATGTTAACACCACAATCAAACCATCCTACGAACAAACACACATACAGAAATGAAGCAAAAAGATTGAAAATCTGGAAACAGAGGAAGAGCGATAAATGCTCTTGATGATGGCACGAACGATGATTTCTTGATGATTCATGAACGAAGATCTCTGTGATTCTGGAAAAAAGATTGTTGAAGGTGTTGATGATTCACTCGTTGAGGATCTTGATCCATTTCTGGAGACGATGACGAGCAACGAAGATTCTATGAAGATCGTTTGCGAAATCTGGATCTACGAAGACCTTGACTATTTCTTGATGAACATCGCGTTGAAGATATTTGAAGAGCTCGGAGGAATTTCTGGAAACCTTGAATGCTACCGTAATTTCTGGAAAACGAGCATGAAGACGAAGAAGATCTTCGAAGGAATCTTCAAGATCGCTGAAATTTGATGACGATGAGTGAGGGCTTCTTGAAGCTCTTTGAATCGCTGATGTAGATTATTGATGATTCACGAGGGCGATTTGAAGTTGGATGAAGATTGTTACAAATCTTGAACAGATCTGGGAAACGGTGGACGAACACGTACGAACGGATGAAGAACATATGAATGTTCTTGAGGATTTCTGGAAAACGACGAACATGCGATGAAGATTCGTTGATGAATGTATGATGAGCGGTGTTGGACTGGAAAATGGATCTGGCAAAGAACTGATGAACACGCATGAAGATCTGGAAAATTGTGATGATAGATCTATGAAGATGATGATAGATCTATGAGGATCTTCGAACTTCTGGAGATCTGATGATGAAGAATTGATGAACTGGATATTTGATTGAAGAATTGATGACGTTTCCGGCGAGTAGGATGAATTTTACGGTGAAGAACAGATCTATGATGATCTGAAAAAAACACGAAAATCCGTTGATGATGAGTTTTCCGGTGGGATTCCGGCGACTTAACGGTTTCAGGCGAACGGTTACGGTAGTCCGGTGAGCGTCCGACGGTGGCTGCATGGCTGGTGGCGAGGGGAAAACGGTGAGGCCAGGGAGAGACACGTATGGCGTGAGGTTTCAGGGAAGGGTGAGTTGGCACACATGCAGAGATAGAAAGGTGGAAGAGAGAGAGGGGGAGTGGAAGATGAATGAAACGCGTGGCAGTGTTTTTTATAGGACAAGTGGCATTGGACTTTGTTGGGCCCTACGAATTGGACATCTGCCCCATTAAGACTAATGACTAATGAACTAATTAATGAAAGACTAATAAACTGAACTCAATTAATGCGAAAATGGACATTGATTAACTAGACTAATTAAATTGTAATGCTAATTAAAACGGAAATGAAATAAAGCCTAATTAATAAAATCTAACTAATAAAACTAATGATTAAACCATAATAAATCCTAATTAAAACTAAACACTTCAATTAAACTAAACCAAAATCTATTCAAAAATAAGAATCTATCATTAAAAACAACTATTCAATTAATCTAAAAATAAAATCTACAAAAATCTATTAAAATCTATAGAAAACTATTAAATCTATATTATTCTATTTACTATATTAAACTCTATTTATTCTATTTATAAAAAGAAACTATATTCTAATATTCAAATAAAAATCCTATTTAATTCTAAAATCTATTTAAGATCTTGAAAAAAGGCTATTAAATCCTAAAATACTATTAAAAGCTCTAGAAAAGCAATAAAAGAAAACGCGAGACCAAATCGAAATAAGCGGCAAAAACCGGACACCAAGATATCCTCAAAAATAACAGCGTGAGCTGAAAACACCGGGAAGAGCACAACTTCTCAAAAAAGAGACTCCGCTTATCCGAACTGGTCTAAAGCGTCTGAAATGTGGAAACAGGGTTGTAATCCCGATAAAATCCATATGACTGAGAAAATGCAATGTATGCAGTATGCAAATGCGAGTGCAAAATGAGTCGAAACATAAACCAGATATGGGAACCAGTTGGTCAAATTTTGGGGTGCAACAAACGCCTCTTTGTATTTGCATCATGCATAACATCTACCCAAACGCGCAGCATTTCCATGCCGTATGGAGCATTGCGCCATTTTGAAACATATGCATTTTGAAACATAAGCTAGGTGGGTTACCTCTTTGTTTTCAGGTGTTTTTCCCTGCAGGTAATTGGACTTCTTGTTCAGGATGGTTTTCAGATATTCTAATTTTTGACAGGAGATGTGATGATAACGTTCGTCCTATCATGGGTGCTTTTATCAAAGTTACTTGGTTAAGTTTCCCTTCTTCCCCAGCGGAGTTTTCCTCAGATTGCTGTTACGTCAGTGTTAAAATATTTTAGGGATTAGACCTTTGAAGTCGTTACTTGTTGTCAAAGTAAGTGTCTGGCAGTTGACATTAGAATTTCCCCAGCGGAGTTTTCCGCGGATTGCTGTTACGTCAGTGTTAAAAAATCTCATGGATTAAACTTTCAGATTTTTACCCGTGTTGACGGAGATGTTACCCATGTTGATAGAGATGTTACCTGTGTTGACGGAGTTGTTACCCGTGTTGACGAAGATGTTACCCGTGTTGACGGAGATGTTACCCGTGTTGACGGAGATGTTACCCGTGTTGACGGAGTTGTTACCCGTGTTGATGGAGATGTTACCCGTGTTGACGAAGATGTTACCCGTGTTGACGGAGATGTTACCCGTGTTGACGGAGATGTTACCCGTGTTGACGGAGATGTTACCCGTGTTGACGAAGATATTACCCGTGTTGACGGAGATGTTACCTGGGTTGACGGAGATGTTACCCATGTTGATGGAGTTGTTACCCGTGTTGACAGAGTTGTTACCCGTGTTGACGGTGTTGGTCCCGTGGAGTTGTTCGTTTGAGTCTTCGGATGCCAGATTAACACTTTTATTTAGTGCTTCGCTTATTTCTTCGGAAAAAGATTGAGTTCGCGCTTTACGTAGTGCAAATACCCGTAGTGTCAGAGATGTTTCTCACAGAGTTGCTTATTCAGGGCTTTGGATGCCCGGTTCGCGCTTTACGTAGTGCTTTGTCCGTCCCTTTGGAGATGGAAAGTCAAGGATAGTATTTTGATATAGTCCTATGACTCGGTGCTCGCTTATTGTGGCGTATCTTTGAAGTTTGATTGTTGATCTAGTGTGTTGATTCGACGCCTGTGGCGTCACACAATTAGTTGATGGTAAAATCATGTTCTGTATCAGATGATTGATCAGTTGTTGCCGTGACAATCGAATTCAATTTTTTGGATATTCTTCCCCCAAGCAGTTTTCGCAGTTTATTTCTTCGGTTAGCAAATTTATGGGTTCTTTGGTATTCAACCGTCTTCTACCTCGATTGTTCGAAAGCAGTTCGCTTTTTACCCAGTCGGGTCCAAGCCGCTTGAATAGGGGCAGCTGTTGCACCCTAAAATTTGCCTAACCTTTTCTTACCTATTTTATGTTTTATAGCATTAGCATATCATCATCATAGAATTATCATAGCATTACATTAGCATTTATGCAGGGGATCAAGTGTGATTTATATCAAGAGGAGCCTATCTAGAGGTCCTATTCAAGCTTGAGAGGTTACCAAAGTCATCAGGAAGTGGTTCATGTTCTTGAGAAGTTCAGTTGCTTGTATGAGGCTCATTTCCTAACTTGGAGGCTAATTGAAGACCTTCAGTGGGTTGTGAAGCCTTGATTATGGATAGAGTATGCAGATAGATCTCATGGAGTGCCTAGAGGGTCACGTTGGAGCTCAGTCAAGTCATTTTGTTAAGTGTAAGAAGCCACAGTTGAAGGTGTTGCAATTAGGGTTTTCATCTGGTCAACCCTAAGTCAACTGTGCAATTGAAGGAGTTCAAAGCTCATTTATAGGTCATGGAGGTCATGGAATGTTATGTTGAAGCATTGGAAATATTATTTCAAGATCATTTCATCGAGATTCAAGAGTGTGAGAAGTTGTTAGGCTAGGGTTGCTATGTTTGACAGTGTAAAATCCCCTGGTTTAGTGTCTAACTTCAAGACCACATAATTCAAGATGAAAGTCTCATCTCATTTTGATGTCCACATGAGACTTATAAAGCATGTTCATACCTTTAATTTGAGTATTAGAAGTCATTCATTGGATTTCTAGAACTCAAGTTATGAGGCAAACAAGTTACAGGTCCTCCGATGAATGTGATTTTTATCGTCGAAAGTCAACCACCTTCCAGAACATTTTTGAGCTAGAAGAATGTTGTTTCTCATGATCTTAGCTTTTCAAAGAGTACTAGAAGTCTTTCATCTGATCTGTAGAACTCAAGTTATGAGGGTTACAAGTCAGGGGTATTTTTGGAAACTTTGATTACAGGTCATAAAATTATAGGTCAAGTTCACCACTTTGCCTAACTCAAATGAACTTTTTTAAAACATGAAAGTTTCTCCAAATGGGGTTATTTGGTCAACTAAACCTCAAGGTTTCAATGGGTTAGCTCATAGTTGAAGATTGGTGAAAGGAATTTTGGTAAAAGCATGTGAAAAGCCTAGTTTGTGATCTTGCCAAAATCAAATCAAATATGGTCATATTTGTGCTCATTTTGAAGGGAAAATATGTTTTAAGATAATCATTGGTGACAAAATCAAGTGCATTTGAGGCATGGTTCATGGACTATTTCAAGCTTTCTTCATGATTAAGCAACACTTTGATTATGACCATTAAGATCCAAACAAGGAGGGATTTTGGGCCATTGATCTTTCTTACAATACAAGCAATTGAAATGAATCAAAAACAAGGAAAAATGGACATGAATTCATGGATATTCATGGGATTCCAACTTCACCAAAATCCAAAATTCAACTTGATCATTTTCTCATAATTGGGCCTCCAATTGATTGCAAACATATTCTATATAATCCATGGAGTGAGTTCATAATTTTTTTGGATGAAATTGAGTAAGAAATAGAGCTATAGCAATTGAAAAAAGTGAGCTTCAAGTCAAAAACAAGTTCTTCATTTTCCATCAATTCAAGTGTTCTCACCTATCCAAACATCTTCAACAACTATCATTGAGTGATTCCACACCATTTTCCAGAAGAATTCGTGTCCCATTGAAGCACTACAACTCCATTTTTAGAGGTATAAGGAATTCAATATTACTCCTTATTTATCCATATTTCTTGCACTATTTTTGCACCATTACAATCCCCTCAATGTAAATTTCGTTTCTGGTAATGTTTGGGGAAGTTTCATGAAGAAATTGTGTTCTTGATATTTCTTGAGGGAGTCACGGGTTTTGAGTTTGAGAAGGTTTCACTTAGTTTCAATGGGATATTATTATTCCTCATGAAATTTGCCACAAGATTGGTTCAAGAAGCATGCGTTTTCGTGGAGAAACGAGGGAGATACGGTGTAGAGAAGGACCGCCGACGAGTTCACGGTCACCGTCCGCGGCTGCACTGTTCCCGACTGGTTTTTTTCTCTTACAAACATTCAAATGAAGAAGATAATGGAACACCAGCGCACCACCTCACCATAACTTAAGTGACTCAGCTGGGCTTAAGTGATTTCGCTAACCACACCCCCATTCTGCCAGGCCCAATGGATTACACTGAATGTTTTTGCTATCCACCACGCAGATTTGTCTATTTTCCATGTTTTCCTTATTTTTCTTATTTCTTGCTCGTTTTCTTTAATTGCATGAAAAATATAAAAATTGCTCATTAATTCATGATATTTTTACCTGTTATTCTTGGATATGTTAGGGATTTTTAGAAATTGGAATGGTATTTTTAGGATTAATTTTCATTTAGTTATGATTTTTCCCATTTTAATATCCATTAAAATCATGAATTTGTACCTCTATTCTTGTAGAATTTCATTGGGGTATCAAAACAAAATATTTTTGCCTAATATTTTGTGTCATTCTTATAGACATCTTTAGGGTTTCAAATATATTTTTCACTAGATTTTATACTACCATTTGTATAGGTTTTGAACACCCTTTTTGTACATGCTCTAGATAGCCTTGGTTTGAGATATCTTTGGAAGTTTACTCTCTGTTTGAACACTTCCTTTTGGATTCTTCCTCTATCCTTTTAACCTCTGATTTTTGCCACATTGTAGGTGCTTGGAGAATTGATTTGGCATTTTTAGATGCATTTTACTTTTTTTTTTCCTTATTTTTCAATTGGACTCATAATTTGGCTTTCCCACTTGGACACTTGTATTGTTTTGGCTCCAAAAGCCTTGTATTGCTTGTGTGATGGATATTATAGTGATTGCTTCATGTTGTGGACTCATTATAGGTCTTGTGGACCAATTGGTGGATGTTTATATTATATGTAGCATTCCCATTTGATGTTATACTTTCATGCTTGTACATTGTGATTCCAAATAGTGGTTTATGTACTTTCATTGTAGGTCTCTCTTGATGACTTACTATTTTTTCCTCGATATTCATTTGTGGAATAGGTTGTATGATTAGAATATTCTACCCTCTGTCCCATGACCTTGGTGTGCCACTTAAGGAAGTTTTAGGTATCTCCTTTGGAGGTCTCTAAGGCATGCCTAAAGTGGTGAATCCTTGAGGACTTCCTTTGTATTGTTTTTTATGACTTGCTCTTGTTGCATTTCCTTCTTCTATTCTCTTGCATTATTTCATGATTGGCTAGAGGTTGATATGGGCATGTGGAGGCTCCTTCCCCACACTATTTTCTTCCCTCACTTGCATTGCATCTTTGCTTCATATATATGCATTTCATGTATGCATTTGTACAATTGTTTCCTTCTTCCTTATTTTGTATTCCTTCCCTTAGGATTTCCATTCTTTCTTGTTCAAGATAGAATGTGATAGACATTAGGCCTTTAACCATGCATGATAACAATAAGTAGTTCCCTCCTAACCTCAACCATAGGATGAACTTTGCATGACAACTTTAGGATTGGATTAGTTCCCCTTTAGTGCGTCCTTTCTCTTCTCATCTTCAAACATCTTTAAAACACTTAATAAAGATTAGCGTGTGTCGTACGCTATGAGCCTTAAGCACTTGAGAAAGGATTGTTGGAGAGTTTCTTTTCAACAGCTTGGATGTTTAGTATGGCACCCTTTGGGTGACATGCGATGCATTCACTCTCAGGTCATAGTCTCTAGTGCGATATTGGTTGCAAACATCCATAAAAGATACTTCTTCTAAAAGACTTCAAAACAAAGATCAAATTCTTTTTTTTCCTCTTGGACCTTTAATCCTTGGAAACCCTTTTCATAAGGAGAGTTTTGTTAACTCTCGGTTCTACCGCAAACGGTAAACGCCTAAGTCTCCAAAGGTCGAGCTGCATACACCAAACTGCTAGAACCGTTTGTTAACCCTAATCGGGTAAAACATTTTGAACCAAACATGTGGTCTTGTTAGCCCGAACTACGTTTACTCTGATCTTTTACGCTGTGTGAAAGTACGTTGGCACGAGATGCGATATCTCGGCGAGCAACCTTCCCCCGTAACCCGTAGTTAGGCGAACTACGTTGACTCTGATTTCTCGTTCTAGACGGGAATACATAGGCATAGAACTGATGTGTTCTACCGAGTCATTTTCTTTTCTCTTCAGACCAGACCTTTAGCTAGATAGATAAACCAACCCGTCAGATAAACACAACAAGCATGGATCCCATCGAGTACGATGGACGTGAGGGGTGCTAATACCTTCCCCTTGTGTAACCGACTCCCGAATCCCGACATTGGTTGCGATGACCTTGTCTTATACCTTTTTGTCAGGTTTTTCTGATCGTTTCCTTTCCCTTTATGTGGGATAAATAACAAAAGGTGGCGAATCTTCTGTTTTGCCGACACCTTATTTTCGCGGTAGCGACAGCGGGTGCTAGTGGTCCTGCTGGTGATGATGCTGATGTTGGGACTGATGACGATGGTTCTGATGATGTTGAGGGAGAGGAAGACTTTGATGTTGATGGTTCTGAGGATGAGGAGTCTGAGTCCGAAGAGGACTAAGTTTTTTTTTTAATCTTTTTTAGTTTTAGTGTTTTGTTTTATTTTCAGATATTTCGGGTTGTACTTTTTGGGGTGTTTTGTCTCCCACGCACATTACTTTTTATTTTAATGTTTAATGTTTTGTTTTAAATTATTGTGTTTGTTTTAAATTATTCTGTTTAATAATTTTTGTGGTTGTTGGGTGTCAAAACCTTCTAGATTGGTTGCTCTCTGAAAGAAGTATCCAATGAAGGTGCATCCGAGCTTGGATGGAAATGATAAAAATAAACAAGCGAATGAGGCTAAGGTACATGGATACCTTCGGTTAGAACTTTAGAATGAATGAAGAACTTTATTCTTGCTGTAATTAAATATTGTTATTTTTGCAACATAATTGAATGAATGATTCACTTAGGACTTAAGACCACAAATTGTGAGAAAACCTCCATTGTACAAATAAATGCTG
Organism: Lathyrus sativus; assembly: GCA_963859935.3. Classification (NCBI taxonomy): domain Eukaryota; kingdom Viridiplantae; phylum Streptophyta; class Magnoliopsida; order Fabales; family Fabaceae; genus Lathyrus; species Lathyrus sativus. Next base: position 267,243,293 of record OZ012735.1, read on the forward strand.
GATTCTAATGAAATGTGTTGATTCTTTTAATTCATGCTTTGTCTTTTATTATTGTGAATTTGTGGAAGCAATTAGAAATGATCAAGGCACTTGTTTCTTTTGAGCACAACCAGTTCCAAATACAAACTACCCGTGAGCAGAGAGTATTTGTTAACCCCTTTTGAGCTTAAACAATTGAATCTTAGCTTGAAACAAAGCGAGACTTCAAAAATCTTTTTCTTGAAAACCTGAAATTTTTTTATTATTGTTCTTTTGCCGTAAAAAGTAAAGAGCATTCACTTATGAAGGAAGTAGAAGATAAGTTGGGGAGAACGATATTGTAAGTTGGTAGTTTGCCACAACTCTTGAAAAACCAAGCAAGCATTGAAAATAAATTAGAAAAAGAGAAACACTTGTTTTGTGAATACAGTGTGAAAAAGAAAAGAATGAACATGAATGCTTGCTTGGAAGAAAAATATTGAAAAAATTTGAGTTGTGAAATAAGAGTTGTGAAGGTTTCAAATGAGAAATAAGTTAAATGAAGTTGATATGTGTGAATAATTGTACAATGAATGTCTCTTTTGTGTCGACAACTTCGTTTTCAATGGCTTTAGATATGTCCCTTGTTTGTTAACCTGACCAAGCTACAACCGAAAAAGACCTTAGTGATCTTCGTGCTTCCGCATTTTCATTTATAATTGTTAGACATTGCATGAATTGAATTGAGTTTGGCATTGTTCGTTGGAGAGTGAGATTGCACCCGCGGTTGTAAACGCGTGATCTCTTCAATCCTTATTCTAAGAGGAGTGATAGGATGATTCATTCAGGATATCATTGTTGTGGATTGATGCATGTTTTGTATTGCTTTAAGGATTTAGTTTTTGTGTATTGAGTTGTTCTAACCATTGGAGACTTGTATCTAGTTGAGTCGCTTGTGTTTGAGCCATTTGATCCAATTTTGGAAAAATCTTTTTCTTTAAGCAAATCCTCTTGTTCTTCAAGAGGCATACTTTGCTTGAGGGCAATCAAGATTCTAGTTGGGGAGAGTTGTTAGATGCCCAATTGTGCTTATTTGAGCTATCAAAGTGGGCATCTTTCGCTCCTTTTTGTCTAATTTTGGTTCAAAACCGCATTGCTTTTGTTGATATGCAATATGATGTGAAATGCTCTTGGTCCTTTTAATTTGTGTGTTATTATGCAGTAGTTTAGCATGAAAGAGTAGAATTTGAAGACACAAGAAAGTTGACAAAGGAATCAAGAAAGAACAAGAGCAAAAGCATGTTCACTAGGCGAACATATGGCGAGTGTTGTAGCAAGTTGTTCGCTAGGCGAGCTCGTAGTGAGCTGCTAGCGAACACTCCCAAACTTGGACATAATCAAATTGGCATCATTCGCTGGCAGCGAGGAAGGTGGCGAAGAACTCTCTAGGCGAGCACCTAGCGAGCAAGTAGCGAAGCATTCCAAAATCTTTTCCTCAGTCCTCGCTAGCATGTTCGCTAGGCGAGGAGGTAGCGAGCATTCGCTGTGAGCTCGCTAAGCAAACAAGGTCACGGGCGTGACAGGACAACAACTTTTTCTATAAGTAGCTATATGTACTTTTTGAGACGATACCACATATTTTTTTACTAGATCTGTTTTTAGAAGAGATTTTTGTGCCCTAGAAACACAATATCTCTCATTTTCTTCATTTATTAACATTATTCTACAAAAAGAAGGTGGATTCTCATCCAAGTTGGATTCTTCGACTCGGATGTTCATCAACCTTCTTCTGAAACTTATTTTGCAAGCTACCATGAAAATGAGTAGCTAAATTCTTCATTTTGTCAAGGTTAGATGTAGGTGATCATTAAGCTTTGTATGTATATGGATGATCTTCATTTGTAAACTCTTGGATGGTGAATATATGGTGAAAACCTTGCTTTATTTATAACTCTTTGTGTTGGTTTATGATTGAAAGATATTTTCCAACTCTTGACCTAGGTTTTCATCCATCTATTTTCTTAAGCTAGAAATAGTTTTGAATGTGGTTGTTCATGAAAATGTTAAACCTAAATATTGACATTTTGATAGATTGTGTGAGAAATCAACAATGGATCAAAACGGGAAAATCACAATGTGAGTTAGAAATAATCACATTGGGAGGATGTTGTGAATGTGTTTATCATCTAAAGAAGTTAACGTGTAGTGTTGATCGAACATATACAAGCAAAGTGATTACCGAACCCTAACTTTGACAATCTTTATTAAATTGTAAAATCAATCTTTTACCGCCATTTATTACTTTTTATGCAAGATACCGTGACTAAAAACCAAAACCCTTTTGTTACTTTAAAGTTAAGAACTTGACAACTCTCGAACGGCGGCAATATCTCAGATTCCCTATGGAGACGATAACAAAAACCCGACACTTTACCATTGTCTTAACATTTATTACATTTTTTTTTAGTTTTGTGATAATATAAAGTGGCATTGTTTTTTTTAATAGATATTTTTTTAATCAACATTTTTAAATCAATATGTATAGTAATTTCTAAAATTTCGTTTGACACGTGTGGTTTTCAAATAAAAACTTGCGACGATTACTAGAAACTGTCACATGAACGGTCTCAAAACACACATTCGGACAATTGGAATCCAACCGTCGTAACTTAAGTCTCATAATCTAAGTATTTTCTTGTACGAATTACTCCAAAATTTTATGATAGTAAATCAGTATTTTTATTTTATTTTATCATCTTTTAAATTGTAAACTTGAATTGCAAATTAATAAATTGATCTCTAGCATAATAATCTTGTTATTTGACCAAAATATTTTAATACACAAAATGAATAAAAGGATTATATATAATATAAAATAATATAAAAATATATGTTATCAATTGAATAAAAGGGTTATTTTATTGTCTTTTTAAATTTCAAATTTTAAAAAAAATTATAAGTTGAAGGATTACACATCAATTGTATCATAAACTTATATTTTTAATTTTTCTAAATTTTACAACAATAAAAAAATATTAAATAAATAAATCTTCTTTAAGAAATAAATAAAAAAACTCAATTAATACTATAAAACTTTCTTAAGAAAAATAAAGATTTAATATAAAATTAAAAAAGGTCACAACAAGATATTCTTGGAATCAATATGTGTTTTATGATTTTATATATTAATCGTAAAAATATAATAAAATAAAATAAAAACTAAACAATTCGGAGCAAAAGTCGCATAAAGGTTTACAGCAAATTCCGCAGCAAATCACGCAGCAATATCTGCGATATTTCTAGAGAATTTTATAGTTTCACTTGATAACTAATTCCTGCGAAATAATTCGCAGTCAAATCCACAGGAAATTTATATTTTATTTTTAAATCTAAAATCACAGCTAAAATCTCAGGAATTTCTGTGAAATTTTCTGCTACCGTTTTTTTCGCAGGAACTAATGTTTCACAATATAAAGGCGCAGATGAAATTGCAAGTATTGCTGCGGAACTATTTCCGCAGGTAATCTGTGTATTTCTAGTAGTGTATCCAATTATCTTGGCGGTGGTTGGGGTTTTGGTCGAAAGATTCGTGTCAGTGCAGCTTTTATGAATGGTATAAGGCGCCATAACAGTTTCTGAAATAGTAGAAACTTAGCAGGATAATCTTTTGATAGAGTACTCTCACTATGCGAAAAATGACACAGAGTCGCCACTGGATTTTATTTATCCCAAGGAAGGAAAGGGAAATAGCGATAAAACCTTTGGGAAAAGAGCATGGTCATTGCAACCAAGTCTTAGGGTTCGGGATTCGGTTATGCGAGGGGAAGGTATTAGCACCCCCTCGCATCCATCGTACTCGATGAGAACCTTCTAGGTTGGTTTGCTTGAATGGGTATTTTTATTAAATGTGTGCTTGCTAAAGGGAAAGAGGGGGTGGTTTTTTATTTTAATGCTTGCCAAGGATTGTGGCCCTTGTGCATACGTATCCTCATTTAAAAGAAGTGAAGAATCAGAGCTCCGTAGTTCGGAGGCTTGTGAAATGGTTGTTTGTTGGTTGATTTTATACCTTGAAAAAGGGTTTTCGGATTGATGCCCTAAGATGAAAAGAAGTTTGATGAGTTGATCTTGTTTTTAGGTTTTTGAGAAGAGATTGTTTTTGATTAGGATCACACTAAAGACTTTGGATAGAGATGAGTGTCTCGAATAACCAAGTCGAGCGCCTTGTATTCAAAACATTCAGAATGAGTGTAGGAGGGTTCCATTCTCATTCCTTCTCCACCACTTTAAAGTTTATGGTGTATGACCTTAATTGTATCTTTATTGTATTTTGGATTTTTTTTTTATGAGAAAAACACCACTTGATGTTGGGTCAAGGGTTTTATTGTTTGAAAAAATATTTGAAGTGATGCGAACAGGGTCGATGGCGAACGCACAAGGCGGTCGACTTACAAGGGTGAAAATGGCTTGATAAAATCGAGAGTTTATTTTTGAAAATAGTTTTTAGAACCAAAATTCAAAAATGACCACAAACATCCGCATACAAAGGTCGTGTAACCACATCGGGTTAGTCGGCTTGAAACAAAAAAAACGGGCGAACTCCTTGAAATTTTTTTTTTGGGAAAAAACTAGAAAAACTAAGGGAAGTTTGCTAGGCGAAGGCTGTAGCGAAGCTGCCCAGTAACAGCAAGAAGTTCGCTAGGTGAACTTCCCAGCGAAAGCAAACAGAGGCAAAAGGGGGCAAAGTTCTCTAGGCGAACCTTTCAGCGAAGCTGCCCAGAAAAAACAAAAAGAACTTTGCTAGGCGAACCACCCAGTGAACGAAAACAGGGGCGAAAGGGGGCAAAGTTCGCTAGGCGAAGGTGCCAGCAAACATGACAGAAAAAAAAAGAACAAGAAGTTCGCTAGGCGAACTTCATGCTATTTTGCCCAGAATATGCCATATTTATGGAAACAGTGGAAAAACAAGGCAAAGTTCGCTAGGCGAACTTGCCAGCGAACATGACAGTAAAGATGAGTATTTTTCAACTCATATTACTATGTCAACTACACTATGCTCTTCTCTTTTCTTTGTTCTTTTACAACATTTCATGGTCATATTTGAGACCACATTACAACATATACAACACAAAAATCACATAAAAGTAGAGCATACAAAAATATGTAAAAAAGTAAAGGGTTTGAGAGAAAGGATACCCAAGAGCTACTATCTTCCTTCAACAATGGCTTTTTGTTTGGTATGCTTTGTGGCTCACCTCCTTCTTCTGGTTTTTTGTCCCTCTCTTATTTTCTCAAGGTCTTCTTTTCAAACTCTTTTTTCTGTTTTTTCTCTTACTCTATTTTTTCTGATTTTTTTCTCAATGCCTTTTTCTCTCAATGTCAATGTGTAGTGAATCCTTAATATGTGAATGTCCCCTTTTTCTAATGCTGTTACTTTTCTTTTATACCCAAAATATTAGGGTTTGTACGTATCTTTAAACTTCAGAATTTCTACACTTAGAAATGTCCAATGCCACTTTCTTGGTGCATCCTTTTTCTCTAGAGATCTTGCTTTGCTGCTGCACTTTTGTTGTTGTACCAAAACAATAGAGCTTGCACATGTCTCAAGTTTCCGAATTTCTACATTTGGAAATGCTTATTACCACTTTCTTGGTGCAACCCCCTTTTCTTTCCATTTCTATCATGCTTCTTTTTTGCTTTTGCAGCTGCACTTTCCTAGTGCTGTCTTTTTTGCATTGCCTTCCTTTGTTCACTTGTTCTTGGGTTGTATTTGTGGTCAATACCTCTCCTTTTGACAACATTTTGAAGTTCTTAATTTTGGCATGTAAGTGAGACAACATGATCTAGTTCCTTAAGTTTTGTGACATGGTTTATTTGGTTGGGAATTAGTTGGTCATGGGGCTGTTTTGGATCAATTTAAAATGCCTTGAAATTGCCCATGAATAAGCATTAATGGTTTTGCTTTTGAAATGCTCCAATGTTGAATTAAACCTTAATTATTTTTCTTAGATATTTGTGGGTTATGAATTATATGTAGCAAATGGAGATTTGATGAGGCATGAAGGGTACCATAACATGAAATTAGTTAGAAACTTGAATTAAGATTAGAAATAACTTAATTTTCTAAGCATTGCTTAGAGTTGGAAAATTTTGCAACAAATGTGACATTCTTGCAAATGTCAAAAAATTTCTTTTTGTAACATTCTTGAATCTAATCTTGAATTCATGAGTTTGAATTTGGAATGGTGGATTTGTAATGGATGAAGTCTACATAGGCCTTGCACTTCATGTTCATTAGGAATATTAATCTTGAATATCCTAATATTTTTCAAGTAACTTCTCCTTGAAGGAATCTACATGAGTAGACTTTCCAACTTGAACCAAACCTTAAATGATAAACCTTTTCTTCCATGTAGCCCATGATATGCAATTTATCTTATTTAGAATGGAAAACAACGAACCGACCCAATCCCTATCTTGTGAACCCACATGCTCGATATACAATAGAACGATGCATGATATGACGAATGTAGGATATAAAAGGCTAAAGGTGAAAATGAGGGTGTGACAAGTACTTCTTGTTGGTTTTTGATTCTATTGTAAATAGGCTTGTGTACCCTTTGTACACCTTATGCAAGGACGGAGGCACGTGTAATGGTATGGGGCATGTGCCCCCACTATGTTTTCAAAAAATACTTAAATATTAACATATATTTATAAAAATTAATAAAAATATTTTATTTAAAATAGTATAATTTATTAATTAATTAAAATAATATTCTTGCTATGGATATATCATTAAAAATTAAATATGACATCACACAATATTATATGTACTGGTAGTGTAAAATATTTTTACCTTGTCAATCAATCAAGGACGTGTTTTTCGCTAAATCATACGTTTAAATTTAAAATATTGATATGACATAGCAAGATGTTATAATTAGGGATGTAAATGAATATCCATGAGGACAGATACTATGATGTCTGTATCCGCCCTGTTAGATAAATATGATATCCAGATCCGCCCCATATCCATGCGGATATCCGTTAAGCAGGTAACCCACAGGTTTTATAGTATCCACGGATATTTACAGATATCCATGGATAATATTTTTTTTTATAAATAATATTTTTTGAAAAAAATATTTTTAACTTCTTTTAAAGACACAAAAAGTTATTATCACATAACATCCATGCAAAAGGTTCGACAGAGGAATGATGGAAGATCAGACAACAGAGGAGTAGGAATGGAGACACTAGTTCGACAGAGGAATGACGATATTAGTTGGTTGGATTGTGAAATTGATGAAGTGAGGTATGAAGTATCGTAGAGTTTAAATATGAAATGACTAATAGAATTTGAATGAAAAGTAAAGGTTTTCTTCAAAGAAAATTTCAAAAAAAAAGAGAAAGAAGTATAAGAAGACTCATTTTTTTTAGAAGATGAAAAGATAAGGTATAATAAACTAAGGCTTAATGCATTATTTAATCCCTTAATTTTATAAGATGTTTCTCTGTGGTCCCCTAACTAAAAATTGTTACATATTGATCCCTTAACTTCACCTACGTACATAGTTTGGTCATTTTTGTTAGTTTATATTAGAAAAACGTTAAAAAATGCCATGTTGAACCATTTATATATGATATGGAATTTATTTATTTTAATATTGTTATTGTTCTGGAGTGGGTCCAGACCTGCCCATCCGTCGGGCAGGCTCAGGCCAACGCTGTATGGGGAAGGCCCAAATCCCCCAACATCAGGCACGGTTCTAGACACGCCAGACAAACATCTTTCCCGTCGGGTAGAACAACACGTCTTCTCCACGTTCTCCACGTGCTCCCCCCACAGGGACACGTCATCAGACAACTACCCGCCTCTGAAAGAGATGGTCAGCCCACCTTCCAGAGATCACGTTACAGTTGAACTAGGGCGAAGACCACGAGCGGGTCTTCACTACGCCACATAAGCCCTACTCACCAACGGTGATACTGTCCACAATTCCACTTTCGCCCCACTCCACGATGATACTGTCCATAATTCTGCTTTCGCCCCACTCACCAACGGTGATGACCAGGCTGGGCCCTCCCCGTCCGTGAGGGTGACGTGAAGGATGGCTAGACAGCCTCCCCTTCATCTGAGGACACGACACACCACGTCTCCCTTTGGCCAAGAAGTCCGACTATTTTCCAGCCCGTCCCCACACCAGCAGGGGCGGACCCGACGATGACTTCCCTCTTCGCAGCCATCAACCAGACTAATCTGATGATGTTCCAGCAGAACGAGCGCATCGGGATACTCGAACAGGATACCTCATCTCACTCTCCCCTGCAGAGAAACCAACGCGAGGACTCCCAGAGCCCCTCTCCCCGTGGCCTCCAAGAAGCGCGACCGATCACCTCCCCGCCAGGAGAGGTGCTCCCCGTCCTCAAGAAGAAACAGACCTAAGGCCCGAGCATGAGGTCAAGGGGTCGTAACAATCCTTCGCCCTCACACTCCCCTTTCCGCAGTGACGAGGACGACCACAGGACCCCCCTATCGCGGGAAATCACGGAGACCTCTATTCCCCACGGAATGGAGAAGTCGCCTGTGCTATCTACCTACGATGACACTTCGGACTCGGACGACCTTATAGAAGATATCGAAGCCATGCTCAATTATCAAAACGTCCGGGGAGCCATCAAGTGCAGGCTCTTCCCGACGATGTTGAGGAAGGGAGCCATGGCCTGGTACAAAAGCCTGGAGCCCAAGTCCATCACGTCATGGAGGGTCCTGAACGATCTCTTCTCACAACATTTCACGGTGTCCCGACACCATCCGAAGATGGAGACCGCCCTGGGTACGATCATCCAAGCCTAGGACGAATCTCTCAAGAACTACATCGAGAGATTCACCAAGGAGGCGGTCCCGGTGACGACTTCGGACGACATGAAGCATTACCTCATGGAGCAAGGCTTGTGTCGCAGCTCCAAATTCTACGAGGTCATGGCAATCCACCAGCCAACCACCCTACGAGGCTTCCTTGAGAAAGCCCGCCACTACATCCGGTACGAGGAGATCGAAGCTACCATTTCAGTCCGAGACTCCCGTAATCGTGAAGCCCCCCGTGGAGCCCGGGAAGAAGGAGAACCGACCTTCCGGCGAGGGGGAGATCAACGATGAGATGATCATCCTCGGGTGCCCCGAGAACAGAAGGGCGCCGCAGGCCATTTCATCGAGTACACGGCCCTCGTCACTTCCCGTGAGCGCATCCTGGCTGAGTGTGACAACTCGAAGTTCGTCCGGGGAGGTGTCCATTTTCCTAAACCGGCACCCCCCAAGGCAAACTTCGACAAGTCCAAATACTTCTGCTTCCACCACGGCCACGGGCATGTCACCGAAGATTGCATCCACCTGAAGGATGCAATCGAGATACTCATCAAGGATGAGCACTTGAAGAGGTACATCGGGGGAGGGGATTTGTAATGCCCATTTTATTTCGATTAAATTTAATTATGACTTTGCCGTGTCTTGTTGTGTCGTAGTCGTATTTTAGTATGTGTTTGTCTCGAAGAAAGGAACTGAATCGGTCGAATTTTCGGGCAAAAGGGCAAAATCCCGTAGCAGTTTTAGGGAAAACTTCGAAAATTCATATCTCTTGATCCGTAAGTCAGTTTTAGTCCCTGTTCAAAGCATTGGAAAGCTAAAGATATGTTATATCTAGGAAAAATTGAATTCTGCTGATGTGACGCTCGTTATGAGCTTGTTACGATCGTCACGATCGTGGCGCTCGTCATGAGCTTGTTACGACCGTCATGGCCTTCACGGTCGTGACGCTTGTTACGATCGTCATAGTAATAAAATCCAATTAGGCAGAATTGGAACGTGGCCACGAAAATGCTGAAAGTTTAGTAACGTATTCTCGTATTCCCTTACGCTCAATTAAGTTGGCGAATTTTGCAAAAGAAAAACCGTAAAGGAAGAAAGAGAGTGGCTGAGAGAAGTTGATAACAGAAGTAGATTATCCATCGGAGAATTTGCAAGGCTGTGACAGAGGAGCCACCGTGGAGATAAACCAGAACCAGAAGTCTAGGATTGACCTCAATTCCAAGGTAAGGGTGGGGTTCAATTCTATAACCAAGGGTATGATGGATTTCATAAAGGGTATGGAATCATGGGTTTAGTTCCGTAGATTGATAAATATTAGAGATAAGAATTGTCTGTGTCGAAAGTAGTATTGTTTGTCATTAGTCTATGTGATACCATTCCAACTACCGGTCGAAGATTTACGAATCTTACCGTGAACAGCTAGATAATTAAGTGTGTAATAGTTGTGATGCTGTTATGCGGAAATGTCTTGAGTTCTTATTTGTTGATAATGAGATTGTTACTGTTCCCTTACATAAACAGATTGAGATGATGAATACTTGATGCATATGAAGTTGTTATGTTATTGTTGAGAAAATGTTATTATAATATTCTCATTTGATTATGTTGATTAGTTGTAGTTATATGATGATGGGTATGCCTCTGTTATGGACGAATTGGTTGTAGGCTTAAATGCCTTGTTGAATTAGTCGTTGCGGTTATGTTGTAGTCCATAATAGTTGCATTTCATGGCATATCATCTTGGTTGGCCTGTATTGGCAATTGGATGGCCTGTATTTGCGGCCCTTAGTGGCAAAATTTTGGCCTTTATTGGCGGCCCTTAGTGGCAAATTGTTGGCCTGTATTGGCGGCCCTTAGTGGCAAAATTATTGGTTGTGCCTGTATTGGTGGCCTTAATGGAAAATTGGTATCACGTGCATATGCACAGTTGAGTCGCATTTGTTGAGTTGCATTGTTGAGTTGCGTTGTTGCGTTGTTGAATTATTAATGCTAATTGTCATGGATTTTGAATACCGAATTATTGCAGCCTATTATGGATAATATTTTGCGATCTGTTGGGAGAATAATGCTGTGATAATATTCTGACATGACTTTTATCATGCCTTATGTTATATTGTTGATATCTGACCCTTATGTTGTATGTTACCTCCGTTGGTGGTAACTTGCAGGTAATCCAGAATAAAGTGTAGCTTTCCGATTAAGGTTGTTGGTCGCTCTGATACGTAGCACTCTTAGGGGGATGAACGATTGATGCTATTGCTTTTATTTAATTTCCTTGTTGCTGAATTTTATCAAGTACTTTTCATTAAATTGGTGGCTGCTGTTAAGTGCCAAATGTTGGTTGGATACACTATACCGATAAATTAGTAGTCCTGATTTTTATGGTTGAAACTCGTTGTTTGTGTTGAATCGATGCAAGATGATTACTTGCTGAATTTTAATGGAGTTTTGTTACAAGTTTCATGGTCTTGCTTTAATCATTCTAAATGTTGGAAAAGTTTTATATTCCGCTGCAAAATAATAAGATGCCTTGTAATCGAGATGTTAGGCAAGTTGTTGTTTGTTCATCCCGGATTCTGTGCTATGTATATTTACTAAATGCATGTTGTCTGATCAAATTGTAAAATCTATGTTCCCTGTAAGTTGAAAATGTGACGCCCAGATTTAGGTGAGTATGACAACCGTCACCGTTCATTACGATCGTCATGCATCCAATTTTAGTGCACTCTGATTGTATTTTGTTTTTTATCTGTTGGGTTAGAACTGGGGTGTTACATTAGTGGTATCAGAGCAGATCGGTCCGCCCGACCAAGTTATCTAGTGTCGTCGAGTCAGTCGTCGTGTCTAGCACGAGAGTCTCGTTATTTGCGAAATCTGACAGTTGGGTGTTGCAGTTTAAGTGAAATGGCCGGAAGGAATGATGATGCAATTGCTGCTGCTCTGCAAGCTTTAGCTAATGCTATGGAACATCAGCCGAATCCTTCTGGAGATGCTGGGTTTCACAGTTTGGCAACATTTCAACGGGAGAATCCACCTACCTTCAAGGGTAAGAATGATCCTGATGGTGCGTTGGAGTGGTTGAAGGAAATGGAGCGAATCTTTCGTGTGATGGATTGTACTCCAGCACAGAAGGTTCGTTATGGGACTCATATGCTAGCAGTCGAATTTGATGACTGGTGGCTAGAGACCCGTCCGGTGTTGGAAGCTGCAGGTGAGGAGATTACTTGGACTGTATTCCGTAGGGAATTTCTGAAGTATTATCCAGAAGATGTCCGTGGTAAGAAAGAGATTGAATTTCTTGAACTGAAGCAAGGAGACAAATCTGTTACTGAATATGCGGCAAAGTTCAAGGAGTTGGCTAAGTTTTATCCACACTACAACACTGAAACCGCTGAGTTCTCTAAATGTATCAAGTTTGAGAACGGATTGAAGTCTGAAATTAAGAAGGCAATCGGGTATCAGAAGATCCGTGTTTTTGATTCATTGGTTGAAAGCTGTAGGATTTATGAAGAAGATAGCAATGCTCATTACAAGTTGTTGAGTGAGAGGAGAAGTAAGTTGCATCAGACTCGCGATAAACCTTATGAGCCTCCAGCTGGCAAAGGGAAACAGAAAGCAACTGATGGCAAGAAAACTAGTAGGGGAGACGCTCCTGCTGGCATTGTTTTCTATAAGTGTGGGAAACCTGGTCACAAGAGTAATGTGTGTAATTCTGGACCATTGAGATGTTACCGTTGCGGAGAGTTGGGACACACTGTTGCTGAATGCAAACGCAAAGGAATGGTTTGTTTCAACTGTGATGAAGAGGGACACATAAGTGACAAGTGTCAGAAGCCTAAGAAAGAGAAGACTGGTAGAAGAGTGTTCTCTCTATCGGGGACTCAGACGTCCAGCGGCGACCGGCTCATTGAAGGTACTTGTTTCATTAATAGTACTCCTTTACTTGCTATTATTGACACTGGTGCTTCTCATTGTTTTATTGTTGCTGATTGTGTTGAACGTTTGGGTCTTGTGTTATCTCACATGAATGGGGAGATGGTAGTTGAGACTCCAGCTAAGGGATCAGTGACTACATCTCTGGTATGTTTGAAATGTCCTCTGTCAATGTTTGATAGAGATTTCCTGGTTGACTTAGTCTGTTTGCCACTAAGTGGGATAGACGTAATTTTAGGCATGAACTAGTTAGAGTATAACTGCATTCATATTAATTGCTTTGATAAGTCGGTGAGGCTTTCTACTCCTGAGGAGGAGGGAGCCCGTTTGGTAACTACGAAGCAGATGAAGCAGATATTGCTAGAAGATGCTTAGGTGTTTACGTTGGTGGCATCACTATCCGTTGAGAATCAAGCAATAATTGATGAATTGGAAGTTGTTTGTGATTTTCCTGAAGTGTTTCCAGATGAAATTCCTGAAGTTCCCCCGGAACGGGAAATTGAATTTTCTATTGATCTTGTACCTGGTATCAGACCTGTGTCTATGGCGCCGTACAGGATGTCTACATCTGAATTGGCAAAGTTGAAGAAACAGTTGGAAGACTTACTTGAGAAGAAGTTCGTTAGACCAAGTGTATCGCCGTGGGGAGCTTCGGTATTATTAGTAAAGAAGAAGGATGGAAACATGAGGTTGTGTATTGATTACCGACAACTAAATAAAGTGACAATTAAGAATAAAAATCCGCTTCCAAGAATTGATGACTTGATGGATCATTTGGTTGGGGCACGGGTGTTTAGTAAAATTGATTTGAGGTCAGGGTATCACCAGATTAAGGTAAAAGATGATGATGTTCGGAAGACAACGTTCAGAACTAGATATGGACACTATGAGTTTACGGTAATGCCTTTTGGTGTTACTAATGCACCGGGAGTTTTTATGGAGTACATGAACCGTATCTTTCACGAGTATTTGGATTGGTTTGTGGTAGTATTCATTGATGATATCCTAATTTATTCTAAGTCGAAAGAGGAGCATGTTGGGCACTTGAGGTTAGTACTTCAAGTGTTGAAAGAAAGGAAGTTGTTTGCGAAACTGTCGAAGTGCGACTTCTGGTTGGAAGAAGTTACTTTCTGGGTCATGTTATATCGGGTAGTGGAATTGCTGTAGATCCATCTAAGGTTGATGTTGTGTTGCAATGGGAAACTCCAAAGTCGGCAACTGAAATTAGAAGCTTTTTGGGACTTGCTGGTTATTACAGAAGGTTTATTGAAGGTTTTTCTAAGTTGGCCCTTCCGTTAACTAAGTTGACTTGTAAAGGGAAAACCTTTGTATGGGATGCTCAATGCGAAGCAGGTTTTATAGAGTTGAAGAAGAGGTTGACGTCTGCTCCGATGTTGACCTTGCCTAATGCAGAAGAACCGTTTGTGGTATACTAAGATGCTTCTAAGTTTGGTTTAGGAGGTGTGCTCATGCAGAATAATAAAGTAGTTGCTTATGCTTCAAGACAGTAGAGAATCCACGAGAAGAATTATCCTGCGCACGATTTAGAACTTGTTGCTGTTGTGTTTGTGCTGAAGATTTGGAGGCATTATCTTTATGGTTCAAGATTCGAAGTGTTCAGTGACCATAAGAGTTTGAAGTACTTGTTTGATCAAAAGGAACTGAACATGAGACAACAAAGGTGGTTGGAACTATTAAAAGATTATGATTTTGGTTTACATTACCATCCGGGAAAAGCTAATGTTGTAGCTGATGCCTTAAGCCGCAAGACTTTGCATATGTCGGCAATGATGGCTAAAGAGTTGGAATTGATTGAGCAATTCAGAGATCTGAGTTTAGTTTGTGAAGTAACACCAAAGAGTGTAAAGTTGGGCATGTTAAAGATTAATAATGATTTTCTGGACAGCATCAGAGAGGCTCATAAATTAGATGTGAAGTTAGTAGATTTAATGCCTGGAGTAGATCATTCGGAAAATAGTGATTATCAGTTGGATGCACAGGGCGCATTGAGGTTTTGTGGTCGTATTTGTATTCATGATAGTACAGATATAAAGAAAGCGATTTTGGAAGAGAGTCACAGAAGCAAGTTGAGTATTCGTCCAGGAGGGACGAAAATGTATAGTGATTTGAAGAAGCTGTTTTGGTGGCCCGGTTGAAGCGTGATGTAGCACGATTTATGTATGCATGTTTGACTTGTCAGAAGTCGAAAGTTGAGCATCAGAAACCTGCTGGGTTGATGCAACCGTTAGAGATTCCAGAATGGAAATGGGACAGCATTTCAATGAATTTTGTAACGGGTTTGCCGAATACCTTGAGAGGATGTGATTCTATTTGGGTGATTCTCGATAGGCTTACAAAGTCAGCTCACTTTATTCCTATTAACATCACTTTTCCGGTATCGAAGTTGGTAGAGATTTATGTTAGAGTGGTTGTTAAGTTACATGGTGTTCCATTGTGTATTGTGTCGAATAGAGATCTGAGGTTTACTTCTGAGTTTTGGAAGAGTCTGCAAGAGGCATTGGGTTCCAAGTTGTGGTTGAGTTTAGCATACCACCCTCAAATAGATGGTCAGACTGAACGGACTATTCAGTCTTTAGATGATTTGTTGAGAGCCTGTGTTCTGGAGGAAGGTGGTTCGTGGGATACTTACCTTCCGTTGATAGAGTTCACTTATAATAACAGTTATCACTCTAGTATCGGAATGGCACCGTTCGAAGCTTTGTATGGTTGGCGGTGTAGGACTCTGTTGTGTTGGTATGAATCGGGGGAGAGTGTAGTACTCGAACCGGAGATTGTTCGGGAGACTACTGAGAAGGTGAAGTTAATTCGAGAAAATATGGCAGCTTCACAGAGTAGACAGAAAAGTTATCATGATAAGCGCAGGAAGGATTTAGAATTTGAAGTTGGAGATCATGTGTTTTTGAGAGTCACGCCTGTGACTGGAGTTGGTAGAACTTTGAAATCTAAGAAGCTTACTCCTCATTTCATTGGTCCATACCAGATATCGGACAGAGTGGGAAAGGTTGCATATCGAGTGGCGTTGCCGCCTAATTTGTCGAATCTGCACGATGTATTTCATGTGTCGCAACTCCGCAAGTATACTTCAGATCCGTCGCATGTCATTCCTATGGACGATGTGCAGGTACGTGATAATCTTACTGTAGAGACAAGGCCTGTGAGAATTGATGATCGTGAGGTGAAGACGTTAACAGGAAAAGAGATTGCCTTGGTGAAAGTGGTTTGGTTGGGAGTGTCGCTGCTGCGAAAATCGGCGCTGGCTGAACAGAAGAGTCGCCACCGTGCGTTATTTATCCCACGGGAGGGAAAGGAAACGCTCAGAGTAAACCTCGCACAACACGGGAAAGGCATGGTCATCGCAACCAAAACCTGGGTTCGGGAGTCGGTTACGCAAGGGGAAGGTATTAGCACCCCTCACGTCCGTCGTACTCGACGGGATCCACGCTTGTTTTCGGGTATGGATTGTTATTCTATCTACTCTACAGGTCAGGGGTTAAAAGAAAATAAAATGAAAATAAAAATGACTCGGCAAAGTATCGCACTTTATGCCTACGTATTCTCGCCTGGAACGAGAAATCAGAGTCAACGTAGTTCGCCTACCTACGGGAAAGGAGGGGAAGGTTGCTCGCTAGGATATCGCATCCTATGCCTACGTACTTTCATACGGCAGGAAAGATCAGAGCAAACGTAGTTCGGGCCACGTACGACACAAGCTTGTCTTGATTGATTTTATTCCTTCTGAAAAAGGTTTTTCTGATTAGCAGTCCCGGCGGACAAAAATGACGTATTGATGAGTTCACATTCTTTTACGAAAGAAGTGTCTTTTATTGAGTTTGAAATCTTTATGTGTTTTTCTGTTTGTTTTTGAGGAAGAAGAGATAGAACTCTAACCTATGGTTGCGAAGGGAAACGAACTAACCTAATGTTATCATGCATGGGTTAAGACCTAGTGTCTATCATACTCCTCTCTTGCACAGAGAGAAACAGAGATCCTAAGGGATAGGCAGAAACAGAAACAATATCAGATATATACAATAAAACAGTAAAATGCATGGATGCAACAGTACAAGCGAGGCAAGGGAGTCCCACTCAACCTCGAACCTAGAAAACAATAGGCAAAAGTGAACAGGCTTCACTTTCAACCCAACAGGGTAAACAGCAAACAATACAGTCCGGAAAACCAATCAATACATCAACAATGAAATACAACAGCAAAAGAAACAGCATCAGCAGCTCTGAATCAACATCTAGCTTCAAGCAATCTCCAATCAGCTACAGTCTTCAGCAAGCATCAATCTCCATCTTCATGACCTTCAGGCAAGGGCTTTGATCATCTGTCTTCTATCTGCAATGGCTTTTCTTCCAGCTCAAACCTCCAGGATGAGGGATCAGTCACAAGAGTGAAGTGAATGAATGTTAGACAGTTAATTACCTACCAAGGGTGGTTCATCAACTGTTAACATTAAACAGCAAGTTTCCTCTCAAAAGTTCTATCTTTCAAATATATTCACTGATCCTTCCAAAGGAAGGAGGTGGATATTTGAAAGAGACTTTGAATCATAGAGAAAGGATAGAGGCAAACAAAGCCATCTATGTTTGAGAAACAAGCTTTCTAATCTAGAGCTCTGCCTAGCTCCTAAACCCTAGTCTCCTCAGCAGCTGCTAGCAAGAACCTCCTCTCCAACTCTGGCAGTTGATCTTCCATCTCTGAATCTCCAATGGCTTTCATCTCCTCAAGTCTTCAGCTCTCCCAAATCCCCAGACAATCCCAATACCCAAGCAAGCAAGCAATAATCCCCAGAGGGCACACCACACCAGTCAACCAGACATACACAGAGTATTAATAGCAGTAGGGGAATCCTGACTTTTCCCTAAGGGATCTAATAACTACCCATAGCCCCTATAGTCCCATAACTAATCTAGTTAAATCCTAAGTCCTAAAGGAAAGAATCAAACTTCCTAAGTCATCACCTAAAAAACCCTAATTTGTTCATGTTATTCAAGCCTACATTAAGCACCTAAAATTAATTTCTAAAAATGGGAACTAAATTGTTTCTACAAGTTCAATATCTCATCTAAGCAACCTAAAAAGAATGAACAAAAAATATGAAAGTATCTAATAGAACAAAAATTAATAAAATCATGCATGAAATGAAACTATTTAAAATGTCATTTATTTGGAAAATATGGGAAAAATATCAAATAAAAATAAAAATGCAATTTTATTTAATGACAATTTTCTACACATTCTAATGAAAATGATGTAAAAAGAATGGATTAAAAATGATTTTTTATCTATTTATTATGAATTTTAGAAAATGCATAAAAAAATTAAAGAAAATAAAAGAATATATAATGAAATAAAGTGGAGGGGGTTTGAATAGCAGGGCGCCCTAGTTGTATTCTTGGATGGGCCAGGCAGTGGGGGTGTGGGTAGCGAGTTTATATTAGGCCCAGAACAAATCAGAATTAATAAAAATAAAAAAAAACAAGCAGGGGGTGCATTCAGTAAGGTTATCACGTTCAAATCATAATGGGCTCAGCACTGGGGGGTGGGGATATCAAAACACACTTAGGCCCGCCCGTTTCATTAAATGAAACGGTGCGTTTAGGGCACCTCTCTTCCCTCCAATCTTCAGTATGAATTTCAGCCACACGATTGGCTTTTGGGTCAAAGGTCCAACACGCGATGGACGCTCAGGATTGCGTCTTCAACCTTGAATCTATGAGAGCTAGGGTTTCCCTCCATGAAAACTCCATGCACGCATACTTCAAGCTCTCGGTTCTCCTTCTACAGGCCACGGTTCAACTCGATCCAAACACGAAAATCATTCAGAATTTCTCCCTCTACAAGCCTATGGTCATAGTTTGTTTTGAAACTCAACATAACTCTCAACCCGATAGCAATAATCTCCGGCCACCATGAAAATGCTCTGCAACTCATCAGCATAATTCTCAATCAAACCTATACTAATCTAATCTATGACTAATGGTGATTATTCTGATCTATCAAACTAAGATTATCATGCACTCTACCACGAGTTCTAAGTCCTAACAGTTTCAAGCACCTGCTAACAATCATCACTAAACAGCACCAAACTCATCCTAATTGTTCTACTAACAACCTAGATCACATCTAAACTAATAAAACTATGCAACTCTAACTAAATCGAGCTATGGGAGAGAAATTGAACCTGGTGCAAAATCTTGGAAATGGATGTTGGACTCGTGGATCTGAGGCTTTTGAGGCTTGGATCTTGATCAACTAACTCAGTGCTTGATTCTGTATGCAACACCTTGATGATTCTTGCCTTGGATCTTGCTGTCCACTTGAAATTGCAACTTGGATATTGATGATTATGGTGCTCGAAAATGGATCAATTTCAATCAGATCCTTGTTGATCTTTAGTCCATGATGATGATTGAATATGGTAGAATCAATATTGGTGATGATTGATGAAGATTTTGAGAAATTTGGATGGAATTGCAATGAGAAAGAATAGAGAGAATTTGTGAAATTTTTGGTGAAAAATGAATCCAACCCTTGCTCAATTCTGATTTCATGAATATATAGTGCTCAAATGAACTTTCTAGAACCATCTTGCAACTTCCCTTGCATTCCAAATTGGTTATGTTTCTTCAAATGCAAGTAACCATAAGTAACTTTGATTTTTTCCACTAAGCTCAAAAATGTACCTGAACCATTGTCTTTGAAATGCCTTTTGGACCCAAAATCATATATTGGAAGTCTCCATTTGGACTTATAAATCTCTCTAACCATTTTTCACTTTGACTTTATTTAGGTTATAAGCCATTTTAGTTCAAATTTGACCAATCATGCAACTTCATGTTATGAGCTTTTCCAACAATTTGTGACCTTCTTTCTAGACTTAAAATCACATTTTGAACAAGTTTGATGTTGTAAGTTTTTCCATTTGAGGCCTCCTTGTATGAGTTTTGGACATAGGTTAAAATGACCTGTAATTCACAAATGACCAAAATACCCTTTGCTTGCCAAGACCATAAGTTGAGTTCCACACATCATATGAGGGCATGCTATACCATTCTGGAAAGCTAAGACAATGAGGAACAATTCTTATGTTGACCAGAAATTCATTTGAAATCTCCTTGAGGGGTAAAACTAGCTTGGAAGTCAAGTCACTTTCACAGACAAAATTTCAGATACCTCAGATGACCTGTAACTTGCAAGGACCATAACTTGAATTCTATAAATCTCCTTGATGTCTTCCACCACTCAAATTAAAGGTCTTGAGATCCTCTACAAGTTTCATGTTGGCCAATAAGCCATTTGAAGCTAGCATTTTGACTTATCTTGCTTGGAAATTTGACCTAAACTAGGGGATTTTACACAGAAACCCTAATTTAGAAACTCCTCTTCTCCTTGATTTCTCTTGAATTCTTCTTGGCATATCTCCATATCCTTCTTTATATGTCCAATGATGAACCCCACATCTCTCCACTAGACTTGAATGCCCCTTAAATCAGTCAATTGACCTAGGGTTGACCTAGGGTTGACCCAGATGAAACCCTAGTTGACTGCCTTCAGCTATAGCTCTTGTGCTCTCATCAATGACTTGTCCCCTTCTTTAAATGACTTTCTAAGTCTCTCATAATGTTTAGATGTTCTCCATGCCTTCAACTCACAGCTCACAACCCTCTTGTTGACCCTCAGATACCCTCAGCTAGGAGATGGACTCAAGGCTTGATCTGCTGAACTCTTTGCTTTCAAATTCTTTCCTGATGACTTGAATGAGATGGAATTAGGATAATAACCTCTTGATAGGTCTCTAGAGATGAGAATAATGATTGGTCCCCTGTTGAATGACTTGGTATGCTTATGCTATGCAGATGATTAGTCTATGTACATGACTCTATATGCAAATGCTAATGATATTGAAACATAAACCAAGTGAATAAGGTTGGGCAAATTTTAGGGTGCAACAGGGAGCTGCTGGCGAAAGCTTGACGTGGGAACTGGAGAGCAAGATGCGGGAGCCTTATCCCGAGCTGTTTGATTGAGGTAATTTCGAGGACGAAATTCTTTTAGAAGGGGAGAGTTGTAACACCCGTTTTAATTCGATTAAATTTAATTATGACTTTGCCGTGTCTCGTTGTGTCGTAGTCGTATTTGAGTATGTGTTTGTCTCGAAGAAAGGAATTGAATCGGTCAAATTTTCGGGCAAAAGTGCAAAATCCCGTAACAGTTTTAGGGAAAACTTCGAAAATTCATATCTCTTGATCCGTAAGTCGGTTTTAGTCCCCGTTCGAAGCGTTGGAAAGCTAAAGAGATGTTATATCTAGGAAAAATGGAATTCTGCTGATGTGAAGCTCTTCATGAGCTTGTTACGGTCGTCACGATCGTGGCGCTCGTCATGAGCTTGTTACGACCGTCATGGCCTTCACGGTCGTGACAATTGTTACGATCGTCATAGTAATAAAATCCAATTAGGCAGAATTGGAACGTGGCCACGAAAATGATGAAAGTTTAGTAACATATTCTCGTATTCCCTTACGCTCAATTCAGTTGGCGAATTTTGCAAAAGAAAAACCGTAAAGGAAATAAGGGAGTGGCTGAGAGAAGTTAATAACAGAAGTAGATTATCCATTGGAGAATTTGCAAGGCTGTGACAGATGAGCCACCGCGAAGATAAACCAGAACCAGAAGTCTAGGATTGACCTCAATTACAAGGTAAGGGTGGGGTTCAATTCTATAACTAAAGGTATGATGGATTTCATGAAGGGTATGGAATCATGGGTTTAGTTCCGTAGATTGATAAATATTAGACATAAGAATTGTCTGTGTCGGAAGTAGTATTGTTTGTCATTGGTCTATGTGATACCATGCCAACTACCGGTCGAAGATTAACGAATCTTACCGTGAACAGCTAGATAATTAAGTGTGTAATAGTTGTGATGCCGTTCTGCGGAAATGTCTTGAGTTCTTATTTGTTGATAATGATATTGTTACTGTTCCCTTACATGAACAGATTGAGATGATGAATACTTGATGCATATGAAGTTGTTATGTTATTGTTGAGAAAATGTTATTATAATATTCTCATTTGATTATGTTGATAAGTTGTAGTTATATGATGATGGGTATGCCTCTGTTATGGACGAATTGGTTGTAGGCTTAAATGCCTTGTTGAATTAGTCGTTGCGGTTATGTTGTAGTCCATAATAGTAGCATTTCATGGCATATCATATTGGTTGGCCTGTATTGGCAATTGGATGGCCTGTATTGGTGGCCCTTAGTGGCAAATTATTGGCCTGTATTGGCGGCCCTTAGTGGCAAAATTATTGGTTGTGCCTGTATTGGTGGCCTTAATGGCAAATTGGTACCACATGTATATGCACAGTTGAGTCGCATTTGTTGAGATGCATTGTTGAGTTGCATTGTTGAGTTGTTGAATTATTAACGCTAATTATCATGGATTTTGAATACCGAATTATTGCGGCCTATTATGGATAATATTTTGTGATCTGTTGGAAGAATAATGATGTGATAATATTCTGACATGACTTTTATCATGCCTTATGTTATATTGTTGATATATCACCCTTATGTTGTATGTTAGCTCCATTGGTGGTAACTTGCAGGTAATCCGGAATAAAGTGTAGCTTTCCGTTTAAGGTTGTTGATCGCTCTGATACGTAGCACTCTTGGGGGGATGAATGATTGATGTTATTTCTTTTATTTAATTTCCTTGTTGCTGAATTTTATCAAGTACTTTTCATTAAATTGGTGGCTGCTGTTAAGTGCCAAATGTTGGTTGGATGCGCTATACCGATGAATTAGTAGTGCTGATTTTTATGGTTGAAACTCGTTGTTTGTGTTGAATCGATGCAAGATGTTTACTTGCTGAATTTTAATGGAGTTTTGTTGCAAGTTTCATGGTCTTGCTTTAATCATTCTAAATGTTGGAAAAGTTTTATATTCCGCTGAAAATTAATAAGATGCCTTGTAATCGAGATGTTAGGCAAGTTGTTGTTTGTTCATCCAGGATTCTGTGCTATGTATATTTACTAAATGCATGTTGCCTGATCAAATTGTAAAATGTATGTTCTCTGTAAGTTGAAAATGTGACACCCATATTTAGGTGAGTGTGACGATTGTCACCGTTCATTACAATCGTCATGCATCCAATTTTAGTGCACTCTGATTGTATTTTGTTGTTTATCTGTTGGGTTAGAACTGAGGTGTTATAGGATTCCCCTCGATAGGAGGCCCATGAAGCCAAAAGTTTTGAGGACATCCCTCCGCCCTTCGATGACTCTGGGCTGCAGGTGGCCCTCAGTATAAGTCGGCATGAAGACTTATTCTCCCTGAGAAAACACAGTCTCCCTACCGGGCACCAGCTTTGCAAAGATCCAATACACCCCATCAGCCTGTGGGAATACTTCCCAACTGCAATGGTCATCTCAGGCGGAGCCCCGAACAAGCTCTCCATCGGGTCTGTGAAGAGGAAGTTTGACGAGTTGATGAGCAACATCTCCGGCAAAATGAGCACTCTCGACAAGTTCCACGATCGGTCTAACCCGATCACGTACTACCTCGAAGAGCAACCCGGAGGAGCTCCCAACTCCGCCATTCCCCTGCTGATCCGGGCACAAATGGCGAACTTTGACGTCCTCCATATCCTGGTTGATGGAGGGAGCTTGGTGGATGTCATGTATACCTGTTGTACCCCAAAATTTGCCCAACATTTTCTTTACTTGGCTTATGTTTTCATTACATTATTCTAGCATTTGCATTTGCATATCATTGTTCATTTGCAGGGGATCAAGAGGTGTGCATAGCAAGAGGAGGTTTTTCAAGGGTTCCAAGCAAGCATGAGTGCTCATCAAGTCATCAGAAGCTGGTCAGAGCTCTTTGAGAAAGTGAATGGATGTATATTGCTTATCTCCTATCTTGAAGGCCAATTGAGGACCATCTGAGGATCACAAGTTCATGGATATGGATATGAGATGTTTTGAAACTCATTGAGTGCTTTGAGAGCCATTGTAGAGCTTATGCAAATTGTTATATCATGTGCAAAAGGTTGCAGTCAAAGGATTGTACACCTATGGTTTCATCTGCCTAGTGGAAGGTCCATTGTGGATTTGAAGGAGATTAAGACTTAGTTATAAGTCTTTAGAGTCATGGATAGTTGTGTTGAGACATCTAAGATGTTATTTCAAGATCAATTCAAGAAGAATCAAGAGTGTGAGAAGTTACTAAATTAGGGTTTCAGAGGTTTGTTAGTGTAACATCCCCTATTTAGTGCCTAACTTCAAGACCACATATCTCAAGACACAAGTGTAATATCACTTTCACATGAACATGAAACTTGTAAAGCATGTTCCTAGATTTCGTCTGAGTACTAGAACTCATCCATTGAGTTCATAGAACTCAAGTTATGATGCTGGCAAGTTAGAGGTCTCAGATGAATCATATTTTTAGTCAACAAAAGTCAACCAACTTCCAAGGCAATTTTGACATAGAATCATATTTCTCCTCAACTTTTGATGAACATGAAAGTTGTTCCTCATGATCTTAGATTTCCAAAAAGTCCTAGAAGTCCTTAATCCCATTTGTGTAACTCAAGTTATGAAGCTTGCAAGGCAAGGGTATTTTGGGAAAGTGAGATTATAGGTCATTTTCATTATAGGTCCTTTTCATCCACTTATGCACTTCAAATGAAACTTTCTCCAACATGAAAGTTTCTTCAAATGATCTCAATTTCATCCTAAAACACAAGCTTGTCATGGACTTGGCATGGATATGAATATTGGTGAAGAAATTCAATGGAAATTTGAACTTAAAGTCATGAATTAAATTGAAGTGGTTTTAATTCATTTGCATGTCATATTTGTACTTATTTTGATTCACAATATCATAACAAGAAGGATGCCTAAGTTTGTTTTAGTCCATGATGAGAAACACACGTGAAAATGCAAGTAACTTCAAGATGAAGTTTCACATCCAATATCCACCATTGGATCAAATTAAGGAACAATTCCTATTAACATCATCAAAGCAATGTCCCAACAACTGATTTGAATTAAAATCAAGGAGAATTGGAGCCAATTTCACGTATGCATGAAGCTCATTTCCAACTTTGGGCATTTTTCAATTGCACCTTAATCAGGCCAAATTAGGCCTCCAAATCATTCTAGATCCAACATATAAAAGTTCCAGATGAATTTTGAAGCTTCAGGGAGTCATTGTCGTGGAAGAAGAGCTTGAACACACTAGGCAAAGTGAAGAGCATTTTCAAAATCGTGAATCTAGATTGAAGCGATTTCCTAGCAATTCAAAGCAAGCAACATCTTCCTTGAACTTCCTTGAGTAATTCTGCACAGTTTTGAGCAAGCTTAAGCGCGTGTGAAGCTCCAACGGAGAGACTCTGTTAGGTATTCCTCGTTTCCAATATTCTCGCTCAATATGCATTAGAACTACTTCATTCTTGTCGCATCTGGAGACCTACACTTGGTAGGCAAAATCTGGATCATTATATGTGATGTTTGTGCAATTTCAGTTATGATGTTTGATTTTTCATCCGTTCGTATCTCTCCAAATATGCATGATAAATGAAATTGAGTTGTGGATTTGGATTCTACATAGCATGAGCTTTAATTTGGTGTTAAATTTTGTATGATTTGATGAAGTTTTGGAACCTCAACTCCGGTTGTGTGACCGGAGAAGACGACCGGAGACTGTAGCTCTGTCGTCTGGTTTTGGATTATTTTTCAATTAAAATGGGATTTTCTATTTGGAATGGTTTTTTAATTAAAATTTTCTTATTCTTATTTGTTTCTTGCTTGTTTCTTGAGAAATCTTGATCTCCTATGAACAAGATTTTTTCCTCACTTCCATGATGAGTTGAATGATCTTTGAGGATGATTTTTCCCCTGGTTAGTTCATTTTGGTTTGACTTTTGATCCATTTTTGTTGACCCTCGACAACCCTCCTTCAAAGTGGGGCATCCTTGTGAATCAAATTCTTTGATGATGCTTTGAAGTGACATTGGTTGTTATCTTTTAGACTCTGGTTGCCAACTCTTTGATGTCCATTTGAGATTTTATTTGGTTACTTTTTAGCCTTTTTCCTATTTTTGAGGTAACTTGCAAGTCAAGGTACTTCCAAGGGAGGTTCGTACAAGTACTTGACCTAGTTTGCTTTTGAAATGACACTTGTGGATCCATTTAGCTATTAATTCCTCTTGATTCATACTTCTAACATGTTGAGGAATTTGAATGCTCATTTTTAGGTCATTAACTTGTTCATTGCTTGTTGAGATTTGCATTTATTTTAGGCTTTCCACTTGAAGTTCAAGTGTTGAATGTGCTTAAGACTTAGGTCTTCTTCCATGCCTATTCTTGCATTCTCTTTGGTGCTTTTCCTTCTTTGGTTTAAGTATCTTCTTATCTCATCTTTGCTTCTGTCCAATGACTTTTGAATCCCATTTGAGATGGTTTAGTCCCTCCTTTGGAGGTACTTGGAACATGTCATGAATGGTGATTCCTTGAGGACTCTTTTGTGCACTTGTTTGATCTCTTTTGTGTGCATTCTTTCTTCCTTCTCCTTTGCATCTCTCATATGCATGCTTGAGGTTGAGATGTGCTTATGGAGGCTACTGCCCCACACTTT
Organism: Lathyrus sativus; assembly: GCA_963859935.3. Classification (NCBI taxonomy): domain Eukaryota; kingdom Viridiplantae; phylum Streptophyta; class Magnoliopsida; order Fabales; family Fabaceae; genus Lathyrus; species Lathyrus sativus. The sequence goes on from OZ012735.1 coordinate 267,269,722, forward strand.
TTTCCTCCTTCACTTTCATTCTAATTGTGCATTACATGTTTGCATACTTGCATTTTTCTTATGCTTTTTGCTTCCTTCTTTTGTCTCTTTGCCATGTTCCCTTAGGACCTCTAATCTCTCTTGCTCAAGATTGATTATGATAAACCTTAGGCTTGAACCCATGCATGAGAATATTAGGTAGCATTCCCCTTTATCCCAATCGTAGGTGCACTTTATATGATAATTTTAGGTTGAGTCTTAGTCTCCCTTTAGAGTGTCTCTCTCTTCTCATCTTCAAACTTTCTCAAAACATATAATAAAGGTTAAGGATTGTTGTACATTACGAGCCTTAAGTACTTGGGAAATGGTGATTGAGGGGCCTCCTCTCAATCATCTAGAGTGTTTAGCGTATGTCCTTTGGACGATATGCGACGCATTCGCTCCTAAGTCATTGTCTTTAGTGCAATGTGAATTAAAAACAATAATCAATGCACTTCTTCTCTAAAAAACACAAAAACAAACTTCAAATCTTTTTATCCTTCAGGATCTTAATTTGGAATACCTTTTTCATAAGGAGAGTTTGGTTAAATTTTTGTTCTACTGCAAACAGGTAACGCCTAAGTCTCCAATGGTCGAGTTGCATACATCTAACTGTTAGAACTAAGTTTTAACCCTACTCGGGCCTAAAACATTTTGAACCAACTGGTGTTCTTGTTAGCCCGAACTACGTTTGCTCTGATTTCTCATACCATATGAGAATACGTAGGTACAAGACGACAATGTCTTGGCGAGCAACTTTCCCCACCTTCACCCGTAGTTAGTTGAACTACGTTGACTCTGACTTTCCCATTGCACGAGGGAATACGTAGGCATAGAGCGGTGATGCTTTATCGTGTCTCTTTTCCTTTCTTTTGTCCCTGGGCCATAGCTTAGATGGTAAACACCCTTTTAGATAGACAAAAAAGCGTGGATCCCGTCGAATACGACGGACGTGAGGGGTGCTAATACCTTCCCCTTGCGTAACCGACTCCCGAACCCGAGACATGGTTGCGATGACCTGTCTTTTCCCTTCTTTGTTAGGTTTTCTCTGATTGTTTCCTTTCCCTCTTTTGGGATGAATAACTAACGGTAGCGACTCTTATATCCTTGCCGGCCCCTCTTCGCAGCGATGCAACAACTGGCGACTCTGCTGGGGATCGAACCCAGAATCTCTGGTTCATCCCCTATGCGAGTTAATCCTAGCGCTTGGTTTTTTATCTGTTGGGTGTGTTTATATGTGTTGTACTTTATTTTCCCGCATTTACTTTCAGCATTGTATATACCAGTTTTGCTATGTTATTGGGGGGGGGGAATGTTCCATTGAGAGATAAGCCGGACCCGGGCTTGAGTACAAACATAGCATTAGAAATGGAAAGTAGTGGTGAACCTGTATGTTTGGCATGCATTAGTTCCCACGAAATTCGCGCTCAGACGAGATTCTCTTTGATGACTTCTTTTCTGGCTCTTTGGGCTCAAAGGGATTTTGGATCTGAGGATTGTCGACTCTGGGAACCGATCATTTGTGATTCAGCTAAGTGAGGCCGCTTCGGGAGATTATGATGCCAAACCAAAAATGGTGAACGTATCATTGTTTCTCGAAAGTCTGTGACGCTGATGAACGCATAGGATGCCAAACCTTGTCAGTGATAAGTCCATACCTGTGAGAGGGATTGGGTTATGCAGGAAACTTTGACCTTCCGACTACCCGGTTTTCTTTACAGTATGAATCTATGTTCTTGATACAAGGGGTTCCTATCAGTGACAGTGCTATGTTCTTGTCAAAGCAGAGTGCTGGTTCTTCTTAATCAACAGCACAACAGTCTTGATCCCCTGTTTGCATGTGCATTTGCATCTTCATATTGCATATTCATTACCATGTATTTATGATGCAGGTGTACATTTCCCTTTGACTCTAGTGTTCTTATTTCTCTGACATGGAGCCTGGCCTGAGGAAGACTGTGGTATACAAGTTTCCAACACCTGACATCAGATCTCTGCTAGGTTTGATTTTTGTTGCTGACAGGAAAGTGATGGAAGACTTCAAGGAATCCTATGGGAAGCTTCTGAGTGTTGTCTGTAAGCCATCAGTGTATGAGTTGAATGGTCTTTATACTCTCTTGCAGTTTTATAACCCACAACTGAGGTGCTTTACTTTTCCTAGTTATATTCTGGCGCCTGCCTTAGAGGAGTTCTCTGTGTTATTGGGAGTGCCTATTCTTGATCAGATGCCATTCTATCACACCGAAGCTGAGCCTGATCTGGCTAAGCTTGCTGCTGCTTTATATATGAATGTTTCTAAGCTGAAGGGGTATTTGGCTAAGAGGAGTGGAATGCCTGGTTTCGCTTTATCTTTTCTGATTGAGAAAGCTCAACATTTTTCCAAGGATGGTTCTTGGGTGGTGTTTAATGCTATCCCAACTCTTTGTATTTATGGTATCATGCTATTTCCTAACATTCCGGATTTTGTAGATTTGGATGCGTTCCATATCTTTGCTTCAGGGAATCCTATACCTATGCTGCTAGGCGACGTCTATCATTCTGTGCACTACAAGAATGAGAACAAAAGAGGGAAGAACATATCTTTCTGCGTGCCTTTGTTGTATATGTGGTTTCTTAGTCATCTTCCCAAATCTGGTCCCTTCATTGCTACTGCAAGTACTTTAGAATGGTCTGAGAGGTTAATGGGGTTGTCTGCTGAGAACATTATCTGGTTTGACAGAGATATGCTTGGTACAGAGATCATTTATAGTTGCGGAGGTTTTCCTAACGTCCCGTTGGTCGGAAGGAAAGGATGCATCAACTATAATCCACCCTTGCTAGTCAGACAATTTGGGTACGCCTTGAGAGATCCTCCTAAGGAAGAGGAGATACAAGAATCTTTGTATCCCACTGGATTGTTGGAAGGTGATACTTTGCTTAGAGTTGAGGGTGCTTGGAGCAGAATCCACAGGAAAGGGAAAGTTTCTTTGGGGAAGAGTAATAGTCGAGCTTACGACCCTTATTTGACTTGGATCTAGGATAGAGCAAAAAGGTTACTTATGCCTTTCCCGTCTATAGAGCCATTGTATCCTCTCATGATTGAGGAACCCACCACTATGGATGTTCAGAAGTATAACCAATTGTGGTTTGAGAAGGAGGAGCTTCGGAAGGCTAATGAAGAGTTAGAGAAAGAAATCATTCAGCTCCAGAGTGAGAAGATTGAAGCTGTGTATTCTGCTAAGAGACAGACTGAGCTTGTGAACAGATTGGGTACATATTTGACTAAGAAGACTTGTTCCCGTGAATGTTTGGGTTTAGATCTGAAAGCTATCAGTTATGTTCTCGCTTCTAAGAAGAAGGACTTAGATAGGGCGTATCTGGAGATTTCCAAGTTCAATGATCAATGGAATGCTACTCTTTCCAACAACAAGGAGCGTGAGGATAAGTTGAAGTAGCAAATCTCTAGATTGAAGACTCAGCTCATGGCGAAGGACGAGAGGATTGCAGATGAAGCTTCACTCAGACGTGATAATAATTGCAGATTGAACGAAGCTTTGGCAACCTTGGAGGATTACAAGCTGAGAGTTGATTCAAAGAGGTGCAGGCTAGAGGAAGTCTTTGGTGAAGGAGCCTAGGAAGACTATGCTAAGGGTTTACAAACCACTATCGGATAGAGAGAGGCGCTCATTCAGGGGTTACTCGTCAGACCAGACCATCCTGAGACACATGAGCTGTTGGAGGAGTTTCGCGCTCGTTGCCGTACCTGATGTCTTTCATTTCCTGTGTAGCTTGTTGCTTATGTTTGTATTGACCATCACCAGACTTGTTGGCCGAGGTCACTTTCTAATTGTACTCAGTTGCATGCTTGTACCTTTCCTGTTGGGCCTTTTCTTGTATGTATAAGGTGTTTGGCTCTATGCTTGGCTATGAGTTTCTCTATGTCTCGTTGTTTGCGTAGGAACTAGAATCAAGGGGAAACGTCCCTAATGCATATATACATGTCTGCGTTTTGCATAGCACTTTTTGCATAGCAGGTGCAGCGAAACCATTGATCTTATTCCTGTTGGTTTGTTAGCTTGTTTCAGGATAGACACTCAGACAGTTCATCGTTACGCCACCAAAGGTAATCAACGCAGAGTCATGGAACAAGTGCAAGCTGAGATGCAAGAGATGAAGGACAAGATGGCTCAGTTTATGTAGCTGATGCAGGGTGTGGCAAATGACCTGGAACAACTAAGGACCTTGGTGCAACCATTAATTGCTAGATTTGACAATAATGGTATGCTTCACGGAGCAACTGCTGCTAATCCTCCTTGTGGTGATGGTACGCCACATGCTCATGCTATTCCTACAACAGTTATCCCTCCGGGCGGAGGCAACATAGGTGGAATCCATTAAGTGGTGTGTGCTATGCATGGCAACAATATTCCTCAATGAGATAAGGACCAGCAGGAAGACGCATTTTCTATGCGAGATATCGGTGCTGGACTACCATCAGAGGCTGATAAAAGGTTTAGGCTGATTGAAGAAAAGATGAGATCTTTAGAAAATCAGAACTCCATGGGGCTAGACATGGCCAATCTGGGGCTGATCCCGGATTTGAAAGTTCCGCTGAAATTCAAAGTCCATGACTTTGAAAAGTATAAGGGAACTACTTGCCCAAGGGTCCATTTGCGTTCTTACTACCGCAAAATGTCTGCTTAATCGGATGACGAAAAGTTGCTCATGCACTTTTTTCAAGATAGCTTGTTTGGACCTTCACTTGAGTGGTATATAGGAATGGAGCTTGTTAATATCCGCAGTTGGAGAGACTCAGCTGAAGCCTTCGTGAAGCACTATCAGTATAATAATGACCTTCCTCCTAACAGGGCCCAACTCTAGAATTTGTCTCAAAAGACTGGTGAATGCTTTAAGGAATACGCCCAGAGGTGGCGCGAACTAGCAGCAAGAGTGTAGCCTCCGATGGTGGAGCGTGAATTGATTGATATGTTTGTGGCTACTTTGCCTGGTGTCTATTATGAGAAGCTTATCAGTAGCATGTCTGGTAGCTTTTCCGACTTGATTATCACTGGGGAGAGAGTAGAAAACGGTATAAAGCTGGGAAAAATCCAATCTGGTGAAGTGTCCTCATCTGGAGGAGGAGGTAAAAAGGTGTTTGGTAATAAGAAGCGTGAAGGCGAGACTAATTCAGTGTCTAGCTCCCGAAGGAATAGATATCAACAATCAGTGCAACATCGTCAACAACAACCTCAGTGCAAAACCTTTGGACGATATGCGACGCATTCGCTCCTAGGTCATAGTCTTTAGTGCAACATGAATTACAAACAATAATCAATGCACTTCTTCTCTAAAAAACAAAAAAAAAAAACTTCAAATCTTTTTATCCTTCGGGATATTAATTTGGAAAACCTTTTTCATAAGGAGAGTTCGGTTAACTCTTGGTTCTACCGCAAACAGGTAACGCCTAAGTCTCCAATGGTCGAGCTGTATACACCTAACTGCTAGAACTAAGTTTTAACCCTACTCGGGCCTAAAACATTTTGAACCAACCAGTGTTCTTGTTAGCCCGAACTACGTTTTCTCTAATTTCTCATACTATATGAGAATACGTAGGCACAAGACGGCGATGTCTTGGCGAGCAACTTTCCCCACCTTCACCCGTAGTTAGTCGAACTACATTGACTCTAACTTTCCCATTGCACAAGGGAATACGTAGGCATAGAGCGGCGATGCTCTATCGAGTCTCTTTTCTTTTCTTTTGTCCCTGAGTCGTAGCTTAGATGGTAAACACCCTTTTAGATAGACAACAAAGAATGGATCCTGTCGAGTACGACGGACGTGAGGGGTGCTAATACCTTCCCCTTGCGTAACCGACTCCCGAACCCGAGACATGGTTGCGATGACTTGTCTTTTCCCTCCATCGTTAGGTTTTCTTTGATCGTTTCCATTCCCTCTTTTGGGATAAATGACAAACGGTGGCGACTCTTCTATCCTTGTCGGCCCCTATTCGTAGCAATGCGATAATACCCACCTATTCTCAATGTTGCAGCTCGACGAGACTAACCTGACCCTCTATGTCGACTCCGACCTCCAGGGGTTCAACGAGACAACAACGAGACCGTGGGGGTACGTGGAGCTCAAGCTCACTTTTGGGGCACATGAGTAGGCCAGGGAAATCAACATTTGCTTCCTGGTCATCGAGTGCCCATCCCTGTACAACTGCATCTTAGGCAGGACAATGCTGGCAGAGCTCACCGCAGTGCCATCGACAATCCACCTTAAGATGAAGTATTACACCAGGCGGGGAGCCGTCGTCACCCTCAACGGGGACATAGAGGCAACCCAAAGATGTTTCGAGGCAGCAATGAAGGGCCTCAGCACAATCGGTCCCTCTTCTAAAGCGATCAAGCCTCCTCCTGTCCAAGAGAACAGGCCAAAGGACCAAGTCGACGCCGTGGATCTCAACTGTCGCTTCCCCGGTGAACAGGATCACGAAGACGAAGACGAGCACGCTCCTGCAGCGGTCAATGGATAGCCCTTCCACCCAACATGCCCCATTCCGGATGGGGACTTCGAGCTAGTGACCCTCGACGATAATACGACCAGGAGCTTGAAGATTGGAACTGGACTGCCCGACCTGGCAAAGAAGCAGCTGGGAGCCTGCCTCCGGGAGAACGTCGACCTCTTCGCCTGGAGCGCCTCTGAGATGCCTGGCCTGGACCCCGAGGTTGCCTGCCACCAGCTCTCCAACAACCTAGCCGCCAAGGCTGTAGTACAATGTAGGCATAGGCAGTCCCCCGAAAAGTCGGCGGCTGCTGAAAAAGATGTAAAAGACCTCCTAAACGCAAATTTTATTTCGGAAGCCCGGTATTCAACCTGGTTGTCCAACATTGTACTAGTTAAAAAATCTAATGGAAAATGGAGAATATGCGTTGATTACACCGATCTCAACCGGGCATGTCCCAAGGACGCCTACCCCTCCCCAATATCGACAAGCTCGTCGACAACTCGGCGGGCTTCAAATTATTGTCCTTCATGGACACCTATTCGGGGTACAACCAGATCCCCATGGCTGAGGCCGACAAGTAGAGCACGACCTTCATGACCAAGTCGGGCAACTATTACTACAACGTAATGCCCTTCGTCCTAAAGAACGTCGGCGTCACCTATCAGCGTATGATGAACAAGGTCTTCCAAGGAGAGATTGGCGACATGTTCGAAGTCTACATGGACGACATGACATCAAATCGTGTACCGAGGTTGACCACACGACCCACCTCAAGAAAGTCTTTGAAACATCTAGGAGGTGCAAAATGCGATTTAACCCGGAGAAGTGCACCTTCGGGGTGCGCGCGGGAAAGTTCCTCAGGTTTTACCTGACCGAACGAGGGATTGAGGCGAAATCAGATAAATGTTGGGCATTCTCTAAGATTGCAACTCCGAACTCGAAGAAGTCGATCTAGTCCCTAAATGGGATGCTCGCCTCGTTATCCCGCTTCGTCGCCAAATTTGCACAGCACACCCTCCCATTTTTCAAACTACTAAAGAATGAGGCCGCTTTCAAATGGACGGAGGAGTGCGAACAAGCCCTCCTCCAGCTTAAACGCGTCTTATCGGAGCCACCGGTCCTAACGATACCAGAATCGGGGAAACCCTCTACCTATACCTGGTGTTGTACCCCAAAATTTGACCTACATAGTGGTCAGACATCAGGAAATAGGTCTGGGCTGGGATTTATTGGAAAACAGAATCCCATCTTAAAGCTCAAGAGCCTAAAACCTGAAACCCAGAGGCCAAAGGGGATGTCACGACCAATGTCACAACATCAAAGAAATAGAAACTGGAACCAAGTCAAGAGTAAGTTCCAGGGTGCTCGTATCAAGAAGCAACATCATGCTAAACATAAGAAGGAGGTTCCTAACAAGCAAATACAATGGGTTGCCAAGACTATGGCTTTAGCAACCCACACCTATCCAAGAATGCCTACCAAAGATGATTGGTATTATGACAGTGGTTGCTCCAGACATATGACTGGAATTGAGGATCTCTTGATAAACCTCAAAACTCATTCCTCTAGCCATGTAACTTTTGGTGATGGAGCTATAGGAGAAATCACAGGGGCTGGGCAACTTGACAGTCCTAAAGCTCCAGAATTAATGAATGTCTTGCTGGTTAAAGTACTAACTATAAATCTAATAAGCATCAGTCAGCTCTATGATCAAGGCTTAAAGGTCCAATTTACCAAGGGTAAATGTGTTGTCACTAATCAAGAAGGAGAGGATGTCATGAGGGGATCCAGAGGAAATGATAATTTCTACTTATGGGAGCCCAGAAGTAACCTCAATGACTTGGTTAAAGAGGAAAATAAGGACCTATTTTGGCTGGAAAAAGAAAGACAGTCTCTAAAAATAGAAAGGACCAGGTCCAAAACATCAGCAAGAGGAACTTCAAACTATGCTTCAGAGAGCAGGACAGGATATAGTACAAGTCATATGGGTAAGCAAGCCAAGAAGGGATACCCAAAGAAGGGTCATCAGGGAAAGCTAGATAGGTTATATTGGAACCTGATGGAGTCCATGGAAACTACTCAACATACAAAGAGCAATGTCACTCAGAATGTCATAACATCGTTCTGTGACAATCTCATGAACATGAACTACTATCCTAGTTAGCCAGAGAAAACGGTGAAAAATACTGATAGGCATCACCTTGGGAAAGAATGTGTGGAACTAAGAGACTCAGGAGCATACAGTGATCACAAGGTTATAAGGGAGCTCAAGGCTACTAAAATTGAAAATTCACAAAACTTAGTGAGAACACGTTTGAATGAGGAATTATAGCAATTAATGGGAATAAGGAATTGTAGTTTAAAATTCAATCATTTACTGATTGGTCAAAATATTAAGTTCCCTCCTCATTTTCCATATCACCACTTTATTCTCTCTACACAAAATTCCTACGCTATTTTGTTCAAGTTTAAACTGTTCATCTCCCCTAAATCCTCCAATGAACGAGAGAAAGTCTCTTCCACACGATCAACGTTCTTCACAATGTCTCAACACTCAAAATCACCCTCCTCCAAAAGAATGTCCACCAACGATTCTGAGGTGGGAACTAGCAACCCTAACAAAGTGCTTGAGATAGCACCTCTGCGTATGATGAATCCAGAAGGAATGCTGGTACAGAACCCAAGAACTTCACATCCAAGAAGGACCAGAGACCTTGTTTCAGGACAAGCTCCTCCTTCTACAACGTCTGATGTCGATAAGGAGGAAGCCAAGAAAACCCACAACATCATTGCTGACATGGTAGCTAGGGCTCTGAATATACCCATTCCACCTAGTAATGAGGGGGCGGTCCCAAATTTGAATGATCAAGATGATGTCATGCACAATGTTGGAACATTGAAGGACACTGCACCAGAGGATAAGGACGAGGATGAGGGTTCTGATAACTTGGAGAGTAACATGAAAGGCAACAAGAATGCTGAGGTGGTGGACCTGGATGAATACTCTGACAATGATCTGATAGCAAAGATAAATCCTAGCATAGCCAAAAGGCTTATGAATAGGAAGGGGAAGAAGGTTGTTGATCAAGTTGTTGATCAAAGTTCTCCGAGCAAGAACGCTGCTAATCACAGTTTACCAAAGAAGAAGGGTGTTGAGAAGGTTGTTGAGCAGAACACTCTCTCAAAGAAGGATGGAACTAAAATGACTCAGTTTGGACCCCCCCCCCCAAAGGTTGGAGCAAAGTAGCCACAAAGAAAAGGAAGGCTGAAACTAGCTCAGAATCAGAAACAAAGTCTAATGTTGTTAACAACCAACCTAAGAAAAAACCCTCAACAAGAAAATTGGCGGCAAATGTTCCTGAAGTGCCCATTAACAACATCTGCTTTCACTCTCCCTCGTGCGTTAACAGGTGGAAGTATGTATACCAAAAGAGGCTGGCCTTGGAGAGAGAGCTTGCAGAAAATGCTCTTGAAAACAAGGAGATCATGGCTCTTATCTGTGATGCTGGTTTAGTGAAGAATGTGACTCAGTTCTCCCAATGCTATGAAACACTGGTTAAAGAATTCATAGTAAATCTATCAGATAAACGTGCTGACAGAAAATCTGCTGAGTTTGGGAAAGTCTATGTTAGAGGAAAAGGTGTCACCTTCTCCCCCACTATCATCAACAACTACCTTGGAAGATCAAATGGAGGTCATTCTGAGATAACTACCTCTGACAACAAAGTGTGTCAAGTAATTACTGGAAACCAAATCAAAAGGTGGCCATCAAAAGGGAAGCTAGCTGTAAGCAAACTAAGTGTAAAATATATTGTGCTACACAAGATTGGTGGTGCAAACTGGGTGCCCACTAATCATAAATCAATAGTGGCTACTATTTTGGGGAGGTTCATCTATGTTATTGGAACCAAGACCAAAATTGATTATGGCACTTACATATTTGATTAGACTATGAAGCATGCTGGTAACTATAGCATAAAAGGTCCCATAACATTTCCCTCACTCATCTGTGGAATTATCTTAGCTCAATATCCAAATATTCTCAAGAAGAATGATACTGCAAGCAGAAGAGAAAGTTACCGGTCCTTTCATCACAAATTGTTTCAAGGAAGTCATGTTCCAGACATTGTCATGACATCTGCTGAGACATCCAAAGGGAGTCCCAGGACCAGAAAAGGTGATGTAATTGCAATGCTCAAAGAAACCTGCAAGGAATTGGAAACAAGGAAGCAGAATCTTGAGAAACTGATCAGATCTCTTGAGCAAGATGAAGAATCTGAATTTATTGACAATGATGAGGGTTCAGGAAAGGATGACGGTCAGGAAGATGCTTCAGAAGCAGCTGCTGCCAGTTCAGAGGAAGCCACTGATAAAGCAGAAGAGAGTAATGAAGAATCTGAGGAGGTCAGGCCCGAGTCTGCATCTGAGGAGGAAGAATAGGGTGGTGAAAGGCTGCTGAGGGGCTCAGGTAGCTGGTTGCTGAGCTGATGAAGAAGATGTGCTGCTATTTTGAACTTTGTTGGTTGAGATTTTTGTTTTGTGACAGCATTTGTGATGCCCTTAATGAATAGTTTTTTGTAATTCCCTAACCACTATAATGTTACTAGCTTAGTATTGATCTTAATTTGTGGCTAAAAAGGGGGAGAGAGTATTGTTATTGTTAGATAACAACAGGTTGAAGCACAGGTTGAAGAATTGGTTGAGTTAACGCTAATAAGCAGATGTTGAGTTGCTGATGAGCAGATGTGGTGAAGATATTTACTTGCAGGTGTGACAAAAGTTTATGCTGTTAGTGCTGTAGTGTTGTGTGAATTCCTAGTTTGGGTAGGAATGTATGTTAGCTATGTGAGCTCCCAGCTGCTGCTTGGGAGTGTATGTGTGTGTCTACAGGATAGTAGCATAATGTGAGTGTAGTGCATCTCTTCAGGGGGAGTAGCACAGGAGTTTTTGACTTCAGGATGTTATCCTGAATGTCATGAAATGCAGAACATGTTGGATATTTTGTGATTGCAGGGTGTCTGCAGGTTCTGTACAGCTGGAGTGACATGCATCAGTTGAGGGGGAGTAACTTCTGATATGTTACTCAACAAATTGTGACATCTGTAGTGCTAACTAAGAGATGGTTACAGTGTGTGACAGGTTGATCCTGAGAAGCTAAGAGCTAACTGTGTGAATACAAACAACTTGACTAGGGTGTTAGTAGCTTACTAGGGTGTTAATTGCTTGCTGTCGCTTCCGCGAAAATAAGGTGCCGGCAAAACAGAAGAGTCGCCACCTTTCGTTATTTATCCCTCAGAACGGGAAAGGAAACGATCGGAAAAACCTGACGAATAGGTATAAGACAAGGTCATCGCAACCGTTGTCTGGGTTCGGGAGTCGGTTACGCAAGGGGAAGGTATTAGCACCCCTCACGTCCTTCGTACTCGACGGGATCCACGCTTGTGGTGTTTGTCTACGGGTGATAAACAATTTATCTACGACTACTAGATCTAAACGGAAAGAAATTGACTCGATAGAGCGTCGCTCTCTATGCCTACGTATTCTCATCAGAGAATGAGAAATTAGAGTCAACGTAGTTCGGGAAACTACGGGGAAATTTTGCTCGGCAAGACGTCGCGTCTTGGGCCTACGTATTCTCGTCAGAGAAATCAGAGCATGACGTAGTTCAGGCTAACTACGGCTAGATAGGGGTGAGAGATTAAGTTGACGATACTAGCTTACGCATTCTAGCAGTTAGGTGGACGTTGCTCGACCATTGGAGACTTAGGCGTACCTGTTTGCGGTAGAACGGACGTAGTATGTCGGGTTTTAAAGGTATGGGAACCTACGAGAACTAGAACTACGGTCCGGTCTCAAATGCGCTCGGGCAAGAGAAAAGATAACATCAGTCGTTAGCGGGAAAGTCTGGATCGCACAGCAGCGAGAGAACATAAAGGTTAGTTGTTAGTGTGCTGCTAGGATATCGCATCCTATGCCTACATATTCTCTTCAGAGAAAATCAGAGCAGCTGTAGTTCAGCATACTACAGCTAAAACGGGGAAAAGGGAGGTAGCTCGCTAGGATGTCGCATCCTATGCCTACGTACTCTCGTCTGGTACGAGAGATCAGAGCAAACATAGTTCGACTACGGGAAAGATGGAAGGTGGCTCGCCAATACATCAGTATTGTGCCTACGTACTCTCAACAGGCTTGAGAGATCAGAGCTAACGTAGTTCGGGCTACAAATCTCGATTGCACGGGGGCAAGAGAAGGGGTCTCGATCGCCTGAACGCGAGAGAAAAGGGTTTCGATCGCACGGGGGCGAGAACAAAGAGGAAGCAGGCCTACGCTTAAACGGGAAGGAACTCGGGACACACACGCAAGAACCTAAGACGTAGGAGGGAATGCGTCGCATGTCACCCAAAGGGTACCATACTAGACATCCTAGACGATTGAGAAGAACTCCTCAACTGTCATTTCCTACGTATCAAACGATCTCACAACACTCAACGGTTGCCTGAAGACTTGAAGAAGACGATGACGATGATGAAGCAGCTCCTGGGCTCCTGACTTGCGCGCAAGCTCCATTCCAATCTTCTCCTCTCTGAATCTTTGATGATGACGCTCGAATCAAGAACAATGTAACGCTTAGACCGTCATGGTTCGACTTACACGGGAAATCGAACTGTCAGAGGTAGCGTATTGATATCCGTGTCAAAGACAAGATGGAGAAATGATATCGAAAATCATTCTCCAATTGAATCGTGTCACACGGCCAGCCAAAGGTAAAATCGAAGCAAAATCGGATAAGAAATGAGAAAATAGGAGATGAAGCAGGAGACAAATCCACTAACAAATGGAAACAAAATGCTACTCCTAAAAATACGGCAATTAAATTCTACTAGAAAATATTCTAAAGAAATATTAAAGGGAAATGCGTATGAGAAATAGCATAAAAATAATTCTATCTAAAATATTCTATAATATTCTATAAAGAAAATAGAAAAACTATATTAAATCTATAATACCCTATAATATGCTAAAAAATAATAGAATATAAATTCTATAAAACTATGCATTAATGTCTTAGGAAAATAAAACTATAATCCTAAAAAAAATAGAATTATATCTATTACACTCATTCATCCAATACAAGGGAGAAATTAAAATAAGAGGGGAGGGGGTACAAACTGCAGACTGGGTGTGAATGCAGCAAAAACAGCCTATGGGCCCAGCCCATAAAGAAATTCAGAAAATAAAACAAAAATAAAAAAGGGGACAGGGGGTGTATCAAAAACTACAGGGGCTATGCTTCAGCAAAGATACAGGGCCAAGCCTAATAAACTCAAACACACCAAAAACGGGGAGGGGGGAAAGGAAAAAAAACGGAGGTGTGATAATACATCAGTATGGGCCCAGCCCACGGGACCTCACCAAACGAGGGAGGGGTGAAGAAAGTAAAACGGAGGGTACCAATCAGAGTGGGCCTTAGAGGCCCAATGCCAAACCAAGACATGTACCCACTCCCCTTCCCCATTCTGAAAACCCTAATCCACATCCGCTCCATTCACTGTTCACTGCGCTGTCACCTTCTTCTCACCCTCTCTCTTGCGCAAGCTCCTCTTTCGCTCCTTCAATCCCTCTGAGATCAATCTCATTTCAAAACCTGTACAAGCAAACCTTAATGAAATCCTCTACCTCATAACTAAACAAGATGACGAAGATGAGGATCTTTGAAGTTCTTTGAAGATCTTGGAGAAAAACCTTGACGAACGATTGGTTGCTGAAGATCTTGAAGTTGAATCGGAGGATCTGGAGGAAGTTGCTCATTGAATGTTCAACGACGATTCTGATGATGAGCGATGGAAGATCTGATAAAGGTTTGAACGGATCTTGACGTGTTTGCAAATCTTGATGGAGGTTGGTGAATCTTGACAAAGATCTGAGCGGATCTGGAAAACTTGCCATGAACCTGACGAAGTTCTGGTGACTTTCTGAACACAAGTGCAGAACGATGAAGGTGTTTGAAGTTCTTTGATGATGAACTGGAGAATGACAATGAACGCATGAAGAACATTCATAGATGATCATGAACACTATGAAGGTCTTATGCATTTCTGGAGAAATGGAGTAGAAACCGATGAACAAACCGATTACACTTTCTTGAAGAATCTGGAAGCACGAATAACCATTGATGAAGATCGCCGCGAACGCGATGAAGATCACAGATGCATCTTCTGAAAGAGGATGATGGTTCAACGATCTGGACGGAGTTCTCTGGAATTATCACGTTCTTGATTTTCCGGAGATTTGGATGAAGGCTTCTGGAAAACAGTTACAGTGTTCTTGCACTGATCTGGACGAAGATCTGGATATGAACACTGTTGATGAGTTGCTGGAAAAAATGATAAACGATGATGAACATTCATGGAGTTTCCGGTGAGAATTTGAGTTCTCCGGTGGAATTTTGGTGAAGTTTGGCCGCGGGAACCACCGCTTGATTTTGCTGGTGAGGTTCTCCCGGTGTTTGCATGGCTTCCGGTGAGGTCTCCGGTGAGGAATTGGCGAGTGGGACAGGTGGCGTCAGGTGGAAGCGTGTGCGTAGGTGGCGCGCATGCAGAGTGGGTGAGGTGTCAAGCTTCTAGAGAGAGAGAGAGTGAATGATGTGGCATCATGAGGAAGGAACTCGTGGGCTGAAACGTGGAAGTGAAGTGGGGGACTGAGAGAAGCACACGTGGGACCGCTTTATACTGCCAAGTGGCGAGATACTTTGGGCCCCCAAAAATCTGACAAATGGCCCACTAACTCAGACTTGATTAACCACTAATTAATACATGATTAAATCCTAATTAAACTCAATTAATACTAACGAAAATTAAAAACTACAATTAAAGCCTAAATTGAAAATTAAGACTATTCTAAACCTAATTAAAATGAATTAAGACCCTAATTAACATCTAAAAGGGTGATTAAGATCTAATTAATCTAATTAAATCCTAAAAGAATTAAATCTTAAAACAAAACTCTAATATCTATTAAATCTAAAAGAGGATTAACTATTAAAATTCTAATAATTTCTAGACAAATGAAAAAAATAGAAAAACTCTATTAATCATATTTTAAAAAATACCTAGTAAAGAATTATCCTATTAAAGATCATTTTAAAACCATTATCTAAAAATGAATTAGAGTAATTCTCAAAAAAGAAATTAAAGCTAAAACTATTTAAAAAAACATTTAATATCTATTAAAGCTATTAAAAATCCATATAATATCTAGAAAAATCAATTAAATCCATTAAAATTCTAGAAAATAGGGGAAACAAATCTAAAAAAAGCGAGGAAGCCGATTAAATCGATTAGCGAATATATCGAAATAAACGGTAAAAACCGGACACCGAGATGTCCTCAAAAACAACAGCGAGAGCTGAAAACACCGGGACGAGCACCAATTCTCAAAATAACTCCTCGTATTGGCCTGAAATGCCTGAAGCGCGATCAGAGGGCTGTAATCCCGATAAAGTCAATCTGATTAAAAAAATGCAATGTACGCAGTATGCAAATGCAAAATGAAATGAGTCGAAACATGAACTAAATTGCGATAAGTAGTTGGTCAAATTTTGGGGTGCAACAGATCCCCCTATTCAAACGGCTTGGACCTGAAGGGTTGAAGAGCGAATAGCTTTCAAGCATTCAAAGATAGAAGACGGTTGAATACCAAAGAACCCGGAAATTTGCCAACTACACAAGTACACGGTACTCTGATGAGAACAAATCTTCGAAACTGAGCATGCACGACAACTCGTTGGGGAATTGGTCACACGGTAACCAGGGAAAAGTCTGATTTTAAGTCTTCGTCAGGATGATCGTCTGATTATGCTGTAGATATTCGTACTCCATTTATCAAGGGGTCAATGGTCACTCGGTAACCGGCGATACAGGTTCGATCATGCCGTCAGGCAGTAGAACTCCTCGGGACTCATCAGGTCATTGGGAACTTTTTACAATCAAGCTAATTATGCCATCGGGCATTCAAAGGGATTCTCAGGCGTCAGTCGGACTTCATCAGTAGGTCGAGAACAGGATTCTGGGTCAATCGTGAACCAAATAAGGATATGCAATCTTTTACCGTCAGGCACTCCGCATCAGCTGAGAGAACTACTTCGTCAATACAGTTGGACTTCATCAGCAAGTCTGGGGTTTTGGCACTACTGCCAGACTTCAATCGTCAAGTCTTCCAAGGAAAGTTCAACTTCTATGTTCAAAACCTGCTGGGGATGACGCATCTCCGCTGGGGATTCTGGATAACTATCAAGTAACTCTGTTTCGGGGATCCATAAATCATTCTGGGTGAATCATCTCTGTTGAGGAAATCAAGAATCATTTTGGACAAATAACTCCGTCGAAGACTTCAAGAATCATCCTGAACCAATAACTCTGCGGGAGATTTCGGGAATCATCCTGAGCAATCACTCTGCCGGGGATTTCAAGCATCAACTTGAGCAACCAACTCTGGTGACTTCACTGGGGATTTTAAGAATCATCTTGAGCAAACGACTTTGCTGGGGATAATTCAAGAATCATCTTGGGCAAACGACTTTGCTGGGGAATTCAAGAATCATCTTGAGCAAGCGACTCTGCGGAGGAACATCTGCAAAACAAGAACGGTAACGACCTAGCTCATGTTTCGTATGCATATGCCTTGACAATGGCGCAATGCTCCACACGGTGGAAATGCTACGCGTTTTTAGGGTAGATGCTATGCAATCCTGCAACATGCTATGGCCCCATCAGCAAAATAAATGCTGAAGGGAAAATCCTCCTGTCAAGGAGAAGAAGTCACACCAATCTCAATTGGACTCCGCCTGGGGAAACGAACTTCAGTTGACTGCTGCAGGGGAATAAAGCTCTACGAGAACCTGAACCTGCTCATCTGGGTATTCAAACCACAACTGTAACACCCCCTTCTATACCCCAAATAATGCATATAAAACAATTAAGCACATACAAATTATCAGAGTAAAAAGGTTTTATAATAAGGTATAAAAGAAGAATGCCACAACTCCACCAATAGAACTCTTTCACATTTTTGCTCCATAAAAATATGTAACATTTTCGTAGTTTTAGAAATCATATTTCAACGTTTAATTTAAGCAGAAGATAACATCATTTAATCAGTTCCAAATATTAATTCAACTGCACATAAGTCATCCAGATTAGTACATTATATCAGTTAGCTTACAAAACCACATCGGCTGATACATCGCAATGTATCACAAAAGAATGACTATACTAGTCTAACTACCCGGTGTTACATATCAGAGCAGCCGACTCAAAAGAATGAAGACTAACTTCACAAAAGGACTCCAGCATCCTAATCTGCAATGCCTCATAGGGCATTATAAAACAGCAGAAGGGTGAGAAATATAACCATAATAATCAAAGCATAAGATTATATATATATATAGGTAGTCATATAACACATATTCACATTTCTCACCATACTTCATTCTCTTAGTCATATATATTTACCACACATATATAGACAAACCTGGATATCCACAAGCATTCCCACATTATGTATACACTTACAATTTCCACAATCTCATCATTCACACATAAGCATCACTTCATGCATATGTCATATATCAATGTGACTCAACAACTCAATGCAACTCATGCAATGCGGTACCGACTCTCGTTATCTTTTTTCGGTTTTTACATTAAACCGGGTCCACACTTCTAGACCGATAACCCGTTATCTTTTTTCGGTTTTTACATTAAACCGGGTCCACACTTCTAGACTGATAACCACAAAGGCCCGTCCTCTAAGCCTTCAAACCCACACTTCTAGGTTTGGGGCAAGCCACTAGTTTCCACGAAACTAACAGACATTGCCTCTTGACTAAATGATGCATGTACAATCAACCACAACAAATGCACTTAAGACCGACATCTTAATCTCATGCATTTACATAATTCATCACCTCAAGAATTACACAATGATTGTACATACAACATATATCAAACATCTATCAATGTATTCATTTCACACATCATCATATTCAACAACAATGCACACATATCACTAATGTTCCCATGCATTCACACCACAATCGCATACATATATGCACTCGCAATTCATTAGACGATACACATACATTTCTCATTGTATTCCCATGTGTCTCTAATTATCACAACAATCAAGGTATTCTCATTACAATACCAATCATACAATTATAAGTTATGCACACATATTCAAAATGTTCTCATGCATACTCACTACATAATTGTACACAACAATTAAACATCCACAACCCTAGGATTCACGCCCGAAGGCTACCCACAGCACATGTTATCGTAATAGTTCACATACTCATTCATAACATAGAAGTATAAACGTATGCGAACCCACCAAACAATCCCCATTTGGATAACACAGCAAAGAAAATATACTGTCACATTCGCCTTCATTCGCCTGGCGAACCCTCGCAGCGAACCTTCGCCTGGCCTTCGCCTGGCGAACTCTCTCAGCGAACACTCGCTAGGCTTCGCCTGGAGAGACTTCCCAGCGAGGCCAAGTCAGTAGCTACTGACTTCATTCGCCACCATTCGCCAGCACCTTCGCTGGGCAAACCCTCGCTACTCAACTTCGCCTGGCGAACCCACCAGCGAAGTCCACTGGGACTTAAACTTAATTACTCGCCAGCATTCGCTAGGCTTCGCCTGGCGAAGCTTCGCCTTCGCTCGCCTGGCGAGAGCCAGCGAACCTGCGCAGAACAGAACCCTATTCTGTTCCTCCTCCACAATCCACCATCATCCAACCTCTCACACAACAAAATCAGTACAAACATCATACCCTCATGTTACCCGACTATTCTACGGCATTATTGCTCAGTTTCAACCGATTAAATCATCAATCTACCGAGTATTCCAACTTTTGCCCTAATTGGAAAGTGATGAAAACTCTACCAAAACCCCAACCCAACATACATAACATCATACAATGATCAAATAGAAACATTTCTCACCCTTACCTCGATTAATCGGAGCTTTGATGTTGGTTCTTGATGATTTCCACTTTTCCTCTTCTTCTCTTCTCTTTCTCTCCTTTCTTCTTCTTTCCTCTTTCTTTTCAAATGTTTTCTATCTTTCTTTTCTTTCTCTCTTATATATTTCCTTCATTTTCCTTCCTCTCCAATTCCTTCTTAATTCTCTATTAATCCCAATTAATAAAAATTAATTTCCAACATTGATAAAATCCCACTAAATAAATTAATTACTACAATTAATTATTTAATGAAATTTGGGCTGTTACAACTCTCCCCCACTTTAGGAATTTTCGTCCTCGAAAATGTTACCTGATTCAAACAGTTCTGGATAAGACTCCTTCATCCGACTCTCAAGCTCCCAAGTAACATTTCCACCAGCCGGTCCTCCCCAAGCGACCTTCACTAAAGCAATCTCTTTACCTCGAAGCTGCTTCAATTTCCGATCCTCAATCCGCATAGGTGATGTCTCAATAGTCAGGTTATCTCTCACCTGCACATCATCTATTTGGACTACATGAGACGGATCCGCAATGTATTTCCTCAACTGAGATACATGGAATACGTCGTGAAGATTAGCAAGCGACGGTGGTAAAGCCACACGATAGGCCACTTCTCCTATCCTTTGTAAAATCTGATAAGGACCAATGAAACGCGGCGACAACTTGCGCGACTTCAGTGCCCTACCAACACCTGTCATCGGAGTGACTCGAAGAAATACATGATCTCCCTCTTGAAATTCAAGTGCCTTCCTCCTCTTGTCATAATAACTCTTCTGACGACTCTGAGTAATTCTCATCTTCTCTTGAATCATCTTGATCTTATCAGTAGTCTGTTGAACTAACTCGGGTCCAACAACAGAACTCTCTCCGGACTCGAACCAACACAATGGTGTCCTACACCTCCTACCATACAACGCCTCAAATGGTGCCATACCAATACTCGAATGGAAACTGTTGTTGTAGGTAAACTCAATCAAAGGCAAGTAGCTATCCCAAGCTCCTCCTTTTTCCAATACACAAGCTCTCAAAAGATCTTCAAGCGACTGAATCGTCCTCTCCGTCTGACCATCAGTCTGAGGATGATACGCTGAACTCAAACGCAACTTAGTACCCAAAGCACTCTGCAGGCTCTCCCAAAATCTCGAAGTAAACCTCGGATCCCTATCCGAAACAATACTCGACGGAATACCATGCAGACACACAATCCTCTCAATATACAACTTAGCCAACTTCTCCAAAGGGTAATCCATACGCATAGGAATAAAATGAGCAGATTTAGTCAACCTATCCACGATAACCCAAACAGCCTCAAAATTACTCGGCGTCCTCGGCAAACCCGATACAAAATCCATGGAGATACTATCCCATTTCCACTCAGGAATAAACAACGGCTTCATCAAACCCGATGGCTTCTGATGCTCAATCTTCGACTTCTGGCAAGTCAAACAAGAATACACAAATTCCGCAATATCCTTCTTCATACTAGGCCACCAAAATACTTTCCTCAAATCCTGATACATCTTAGTAGCACCCGGATGAATACTCAATCCGCTACGATGTCCTTCCTCAAGGATACTCTTTTTCAGCTCAACAACATTTGGAACACAAACTCGATCCCGACATCTCATAATCCCATTCTCATCAATCCGAAAATCACCACCTTGGCCTTGGTTGATTAAAGTCAACCGATCAACTAAGCTCAAATCCGATTTTTGTCCTTCTCGAATTTCGTCCAAAATTCCACTTGTAAGCTTTAACATACCCAACTTAAATCCAAAAGAAGTCTTCTCACATACCAAACTCAAATCCCGAAATTGCTCGACCAATTCTAACTCTTTCACCATCAATGCCGACATATGCAATGATATCCGACTCAATGCATCCGCTACTACATTCGCTTTACCCGGATGGTAGTTCAAGCCAAAATCATAATCCTTCAAAAGTTCAAGCCATCTTCTTTGTCTTGCATTCAATTCCTTCTGATCAAAAAGATATCTCAAACTCTTGTGGTCACTAAACACTTCAAATCTTGCGCCAAATAAATAATGCCTCCAAAGTTCAACACGAACACAACGGCGGCCAACTCTAAGTCATGCGTCGGATAATTCTTCTCATGCACTTTGAGTTGCCTCGAAGCATAAGCTACAACTTGGTTATTCTGCATCAACACACCTCCTAAACCCATCAAAGAAGCATCACAATACACAACGAATGGTTCTTCTGGATTTGGCAGAATCAAAACAGGAGCTGTCGTCAACCTTCGCTTAAGTTCTTGAAAACTCGCTTCACACTTGGCGTCCCAAACAAAGGCTTGATCTTTCCTAGTCAACTGCGTCAACGGCAACGATAACTTAGCGAATCCTTCAATAAACTTCCGATAATAACCGGCTAAACCAAGAAAACTTCTGATCTCAAAAACTGACTTCGGAGTCTCCCATTGCGACACCGCTTCAACTTTCGACGGATCAACCGCAACACCATTACTCGAGATCACATGACCAAGGAAACTAACTTCCTTCAACCAAAATTCACACTTAGAAAGCTTTGCGAACAACTGCTTCTCTCTCAGCACAGATAACACAATCTTCAGATGCTCGGCATGCTCTCCCTCGCTCTTCGAATAAACCAAGATGTCGTCGATAAACACCACCACAAACTTATCCAAATAAGGATGGAAAATCCTATTCATGTACTCCATAAATACACCTGGTGCATTAGTCACACCAAATGGCATCACGGAATACTCATAGTGTCCATACCTCGTCCGAAAGGCCGTCTTCTGAATATCCTCAGCTTTCACACGGATCTGATGATACCCAGATCTCAAATCAATCTTGCTGAACACGCTTGCACCAACCAACTGATCCATCAGATCATCAATCCTTGGAAGTGGATACTTATTCTTAATAGTCACCTTGTTCAACTGTCTGTAATCCACACAGAGCCTCATAGAACCCCCTTTCTTCTTAACCAATAACACCGGTGCACCCCACGGTGACACGCTCGGACGAATAAACCTCTTTTCAAGCAAATCCTCAAGTTGACTCTTCAACTCTTTTAACTCTGAGGCCGACATACGATATGGAGCCATCGATATCGGACTAGTTCCAGGAATCAAATCTATCGAAAACTCCACTTCTCGCTCCGGCGGTAAATCCTTTATCTCTTCAGGGAATACTTCCGGGAAATCTCTAACAATGGGCACAACATCAATCTCTTCACTTTCACTAGTCCTCAAAGTTGCCATAAGCATAAATACCTTAGCCCCATCTTGCACCGATTCTTTCACTTGTTTCCTCGTCATAAACAATTCCCTTTCAACATCCGAGTCGGGAAAAATAACCGTTTTGTCAAAACAGTTAATATACACACGATTGAATTTTAACCAATTCATTCCAAGAATGACATCCAGTTGATCTAAATGAAGACACACTAAATCAATCCCAAAATCTCTACCGAAAATACTCAACGGGCAATTCAAGCAAACATACAGTGTAGTTACTGAACCCATAGCAGGAGTATCAATAACCATACCGCCACCAATCACAGACAACTCAAGATTCAACCTTCTAACACAATCCAAAGAAATAAAAGAATGCGTAGCTCCGGTATCAATTATAGCGATCAAAGGTGTACCATTAATAAAACACGTACCTCTGATCAATCGATCGTCGCTAGCAGTCTCAGATCCAGATAGAGCGAACACTTTCCCGCTCCCTTGATTCTTCTTCGGCTTATCGCACTTGGTACTGATGTGCCCTCGCTCACCACAGTTATAGCAAGTAACACCCGCACCACTTCTACACTCTAGAGCCTTGTGGCCTGGCTTGCCACACTTAAAACACCTCGGTTCAACACTTTTGCACTCCGGAGCACGATGCCCCGCTTCACCACAAGTGTAACACCTAACCGGGGTAGAAACTCCCCCACTTGGCTTCTTGCCAAAACCAACCTTTTGTTTCCCCTTATCAGCAGGAGTTACGTAAGGTTTTCCTCTGAATTGTCCCTTTCCTTTCTTGTCACTTAGACTCTTGTAGTGGCTGGACCTAGCCCTACTGTCTTCGTCATAAATTCTGCTCTTGTTAACCAACTCAGAAAACCGTCTGATTTCCTGATATCCAATAGCTTGTCTAATCTCGGGTCTCAAACCGTTCACAAACTTGAGGCACTTAGACGTCTCAGCATTACCAGTATTATAGTGAGGACAAAATTTGATCAACTCCTCAAATTTCGCCGCATACTCAGCAACCGTCGAATTACCTTGCTTCAACTCAAGAAATTCGATCTCTTTCTTCCCCCGCACATCCTCTGGAAAATACTTCTCCAGAAAGGTTTCTCTAAACAAATCCCACGTAATCACAATATCATCTTCCTCAAATCTTTGGCGAGTATTACCCCACCAATCTTCAGCTTCTTCTTCGAGCATATGAGTCCCAAACTGCACCTTCTGTGCATCCGAGCAATTCATAACTCGAAAAATCTTTTCCACAGCTTTCAACCAAATTTGTGCCTTGTCCGGTTCATGAGTTCCCTTGAAGACCGGAGGGTTATTCTTTTGGAATTTCCCCAAAGCACGGAATCCATCATCAGCATGATTCCTCATATTCACATTGGCCGGAGGATTCTGCCCAATTGCCCCCGCCAATCTCGTCAATGCCTCCGCAATCGCTTCGTCGTTCCTTCCTGCAACCATCTTACTAATTCCAGCAACAGAACCACGTAAGAACAACCAATATTGATAATGCAACACACGCATATCAATAACACACAGGGAAAAACACTCTAACAACTTGGCCGGACGGACCGACCTGCTCTGATACCACTATTGTAACACCCCCTTCTATACCCCAAATAATGCATATAAAACAATTAAGCACATACAAATTATCAGAGTAAAAAGGTTTTATAATAAGGTATAAAAGAAGAATGCCACAACTCCACCAATAGAACTCTTTCACATTTTTGCTCCATAAAAATATGTAACATTTTCGTAGTTTTAGAAATCATATTTCAACGTTTAATTTAAGCAGAAGATAACATCATTTAATCAGTTCCAAATATTAATTCAACTGCACATAAGTCATCCAGATTAGTACATTATATCAATTAGCTTACAAAACCACATCGGCTGATACATCGCAATGTATCACAAAAGAATGACTATACTAGTCTAACTACCCGGTGTTACATATCAGAGCAGCCGACTCAAAAGAATGAAGACTAACTTCACAAAAGGACTCCAGCATCCTAATCTGCAATGCCTCATAGGGCATTATAAAACAGCAGAAGGGTGAGAAATATAACCATAATAATCAAAGCATAAGATTATATATATATATATATATATATATAGGTAGTCATATAACACATATTCACATTTCTCACCATACTTCATTCTCTTAGTCATATATATTTACCACACATATATAGACAAACCTGGATATCCACAAGCATTCCCACATTATGTATACACTTACAATTTCCACAATCTCATCATTCACACATAAGCATCACTTCATGCATATGTCATATATCAATGTGACTCAACAACTCAATGCAACTCATGCAATGCGGTACCGACTCTCGTTATCTTTTTTCGGTTTTTACATTAAACCGGGTCCACACTTCTAGACCGATAACCCGTTATCTTTTTTCGGTTTTTACATTAAACCGGGTCCACACTTCTAGACCGATAACCACAAAGGCCCGTCCTCTAAGCCTTCAAACCCACACTTCTAGGTTTGGGGCAAGCCACTAGTTTCCACGAAACTAACAGACATTGCCTCTTGACTAAATGATGCATGTACAATCAACCACAACAAATGCACTTAAGACCGACATCTTAATCTCATGCATTTACATAATTCATCACCTCAAGAATTACACAATGATTGTACATACAACATATATCAAACATCTATCAATGTATTCATTTCACACATCATCATATTCAACAACAATGCACACATATCACATATGTTCCCATGCATTCACACCACAATCGCATACATATATGCACTCGCAATTCATTAGACGATACACATACATTTCTCATTGTATTCCCATGTGTCTCTAATTATCACAACAATCAAGGTATTCTCATTACAATACCAATCATACAATTATAAGTTATGCACACATATTCAAAATGTTCTCATGCATACTCACTACATAATTGTACACAACAATTAAACATCCACAACCCTAGGATTCACGCCCGAAGGCTACCCACAGCACATGTTATCGTAATAGTTCACATACTCATTCATAACATAGAAGTATAAACGTATGCGAACCCACCAAACAATCCCCATTTGGATAACACAGCAAAGAAAATATACTGTCACATTCGCCTTCATTCGCCTGGCGAACCCTCGCAGCGAACCTTCGCCTGGCCTTCGCCTGGCGAACTCTCTCAGCGAACACTCGCTAGGCTTCGCCTGGCGAGACTTCCCAGCGAGCCCAAGTCAGTAGCTACTGACTTCATTCGCCACCATTCGCCAGCACCTTCGCTGGGCGAACCCTCGCTACTCAACTTCGCCTGGCGAACCCACCAGCGAAGTCCACTGGGACTTAAACTTAATTACTCGCCAGCATTCGCTAGGCTTCGCCTGGCGAAGCTTCGCCTTCGCTCGCCTGGCGAGAGCCAGCGAACCTGCGCAGAACAGAACCCTATTCTGTTCCTCCTCCACAATCCACCATCATCCAACCTCTCACACAACAAAATCAGTACAAACATCATACCCTCATGTTACCCGACTATTCTACGGCATTATTGCTCAGTTTCAACCGATTAAATCATCAATCTACCGAGTATTCCAACTTTTGCCCTAATTGGAAAGTGATGAAAACTCTACCAAAACCCCAACCCAACATACATAACATCATACAATGATCAAATAGAAACATTTCTCACCCTTACCTCGATTAATCGGAGCTTTGATGTTGGTTCTTGATGATTTCCACTTTTCCTCTTCTTCTCTTCTCTTTCTCTCCTTTCTTCTTCTTTCCTCTTTCTTTTCAAATGTTTTCTATCTTTCTTTTCTTTCTCTCTTATATATTTCCTTCATTTTCCTTCCTCTCCAATTCCTTCTTAATTCTCTATTAATCCCAATTAATAAAAATTAATTTCCAACATTGATAAAATCCCACTAAATAAATTAATTACTACAATTAATTATTTAATGAAATTTGGGCTGTTACAACAACTGTTGAGGAGAACAATGTCAATCGCAGAAATAAACTGCACGGCCTTCGCGGCCAAACTTTCTTGGAGATAGCGACTCCGGTGGGGAAATACAACATCAGCTACTTAGTACTCTCTACTGGGGAAAAACCAATCGTGGCCCAAACGGCCTCCAAGGACTCGGCTCTCTTGGGGTTCTGCAAACTCGGATGGGGAATAAGGAATCATCCTGCTTACTGGGGAGAATACGACTCTGTATGGAATTCCAATTCTCCTGGAGACTTCAGTCTGAACTATCAACTACTACACACTCCAGTGTATGACTCAGCTGGGGAGATGATGTTCCTTCAGGATACATTTGATTGGGGAGAGAATCTTCTCTGCCTGGGGAAACACATATCAATGCTCACGATCTCACGTTCAGACTCTGTGGGGAATTTCAATTGCATCAGTCTCAGTGCTGGGGAAATAAACCCAAATTCGCTTGTCAGGGAGAACTTCGATCCTATACCGTTAGGAATGCACAATCAATCTGCCGGGAATGGCTACACTTTATCAGGGATATCAACCCTGGTCTGCTGAGAGTAATCTTGCATACGCTTTACGCAGACTGACCCTTCTGGGTAACACCTATTGGACTATCAATTCTGATGAGGAATACCTGTGTATCAACACTGCTGGGGATATCAATCCTTAGCTACTCATTGTACAACTCTGTTGGAGATATACTGATCCTATCAAGGACACACCTCTGGCGACTGCGGAAGATAACAGTCGATCACTGAAATTGAATCTCACTTCACTGAAGAAAACAACCCTGAACGGTCCTTTTCAGAACACCCTAAGTCTTATAGGGTACGAAGCAAGCTGCTGAGAAATAACTATTCTCTGTCTGACATCAAAATCTACTCGCCTGGAGATTACTCAGTGAGGGAATCACCGTCGACCTCTGCTTGAGGAATGAGTCAATGACCTGGACTCGGACTTGGACTCTGTAGGGATACAACATTGCATTAGTCCCACTACTGGGGAAATAAACCCAAATCTGTCGGTCAGGGAAAGCTTCAGTCTCAACCCACTTGGGAAAATAGCACATCAGGCTAATCAACATTCGATGCTTGAGATGGCCATACTCTGCCAGGGACATCAATCAGACCTGCCGAGGATAATCTTAATCCTACTCTGATAAGGGATAAATGCCATCTCAAC
The DNA here is from genome assembly GCA_963859935.3 of Lathyrus sativus. Lineage (NCBI taxonomy): Eukaryota > Viridiplantae > Streptophyta > Magnoliopsida > Fabales > Fabaceae > Lathyrus > Lathyrus sativus. The sequence goes on from OZ012735.1 coordinate 267,297,651, forward strand.
TTGCTACAATCTCAAACTGCTCAGGGGAAACAATCTCAAACTGTACATCTCTGCTGAGAAAATATCCTGATTCAACAACATCAACACAGGGAATATAGAATACCAATCATGGAGCTGGGATCACTCGAGCCTTGTGTCGGGGAATGTGATAACATACGAGTCACTAGGAATCATCGTGTCGGATATGTTTAGGCTTTTTCTGGTTTAGGGATAGGTTTATGGTGATAGGGATTTATTTCTGGTTACCAACAAAATGGATTTATAATGGAAATACTAGACGAGAACTAGCATTCGAGGGTAGACTACCAGACGAGAACTGGTGGCAAAAGGGTTTAAGTTGTCAGACGAGAACTGACTTCTGGGTTTTGGATATCAGACGGGAATTGATTTCTGGTTTGCCAGACGAGAACTGGGCTTTAAAACTGTGTTAGCCAAACGAGAACTGGTTGAACAATAGGTTAAAGAGAAGGTGACCAGACAGGGCTGGTTTCTGGTTTGGATTTCAGACGAGAACTGATCTCCGGTTTGCCAGAGGAGAACTTGACTTTAAACGATTTGGTTACAGGGTTCTACCAAGTAACAGGTTAGGCTGTAGGATAACCATCCAATGACAGCAAGGCTTCTTAAGAAGGTTCAGGTTTTTGGCAGGGTAATGACACGATTCCCCGACACTCAACTTTTTCTAGGGTGAACAAACTCATTTGAACAACTTGCCCCAGTGCAATTCAACTTGCCCCAATCCGACTTTTAGGAAAATTCATTATGAACAGAAAGCAGCTGGCAACGAGACAATCTTCAGATGGCTTGCCCCAACATCTGTACAACGGAAGGATTCATCCTCAATTAACCAACTCTCAGCATGGTTGGTTTCAATACTTCTGAAGTAGCTTGCCCCTGAACGAGCGTTGAGCGACTTAACCTGCCCTGATTGAACACTAGAGGGATCTGCCCTCAAATCACCGGAGTTCTGGATAACTACCCCTGATTGGGTCTCGAGAAGATCCACTTCTGATCAACTGCTTCTTGAACAAACGGTCCTATAATCAACCGATCATTCGGGACTTGTCCTCAGACTGACTGATTCCAAACTCTCTGGAAGTCAATGCCCCAAATTCACAGGGCTTCACAGTATACCGTTCTGATCCAGACTGCTACAATTCAGTCCTGATTGACTATTCCCTGTTGGAATTCCTTCATATCAACTACTGACCTGCAACTAAAATTGTCTATTCACGAATGGTAATTTTAATGCAGTGTTCATGCAGATTGTGAAAAAAATGTACTGTCACTCATTTATGTGTCATGATAGTGAGTGACGAATGAACCAAAGAGTTCAAACGTAGTGCTGATTCAATTAGTGAAAAACACAACAAGGATATGATTAGCAAATCATGTAGGAGTCAGGTTACTCAACCTTATCGTAACGCGCTTTCGGAATAAACCCTGCCTCAATTAGGTCTTTTAAGGGTTGTATCGTGGCCAAGTTCACGGTTCGTGAAACAAAGGATATTTGGCTCAAATTATGATTTGTACCCACCCCTTTTACGTGATGATCTCCGGCCCTAAAGTTCATTTAACTTGGTTCGAGCGCCCGCCTCTTCGAGAGGTATGTTGAATGTTGGGAACAACTGGTTAAAGAACTCACAAGGTTTTCGGAGTGACAGTTACTCCTTTTTCGTTTCAGTGTCTGTATCCACACGACTTTGTCCTTGTTCGAGGATTTTTCTTTTTATATCCTTTCTTTTTCATTCTTTTGATTCCCTAATTTTTGCCTGGACTGACTCTTCAGAGTTCTTTTCGATTTTTCTTTTGAAGTCCAGCGGGATGCCCTGGTTTTTGCCTAAGTATTTGCTTTCTAGCTTTTCTTTTCTTTTTACTTAGCGGGCTTTCTTTTTTCTCTTATTTTTTTGAAACAGGTCGTGCGACACCGGTTGTCTGGATTCATCCGAGAGGTTTATAACTGCCTCACTCCTGATTGGTGAGGTTTAACCATTGTGGTTGACGAGGTACGGCCTCTGGGGAAAAATGCGATGTGGTTGGTCCTCGAAAGGCAACACTCCTCCATAAGACTTGAACGCTCGATCAAGCTAACTGACGACTACCCTGCCCCGGGTTAAGATGTGAGGGTTTAAATGTCCGAAAGAAACTCCTACTTCTCAGCTCGAAGTGGTTGACAAGGGACTAACTCCTTATATCTCCAGTGTTTGGGGATTTGAAACAATGCCTTGTACGTCATCGGCAAGGTTTTATCTGAAAGCATACGATCATCGGTCATGAGTATTCAGTTTCGTCATCCTCCCTCCAATCTTTACTAATCATAGTGATAAAGAGGAGTAAATAAAATGCAAGTGTCAGTGCAATGCAGTAAATGAGTGACAGCGACATGATTAATTCAGAAAAATGCATAGTCACTTTATCAATATTACCATTCGAAACAAACAATGTTTAACAGCAAGTAGTAACTAACAGAAAGGAAACTACAAATGCGAATGATAACAAGTCTGAGGACTGCCAATGCTGAGGACGTCTGCCCGTCTGGACCACTGGCCTCTGGAAATAACCCTCTGAATCTGCGAGCTCAGACAACTGAGAGGTTGTCATGCACAACCAAAACTCCCTCTGGAAAGGAAATGCACCCTTTGTCGATCAACTGTTGCACTTTTGCCTGAAAAGCTTTGCAATCTTCAGTCGAATTCCCCGGGGATCCACCATGGTATCCACACTGAGCGCGGGGGTTGTACCCATGCGGGTAAGGCTCTGGCACGGGCTTAAGAGCTTTGGGTTCCACCAAAGAATTCTGAATCAAATGTGGCAGAATCTGGCTATACGACACAGGCACTAGATGAGAAGGAGCATTCCTTCGTTCCAAGTTGTTACGAGGTCGGTTCTGATTCTGACGCTGACTGTGATAACCTCGGCCACGGGCTCATGGATTTGCAAGAGGAGCAACATAAAGTTCCCGATGTGGTGCCCTAGGCACAATTGTCTGTCCAGAATAACAAGACACAGAAGATACTGACCGCTGAGAAGACGAAGAACCAACAGATTTCACCAATTCGTCTTGAGAATACCCAACATCTGTCAGGACTGCATTGATCACAATTCCTTCTTCAATTTGAAAGCTACAGAGAGATTCAGTTTCACTAGCCTGACCGCCCGAAACATTCTGGATTCTTCCAGTCTTTACACCATACTCGATGTGCTCTCCTGCCCTTACCAATTCAGAGAAATTTGGTGCAACTCCAAGCATTCTTTCGAAGTACGGGCTCTGCAAGGAGTTTACGAACATGCCTTTTAACTCTCGGTCTAGAAGCGGAGGTTGCACTCTAGCAGCAAATTCTCTCCATCTCTGAACATACTTCCTGAAAGGTTCACTGTTCTCTTGAGACAATTCTTACAGCTGCATGCGACTAGGAGCTACATCAAGATTGTAGTCATACTGCTTCAGAAAAGCATTGGCTAAATCCATCCATGATCGGACCTGATCACTCTCTAACTGCATATACCAACTCAGAGGTGCCCCAGTCAGACTATCTTGAAAGCAGTGAATCATCAACTTGTCATTGTGCACAAATGAAGTCATTCTTCGGCAGAACATCATCAAATGTTGCTTCGGGCAAATATCTCCTTTGTACTTTTCAAACCTCGGCGCTCTGAACTTCGGAGGCAACACTAGGCCAGAAACCAGACACATGTTTGCAGCATTAGGGTTAACAACATCTTTACCTTTCAAGGCTTTGAATCTTTCATCCAACGCGCGAAACCTTTTAGCATACACGGGAGCTAATGGGTCTTCAGTCTTTGCTATCGGGACTTCTCTTCGGGAAGTTGGCACAGGGAGAACAACACCCTGATAGTCTGAGGTATCAACAAAAGGAGAGCGTTCACCTCGGACAACAAACTGCTCATGTAGACCTCGGTCTTCAACAGAAGGCTGTACAAGCTGAGCTGCAGTAAGGTTGTTCACTTGCGGGAAATCTTCGTCATGCGCAGAACCATACAAAGGATTGGACGTCACAGTGAAACCTGACAAGGTATCAACAAACTGGAAGATGCTCTCTGACATAGCTACCAACAACTTTCAACTGACTTCACTGCTTGATTCTGCTCAATCCCTTGGTCGTCTTCAACACTCACCTTCAGAATCAAAACAACGGCTGGATAAGAGCTCTGACTAGCTGGAGCATGGCATGCAATATGATGCAGGAATGTTCATGCAAATGCAATGCAAGATGCAGCAAACACGGGATCACAGCCCCCACAAAGCTCTGATTGTTGTTGCGCTGCTGACGGGATAAGTCTGCTCTGACGAGAGAAAACCAAAATACCGGGTAGGCTGGAAGTCAAGTTTCCTGCAGAAACCCTCCCACTCACGGGTATGGACCTAAACTGACACAAGTTCGGCATCCTATGCGGTCGTCGGCGTCACAGACTTTCAAGACTGATGATACGATACCCAGAAGGTGTGGCATCATCCTGTCCTGAAGAGGCCTCACTTAGCCAACTTCCAAATGATCGGTCCCCAGAGTCGACAATCCTCCAAACCAACAACCCCCTCAACCCAAAGGGTTGAAAAAGAAGCCAACCGGGAGAACCTCGTCTGAGCGTGGATTTCATGAGACACTAGCGCCTGCCAAGCAAGTGCGCGCCCACTAATTTCCACAACTAATTCTAAGGTGCACTCAAGCCTGGGTCTGGCTTCTCACTCATCAGAGCTCCCATCCCACAACAGCACAATAGCATCAGATAATAATATAGTGCGGGAAATGTAAATACATCAGTAATATACAACACAAAAATAAACACCTACAGACACGCAAACAAGCGCTAGGATTGACTCTCTCAGGGGACGTTGGATCCCCTGACTGACTCGCATACAGGACGTTGGATCCCAGGAAACTATCAAGGTCCCCAGCAGAGTCACCAGCTGTTGGGGATTGCCAAGGCAGCTAGGAAGAGAAACCAAGATAAGACTCGCTTAGAGAACCAGAGTCCCCAGCAGAGTCGCCAGCTGTCGCTTCCGCGAAAATAAGGTGCCGGCAGAATAGAAGAGTCGCCACCTTTCGTTATTTATCCCTCAGAATGGGAAAGGAAACAATCGGAAAACATGACGAATAGGTATAAGACAAGGTCATCGCAACCGTTGTCTGGGTTCGAGAGTCGGTTACGCAGGGGGAAGGTATTAGCACCCCTCACGTCCGTCGTACTCGACGGGATCCACGCTTGTGGTGTTTATCTACGGGTGAAAAACAATCTATCTACGGCTGCTAGATCTAAACGGAAAGAAATTGACTCGATAGAGTGTCACACTCTATGCCTACGTATTCTCATCAGAGAATGAGAAATCAGAGTCAACGTAGTTCGGGAAACTACGGGGAAATTTTGCTCGGCAAGACGTCACGTCTTGGGCCTACGTATTCTCGTCAGAGAAATCAGAGCATGACGTAGTTCAGGCTAACTACGGCTAGACAGGGGTGTTCTCGGTCACACGGGGGTGAGAGATTAAGTTGACGATACTAGCGTATGCATTCTAGCAGTTAGGTGGACGCTGCTCGACCATTGGAGACTTAGGCGTACCTGTTTGCGGTAGAACAGACGTAGTATGTCGGGTTTTAAAGGTATGGGAACCTACGGGAACTAGAACTATGGTCCGGTCTCAAATGCGCTCGGGCAAGAGAAAAGATAACATCAGTCGTTAGCGGGAAAGTCTCGATCGCACAGCAGCGAGAGAACAGAAAGGTTAGTTGTTAGTGTGCTCGCTAGGATATCGCATCCTATGCCTACATATTTTCTTCAGAGAAAATCAGAGCAGCTGTAGTTCAGCCTACTACAGCTAAAACGGGGAAAAGGGAGGTAGCTCGCTAGGATGTCGCATCCTATGCCTACGTACTCTCGTCCGGTACGAGAGATCAGAGCAAACATAGTTCGACTACGGGAAAGGTGGAAGGTGGCTCGCCAATACATCAGTATTGTGCCTACGTACTCTCAACAGGCTTGAGAGATCAGAGCTAACGTAGTTCGGGCTACAAATCTCGATTGCACGGGGGCAAGAGAAGGGGTCTCAATCGCCTGAACGCGAGAGAAAAGGGTTTCGATTGCATGGGGGTGAGAACAAAGAGGAAGCAGGCCTACGCTTAAATGGGAAGGAACTCGGGACACACACGCAAGAACCTAAGACGTAGGAGGGAATGCGTCGCATGTCACCCAAAGGGTACCATACTAGACATCCTATACGATTGAGAAGAACTCCTCAACTGTCATTTCCTACGTATCAAACGATCTCACAACACTCGACGGTTGCCTGAAGACTTTTAGAAGACGATGACGATGATGAAGCAGCTCCTGGGCTCCTGACGTGCGCGCAAGCTCCATTCCAATCTTCTCCTCTCTGAATCTTTGATGATGACGCTCGAATCAAGAACAATGTAACGCTTAGACCGTCATGGTTCGACTTACACGGGAAATCGAACTGTCAGAGGTAGCGTATTGATATCCATGTCAAAGACAAGATGGAGAAATGATATCGAAAATCATTCTCCAATTGAATGGTGTCACACGGCCAGCCAAAGGTAAAATCGAAGCAAAATCGGATAAGAAATGAGAAAATAGGAGATGAAGCAGGAGACAAATCCACTAACAAATGGAAACAAAATGCTACTCCTAAAAATACGGCAATTAAATTCTACTAGAAAATATTCTAAAGAAATATTAAAGGGAAATGCGTATGAGAAATAACATAAAAATAATTCTATCTAAAATATTCTATAATATTCTATAAAGAAAATAGAAAAACTATATTAAATCTATAATACCCTATAATATGCTAAAAAATAATAGAATATAAATTCTATAAAACTATGCATTAATGTCCTAGGAAAATAAAACTATAATCCTAAAAAAAATAGAACTATATCTATTACACTCATTCATCCAATACAAGGGAGAAATTAAAATAAGAGGGGAGGGGGTACAAACTGCAGACTGGGTGTGAATGCAGCAAAAACAGCCTATGGGCCCAGCCCATAAAGAAATTCAGAAAATAAAACAAAAATAAAAAAGGGGACAGGGGGTGTATCAGAAACTACAGGGGATATGCTTCAGCAAAGATACAGGGTCCAGCCCAATAAACTCAAACACACCAAAAACGGGGAGGGGGGAAAGGGAAAAAAACGGAGGTGTGATAATACATCAGTATGGGCCCAACCCACGGGACCTCACCAAAAGAGGGAGGGGGTGAAGAAAGTAAAACGGAGGGTGCCAATCAGAGTGGGCCTTAGAGGCCCAATGCCAAACCAAGACACGTACCCACTCCCCTTCCCCATTCTGAAAACCCTAATCCACTTCCGCTCCATTCACTGTTCACTGCGCCGTCACCTTCTTCTCACCCTCTCTCTTGCGCAAGCTCCTCTTTCGCTCCTTCAATCCCTCTGAGATCAATCTCATTTCAAAACCTGTACAAGCAAACCTTAACGAAATCTTCTACCTCACAACTAAACAAGATGACGAAGATGAGGATCTTTGAAGGTCTTTGAAGATCTTGGAGAAAAACCTTGACGAACGATTGGTTGCTGAAGATCTTGAAGTTGAATCGGAGGATCTGGAGGAAGTTGCTCATTGAATGTTCAACGACGATTCTGATGATGAGCGATGGAAGATCTGATAAAGGTTTGAACGGATCTTGACGTGTTTGCAAATCTTGATGGAGGTTGGTGAATCTTGACAAAGATCTTAGCGGATCTGGAAAACTTGCCATGAACCTGACGAAGTTCTGGTGACTTTCTAAACACAAGTGCAGAACGATGAAGGTGTTTGAAGGTCTATGATGATGAACTGGAGAATGACGATGAACGCATGAAGAACATTCATAGATGATCATGAACACTATGAAGGTCTTATGCATTTCTGGAGAAATGGAGTAGAAACCGATGAACAAACCGATTACACTTTCTTGAAGAATCTGGAAGCACGAATAGCCATTGATGAAGATCGCCGCGAACGCGATGAAGATCACAGATGGATCTTCTGAAAGAGGATGATGGTTCAACGATCTGGACGGAGTTCTCTGGAATTATCACGTTCTTGATTTTCTGGAGATTTGGATGAAGGCTTCTGGAAAACGGTTACAGTGTTCTTGCACTGATCTGGATGAAGATCTGGATATGAACACCATTGATGAGTTGCTGGAAAAAATGATAAACGATGATGAACATTCATGGAGTTTCCAGTGATAATTTGAGTTCTCCGGTGGAATTTTGGTGAAGTTTGGCCGCGGGAACCACCGCTTGATTTTGCTGGTGAGGTTCTCCCGGTGTTTGCATGGCTTCCGGTGAGGAATTGGCGAGTGGGACAGGTGGCGTCAGGTGGACGCGTGTGCGTAGGTGGCGCGCATGCAGAGAGGGTGAGGTGTCAAGCTTCTAGAGAGAGAGAGAGTGAGTGAATGATGTGGCATCATGAGGAAGGAACTCGTGGGCTGAAACGTGGAAGTGAAGTGGGGGACTGAGAAAAGCACACGTGGGACCGCTTTATACTGCCAAGTGGCGAGATACTTTGGGCCCCCAAAAATCTGACAAATGGTCCACTAACTCAGACTTGATTAACCACTAATTAATACATGATTAAACCCTAATTAAACTCAATTAATACTAACGAAAATTAAAAACTGCAATTAAAGCCTAAATTGAAAATTAAGACTATTCTAAACCTAATTAAAATTAATTAAGACCCTAATTAACATCTAAAAAGGTGATTAAGATCTAATTAATCTAATTAAATCCTAAAAGAATTAAATCTTAAAACAAAACTCTAATATCTATTAAATCTAAAAGAGGATTAACTATTAAAATTCTAATAATTTCTAGACAAATGAAAAAAATAGAAAAACTCTATTAATCCTATTTTAAAAAAATACCTAGTAAAGAATTATCCTATTAAAAATCATTTTAAAACCATTATCTAAAAATGAATTAGAGTAATTCTCAAAAAAGAAATTAAAGCTAAAACTATTTAAAAAAACATTTAATATCTATTAAAGCTATTAAAAATCCATCTAATATCTAGAAAAATCAATTAAATCCATTAAAATTCTAGAAAATAGGGGAAAAAATCTAAAAAAAGCGAGGAAGCCGATTAAATCGATTAGCCAATATATCGAAATAAACGGTAAAAACCGAACACCGAGATGTCCTCAAAAACAACAACGAGAGCTGAAAACACCGGGACGAGCACCAATTCTCAAAATAACTCCTCGTATTGGCCTGAAATGCCTGAAGCGCGATCAGAGGACTGTAATCCCGATAAAGTCAATCTGACTAAAAAAATGCAATGTACGCAGTATGCAAATGCAAAATGAAATGAGTCGAAACATGAACCAAATTGCGATAAGTAGTTGGTCAAATTTTGGGGTGCAACACTTACCTGCATAAAAGGTTATTTGTTAGACTTCTGTTGCTTGTAAACTTTGTTAACATGGTGTTTTAGCCAAAAATTTACCAAAGGGGGAGTTTGTAAGTGCTTCTGATTGGCTGCATTTTATGGCAAAACATTAGAGTGTGTATGGATTTCATAACTAATGATGTGAAACACAATATGCAGGGTAAGTAGTAAGTTGAGTTGGATGTCATACTGAATGACATGACACTAATCATATGACATCAAGCGCACAGAGTTTGTTTTTCTGGTATTCAGAATGAGGAAGCTCAGGCTAGAATTTAGGAAACTTTATAGAAGCTCAAGCTGGAATTCAGGAAACATTTTAGAAGCCTTGGAGAAATTAAATGTACCTGACCAAAGTGGTAAGTGCAGCGTTTTGTAGAGAGGTTTTGGGTAAACCTGATTTCTGCACCAAGGCCCAAGGACTGACTGCTTCTATAAATAACAGAAGGAGCAATCCTAGAAAAGAAGCTCTTGATAGAAGATTAGAGAGTGCGTGCTAAGAGTCCTTGTGAGTGAAGAAGTTATGTTCTTCACATGTGAAGTGTGTCTTAGAAATACTTGTACACCAAGCAACTGTATGCTGCATTGGTTAGGTAGGTTCTAAGTTGTTGTGTCACTCAAAGCTTTTAAGTAAAAGTGTGTGCCCCTTGATCAAAGTTGTGAAGCAAAATCAAGGTGTGTGGTTGAAGTGTATCTTTATAACTTTTCTATAATTGTGTTTTGATATCACAGAGGTGATTGAGGGGGAGTGAGTGGGCATACTCAGGTCTAGAGTGTCTCTAGGTTGAAGTGTCATTGGGTAGGTTTTAAGTGAGGAGTGCAAACTGGGTTGTTTGACTCTGAATTAATTCTACTAAGAGTGAATTTCCTCCATGGTTTGGTAGCCCCAGATGTAAGTGTTGTTGACACTGAACTAGGTAAACAATTACTGTGATATTTACTGCTTCTCTTTACAACTTATTATTAACTACATTAGTGTATGTTACAATGGTTGTCATAACATCCACAATAACACCCATTGTATGCTTGCAATAATTTTACCAAGCCTCTTTCTCCTATCTACATTTTGGTCATGACCTTTGCTTATGCATTGTTGTTTATCTCTTGGTGTAAGTGATTGATGTATGAATGGTTGTAGGAGTTATAACTTCTACCATTTCATCTCACTTTTTCTTTGACTTGTTCAAGTCATTTTTCTTTATTCATTTTTTTATGTTGCATCATTTGAGTCTTGCATATCATGTTTGCATTGGATTTGACTTGTTTAAGTCAACTTCTTCTTTTTCTTTCATTTCATTGGTGATTGAATTATCTTGTGTTTACTTGGTTCTTTTACCATGATCCCTTAGAATTCCTAGTCCCTTTGTTTAAGATAGGAGTAGGAGAGACTTTAGGTGTTCAATCCTTTGTATGATAACATTACGATAGATTCTTTCCCTTTTAATCCCAACTTTAGAAGCATTGTGCATGATAACATTAGGGTTTCGTTTCCCCTTAGTTGTGTCTTCTCTTCTCATCTCCTAAACATCTCAAAACACCTAATAAAGGATAATAAGTGTTGTACATTTCGAGCCTTAAGTACTTGAGGAATGATAGTTAGGGGTCGTCCTCTCAATCTGTCTAGAGTGTTTAGTGTATGCCCTTTGCGCGATATGCGACACATTCTCTCTCAAGTCATAGTCTTTAGTGCAACATGAGTTACAAATCTTAACTCAATTCACTTCTTCATGAGAAACAAAAAAACAAAACATTAAACCTTTTTATCCTTCGAGATTGTTTGGAAAATCATTTTCAGAAAGGGTGTGTTAAGTTTTGGTTCTACCGCAAACAGGCATCGTCCCTAACTGCTAGAACCACTATTTAACGCTACTTAGTTAAAACACTTGATGAGAATACTTAGGAAAAAGACGGCGATGTCTTGGCGAGCAACCTTCCCCCTTTCACCCGTAGTTTTCTGAACTACGTTGACTCTGACTTTGCCATTGCATGAGGGAATACGTAGGCATAGGGCGGCGATGCTCTATCGAGTCAGTTCTTTCTGTTCTCCCGTTAGCAGCAGCCTTAGATATTTTTTTCACCCATAGATTTAGACAACAAGCATGGATCCCATTGAGTACAACGGACGTGAGGGGTGTTCATACCTTCCCCTTGCGTAACCGACTCCCGAACCCAAGATTTGGTTATGATGACCTGTCTTTCCCCTTTTCGTAGGTTTTCTCTTATCGTTCCCTTTCCTTTTTTGGGATAAATAACGAACGGTGTCGAATCTTCTGTCTTAGCCAGCCCCTCTTCATAGAGATGCGACACCAGGCCAGTGAGATTAAATCTTTCAATGATTTCCATGAGGAAGATAAGGATGAAACCAACGTATTCATAGCGAATATTGAGTATTCTTATGGTGAACCAGCAAAGCTCTATGGTCCCTCGTCTGCTCAACAAGCACCATTTCTAGTGCCATGTTATCCTCATGGGAAACCAGCCATACCTAAAGCTTCAGCCTATAAACTATGGATTGCTCCTCATGCAAATCAACGAGCCCATGGTCGAGGATATCAGAATCAGCACCAGAATCAGCATATGCCTAGCAACAATTTGGAAAGAAGGATTGCTCCTCTTCATCCAATCCCTATGTCACAAAGTCAGCTTCTGCCACATCTGATTCAAAACTCATTGGTGGAGTCCAAGACTCTTAAGCTAGTGCCAGAACCTTACCCTCCTGGATACAATCCCCATGTTCAATGTGGATATCATGCAGGATCCATGGGGCACTCAACCGAAGATTGCAAAGCTTTCCAAGCCAAGGTGCAACAATTGATTGTCAAAGGGTACATTTCCTTTCCAGAAGGAGGATTGGTTGTTCATGTCAATTTCTCAGCTGTCTAAGCTGAAGATTCCGAGGGTAATTTCCAGAAGCCAGTGGTCCAGACAGACAGACATCCTCAACATTGGCAGTCCTTGGGCGCTTTTATCATTTACATTTTATTTTCTGTTAATTGTTACTTGTTTTTAAACATTGTTGTTTCGAATGGTAATATTAATGAAGTGACTATGCATTTTCTGAATCAATCATGTTGCATTCGCTCTTTTTTTTTACAAAGCACAGACACATACACCTTTTTATCCACTCCGCTTTATCACTGTTGTTTTAGCAAAGATTGGAGGGAGGATGACGAAAATTGAATACCCATAATTGCAAAAACGTATGCTTTCAGGAAGAATCTCGTCAATGATGTACATGAATTGTTTCAAATCCCCTAAACACTGGAGAAATAAGGAGTTAATCCCTAGTCAACCACTTCGAGCCTAGAAGTAGCATTTTCCTTCGAATATTTAAACCCTTACGCTCAACCTGAGGCAGGGTAGTTGTTCAGTTAATCCAATCCACACATTTGAATCAACAAAGCAAAATCCAGAAGACAGCTATTCATCAATAACCCGTGACATGGCAGTCACAATCCTCCAACAAAATCCAAAAAAATCAAAGGCATGCTAAGTCAAACACCTCAAAAGGGACTTAGGAAAAAATCAGGGCTATCCTGATGGATCTGACAAGAAAAATCCATGCACAAACCTCTCCTCTCAAGGAGCTTAGAAACTTTTCCATGATGATGATGAGCACTTGATGACCTGCACAAATGCCCTTACTTGAACTTGAAAACAAAGAGACTCTCCTCTTGAAAGGCACAACAAAACTCTTAATCCCCTGTTAAGAACAATGTTATGCAAATGCAAATGCTAAAATGAAATGAAACATAAAACAAGTATAAGAAAAGGTTGGTAAAATTTGGGGGTACAATAGCTGCCCCTATTCAAATGACTTGGACCTGAAGGGATGAAAAGAGAACGGCTTTCAAACCATCAAGGTAACATGCAGTTGAATACAAAAGAACCCAGGAATTTGCCAACCGTAAAATAGAACTGTAAAAATTATCTATTAGAATAGAATCACCGGAGAAAACTGTATCTAATATCCATAGGAAGATGAGCTAACTCATTACCAATCAGAAAGCAACGACACGCAGTCGGAAGAGACATCTGCTAACATGCAGGTAATGAACCCGAAGGATGGCTCAACACGAAGTTGAGAACATCTGCTAACACGCAGGCAACGAACCCAAAGGCTGGCTCAATACGAAGTGGATAACATCTGCAAATCCAAGCAGGCATCGAACCCGAAGGCCGGCTCAACACGAAGTTAAGATCATCTTCTAATCCAAGCAGTCATCAAACTCGAAGGTCGCCTAAACACGAAGTTGAGATCACCTGCTAATCCAAGCAGGCATCGAACTTGAAGGTCGGTTCAACACGAAGTTGAGATCATCTGCTAATCCAAGCAAGCATCCGTTAATTAAAATGAGCATCGAACCCGAGGTCCTGCTCAACACAAAGTTGAGGACATATGCTAATCCAAGTCGGCATCGAACCCGAAGGTTGGCTCAACACGAAGTTGAGATATCTGCTAATCCAAGCAGGCATCGAACCCGAAGGTAGGCTCAACATGAAGTTGAGATCATCTGCTAATTCAAGCAGGCATCGAACCCAAAGGCCGGCTCAACACGAAGTTGAAATCATCTGTTAATTAAAAAGAACATCGAACCCGAGGGCCGGCTCAACACGAAGTTGAAAACATCCGCCGACTCACAATCTAAAAGAAGAAATCTGTTGGGGAAGAACAAACTTGAATTAGTAAACTCTGTTGGAGAGGAAATGATAAGATGAAAACATCTGTCAAATATTTTGCTGGGGTCTGGACACCACACAGGCTCATGAAATACACCGATAACTCTTGCTGGGGTCTAGATACCACACAAGCTCAAGAAAAAACATCATTGTCTGCTGGAGATACACCTGAAAATAAGAGGTAACAACCTAGATTATGTTCCAAATGCACATGTTTGAACATGGCGTAATGATCCACACGAAATGGAAATGCTACGCGTTTGAGAGGATGCTATGCACGATGCAAATGCAGAGGAACCACTCTAGCAAAATAAATGCTGAAGAGACGAAACCAACTCCGCTGGGAAGGACCGGGTTCCAAGTACAATTGGACTTATGCTGGGGAAAACAAGCCTTGGATGGCCTTCCTGGAAAAGAACTCTCCTGGGTAAAATTGCTCTGCTGAGAATAAAATCCACTCTGCTGGGTATCAAATCCACTCTACTGAGGAAAACGCCCTGGATGGCCTACCAGAATACGACTCTTTTGGGGAACAAATGTCTCGGCTGGGGAAAATAGATCCACTCTACTGGGGGAAATCATCCCTAGATGGCCTCCTAGAAACCAAAACTCTTCTAGGATACAAAACAAATTGCTGAGGAATAGCTCCACTTTGCCGGAGATTTTGCTCTACTGGAAATTGAATCCGCTGTCTGCTAGGGATAATGAATAAGATTTACTGGGAAATTATCCCAAACTCTCTTTGTTGAGGATGGAGAATAACATTCTCTGAGTCAATCCCACTCTGTGGGGAAGAAAACTACTTCGGCGACTTCGTTGGGGATTAGGCAATGAGGGACTCAGCCTTAACCTCTGCTTGGGGAAAATGAGAAATAAAACTCAATAATATCAACCTCTTCTTGGGAATGAGTCAATGTCCTAGACTCTGAGGGGAAAGGAGTAAAATGATTTAGATCCTGTAGGGAAACAAAACTCTAAACTCGCTCCACTACGGAGATAACGCCACATCTACCTGTCAAAAGATAGGTGCACTCCACAACTAGGGAACCTCGATTTCGACCCTCTAGGGATAACCCTGATATCAATCTTTTAGGGGATAAGATATATGCGTTTGAACTGTTGAGAATAGGTGTACACGCTCCACCTGCTGGGGAAATCTCTACTCTGTCGGGGATATCAATCTCGACCTGCTGAGGATAACCTTGATCACATGTAATCCCAACCTGCTAGGGAAGCACTAGTCTCAAACTGCACATCTTCCTCTTGTTGGGGAAGAGACATGGTGACCTTACTGGGGATGCACCTCTGGAATAGCCTCAAGAAGGAGAGCCCTGCAACAAATACAAACAAAGTATCCTGTATACAACAAGAGCTATCTCAGTTATCGTCCATGACATCGTTCAAGAAAATCAATGTTTTAATCATGATTAGCAGAGCCCACAAGTTTATGTATGCAAAGTTTTATCAAAAACATCAAGCGTCTTTTGCAAACAAAACAGTAAAAGCTAAAACAACAAAAGCTTTCTGAATAGTATACTTCATTGATAAATGGCCTGTAAATAGGCAGATTTACATCAGATGCAACTCCTGAAAAGATAAAGATGCGCAAAAGATACAAAAATTCAACAAATATACAAAATGTCGGCAATGTGGTACAGACAACCACCATGTGTCGATTCGACTATGACTCGCATGACTTTGATGCTTCTCTAATATTCTGTCTTCTGAAGAGACTGACTTGATTGATTGACCCTCGGGTCCTCCCAAAATCCATTATGCTCATGGTATCATACGCAGACCACAGTCATTTGCTTTTAAATCCCTAACTTTTGCATGAACCGCCCTTTCGGGTTTTTGATTCACCGGGATACCCATTTTTGCCGAAGTCACCTTTTCAAGTTTTCAACTTCGTGGGTTTACATTTTTTTTTCTTTTTATCCCTAATTTTTGCCCGAACCCATTCTTTTTATGGTTCGCCGGGATGCCCCATTTTCGCTTAGATTTTCTTTTTCTTTCCAGCAGGTCTGTTTTAAGCAAAGTACTTTTTAACTGCGTCCGCGTTCACAAGGGACGTGAAATCTTCTCCATCCGTAGTCAAAAGTAGTAAGGCTCCTCCAGAAAAGACTTTCCTTACAACATATGGTCCTTCGTAGTTGGGAGTTCACTTGCCCCTGTGATCTGTCTATGGAGGGAGAATTTGTTTCAACACTAAGTCACCTGCCTGAAAGCTTCGAGGGCGTACCTTCTGATTGAAAGTTTCTTCATCCTTCTTTGATACTAACGACCATATGTAATGGATGCCAATCTCTTCTCGTCCATCAAGCTGAGTTGATTCAATCTGGCCTTCACCCATTCTGCCTCATCAAGTTTGACGTTAACCAAAACTCTCAAAGATGGAATCTCGACTTCCAATGGTAGGACAACTTCCATTCCATATACTAGCAAGAAAGGAGTTGCCCCAGTTGAAGTGTGTTCCGAAGTACGATATCCGTGTAATGCAAAGGGAAACATCTCGTGCCAATCTTTATAGGTCATAACCATCTTCTGCACAATCTTCTTAATGTTCTTATTGGCCACCTCAACATCGCCATTCATCTTCAGGCGATAAGGAGAAGAGTTGCGATGTTCAATCTAGAAACTCTGGCACAGTTCCTTCATCAACTTGTTGTTCAGATTCGAACCATTATTAGTAATGATTCGTTCGGGCACCCCGTAACGACAGATGATGTCCTTCTTGATGAATCGAGCCACGACCTGTTTGGTGACATTGGCGAAAGACGAGATCCCACCTTTTTGGTCAGTGCGACACAATTAAATCGGAGAATGATCCTCAATATCATTTCTCTATCTTGTCCATAGCATGAACATTAATTCACGCGACCTCCTATAGTTCGAATTCCCTCATAAGTCGATCTACGACGGTTTAATGTCACATTGTGTCCCGAGTCGATTCACTAACACTGTCAAATCATCTTTAATAAGAGAATGAAGTTCTCTTTGTATTTAATTAAAGAGAGAGAGGATTGAATGCAAACTTTTTCCTCTCTGAGTTTCAGGATACTCACTGTAGAGTGTCTGGTCTCGATACTTGTCTTTAAATATGAAGACGCGACCGTATTTGCCATACTTTTTCTCTTAAAAACCTTGGTCTCGTGCTAAGCGTATTTTCAAACTCTTTTCACAATAAAATTTGAATGGTCGTGGAGTGGTTAGGCGTAGGCCTTCTCCTACCCCGAGTGCTTGACATTACCGTAGGGTTCACTGTTGCAAAGCACTTAACATTCGAAATCAAAACATTTTTAATAAGAGAATGAATTTCTCTTTGTATTGAATTAAAGAGAGAGGATTGAGTGTAGATTTCTTCCTCTACGAGCGTCAGGATACTCACTGTAGAGTGTGTGGTCTCGATACTCGTCTTTCAATACGAAGACGGGACTGTATTCGCCACACTTTTTCTCCTAAAAGCCTCGGTCCCATACCGAGTGGATTTTCAAACTTCTTTTCTCAATAAAATTGAATGGTCGTGGAGTGGTTAGGTGTAGGCCTTCTCCTATCCCGAGTGCTGACATTACCGTAGGGTTCACTATCGCAAAGCACTTAACATTCAAGATCAAAAACAATATTAATAAGAGAATGAAGTTCTCTTTGCATTGAACTAAAGAGAGAGGATTGAGTGTAGACTTCTTCCTCTTCGAGTGTCAAGATACTCACTGTAGAGTGTGTGGTCTCAATACTCGTCTTTTAATACGAAGACATGCTTGTATTCGCCACACCTTTTCACAACAAAACTTTGAGATAAAGAATTGGGTACTACCCGCAAGGGGTTACTATCCGAGGACATATATCACCCCTGTCGCTTCCGTGAAAATAAGGTGTCGGCAAAACAGAAGAGTCGCCACCTTTCGTTATTTATCCCTCAGAGCGGGAAAGGAAACGATCGGAAAAACATGACGAAAAAGTATAAGACAAGGTTATCGCAACCATGTCTGGGTTCGGGAGTCGGTTACGCAAGGGGAAGGTATTAGCACCCCTCACGTCCATCGTACTCGATGGGATCCACGCTTGTTGTGTTTATCTGACGGGTTGGTTTTATCTATCTACCTATCAAGGCTGGTTTAAAAAAGAAAAGAAAATGACTCGGAAAAGCGTCGCGCTTTATGCCTACGTATTCTCATCAGAGAATGAGAAATCAGAGTCAACGTAGTTCAAATAACTACGGGTGATGGGGAAGGTGGCTCGCCAATACGTCAGTATTGTGCCTACGTACTCAACATGTATGAGAGATCAGAGCTTATGTAGTTCGGGTTAATACGGATTACGGGAATTCAGATTCATCTGTTTTAGCGAGTAGGGTTAACAAATAGTTCCAGCAGTTTGGTGGACGCAGCTCGACCCTTGGAGACTTAGGCGTTACCGTTTGCGGTAGAACTGGGAGTTAACGACACTCTTTTCTTCAGAAAAGCTTCCTTTGAATTACGGGCCCACGGGGCAAAAAGGTTTGAAGTTTGTTTTCTGTCTTTTACGGAAGAACTGTTTTTTTATGTTTGTCTGTAGTTTGTACAGCACTAGAGACTATGACCTGGGAACGAATGCGTCGCATATCGTCCAAAGGACGTATACTAAACATTCTAGACGATTGAGAGGAGGCCGCTCAATTATCATTACCCAAGTAGCTTAAGGCTCGTAACGCTCTTGTACTAACTTGCCTTTATTATGTTTTTTTACTGTTGTTTCGAGATGAGAAGAGAACGAACTCTATGGGGAGACTGTCAAGTCCTAATGTTGTTATGCCAAGGATTCATCCTATGGTTGAGCTTTGAAATAGGGAACTCCTAGAAGTTATCATGCATAGGTTTCAACCTAAAGTTCTAATCATCACTTCCTTATCAAAGGAAGTGAGATTCCTAGGGGATCATAGCATTGGGATACAGAAATAGATAAAGCATCAGCTAAACAGTAAACAGGTAAACCATAAAATGCATGCAATTCAAGTGAGGGAGGAAATGTGTGTGGGGCATCATCCTCCACAAGCTCGTCTCAACCACAAGCTAGATATGAATAACTGCAATCACACAGAAGAAGATAGAATGCTATCAAGCAAATCACAAACCACATAGGCAAGGGAGCAGGGCTCTACCGAATACCCGCAAGCAAAGCCATACAGTAAAAGTACAAGCAGAGGGAGCAACTCAACCTCTAGTGCAATCATGCTCCTAGCTTAAATCAATCTAAACATGAACTCATTCAAATCAAACAAGTCACATCAATACAGTTGCACAGAAAGCAAACAGACAGGAAAGAAAGCAGATCAACAGCTTCCCCCAGCTTCACAGCAAAGCAATCCTCTGACAGCAGTTCAGTCCTCAGTCTGTAATTGTTCTTCATGGATTTTCCTCTTTAATAGCAAGTGTCAACTTCTCCTTCAAGCTTTCAATGTATCAGACACAAGTGTCAACTTGTTATTCATCTTATTCAAGTTTCAACTCCTTCTTCATCCTCAATTTGATCTTCTTCACAAGTGTCAACTTGTTCTTCTTGATCTTCAAGCTTCAGCTCCAAGGGCAGTCTTCAGAAAAAGGGGAAGGGGCAACCTGTAGAATCTTTAATCTTCTAACAAGGAACTCCATCCTCTAGCAAGGGAGAAAGATTCATCTAACAAGAGCAAGGTGGGGATAAGGAGAAGCAAAGTGAAGACCAAAGGTCACCTCTAAGCACTCCACCATCAAGGAAAGGAACCCTCAAAGGTTCTACTAACTTGTGAGGAGCCACACATCCTACCAAAGGAGGGATGGGGCCTTCACAATGGGACCTTACATCATAGGGAGGAATGGAAGTGATCAACACCTTCCATGTTTCATGAAGGAAGAAAATCTATTCTAAGAGATCTCCCTAAAACCCTAATCCTTAACCCTAAACAAACTACACCAAAGGGAGAGAAATCTTCAAGCCCAAGCTCCACCATGCATTCCACAACAGCCCACACAAGTCCTCATCATCATCCAAGAGTAAGAGAAACAAAACCCTAGTCTAAGGGAACTAATGAAATCATTCTAGTTGAACTAGCAAGTTAGGATCACCTAAAATCTAGTACTAAAGTTAATCCTAACTAAAATACTAAAATCAATTATAAAATCCTACAAAAATAACTATAAGAACCTAAGTCAATCATGACTCTACCATGTTAATTCCAGAGATCAAATCCTCAAATAAGACCTAGAAATAAATTCTACACTACAAGGTACTAAACTTAAACCCTAAAAGGGAGCACCTAAAGTTTCAACCTAAAACCACCACCTAATCTCATTACAAAAATGTGAGAAAACTACTATGGGAGCATACATGTATAAGCTAATCACACACAAAAAATCAAGCCAAAAATCATCACCAAGTGATCACACTAAAATCATCAAACAGAGGTATCAACCATGGTAATTTTATTATCAAATAAAATGTAAAAAATGCACATAAAATAAAAATGCATTATTTTCCTAATATTTTTATTCAACAAAATTCTAGATTCAATCATGAATCAGGGGGAAAAAACCTGGAATTAATTGCCCTATTTTTCTATTTTTCATGAATTATTTTCAAACTAACATGAAATGATGAAATTAAAAGAAAAACAAAAGAATTAATAAAAGTGGCGTGCCAAATAACAATTAACATCAGTTCAATATGTGGATTGGGCCAGGTGGGGGAGTGGATATCAATCAGAATCTTAAGCCCATTCACTTCAATTAATGAAACGGTGCGTATTGGTGAAGGAGTCCAAGGCTAACTTTCAAACTCAATCGTGGCCATTCATTCCATGGACTTGGTCAAGCTTCAGTAATGATCCAATGCTCACAGATCATCTTCTTCATTCAAATGTTCAGGTGGAGGGAAATTACAGATGGTGGCCTGAACAGTGGAGCCACCGTCTTCTCCGGTGAAGACCAACACACAGTTCATCAAAAATTACAAAATAATACATCATCTTGTCCAGTTTTTCATGCGGATCATGAATTTAGCCTTAGAATAATCTAAATCTGTATGGATTTTCAAACCCGATAGCCATTCCAAAATACACCTCATTCTTGAATCTCCTTAGAACTTCAATTAAACACACAGACATGATCCTTATCTCATGGTGATCAATTTCCCTTATCTAATCTTGACTATCAATCCAAGAATTGCAAGAATTCAGCCTCAACAGAAAATGATCCACATCCTAACTTGTCTCTAATTCCCAAATTAATCATCTCAAATCCATCTATACATCATCAGGATCCTAACCACCTATAGATTTCTATCTATCTCCTCCTAGATTATACACAAAAACGAAATGTACCTACCTGTGTTCAGAGGTGTAACAGAAGGGGTTCTTGATCACTTTAGCCTCCAAGATGATGCAGATACACTCCAAAACTCCTTCCAAAGCTAATGCAATCTTCAATTTCCACTGAATTGGCCTTGAACTCATAACTCTATTTCAACTTGCACCTTTGAAATTTCAACTTCACTCTCTGCTTTAGGCTTCAATCTCTTCCAAAAGATGAACTGAATACATTTGCCAACTTATATAGAACTCATTAGAATCATCTAGAACTCTCTCAAAGCTTCAGAATGAGAAATTGGATTTTCAAATTCTCTCCAAAATCTCACCTACACCAGTCACAATTTCCACTCTGTTTTGGCCTTAGCAAGCTTGCATTCAACTTCTCATGAGATTTTGACCATGAATGGTGATGTTTTCCTCCTTGTTTTCATCCAATGGCTTGTGTATGGCATGTTGCTTCATCATGAAGAAACAAAGAAAAAGGGCATGATATGGGACTCAAACCAAAATTCTAACATTGCCAAAGTTTCTAAAATGCTTTTTCCATTCAAAAAATGATATTACTTTGCTTCATTTGCACACAAAATGAGTTATTTGAATTTTTGGTCATTTAATCCATTTTAATCCTTCCTTTTTCACCCCTTTTTGAACCAAGTCTCTCCTTGAGCCATTTCAATGTCTCTTTGATACATGGTCAAGGTTAAAATCTCATTTTGAGCAACTTTCAAGTTGAACAAAATTTCATTTGAGGTGTCTAAGTTGGTGAAAATAACCTATAACCAAAAATGACCTATAATCACAACTTCCCAAAATACCCTTGACTTGTCAAAGCCATAACTTGATTCTACAAATCCTATCAAGGACTTCTAGTACTCTATATAAAGCTAAGAGAATAAGGAACAACGTTCATGTTGACCAAAAGTTCATAGGAATCATCCTTCATGGGCAAAAGTGTCATGCAAGTTGGGTAACTTTCAAGCTCCAAATTCACATGCCTCAGATGACTTGTAACTTGTCTGGCTCATAACTTGAGTTCTATAAACCCTGTCAAGGACTTCTAATACTCAAATTAAATCTAAGCTCATGCTCTTCAACAATCATGTTGGGGTCAAGATGAGATGACAATCATGGCTGAGCCTTCTTATTCTTGCACAATGACCTGTCTAGGCCTCAAAGTGATCTCCAACACTTCTTATGAGCTCTCTCAAGACCTCCAGTCCATCTCCATGACCTCAGAATCATCTGATGGCTTCCCACACCTCCCAAGTTAGGAGACCTACACACTTAATTTCAATTACTCTCTCTGAGGATCTTTTAACTTTTTTGACAAGGATATCAACCCTTGAACACTTGAATAACCTTTTTAGCTAGCTTCATATTCTTGTATAGCTCTTGATTGGTAATCATACCTCTTAATCTCCTGCATACATGTCAATGAAATGCAAATGATAATGCTAATGTGAATGAAATAAAACATAAGCTAGGTAAAGAAATGTTGTGCAAATTTTGGGGTGCAACAACTGCCCCTATTCAAATGGCTTGGACTTGACTGGGTGAAAAGTGAACGGCTCCCAAAAAATCAAGGTACGAGACGGTTGAATACCAACAAACCCGAAAATTTGCCAACTGCACAAGTACACGGTACCCTGATGGGGACAAATCTTCGGAAAATGAAATAATAGTTGCACGACAATTAGCTGAAGAAATACTGATCTGAACCTCCGTTAGGATGATTCTCTGATTTATCTGATATTATTGCATCCTCAAATCATCGAGGCAGCACTGGTTACACGGCAACAAGAACTCTGCCACCGCACAGGTAAACGATACTTTGATTGGTAGGAACATCTTCGAAACTGAGCATGACAGTTGCGCGGCAACCTGCTGGGGAATTGGTCACACGGTAATTGGTGAAGGGATACTCTCAAATCTTCGTTGGGATGATTATCAAATTTCGCTGCAACTTCTTCCTCAAGTCATCAAGGGATCACCGGTTACGCGGTAACTGGTAATGGAAGGTCGATTATGCCGTCAGGCATTCTGCATCATAGCAGAAGAATTCCTTATCGTCGCCTATGGACTTATCATGTCGCTAGGAACGTCGACAACATCTTCATCGAACTTCATCAGTAAGTCAATAAGGGATCACTGGTTATTCGGTAACTGGTGAAGGGCTACTCTCAAATCTCCGTCGGGATGATTATCAGATTTCGCCGCAGCTTCTTCCTCAAGTCATCAAGGGATCATTGGTCACTCGGTAACCGGCGATACATAGCTGATATTGCCGTCAGGAATTCTGCGACACTGCAGCAGAAGGATTTCTCAGGACTCATCAGGTCATTAGGAACTTTTTAACAATCAAGTTAATTATGCCATCGGGCATTCAAAGAACATCTCGGGCGTCAGCCGGACTTTGTCAGTAAGTCGGGAATAGAATTCTCGGTCAATCATGAACCAATTGGGGATATCCAAACTTCTGCCATCAGGCACTCCGCATCAGCTGAGAGAACTGTGTCGACTTCACAGTTGGACTTCGTCAGTAAGTCTTAAAATGGGATCCTTAATCCATCATGGACCAATAAGGATAGACATTCTTTTGCCGTCAAGCACCCTGCGCCAGCTAGGCCAACTGCTTCGACATCGCAGTTAGACTTCATTAGTAAGTCTGGGACTTTGGCACCGCTGCCGGACTTCAATCATCAAGTCTTCAAGGAAATTTCAACTTCGCCGTTCAAACCTGCTGGGGATGACACATCTCCGCTGGGGATTCTGGAGAACTATCAAGTAACTCTGCTTCGGGGATTCAGAAATCATTCTGGACAAATAAACTCTGCTGAGGGAACCAAGAATCATCTTGCACAATCAACTCCGTCGGGGACTTCAAGAATCATCCTGAACTAATAACTCTGCTGGAGATTTTAGGAATCTTTCTGAGCAAACACTCTGTCGGGGCCTCTAAGCCTCAACTTGGGCAACCCTCTCTGGCGACTTCACTGGGGATTTTAAGAATTATCTTGAGCAAACCATTATGCGGAGAAACACCTATAAAACAGGAACGGTAATGACCTAGCTCATGTTTCGTATGCATATGCTTTGACAATGGCGTAATGCTCCACACGGTGGAAATGCTATGCATTTTTAGGGTAAATGCTATGCAATCATGCAAAATGCTACGCCCCCATCAGCAAAATAAATGCTTAAGGGAAAATCCTCCTGTCAAGGAGAAAGAAACACTTTGGTGGAGAGGAGGAATCATCCTGCTGAGGAGGAGAAGTCACACCAATCTCAATTGGAATCCGCCTGGGGAAATGATCTTCAGTTGACTGCTGCAGGGGAACAAAGTTCTACGAGAACTTGGACTCGCTCAACCGGGTATTCAAACCACAAACTGCTGAGGAAAACGATGTCAATCGCAGAAATAAACCGCGAAGCCTTCGCGGCGAACTTTCCTGGAGCTAACGACTCCGATGGGGAAATACAACATCAGCTATTCGACACTCCACTGGGGAGAACCAATCATGGCCTGCACGACTTCCAAGGATTCGACTCTTTTGGGGGATTTGCCAGCTCGGCGGGGGAAGGAGGAATCATCCTGCTTGTTAGGGAGAGTACAACTCTGTGGGGAATTTCAATTCTCTAGGAGACCTCAGTTTGGATTACCGGAAGCTGCATACTTGCGAGTAGTCTTCTACGAGAAAGCTACATATTGACCCAGTGCTGGGAATGGGTATACACTTCAGCGCATGACTCAGCTAGGGAATGATGATCCTTCAGGATACATCTGATTGGGGAGAATCTTCTCTGCTTGGGGAGACATATCAACGTTCACCATCCCATGTTCCGGCTCCGTGGGGAGATGCTGCTGAACTCGCTGGGGTAGAAGGAATCATCCTGCTTGGGGACGCATACGGCGTACTGCCTAGAATATGATATACCTGCAACAACACAGACAAACAGACAAGATACCCTTCTCAAAGGGACCTATCAGGGTTACTATCTTGTGACAATGTTCAAGTAATTCATTGTTTCAACAATCAGTGGCCTAGGCCAGTAAGTTTATGTATGCGCATTTTATCAAAAACATCGGCGTTCTTTTTCGCAAACAAAACAGATAGATGTTAAACAAGCAAACAGAATTGCTGAATAATATATATTTTATTGATGACGAACCCCTGAATGGGTAAAAATGTTTTACAACAGAGGCAAGCTCCTGGAATGAGGAAGCTGCGCAAATATAAAAACATAAATATACATCAGTATATACACAAATGTCGGCAATGTGGCGTAGACGAACACCATGAGTTGATCCCTCTATGACCCACTCGACTTTGATACTTCTCCGACGCTTCGGCTTCAGAAGAGATTGGTTCAGATAAACGGCCCTCAAGTCTTCCAAACCACTAAACAATGAACGTCCATACGCGGAACGCAATCATTTGCTTTTTCAAATCCCTAACTTTTGCCTGAATCGCTCTCTCGAGTTTTCAATCCACCGGGATACCCTTTTTTGCCAAAGCCGTCCTTCCGGGTTTTCGACTTTGCGGGTGTACATTTTTTCCATTTATATCCCTAGTTTTAGCCAAAACCTTTTTCCCTTTTTTATGGTTCGCCGGGATGCCCCATTTTTGCCTGGATATTCTTTTTCTTTCCAGCGGGTCATTTTTAAGCAAAGTATTTTTTAACTACATTCGCGTTCACCGGGGATGCAAAATCTTCACCATCCATCGTGGATAACAACAAGGCTCCTCCCGAGAAGACCTTGTTGATGATGTACAGACCTTCGTAATTGGGAGTCCACTTGCCCCGGTGATCGGAGTGTGGAGGAAGAATCTTCTTCAGGACGAGATCACCCGTCTGAAAGCTTCTAGGACGCACCTTTTTATCATAAGCTTTCTTCATTCGACTCTGGTAAAGACGACCATATGCAATCGATGCTAACCTCTTCTCGTCCATCAGGCTGAGTTGGTTCAGTCGGTTCTTAATCCATTCTGCCTCATCGAGTTTTACGTCAACCAAAACTCGTAAAGAAGGAATCTCAACTTCTAACGGTAGGACAGCTTCCATACCGTACACCAGTGAGAAAGGAGTTGCCCCGGTTGATGTGCGTACTATCGTACGATAACCATGAAATGCGAACGGTAACATCCCGTGCCAATCTTTATAGGTCACAACCATCTTCTGTACAATCTTCTTAATGTTTTTATTGGCCGCTTCAACGGCGCCATTCATCTTCGGCCGGTAAGGAGATGAGTTATTGTGTTCAATCCTGAAACTATGGCACATCTCCTTTATCATCTTGTTATTCAGGTTCGAACCATTATCAGTAATGATCCGCTCGGGAATTCCGTAACGACAGATGATGTCCCTCTTTATGAATTTAGCCACCACCTGCTTGGTCACGTTAGCATACGAGGTTGCCTCCACCCACTTGGTGAAGTAGTCGATGGCTACTAAAATGAAGCGATGGCCGTTAGATGCAGCGGGCTCGATCTTGCCTATCATGTCGATGCCCCACATGGAGAACGGCCACGGGGAGGACATGACATTCAACGGGCACGGCGACACATGAATCTTGTCAGCATAAATCTGGAATTTATGACATCTTTTCGCGAATTTAAAGCAATCTGATTCCATCGTCATCCAGTAATATCCTGCTCTCAAGATCTTTCTCGTCGTAGCATGCCCGCCGGCGTGCGTACCAAATGTGCCTTCAGGGACTTCTTCCATGAGCATACTTGCTTCTTTCTCATCTACACATCTGAGTAGTACGAGATCGTGGTTTCTTTTATACATAACTCTATCAGGATTGAGATAGGAATTTCCAGACAGCCTCCTCAGAGTCTTCTTATCCTGGGTTGACGCTCCTGCAGGATACTCCTTAGTCATAAGGAAAGTCTGGATATCATGGAACAATGGCTTGCCATCGGAGGCTTCCTCGATCGCAAAGACGAATGCAGGTCTATCAAGACGAGAAAGGACAATTCTTGGAGCTTCATTCCAAAAATTGACTTTATACATCGAAGCCAACGTGGCCAAGGCATCAGCCATCTGATTTTCAGCTCTGGGCACATGATGGAGTTCCACTCGATCAAAGAACAGAAGCAGCCTTCTGGCATAATTCATGTACGGCACCAAATTCGATTGACGAGTCTCCCACTCCCCTTTAATCTGGTTGATCACAAGTGCCGAGTCACCATATACATCTAGGCTCTTGATTCTTAAATCAATTGCTTCATCTAGACCCATGATGCATGCTTCGTACTCCACTTTGTTATTGGTGACCGGAAATGTCATTCTAGCGGTGAATGGGATGTGGGATCCGTGGGAAGTCGTGATGATTGCCCCAATGCCACTTCCGTAAGAATTAACCGCCCCATCGAATATCAATTTCCATTGGGATTTCCTATCTGGACCCTCGTCGGGAAACGGTTCATCACAATCCTTTGCTTTGAGAAACATGATATCCTCATCAGGGAATTCAAATTTCATCGGCTGATAATCTTTGATCGGCTGTTCGGTGAGGTATTCAGACAATACGATTCCCTTGATGGCCTTTTGGGAAACGTATTGAATGTCATATTCTGTCAACACCATTTGCCATCTGGCAATCCTGCTCGAAAGCGCTTGTTTCTCGAAGACGTACTTGATCGGATCCATCTTCGAAATTAGCATGGTTGTGTGGTTGAGCATGTATTGTCGTAAACGTTTGGCAGCCCAGGCTAGTGCACAACACGTTTTCTCCAGCATTGAGTAACAGGATTCACAATCCGTGAACTTTTTACTTAAATAGTAAATGGCATGCTCCTTTCTGCCCGTCTCGTCGTGCTGACCGAGAACACACCCCATACTATTCTCAAGAACTGTCAAGTACATGATTAAGGGTCTTCTGGCCACTAGGGGTATCAAGAAAGGAGGTTCCTATAGATACTATTTTATCTTATCAAATGCCTTCTGGCAATCCTCGTTCCAGATAATCGCCTGGTCCTTTTTTAGCAGTTTGAACATCGGTTCACACGTGGCCGTGAGCTGAGAAATAAACCTTGCAATGTAGTTTATTGTGCCTAGGAAACCACGAACTTCTTTCTCGGTTTTTGGCGCTGGCATTTCTTGTATTGCTTTTATCTTCGCAGGATCAACCTCGATGCCTCTTTCACTCACGATAAACCCCATTAGTTTTCCAGACCGTACTCCGAAAGTACACTTGTTAGGATTCAGCCTCAACCTAAATTTCCTAAGCCTCTCAAAAAGCTTTAGCAAATTGACCAGATATCCCTCCTCCGTTTGGGACTTCGCAATCATGTCATCAACATAGACTTCAATCTCATGATGAATCATATCATGAAACAAAGTAACCATTGCTCGTTGGTAAGTGGCCCCTGCGTTCTTCAGACCGAAAGGCATTACCTTGTAGTAAAATGTTCCCCAAGGTGTAATAAACGTAGTTTTCTCCATGTCCTCCGGCGCCATCTTGATCTGATTGTAGTCGGAGAAGCCATCTATGAACGAAAACACGGAGAACTGAGTGGTATTGTCGACCAACACATCAATATGAGGGAGCGGGAAATCATCTTTAGGGCTCGCCCTATTCAAATCCCGATAATTGACGCACATTCGCACCTTACCGTCCTTCTTCAGTACAGGTACTATGTTGGCGAGCCATGGAGGGTAAGTAGTGACCGCTAAGAAGCCAGCATCAAGCTGTTTCTGCACTTCTTCTTTGATCTTAACGGCCATATCTGGTCGCGTCCTCCTAAGCTTCTGCTTAACAGGAGGACAATCTTCTCGCAGCGGCAAGTGATGGACCACGATGTCAGTGTCAAGTCCGGGAATATCTCCGTAAGACCAAGCAAAGACGTCACCATACTCTCGAAGCATCTCGACTAATCTCTGCTTGACATTACTCTGCAATGCGGCCCCTATCCTGACGTTCTTGACCAACTCTTCAGAACCCAAATTCACAATCTCAATCTCTTCCCCGTGAGGCATAATGACTTTCTCTTCTTGTTTCAACAAACGGGCCAACTCTTCGGGAAGGTCTTCGTCTTCATCAATCTCTTCTTCGGCTTGATAGATCGGGCAATCAAAGTCGAAGTGAGTCGTAGAAGGTCCAGAGTCGATGTCATCTGCTATGTGGATCCTGCAAAATCAAGGGTTAAGCTTAAAACAAGGATATGCAGGTTTGCACAAACCCTATTGCCATTTTATTGTTTTTCAAAACAAATATAAAATAGGAATAACAGAGATCACAACATTTGACTACGAAGAAAAATGCCTTTTTGATTTATTGGTAAAATGCATGTACATAACCAAACAGGGCCCTGACAATAAAACCACTATGCTTCAGGCAGGACATAGGGTTGTACAATAATTGCAGAGAGTAAATCATTACTCTTTTCCTGTCACTTGGATGGTATCCCTGATGGACCAGTTTTTGAGGCTCTGGCCTGGTTTGCTTGGCTGAATCCAGGAATCCAGGTCACAATCGCTGTCTTCGCCGCCTTCAGACACTGCGTTGACACTTTCAAATATCACCCCGCCACTGGTAAACTGGATCGGCCCTTTACCTCGCGATGCACTTTGAGAAGCGGAGGCTTCAGCCGTAGGAGAGTATCCTAACCCAAACTTGTCCTGTTTGTTAGGTATTTCTAGAATCTGTCCCCAGCCTGGGGTAGATCCGGCTTGAACAACGGCCCAGGCTTCCTTGAAGGAAGAGAGAGTCATCTCTGGTTTCTCAATCAATATTGGAGTCACGTCCTTGACTTTAACAGTTTCGAATGCCTGACATAGGGTTTCGTGGATTTCCCCATCCATCTCAACATATTTGAAGGATGACAAATGGCTCACAATTATGTCTTCCTCGCCACATACAGTTACAATGTTGTCCCCTATAGCATACTCGAGTTTCTGGTGCAACGTGAAGGTCACGGCACCGGCAGAGTGGATCCATGGCCGGCCTAAGAGACAGCTGTAGGCTGGCATAATGTCCATAATGTAAAAGACGACGTCGAAAGTTTTCGGCCCAACTTGGATTGGCAGAGTTACCTCTCCAAAGACATGACGCTTGGTTCCATCGAACGCCTTCACAACCAGATCACTGGGTGTGCAAATCAATTCTCAAGTATCTAACTTCATCAATTCCTTCTTCGGAAGAACATTGAGCGATGACCCAGTGTCCACCAACACATGCGCCATAACTGTTCCCCTACACTCTGTCGAGATGTACAGGGCACTGTTGTGGTTTTTTCCCTTCGGCGTCAGCTCCAGGTCTGTGAACCCTAACCCGTTTCCAGCATTCACGTGGGCTACCACCCCTTCCAACTGGTTGACCGAGATTTCGTGCGGTACATACGTGGCATTCAAAACTTTTAACAGCGCGTTGCGATGCGACTCCGAACACAGCAACAAGTTCAGGATGGGAATTTTCGAGGGTGTTTGATAAAGATGGTCAATGATCTTGTAATCACTCTTCTTGATCAACCTCATGAACTCTTCAGCGTCCTTTACAAGTAAGTCCTTCTCTACTGCACGAGGGGTTTCCTCAACGACTTTACTCTTTCCCTTATCAGTTTCTTCAGATTTATCTGCTTTGTCTACCACACTCTCGGGTGGAGCAAATACTCTTCCGTTGCGCGTGATTCCGCCAATTCCCACTAGGTTATCCACAGACTGCCCCGATGGTTCCAGTTCTAACTTCTGTTTGTTACAGTAGACGTCTGCCCCATAGTGCCACGGGATAGCGTTGGTGCTTTCAAAAGGTATTGGCCCAGCCTTTGTGATGGTAATTGTGGGCGGCCTGAGTGCAGAAATGGTTATCGTCTGGCGAGGGATGGTGATGGTGGCAACCATCTTCATCCTGCTTCAGCATTACCTCTCCAGATCCACCTTCGGCCCTTCGGTTAAACTGCAAGATTCCTTCAGTCATCAGACTCTGAATCCCCTCTATCAACTGTTCACATCCATCAGGACAGGTCGCACAGCCCATACACAATTCTCCACAGCCCGGAAAGAATCCTCTCTTCATCAGTTTGGCTTTAACGAAGCTAAGCGGTGTCTTCAGATCCTTGACATCAGTTAATAAATCTAAGTTTTCTTCTTCAATAATGGCATTCACCCCACCTCCCCTATGGTTCGGCATAGGGTTCTTTGTGACATTAGGCACATTATCTGAGAAATTGATGATCTTAACATCCACCATATCTTGCACCTTGTGCTTGAATGCCTTACAGTTTTCTATCGTGTGGCCAGGAGCCCCTGAGTGAAAGTCACATGTTGCATTCGCATCATAACCCTGTGGAGGTGCCTCTATCAAGGGAGCCAGGGTTCTTTTCTGGACTAGCTGTAACTGGAGCAGAGTTTGTAACAACTGAGCATAGGACATGGGCGGCGTCTCGAGGTGACAACTTGACAGAGGTGCCTTGTTCTGATACTTCCTATACCCTTGCTGATTTGGCTGCTGCTGCTGCTGCGGCTGCGGCTACTGCTGCTGCTGCTGTGGTTGCTAGACAGCAGGGATGGTTATGCTAGCCACCTGCTGGCGCTGGCCCTCACCCTTCCTTCGAGCGTTTGACACGACGCTCGTCTCTCCTTCACGCCTTTTGTTACCATATGGTTTCTTTCCTCCTTCAGCTGAGGATAGATCACCACCTTGAATTTTCCCCAATTTGATCCCATTCTCGACGTGCTCGCCAGTAATGATGAGATCTGAGAAACTCCCTGACATACCGCTGACCAATTTCTCATAATAGACCCTCGGGAGAGTGGCTACAAACATTTCAACAAGCTCTCGTTCAACCATCGGCGGTTGAACTCTAGCTGCTAATTCACGCCATCTCTGGGCGTATTCTTTGAACCCCTCATTGTTCCTCTGTGACAAGTTCTACAGTTGGACCCGGTTCGGAGCCAAATCACTGTTATACTGATAATGGTGTACAAAGGCCTCAGCCAGTTCCTTCCACGTCCACACACTGGTAGGTTCCAAACTCATGTACCATTCCAAGGATGGCCCGGACAAGCTATCCTGAAAGAAGTGCATCAGCAGCTTCTCGTCCTCAGAGTGAGCGGACATCTTTCGGTAGTATGACCTTAAGTGGACACGAGGGCAAGTGGTGCCCTTGTATTTCTCAAAGTTGGGTACCTTGAATTTAGGAGGCACCTTGAAATCAGAAATCAATCCCAATTTAGTCATGTTGACCCCCATAGTGTTCAGGTTCTCGAAATTCCTCATTTTGTCTTCGAGCGCCTTAAACCTCAGACGTGCTTCAGCAGTCAGTTCTCCTTCAGCACTCCTCTGTGAGAACAAATTTTCTTGACGATCTTCTAGCCATGGATAAGGCCCGTACAGATTTCCAGCACCTGTGTTGCCGTTGCCTAGTCTAGCGTTACCATTAGCCTCAAAGTTTCCATTATCGACGCCAGTCGTATTACCATTGAGCCCTATGTTAGTGATCACATTTCCGTTACCACTTCCATTCCCCCCGGTCACGGGGATGCCACCCTGAGGAGTTTCAACAGAAGGAGGGGTTGGAACACTCCCACCGTGGAGCACACCGTTGCTGTCAACCCTTGAGATCAGAGGCTGGACCAATGTTCTGAGCTGGTCTTGGCCGTTGGCAACCACTTGCATGAGCTCCATGAAGCGGTCCATCCTCTCTCGGAGTTCCTGGACGTCAGTTTGCACTTGTTCCATTGCTCTAGCTTGATTCGCTCTGGTCGGATAGCGGTGGATCGGTCTTCGATCAATCCTGGAAAAACCCTGATCAGGTGCGGTCACGGGCACGAAAATCTTCAATCAACTTCTTTGTAGCGGGGTGATCTGACTAAGTAAGCAAACCCCGGGCCAGCAGGTCCCTCTGCCTGATGGACTCTGGGAGGTTCTCGACAACGCTCCTAGAAACACCTTCTTCAGAATGGTTCTCGACTCTTCTCCTTTTTGCATCAGCTCGGAGTTGAGAATCTTGCAAATCCGCCTCGGTCTCAGCCAATCTATACTGGATGTCTCGTCGCAGTGAGGTTTCAGCCTCTGTCTTCTTATCTTTCACCATAATCTGAGCTTCTAGCTCGGCTACTCACTGCTTCAGCTTTTCTTCCCGCTCTTTGTACTTGTCTATGGTGCTGCCCCAGACCCTCTCGTACTGGGTTAACTTCCCGTACACTCTGTCCAGATCCTGTTTCTTGGTTGTCAACACGCCAAGCACTGACTTTAGATCCAACCCCAGACGTTCCCTAGCATCAGTTTCCTTGGTTAGGTTGGAGCCTAGACGGTTGATCATCTCTCTCTGCTTCTTGCAGGTATAAACAACTTCACTCTTCTCTTTCCGAAGTTGATCGATCTCTTTCTCCAACTCCTCGTTGGCTTTTGGTAGCTCTTCCTTCTATTGGAGTGCCTGGTTGAATTTCTGAATATCAACTGTAGTAGGATCTTTGTGCACAAGAGGATACAATGGTTCCACAGCAGGAAACGGCATTAGAAACTTGGCGGTTCTCTCTCGAACCCACGTCATGTATGGATCAAAGGCCTTGTTGTTGCTTTTTCCCAGCAATACTTTCCCCTTCCGGTGAATTTTGCTCCAAGCATTTTGTACCTTGATCAAAGTGTCGCCTTTAAGCAACCCTGTGAGATACAGACATTCCCGTATCTCTTCCTCTTCAGGAGGACCTCGTAGTGCATACCCAAATTGTCGTACCTGCAGAGATGGATTGTAGTTGATACATCCATTCCTTCCGACCAAGGGGACGTTAGGAAAGCCATAACAGCTATGTACAATATCTTTGCCCAGCAGATCTCTATCAAACCAGATAATATTGTCAGCAGTCAAACCCATCAAATGTGCAGACCACGGTGAAGACTCAGCAGAATTAATGAACGGCCCTGACTTAGGAAGATGGCTAGCAAACCACTTATACAGTAAAGGAGCACAACATGCCACGTTCTTCCCCTTTCTGTTTTCATTCTTGCTGTGAACTGAATGGTAGACATCTCCTAGGAGAGTGGGCACTGGATTCCCGGAGGCAAATATATGGCAAGCATCCATGCTTATGAAGTCCGGATGACTTGGGAATAACATGATCCCATAGATACAGAGGGCTAAGAAGGCATTGAATACATCCCAGCGACCTTTCTCGGCAAACTTTCGGGCTTTTTCCATCAAGAAAGGCAAAGGGAAACCATGAACTCCAATCTTTCTGGATACCATCCCTTCCAATTCAGACTCATCTACATGAAGAGCGTCAGTCAGCTTACTTAATTTGGGTTCACCCTCAACACGGTAGTAAGGAATTTGATTCATCAAAGGCACCCCTAACAGGTCAGAGTACTCTTCCAAGGTCGGGGCGAGGACATAGTCTGGAAACACAAAGCATCTGGGATGTGGGTCGTAAAACTGCAGCAGAGCGTAGAGGCCATTCAACTCGTACGTAGGAAGCTTATACACAATACCCAGAAGTCTCCCATAACTCTGTCTAAAACTCTCCATCACTGTCTTATCAGCCAAAGAAATCAAAGTCCGTAACTCTCGGATGTTAGGTGTTGGTAGCTTGTAAGCCACAGTCTTCTTCAGAGATGCCATATCTGCCGTGAGGATCAAGATCACTAGAAGCAGGGTAGAAATATGCACCTGCAACACAGACACACGTTAATGATATGCAAATGAGGATGCAAACAATGCAAAATGCAATAATGCAGCAGGAGATCAAGATGACTGTGCTATTGAGGAGATGGGCCATAATCTGCTCTGTCAAGAACAAACATATCTCTGATGATAAGAACCCCTTATACCAGACCATAAATCTGCTCTGTCAAGAACAAACACATCTCTGATGAGAAGAATCCCTTATACCAGACCATAAATCTGCTCTGTCAAGAACAAACACATATCTGATGATGAGAACCTCTGACACCAACAAAACTGATTTACGGTCAAGAAAACCAGGCAGTCTGAAGGTTTAGGATTCCTGCAATAACCCGACCCTGCTCACAGGTATGGACCTAACCACGGAAAAGGTTTGGCATCCTATGCGGTCATCAGCCTCATAGACTTTCAAGTAATGACGATACGATACCCAGGAGGTGTGGCATCATCATCTCTTAAAGCGGCCTCACTTAGCTGAATTCCAAATGATCGGTTCCCAGAGTCGACAATCCTTAGATCCAACAACCCCTCGAGTCCAAAGGACTGATAGGAAGCCATCAAAGAGAACCTCGTCTGAGTGTGGATTACGTGGGAACAGCTGCAAGCAAAGCAAGCACGTCCTCCACTAACCCACTCTAATACTATGTAGCTCTCAAGCCTGGGTCTGGCTTCTCACTCATCAGAATTCCCCTCCCACAACATTGCAGATAATCATATCATACTGAAAATAAAGTGCTGGAAATAAAATGCGATAAATAAACACAACCCAACAAGTAATCATACAAGCGCTAGGATTGACTCTCGCAGGGGATGTTGGGTCCCTAGACTGACTCGCATAAGGGACGTTGGATCCCAGGAAACTATCAAATCCCCAGCAGAGTCGCCAGCTGTCGCTTCCACGAAAATAAGGTGCCGACAAAATAGAAGAGTCTCCATCTTTCGTTATTTATCCCTCAGAGCGGGAAAGGAAACGATCGGAAAAACCTGACGAAAAAGTATAAGACAAAGTCATCGCAACCATGTCTGGGTTCGGGAGTCGGTTACGCAAGGGGAAGGTATTAGCACCCCTCACGTCCATCGTACTCGATGGGATCCATACTTGTTGTGTTTATCTGACGGGTTGGTTTCATCTATCTACCTATCAAGGCTGGTTTGAAAAAGAAAAGAAAATGACTCGGCAAAGCGTCACGCTTTATGCCTACGTATTCTCATCAGAGAATGAGAAATCAGAGTCAACGTAGTTTGACTAACTATGGGTGATGGGGAAGGTGGCTCGCCAATACGTCAGCATTGTGCCTACGTACTCTCAACAGGTATGAGAGATCAGAGCTTACGTAGTTCGGGTTAATACGGATTACGGGAATTCAGATTCATCTGTTTTAGCGAGTAGGGTTAACAAACAGTTCCAGCAGTTTGGTGGACGCAGCTCGACCCTTGGAGACTTAGACGTTACCGTTTGCGGTAGAACTGGGAGTTAACGACACTTTTTTCTTTAGAAAAGCTTCCTTTGAATTACGGACCCACGGGGCTAAAAGGTTTGAAGTTTGTTTTCTGTCTTTTACGGAAGAACTGTTTTTTATGTTTGTCTGTAGTTTGTACAACATTAGAGACTATGACCTGGGAACGAATGCGTCGCATATCGTCCAAAGGACGTATACTAAACATTCTAGACGATTGAGAGGAGGCCGCTCAATTATCATTACCCAAGTAGCTTAAGGCTCGTAACACTCTTGTACTAACTTGCCTTTATTACGTTTTTTACTGTTGTTTCGAGATGAGAAGAGAACGAACTCTATGG
The DNA here is from genome assembly GCA_963859935.3 of Lathyrus sativus. Classification (NCBI taxonomy): domain Eukaryota; kingdom Viridiplantae; phylum Streptophyta; class Magnoliopsida; order Fabales; family Fabaceae; genus Lathyrus; species Lathyrus sativus. Next base: position 267,334,507 of record OZ012735.1, read on the forward strand.
GGAGACTGTCAAGTCCTAATGTTGTCATGCCAAGGATTCATCCTATGGTTGAGGTTTGAAACAGGGAACTCCTAGAAGTTATCATGCATAGGTTTCAACCTAAAGTTCTAATCATCACTTCCTTATCAAAGGAAGTGAGATTCCTAGGGGATCATAGCAATGGGATACAGAAATAGATAAAGCATCAGCTAAACAGTAAACAGGTAAACGGTAAAATGCATGCAATGCAAGTGAGGGAGGAAATGCGTGTGGGGCATCAGGCTCCACAAGCTCGTCTCAACCTCAAGCCAGATATGAATAACTGCAATCACACAGAAGAAGATAGAATGCTATCAAGAAAATCACAAACCACATAGGCAAGGGAGCAGGACTCTACCGAATACCCGCAAGCAAAGCCATACAGTAAGAGTAAAAGCAGAGGGAGCAACTCAACCTCTAGTGCAATCATGCTCCTAGCTTAAATCAATCTAAACATGAACTTATTCTAATGCATTAAGCAAATCAAACAAGTCACATCAATGCAGTTGCACAGAAAGCAAACAGACAGGAAAGAAAGCAGATCAACAGCTTCCCCCAGCTTCACAGCAAAGCAATCCTCTGACAGCAGTTCAGTCCTCAGTCTGTAATTGTTCTTCATGGCTTTTCCTCTTCAATAGCAAGTGTCAACTTGCTCCTTCAAGCTTTCAATGTATCAGACACAAGTGTCAACTTGTTATTCATCTTATTCAAGCTTCAGCTCCTTCTTCATCCTCAATTTGATCTTCTTCACAAGTGTCAACTTGTTCTTCTTGATCTTCAAGCTTCAGCTCCAAGGGCAGTCTTCAGACAAAGGGGAAGGGGCAACCTCTAGCATCTTCAATATTCTAACAAGGAACTCCATCCTCTAGCAAGGGAGAAAGATTCATCTAACAAGAGCAAGGTGGGGATAGGGAGAAGCAAAGTGAAGACCAAAGGTCACCTCTAAGCACTCCACCATCAAGGAAAGGAACCCTCAAAGGTTCTACCAACTTGTGAGGAGCCACACATCCTACCAAAGGAGGGATAGGGCCTTCACAATGGGACCTTATATCATAGGGAGGAACGGAAGTGATCAACACCTTCCATGTTTCATGAAGGAAGAAAATCTATTCTAAGAGATCTCCCTAAAACCCTAATCCTTAACCCTAAACAAACTACACCAAAGGGAGAGAAATCTTCAATCCCAAGCTCCACCATGCATTCCAAAGCAGCCCACACAAGTCTTCATCATCATCCAAGAGTAAGAGAAACAAACACCTAGTCTAAGGGAACTAATGAAATCATTCTAGTTGAACTAGCAAGTTAGGATCACCTAAACTCTAGTACTAAAGTTAATCCTAACTAAAATACTAAAATCAATTATAAAATCCTCAAATAAGACCTAGAAATAAATTCTACACTACAAGGTACTAAACTTAAACCCTAAAAGGGAGCACCTAAAGTTTTAACCTAAAAACACCACCTAATTTCATCACAAAAATGTGAGAAAAATACTATGGGAGCATACATGTCTAAGCTAATCACACACAAAAATCAAGCTAAAAATCATCACCAAGTGATCACACTAAAATCATCAAACAGAGGTATCAACCATGGTAATTTTATTATCAAATAAAATGTAAAAAATGCACATAAAATAAAAATGCATGATTTTCCTAATATTTTTATTCAAAAAAATTCTAGATTCAATCATGAATCAGGGGGAAAAACCTGGAATTAATTGCCCTATTTTTCTATTTTTCATGAAGTATTTTCAAACTAACATGAAATGATGAAATTAAAAGAAAAAAAAAAAGAATTAATAAAAGTGGCATGCCAAATAGCAATTAACATCAGTTCAATATGTGGATTGGGCCAGGTGGGGGTGTGGATATCAATCAGAACCTTAAGCCCATTCACTTCAATTAATGAAACAATGCGTATTGATGAAGGAGTCCAAGGCTGACTTTCAAACTCAATTGTGGCCATTCATTCCATGGACTTGGTCAAGCTTCAGTAATGATCCAACGCTCACAGCTCATCTTCTTCATTCAAATGTTCAGGTGGAGGGAAATTACAGAAGGTGGCCTGAACAGTGGGGCCACCGTCTTCTCCGGTGAAGACCAACACACAGTTCATCAAAAATTACAAAATGATACATCATCTTGTCCAGTTTTTCATGCTGATCATGAATCCAGCCTTAGAATCATCTAAAATATACCTCATTCTTGAATCTCCTCATAACTTCAATTAAATGCACAGACATGATCCTTATCTCATGGTGATCAATTTCCCCTATCTAATCTTGATTATCAATCCAAGAATTGCAAGAATTCAGCCTCAACAGAAAATGATCCACATCGTAACTTGTCTCTAATTCCCAAATTAATCATCTCAAATCCATCTATACATCATCAGGATCCTAACAACTTATATATTTCTATCTATCTCCTCCTAGATTATGCACAAAAGAGAAATGTACCAACCTGTGTTCAGAGGTGTAACAGAAGGGGTTCTTGATCACTTCAGCCTCCAAGATGATGCAGATACACTCCAAAACACCTTCCAAAGCTAATGCAATCTTCAATTTCCACTGAATTGGCCTTGAACTCAGAACTCGATTTCAACTTGCACCTTTGAAATTTCAACTTCACTCTCTGCTTCAGGCTTCAATCTCTTCCAAAAAATGAACTGAATACACTTGCCAACTTATATAGAACTCATTAGAATCATCTAGAACTCTCTCAAAGCTTCAGAATGAGAAATTGGATTTTCAAATTCTCTCCAAAATCTCACCTACACCAGTCACGATTTCCACTCTGTTTTGGCCTTAGCAAGCTTGCATTCAACTTCTCATGAGATTTTGAACATGAATGGTGATGTTTCCCTCCTTGTTTTCATCCAATGGCTTGTGTATGGCATGTTGCTTCATCATGAAGAAACAAAGAAAAAGGGAATGATATGGGACTCAAACCAAAATTCTAACATTGCCAAAGTTTCTAAAATGCTTTTTCCATTCAAAAAATGATATTACTTTGCTTCATTTGCACACAAAATGATTTATTTGAATTTTTGGTCATTTAATCCATTTTAATCCTTCCTTTTTCACCCCTTCTTGAACCAAGTATCTCCTTGAGCCATTTCAATGTCTCCTTGATACATGGTCAAGGTTAAAATCCCATTTTGAGCAACTTTCAAGTTGAACAAAATTTCATTTGAGGTGTCTAAGTTGGTGAAAATGACCTATAACCAAAAATGACCTATAATCACAACTTCCCAAAATACCCTTGAATTGTCAAAGCCATAACTTGAGTTCTACAAATCCTATCAAGGACTTCTAGTACTCTCTAGAAAGCTAAGAGAATAAGGAAAAACATTCATGTTGAATAAAAGTTCATAGGAAGCATTCTTCTTGGGAAAAAGTGTCATGCAAGTTGGGTAACTTTCAAGCTCCAAATTCACATGCCTCAGATGACTTGTAACTTGTCTGGCTCATAACTTGAGTTCTATAAACTCTATCAAGGACTTATAATACTAAAATTAAAGCTAAGCTCATGCTCTACAACAATCATGTTCGGGTCAAGATGAGATGACAATCATATCTTGAGTTAAATTGCCTTGAAGATAGGGGTCAAACTAGGGGATTTTACACTATCAAGTCTTAGAAACCCTAGCTTGAAACTTCTCAAACTCCTCAATCATGATGTGTTAACCTTGAAATCAATCTTAGGACACCTCAATGTATCAATCCATGATCACATGGCTCTTGAGTTAGGTCTCAACCTCCTTCAAATCATCAGTTGACTTAGGGTTGACCTAGTCAAACCCTAGCTGCACCACTCATGGTTGAGCCTTCTTATTCTTGCACAATGACCTGTCTAGGTCTCAAGGTGATCTTCAACAATTCTCATGAGCTCTCTCAAGACCTCAGTCCATCTCCATGACCTCAGAATCATCTGATGGCTTCCCACACCTCTCAAGTTAGGAGACCTACACACTTGGTTTCAATTACTCTCTCTGAGGATCTTTTAACTTTTCTGACAAGGATATCAACCCTTGAACACTTGAATAACCTTTTTATCTAGCTTCATATTCTTGTATAGCTCTTGATTGGTAATCATACCTCTTAATCTCCTGCATACATGTCAATGAAATGCAAATGATAATGCTAATGTGAATGAAATAAAACATAAGCTAGGTAAAGAAATGTTGGGAAAATTTTGGGGTGTAACAACCCCTAAAAAACATCTCCATAAATCAAACGTGACATCTTGCCTCGCATGGCGAAAACTAACCTTTCAAAAAGGATATGTTACGTCTGTTCTACTGCAAACAGGTAACGCCTATGTCTCCAACGAGCGAGCAACAATACACCTAAACTGCTAGGATGCGCCATGTTAACATCATCCATAAAAACACCATTTACCCGTTGCACGAACTACGTTGCTCTGATTTCTCATACCAGATGAGAATACGTAGGCACAAGACGAGAATGTCTTGGCGAGCACCCTTTTTCTTTTGTTCTGTAGTTTCACGAACTACGTTTGCTCTGATTTCTCATACCAGATGAGAATACGTAGGCACAAGACGAAGATCTTTTGGAGAGCACATTCCCCTCTATACTCGTGGTTCCCCGAACTACGTCAACTCTGAGTTTCTCATATCTGTTGAGAATACGTAGGCCTAGGACCATGAAGTCCTATCGAATCCTTTCTTCCCCGTTACCTCTCTTTCCCCTGTTTCTAACCTCTTTTGGAACACTCTTTATAGAAATATATTTTCATCACACACGAAAAACAAATGGTTCCCATCGAGTACGATGTATGCGAGGGGTGCTAATACCTTCCCTTTGCATAACCGGTTTCCGAACCCGTTCTTTGGTCACGAGACCATCTTATCCATTCCTTTCTTGGGGTTTTCCCGATGTTTTCCCTTCCCTCATGGGATAAATAAAGTTCGATGACGACTCTTCTGTCTTTCTTTCTCGCCTCTCCGTCGTTGCATTTTTTGAGTAGCGGCACTTTAGCAGATAATTCTTAATGTCATGAAACCAAGGGTTGTCATCAGTTTCTTCGTTAACCATTTGACAGTAGGCAGGCCCAGTCTTGCGTTCAATTCGGATGAGAGTAGCATCACTGAAATATCTGACTCTCCACATTGAGGCTAACATGGCTAGAGCATCCGTAATGTGATTTTCAAATCTCGAAACATGTTTGAAAGTGATCTCATCAAAATACTCGATCATTTCAACAATGTAGGCTTTGTATGGGATTAACTTCTCATGTCTGGTTTCCCATTCACCTATAAATTGATAAATAACCAACGCTGAATCTCCACTCACTTCAAGAATTTTGATTCTGAGGTCAATAGCTGCTTCAAGGCCAAGAATACATGCTTCATATTCGGCAATATTGTTGGTACATTCAAAGTCTAACCTTGCTGTAAATAGGGTGTAACCACCTTCTAGATTCATCAGAACGACACCTACGTCATGCCCACTATAATTAGAGGAACCATCAAACATCATCTTCCAAAAGAGACCCGACTCGGGACCTTCATCAAGATCTGGCTCTTTATAATCCTTCACCAACATACTGTCTTCGTCAGGAAAGTCAAACTTGAGAGGCTCATAGTCTTCAACTGGTTGGTCTGCCAGATAATCTGATAAGATACTTCCTTTGATAGCTTTCTGAGTCACATACTGGATGTCGTATTCGGATAACAACATGCGCCAACGGGCAAGTCTTCCAATCTGAGCAGGCTTTTCAAAAATGTACTTTATTGGATCCATTTTCGAGATCAATAAAGTAGTGTGACAAATCAGGTATCGCCTAAGACACCTAGCAGCCCATGCTAGCGCACAACAAGTCTTCTCCAAAAGTGAATATTTGCTTTCACAATCAGTAAACATCTTGCTCAAGTAGTAGATAGCATGCTCTTTTCTTCCAGTCTCATCATGTTGACCCAGTACGCAACCCATAGACTTCTCAAGAATAATTAGATACATGAAGAGTGGTCTTCCAGGAACCGGAGGAATCAAGATAGAAGGCTCTTGTAAATAACCTTTGATCTTCTCAAATGCTTGCTGAAAATCAGAATTCTAATCAATAACCCGACCTTTGAAAAGTAACTCGAAGATTATCTCACAGGTAGCAGTCATATTAGAAATGAATTTGGAGATGTAGTTCAGTCGTCCAAGAAGAAATCCGACTTGTGTTTTAGTCTGCGGAGCTGGCATGTCCTGAATGTCTCGGACTTTCTTGGAATTTACTTCAATTCCTTGTTGACTGATGATAAAACCAAGAAATTTTCCAGATCTAACACCAAAGGTACACTTAGCAAGATTCAGTTTTAACTGGTATTTCCTGAGTCGTTCAAATAGTTTTAGAAAATGGTCCAAATGGTCCTCTTCATTTTGAGATTTGGCAACCATATCATCAACATAAACTTCGATCTCTTTATGCATCATGTCATGAAAGAGAGCGACAATAGCTCTTTGATATGTTGCCCCTGCGTTTTTCAAACCGAAGGGCATAAATTTGTAGCAGTAGGTTCCCCGAGGAGTAATGAATGTATTCTTTTCTTTGTCGGTAGGATCCATCTTGATCTGATTGTAACCGGAGGAACCATCCATAAAAGAGAAAACTGCAAAACTGGCTATATTATCCACAAGTGTATCAATATGCGGCAGAGGGAAGTCATCCTTTGAGCTTGCTTTGTTCAAATCCCTGTAGTCTACAAACATTCTGACTTTACCTTTCTTTTTGGGCACTAGAACAATGTTGGCTACCAAATCAGGATACTTTGCAACTGTAAGGAAACCTGCATCAAGTTATTTCTTCACCTCATCTCGGATCTTCAGAGCCATGTCAGGTCTTATTCTTCTAAGTTTATGCTTGATAGGTGGACATTTGGGTTTAAGGGGTAGCTTGTGAATAACAATATCAGTGTCTAAACCGGGCATATCTTGATACGACCATGCAAACACATCAGAATATTCTTCCAGAAGCTTGACCAATCTCTGCTTGACCTAGGCCCCAAGTGTTGTACCAATCTTGACCTCTTTCTTGTCTTCATTAGTGCCAAGATTAATCAAATCTACCTGCTCTTTATACGGTTGAAGCTCAACGTACTCATACTCAACCAATTTTTCCAGTTCAATGGGCACTTCAAAGTTTTCTTCACCCTCATCTTCAGCTTGATAAATGGGTGAATCAAAGTTAGGAGTGACAGCAGGGTCATTGGATTCAACATGGTTTTGGATATCACTGCATGTCGGAAGGCTTATTTTATTAAAATGCACAAAGAAATGCAAGAGAAAGAAAATGCTTTTTTTTTGTAGTTTTTGAAAAAAATTGCCTATTTCATTTTAAATGGTGAAAACAAAAAACTGCTAAAAGAAACAAATAGAATTTAACAAAATGCATTTATTAATATCCTTTTAAAATTGAAAAGGTGGCCCTACAAAATAATCCAGTAGCTTGGGCACAGCTATGGAATTTTGAAAACAGCAAATGAAAAATAATAAATTACTTTGAAATGGGGAAAAACACGGGGATCTCTATTGCTTCTCAGTTGCTCAAAGCTGCATCGCTCTTGAATACCAGGTTTCTCAGTGACGCGTCACTGCAGAAAGGGGCGACAATGACGGAAGAGTCTCCAAAGTGAGGGAAAGGAAACGATCAGAGAAAACCTACGAAAGGGGAAAAGACAGGTCACCGCAACCAGATCTTGTGTTTGGGAGTTGGTTACGCAAGGGGAAGGTATGAGCACCCCTCACGTCCGTCGTACTCGATGGAATCCACACTTGTTATCTATCTAAAAGGGTGTTAAACTATCTAAGCTACAGGCCACAGGGATAAAAGAAAAGAAAAGAGACTTGATAGAGCATTGTCGCTCTATGCCTACGTACTCCCTCGTGCAATGGGAAATTCAGAGTCAACGTAGTTTGGAAAACTACGGGTGAAGGTGGGGAAGGTTGCTCGCCAAGACATCTTCGACTTGTACCTACGTATCCTCATCTGGTACGAGAAATCAGAGCAAACGTAGTTCGGGCTAACACGGCCACAGGTTGGTTCAAGTGTTTTAACCGAGTAGGGTTAAACCTTCGTTCTAGCAGTTAGTTGTATTACTGCTCGACCATTGGAGACTTAGGCATTACCTGTTTGCGGTAGAACCAACAGTTAACAACACTCTCTTTGAAAATGGTTTTCAATTAATCCCGAAGGATAAAAAAGTTTGATGTTTGTTTTTGAGTCTTTTATGAAGAAGAAGTGAATTGAATTGTGTTTGTAATTCATGTTGCACTAAAGACTATGACTTAGGAGCAAATGTGTCGCATATCTCCCAAAGGGCCTACGCTAAACACTCTAGACAATTGAGAGGAGGCCCCCCAATCATCATTTCCCAAATTCTCAAGGCTCGTAGCATACAACACTCGTTATCCTTTATTACATGTTTTGAATAAGTTTTGAGATGAGAAGAGAGAAGACACAACTAAGGGGAAACTAACTCAACCCTAATGTTATCATGCAATGTGCTCCTATGATTGAGATTGAAAAGGGAAGAACTATCCTAATGTTATCATGCTTGGATTGAACACTTGATGTCTCTCCTACTCCCACCTTAAACAAATGGGACTAGGAATCCTAAAGGATCATGGCTAAGAAAACCAAGTAAACACAAGATAAATCAATCACAAATGAAAAGGAAGAAAGTGATGCAAACATGAAATGCAACACAATGAAAAGAGGGAGGAAAAAAGTGTGGGGAAGCAACCACCACAAGCACATCTCAACCTCTTAAAAACAAACAAAGAGGTGTAAAAAAAAAGAGGAATGCAAGCAAAAGAACTCAAACAAGTCCAAACAGAAGTGAGATGAAATGGGAGAAGTTATAACTCCTACAACCATTCAAATATCAACCACCAACTTCAAAAGGTAAACAAATAAGAAAGAGAGGAAGGCATGATCAAGATGAGGATGGGAGAAAAGGCTTGGGCAGCAAGCAACATAAAAAGAACCTCAACCAAATGCACCAAATTGATCATGCAAAAAGAAAGCATAAACAAGTTCTCAAAGTGGCATCTCATTCAAGGCAAACTCAAAGTACAAACAAAGAGTACCAAATCATCTTGAATGAGTTCCAAAGTCCAAGGGACAGAAGTGAGAACAAGATAAAAAGGTTCAGAAACCAAAGAAGAAACAAAGCCAAGACAAGTTACAAAGTAGGGCAAGGTAAAGAACCAAAGTTCAAAACACTTTCAATATTCAAATGCAAATGGAAAGCCCTAATTAAAAGTAACTTGCAACACAAACCAAGCAAGTGTGTTACCTATAAAATTTAAACCAACATCATAAATATGTCAAGAATGTAAATCAATAGGCATGGAATGCATATGGGATCCACAAAGGTTATTTCCCAAAGGAACTAGGTCAACTAGTTTATATGAACTTCAACTAGGGTGACTTGACTTGCAAGGTTCACCAAAAATAGAATAATTGTTCAATAAATCTCAAATAAAATACACAAAGCTCTTAAACATGTTGGCAACTAGAGGCTAAAACATTCAACCCAAATTCAAATTAAGGCATCACCAAATGATTTGATCAACTAGGGTGCTCCACCTTGTGGAATAGTTATCGAGGGTCAAACAAAAGCTACCCAAAGTCAACAAAAAGTAAATCAAACATGGACCAAAATCAACCTCAAAGGCACCTCATTCCATCATCAAAGTGGAGAAGAAACCTCACTCATTGGTGATTGCAAATGGTTCACAAAACAAGCATGATCAAAGAAGAACCATATTAAAAACACTTCCAATCATAAAATTCAAATTAAATTGAAAAATAAAAGAAAATAAAAATTAAAAATTATGAACATTTAATTAAGACTTTAAAGTGTTTGAAAATATTTTTTGTTGAATTTTCTGATATTTGGAAGTATTTTAAATAATTAAAAAGCAAAACAGAAAATAAAATAAAATGCAAGAATGGCTGGGGGTGCATCAAGCAATTCTGGAACAAAGGAACACAGTTCAGCGCATTGGGCTCACACAGACTAGGGGTGTGGTTAGTATTTCTGGCCCAATCCAAAACACAAAGCAGCCAGAATAAATAAAACGCATCGTTTCATTTATCTGCGTGGAGTCAAACATGCCAAGCAAGCAAGTCAATCCAATGAAAATAACAAACGCGCATGGTCAACAAGTCAAACTAGTGCCACCTCAGATTTGAGGTCAAATAACCAGACGCCGGAGCCCTAGCTCTGGTCGTCTTCTCTGGTGAGGTGGCTGGAGCTCAGGTTATCAAATCTCCACCAAACTTCACAAAATTTATATCAAAAGAAAGCTGAAGTCACGTAGGTCGTGAATCCAAGATCCAACCATCCATATCCTTCACAAATTAAGAGAATCGAAGCAACAAGTTTGAGATGCACATCTGAAAACTTCAGCAAACATGAACAATAATGAATCAAACATGGCCTCCATGAGGTAGGGCTTCAGATGTAATCCATATGAACCTAGATCATGGCCTAGAATGAGAGAAAAGTTGATTGGAAACTTACTGAACGGAGACACTCCATTGGTGCTTCTCAGACGTGTAAGCTTTCTCCAAATGATCCAGATCCACTCCAAATTCTTCAAGGAAGCTTAATTGCTCTTCAATTGGATTTGATTTGCAGAGAAAAGTGAAAATCCATTTTGAAATTTCTTTAAGAATTTGACAGCTGAAATTTCTCTCTCCAAGCTCAATTTGCACTTCTGAGCTCTCCATGCGCATTTTTAACTTATATATGATGGATCTTTGATCAATTGGAAGGCCCATGAAGCCTTGTTTTGCGGAATTTGAAAAAATGCCCAAAATGGAAGTCACTCATGCACACGTGAAAATGCTTGCATACACTCATGAAAATCATTTGAATCTGCAGCTAGTAACTTCAATTTTACATTGGAAATGGATTGGGCCTTTGAATTGATCCAATTAACAAATTTTGAAGTGAAACTTATTTGTGAAGAAATGCCAAAATGCCCGTGTTTTTGCTTATCATGTGCCAAACCAATTTGTGCATTTTCTTGTGAATGTGCCATGAACAGAACTGAACCAAAATAAGACATGAAGATATGCATTGAATTGAAATCACACTTTAAAGTCCATTTTTCACTTGAAATTCTCACCAAATGTCCATAATCAATCATAATTCACACAATCCTTGAGTTTTATATTGCAAATAAGGTCTTTAGGAGCAACTTTCATGTTGTTTGAAAGTTCATTTGAAGTACACAAGTGCATAAAAATGACCTATGTAACAAATGACCTATAATCGAACTTTCCCAAAATACCCTTACCTTGTAAGGTTCATAACTTGAGTTGCACAAATGATATCAAGGACTTCTAGGACTTTTTGGAAAGCTAAGATCATGAGGAAAACCTTTCATGTTTACTTCAAGTTTAGGAGAAACTTTATTCTAGGTCAAAAGTGCCTTGGAAGTGAGTTGACTTTTGTTGACCAAGAAATAAGTTCATCTGAGACCTGTAACTTGATGGCATCATAACTTGAGTTCCACAAACTTAATGGATGAGTTCTAGTATTCAAAAGAAAGCTAAGAACATGTCCTACAAGTTTCATGTTTGCATGAAAGTGATATTGAACTTACATCATGATGTAAGTTGTCCTTGAAGTTGGGCACTAAAGAATGGGATTTTACACTGAGATCCTCTGAAACCCTAATTTTGTAACCTCTTGAACTCTTGATTCTTCTTGATTTGAACTTGAAATGACATCCTAGATGTCCCAACATAACTACCCATAGCTCCAATGACTTAAAACGAAGTCTCAAACTCCCTCAAGTCCACAGTTGACCTTGAGCTGACCAGATGAAACCCTAGGTGCACAACCTTTGACTGTGACCTCTTGCAAGTGAAATAAATGTTTAGATGAGCTCCACAATGGCTTCCAGAGCACTCAATGAGCTTCTAAAACACCTCTTATCCATAACCTCGATCTTATGAACCCCTGATGATCCCTAGTTGACCTCCAAGATAGGAGATAAACAACATACATCCATCTTCTTTCTCAAAGAGATATGACCACTTCCTGATGATTGTAAGCACTTGATGACTTGAACAAATACTCTTGCTTGAGCTTGCAACCTTTAAGACTCTTCTCTTGAATGACACACCTCCCCTGATCCCCTGTAAAGGACAATGCTATGCAAATGCAAAATGCTAAAATGAAAAGAAACATAAGCCAAGTAAAGAAAGAGGTTGGTCAAATTTTGGGGTACAACACTCAGATCTTCATCTTCATCATCTTCGATGGCATTGATCTGAAAACCTTCGGTGACAAACACTTTTTGGACATTCTTCGGATGCCTTTTGACATATGTAGAAGCTTTATCATGATTTGGATTGTAACCCAACCCGTGGCGATTTATCTTGGTCTTGATATCTATCACTTCTCCCCTATGCCCCTTTCAATCGTTGATCTGGTGCTCTTGAAAGATGCAAAAGATGGATTACTCTGGCCCACTGTTTCCTCAACATCCAATAGAACAACATTGGCGTTCTCAAGTGCTTGGAAAGAAGTTTCCAAAGCGTCTTCATCGGCCTCTATGTAACTAAAAGAAGATAGGTTGTTGACCATCAGATCCTCTTGGCGATGTATGATAACTAGCTTTTCATCAACCAAAAAATTCATCTTCTGATGCAGAGTTGAAGTTACAGCTCCAGCGGCGTGGATCTAAGGTCTTCCAAGTAAACAACTATAATTGGGATTAATGTCCATTACTTGGAATGTGATGTTGAAAACATGTGGTCCAATCAAGATCGGTAGCTCCACTTCTCCAATCACTGCTCTACGAGAACCATCAAAAGCTTTGACTATTAAGGAAGTAGGCTTCATCACAGTCTCTTTGTAAGCCAACTTGGTGAGAACTCTCTTGGGTAGGACGTTCAGAGATGAACCGATATCCACAAGCACTCTTGATAAGTTGTCCTCTTGACATTTGACTGATATATGTAAGGCACGGTTGTGATTCTGACCTTCTCTTGGTAAATCCTCATTGTTGAAGCTAAGAGTATTGTAGGTAGTAACATTGGAAATCACACTGTCAAATTGGCCGGTAGTAATGTCTTGGGCGACATGATCTTGAGCCAATATCTTTTGTAAAGCAGTTCGATGAGCAGGTGAACTCATCAGCAGAGATAAGATAGAGATCTTGGAAGGAGTCTGATGAAATTGATCAATGACTTTGTAGTCGCTCTTTCTGATGATCCTCAGAAATTCAGCATCGTCATCATTTGTAACCGTTTCTTTACCTTTGTCTCTGACCGGGGCAGCGGTGACAGTTTCCTTAGTCGGAGCATCATTGAATTGTGGAGTATAAATACGACCACTGCGAGTCATCTTGCTTGTCCCAACTATGTTTGTCACATTTTCATTATCATTCTTCAATTCTTCCCTCGGAATAACTTTCCCAGATTCTTTGTCAATCATGGTCACATTATATTTCTAGGGTACAACTTTAGGATCACTGAAATAAAATGGACTAGGCTTCTGAATAATCACCGGTTTCGGCTGATTTACTGTAGGAGTAACTGGCTTAGATATGTTGAATACAGGCTTTGCAGAACTTGATCTTGGAAAATTAAACACTGGCACTTTAACATTCGGCTCTGGTAAGTTGAAGATGGGCTCAATCACAACAACTTCATCCTTCTTCACTTTGTTAACCACTTGTAAGAAACCATCGCTGATAAATTTCTGAATAGCATTCTGCATCGAAAAACAGCCCTTCGAATTGATATCACAATCTGTACAGTCTTCATGAGAAGTAGACACTAAACCGGCTTCAAATAATTTAGAATGGAAAACCCGAAGAGGAGTCTTGATCTAAGAAACGTCAAGAATAAGGCTTTCATCGAATATATCATCAATAGCATTAACAACCCCATGGTTAGGAATAGGGTTGTTCTTGACATTCGGCTGAGGATCATCGAAGGACAGGATCTTCTTTTCCATCAAATCTCTGACAAGGTTCTTGAGAGCATAAAAGCTTTCGAGATCGTGACCAGGCGCACCCTCATGGAATAAAAAATGAGCGGAAACATTGTAATTGGCAGGTAATGGATTTGGAGGCGGACCCAAAGATCTTGTAGTAATTAGACCTTGTTGCACTAATGAAGGGTAAAACTCGGTAAATGTCATCGGAATAGGAGGATAAGGCTTGTACCGTCTCCTGTTGTGAGCATTCTGGAAAGGAGCCTGATTCTTAGTTTGTTGATAAGCAGGAGCGTTGGGCGCTTGTTGATAGTTGGCAGAAGCTTGTGCAGGCTGATAACCAGGAGCCGGTTGCATAGGCTGATAAGTAGAAACTTGTTGATTGAAGGCAGGTGTAACAGCAGCTACATACAGTTGTTGAGCAAACTGAACAGGATAACCTTGAGGTTGGACATAGTTTTTCTGATGTTGCCAAGGTTGATTTCATTGTTGGCTTGCAGATACAACATTAGTTTCACCCTCCTTAGCATTATCTTTGTAGCTTGAACTACCAGCAACACTTCACATTTTACCACTCTTCAGACCCAATTCAACTTTTACACCAACAACAACGATGTTAGAAAAATTTGCAGTCACACTACCAACCATTCTCTCATAGAATTCTGGACGATCGGTGTCAACGAACCAATCTACTAATTCCTTCTCAGTCAGGGGAGGTTCTACTTTCGAAGCAAATTCTCTCCACCTCTGAGCATACTCTTTAAATGATTCTACGCTCTTCTGGGACATACTAAGAAACTGTCTCCGGTCAAGAGCCAGATCCATATTGTACTTATAGTGTTTGATGAAGGCATCAAATAGATCTTGGAAACTCTTGATACGAGACTGATCCAGAGTTAAGTACCACTTTGAGGAAGCACCTTTCAAACTGTCCTGAAAACAATGTATCATCAACTTGTCATTCTCAACATGGGCAGCCATCTTACGGTAGTACATAATCAGATGACTCTTTGGACAAGTAGCACCTTCATAACGGTAAAAGCTTGGAGTTTTGAACTTCGAAGGAATAACCAACCCAGATACAAGACATATATCTCTGGCAACAGCACCGAAGATTTGATCACCTTCCATCTTTCTCAATCTTTTGTCCATAATTTCCACATTTTCACGAAGTTTTTCATGACGTTCATCTTCATCCTCTTTCACATCAGGAATATCATAAACCGGTTCATAAGGTTGCACACGAGTATGAACAATAGCTAGTGCAAAAGTAGGAACCATTTGAGGAGCTTCAGAAACTACAGAAACAACTTGAGGAACCAGTTGAGTAATAGGAACCGCAGCAGGAGGAGGCACAAACCCAAACGGAAGACCATAAGGAGGTACACTTGCAGTAGTAACTGAAGGTTGAGGATCCACAACAGTATTAGTAATCTCAGAAACAACAATAGGATGAGTATCCATCCTTGCATTAATAACCTGTAGCATCTCCTTAATTCGCCATCTTTTTCCGAGCTCGAGCTCTAGTGTTGTACTGATGTAGAGGACTCAGGGTGACAGAACTGGAAGGCGAGAGAACAGACGGTAAAAAACCGGAAGGAAAATGCAAATGCAAAAACAAGGATGCAATGCGATGCAATGGTTTCAAGAATTTCAACAGTTAGTTGCAAATGTTTCTTAGGAAAGCTGAAAAAGTTTTAGATTTTGAAATTCAAGATTTTTTTGAATTTGCAAGGAATGACAGTTGAATTCCTTGAAACCAGTAATGATATGATGTTGGATGCAATACACAAACACACAACAGCTAACAAAAGAAGGTCATAGGTTAGAGGAACATGAGCGGAGCTAGGGTCTACCCATCCCAAAAGGTATGTACTAAGGGTTAATTGTACCTGTAAAACAAGGTTCTAAAAAGGTGCCCAAAGTCATTAGTTCATCTTTCGGATATTATCAATTTCCCGACTAACTTGGTGGTTAATAATATTCTCAAGAGAACCTCTTTTGAGTGTAGTATCGCGTAGCAACTATTTTGGGAATACTCCCTCATAGTAATCGCACTACATCCTAATAAGGCCAAAGTTGTATTTAGGTAACTACGGTCCCCAGTATCACAGGCTCCAATCGAGAATAGTGAATGTTTTCATGATTACTCGTTCAACAATACTATTTTCAAGAGGGCCTCAACTGAGTGGTGATTCTCAAGTTGAGCTGATACAAGAAAAGCAGAGTTGCAACTTCACTGTCAGAAGAATCTATTATGGAAATTAGTGAAATCTAGTATCTGAACCATATTAGTCTCCAACCCTCTAAAGAAACACTTATGGGCTTGATGTCATTATTTGAGCTAACATTTGTTGATGAAGTTCCTCTGGGCAAAGAATGAATGTTGATGACAAGAAGAACATAACACTAATAGTCATGGTTAGAAAGTCTGATGTAGAGAATATCTCCAGAAGATAAAGCAGATGTTTTGAAGTTTTCTGAAGACAAATCAGAAAGGAAAGAAGTATCTAACATTCTAGCTCTTCACAATCAAGTACAGATACTGAAGAAAGAACAAACTTTAAAAGAAATGTATGTATTCATGAATGATGAAAGCATTCTATACAGTAGTCGGAATGATTACTCAGAACCGAAGGCAAATAGTATTTATCATGATGCATATTGATTCTGGAAGTCCAAAAGCTACAAAGTACTCAAAATTAAAGCACTGTCACTAGAATTCAAGTCATGATTGATTTGATAACAAGCTTGGAATCAGAAACCAAAGGCGGATTAGCAGAAGAAGAAGTTACCATTAGATGAACTGATACTGGTTGATAAGAACACGATTGTCATTCAAATCGTTTCGAGAAATACATCTTGGTTTGATGGCAGTTTGTGATGAACAATTGCGTCTATTCAGACAATAAATTATTAGGATGCAAGAAGTCAACAAGTTTCCTCAACACATAAACTTTTTGAAGATTATGCTTATACTGAGAAACTAGCGACCATCTAGACACAAGTCATCTGGAAAATAAAGAGGAGTGATTATTTGTAAAGACAAAAGATGGATGATCAGAAAATGAAGACCAAAGAAAGAATATGGAATTCATAACTATTGATCAAGATGAAACAAACATCAGAGGAGATGTGTTTCTATCCAGATGAAAGGAAGTTGAAGAAGTCATTATGATTCATATGAAGACTGCAGTAGAATGAAGAAAGATAAAAGTCAGAATGGAAAGCACTCACTGTGAAGATCTTTGAATCTCAAAGAATAATCATGATTTATAAGCAATAACTGCATAGAGATGCTGAAGAAACGAGAAGTCTAGCAGAGGAAGATTCCCGAAAAAAAATTGCTAGATTGACATGAAAAGATGAAGATGCTGAGAAGGTTAAGCAAGTTGCTATAGTTGGTTCTTCTTCTGAAACTGCTTTTGTACACTTAGAATGTGCCATTAGTGAGATTCGAGGAGATCAACAAGCTATGAAGGAAGAACAACAAGTTTTCAGAGAAAGCTTTGCTGAACAAAAAATTTGTTAACATCTCTCTCTCAGTGCATGCTTCAACAAATTCTAGAAAAAGATGTCAACCTCTAAAGAATAAGGTACTTAGGTTTTATTTTATGACTCTAATAGTTTAAATATTTTTTTAATGAAAATTCACCTTTTTGATGATGTCAAAAAGGTGGAGAAATAGAATATGATTTTGATATAAAGAGAATGCAAAACATCAACTCAGACATAAACTGCGTTTACTACTAACCATGTGTTTGATGTTTTATCGAGGAACTCTGAACAAGTTCACTAGGCATTCTCTGAACAGGTCAAATGAAAGAACTCTGAGTTCAAACGATCTGGTTGTTCATATAATCGAAGTTATAAACTTCGTGAACATATGTTCAGAATTAGATGGACCCATCATTGTTCAGAGGTTGAAATATCTTTGAAAGTTAAAGTCATCTGGAATCATAATGTTCAGAAGATGCAAACTGTCTGTAAATATGATAATCAGAGCATAAGAATCAGAAATCTTCATAAAAGCAAGAATTGGTTTCAGACTCAGAATCAAGAATTGGTATCAGAATTAGAATTAAGCTTATATCAGACTTAGAATCAAGTACCTTCATTAGATCAAGAATAAAATATGATAAATGCATCAAACTCTGATAGATCCAAGGATCTGAGATGAAAACCTATGTTCTAGTCAAACTCTGAAAAAGCAAGTCTGTAATGACAAATCTGAAGACTGTATCAAGTTCTGAAGATCTTAATATCTGACCTATTGTAACCAGGGGGAGTTCACCCAGAAAGGTTCACAAGTCAGAATATTTGATTTTCACCCAGTCTGAAACTCAGGGGGGGTTTCTCATCTGAAAGACTAGTTCTGCTTCTGATAAATAGCGTGGCTAAGTTATCAGAAAAGAATTATTTCGTCTCTGTGCTACAGTTGTTCTGATGAACAGTAGCAAGTGCTTTAGAAGGCTCTGAAGTTATATGGCTCTGATATGATGTCTAAAGAAAATAAGTTCTAAAGATCTGAAGATAGAAGTTTTGCTGAACAAGTCCAGATGCTAAAGACTTATGCTTTTTTATATCATAGGGAAGAATTCCTTCTCTTCTATATATTTTACTCTATCAAAATTTCTATTTTGTGAGTCTTGAGATCAGAGAAAGTCTCTGAACAAGCAAAAATGAATTTTTGAGGTTAACACATTCAGGGGGAGCTGTTGCTTGAAACTTTGAATATGTTATGCTTGATGATTATTATGTATAAAATGTTATATCAAAATACATGTTTTTGTCATCATCAAAAAGGGGGAGATTGTAAGAACAAGAATTTTTTCTGCAAGTTGTATCTGTGTTTTGATGATAACAATTAAGTATTTGTGAAAGAACCATTTTATGTTCTAATGTTTATTGTGTATAGATCACGTTAATTAAAGACATCAGATCAAACAAACAATATCAAGATGTGCATTTAATATAATATGAGAGTTACTATGTGTGACGTTCATATAGCGCTTATTGAAGAAGCAAGTTTGCATCTGTATCTGATCACAATCAGAAAGATCCAAGGATTTTATATACTGTTGTTGCAATGCTCCTGTGGATTCTGCTCTGAGAAGTGCATCTGATCTGAAAGCAAACAAAGCATATTGAAGAAGCAAGTATGCCTCTGTATCTGATCACGATCAGTAAGATCCAAGGATGATGTATATTGCGGTTGCAATGCTCTTGTAGATTCTGCTCTGAGATGTGTATCTGATATGGAAGCTAATAACGCATCTGAGATATAGTCCTCTTAAGAACCAAGCTCTGAAGACTCTGATGACTTGAAGCTCTGAAGACTGAAGGCTCTGAAGACCAAGTGCAGAAAGACTCTGAAGACTTAAGGGTTCTGAAGATCAAGACTCTGATGATATAATCCTCTGAAGAACTACGTGTTGAAGAATCTGATGACTTGAAGCTCAGAAGGCTGAAGGCTCTGAAGACCAAGTGCAGAAAGACTCTGAAGACTAGATTCTGAAGTTGAAGATTATATAGCTTCACCCAGACAAAGACATGTTAATCAAATAAGCTGTTGCTATCCACTCTGATAAACAAGGTGCTGAAGTCAAACAACTCTGATGTTATTATGCTATCATACCAAAGTAGTTTCTGAACTACTCATTAGATACATCATCAGAAGAACCAAAGCCAAAAGCTGATATGTCCAAGCTGATAAATGAAGATCACATCATTTGTGAATAAGAGCTGTCTCCCACAATGATATATTAATGTTACAAGAAAAGGACAGAGAAATTGATGTCAATGTACTATCTAACACATGCTTATTCTATCCGTTGGGAAATGACCATTGGAATTTGAAAGGACATCTCTACCCTCACAACGACTCTCTTGGATGCACTATAAAAGAAGAACATTTGATCCATTCAAATGTTAGCAACGTTAGCTAGTCAGCAACGTAGCTAGTTAGCAACGTAGCTGGTTGACAAGCATGTTAGTAAGCAAGTTGATTAACAATAAAAGCTTTATGCTAAGAATCCGTAGTGCTCACATAAGAAAACTTTTAAGCAATATGGAAACTAGTTTTCTAATAATCTCGTAGAGATTTATCCGTAGATTAGTTTCAATATTATGAAGCAAGGAGTTGTTGCTCAATACTTGCCATGTACTTAAATTAGGAGTATTCTGCTTGATAAGAAGCACTCATGTAATCTCCGGCAACACAAATTCAATTTAGAATTAGTGGTTCCTCAAGTGATCTTGTGAAGATCAGAATACTTGAGATGACAAGTGGTTGTGGTCATTTGTGGAATCTAATAGGAGATCTTAATTAATCAGATTCTATTAGGTGTCAATGAACGTTATATCCTTGGGGATCCCTGAACGTGTCATTGTCTTTTTGTTAGTCACTTGCAATTTGCTTGTGCATCTGTAATCAGTTTGGTTATAGTGGATTAAGACCTCAATTGAGAGAGGCAAAATCACCTTGGAAGGGTGGACTGGATTAGCTTGAGAGTTGCTCAAGTGAACCAGGATATATCATGTGTTCTTTACTTGTATTATGCTTTATCATTTATGCTTCTGTAATGCCTCTTATAGAATCACGTAAAGCAACAAGTGAAGAGGAAAAAAAGTTTATTGAGGTAAAAACCCAATTCAAACCTCCCATTTCTTGTGTTTTTCTCACACCTTCAAGTTTCAGCTTGTTCTCCATATCCTATAGGTCATTAAAATCATGCTTGAGGGGATAGAAGGTGACTGGTTGCAGCCAAGTTGGTGATTTGATGATGGCAGCCACCATTTTTCTTTTTCCACACCATTCACTTTTGCAACATGCATTAAACAATGCTTTTTTTCATTTCTCATGCCAATTTCGTGGGAGTTGATGTTAAACATGTTAAAAAACAATGTAAATATCATAAATGAGGATTAATACTTTATTAGAGTTGATTTGGGAAGCTTTAGAATCAAGTTGTCCAGCTGCGTTGGTTTTGCAAAAGTGAGTTTTTTCCAACTTGTGGTCCTTGGTTCTCTCTAACCATGAAGAGTTATGGAACCGACTTGTACTTTCTGGAAATCCTCCATTAGGTGCTACAACATTTATGTTTGATGTAAGAACCCATTCCACTTGAAACTGGGTGAAAAACCCTTGTGAAAATGTTGAAAGCTTGACTTACAAGTCAAGAAATCTTGAAATTTCTAAGTGTATTTTCCCCCTCTTGCCTTATTTTGCCTCATAACTCAAAATCCATGCATTTTCTGCTCATGAGTGCCTATATCACTTTCGAAGAACTCATTGAGGCCTTTCCATCAAGCTTTGAACCATTCCATTTGGATGTGTGGTTAGGAAGTTATGACCTAGCCCTTTTTAAAACCCTAATTTCCCGACTTTTCGATTACTTCTTAATTCTTGATCAATTGGTCATAAAACTTCATGATTAGATATTAAATAATTTTGGGAACATATTTGGATTCAAATTTTGGGTTAAAACCTTGTTGGTCAATGGGTTGACTTTTCAATCAGACGAACCGAACGGTCGAAAACCTCTTAATCGATTGTTGGTGTCCTGGGTTCCCTAGGGTCTTGGAACTTCTTGGGTAGACTTCCTTGGGTAATATGAGACTCATGGAACATGATTCAAGCTTTTTAAAACCCTTTTGGTCAAAATTCAAACTACAATTGACTTTCCCAATCAGAAACCCTAATTAGGGTTTTTATACTGTATTGTTCTCCTTTCTTGGGTGACAACCTCAAATTGGATTCATTCTTGATCCAATGTGATATACTTGATGACATAAAGTCTTAATATATGGAAGATCCATCCAAAACTTTTACTGATCAATCCCTTGAAACCCTGATTTCTGACTGTGAGAAACCCTAGTTCATCTGCATCTTGATAAAGACTAAACTGGAAATGGGTTATGGTTAGATAATCAATGCTTGATGCTCCTAGATGATGATGTGATCTAGGGGTAAAAATTTGGGGTATAACAGCTTCTAAAAGAGAGTTGATGTAGCATGCATAGAAGAAGAATCAAAGTTTTCATGAGAAAGTCTTTAGTAACTTGGTCTTCAGAGTCTTGATCTAATTTATTAGAACCTGGTCTTCAGAATCTGGTGACACGGTTAATTAGAGTTATTCAGCTCAAGAATTTAGAGCTTGACAACATCAAAGGCTTCTCTTGTTAGATTCATAAAGCTTTGGATTAGAAATGTTCAAAAGCTTTGATTAGATTAGTCCAGAGCTTGATTATCTTGTAGAACACACATCTTAGAATCAGACTGCACTAGTTCAAAGTCTGATGATGTCACACATCACTTCTTTAGAATAATAACTTATATATAGTATATGCACACCAAAAAAAAATCATTAGGGCATAAAATTTTTCTTTATTAATATATTATTGTTATCATCAAAACATAAGGCCAGATGCAGATTCAAATCCAGTTCTTACAATCTCCCCTTTTTTGATGATGACAAAACCATATATTTTGATGAACAATTTTTACTTGGTTTAATCACATAAAAATATATCAGAGTGAGGTTTGTAAGCCCCCCTAAGTTTTATACTATTAAAAATATTTCTCAACTTAAATCTTCAGAGTTAGGTTTGTAAGATCCCTCTAAGTTTAATACTTAAAATAATTTTAATATATAAAACATTTCAATCAGCATGAAAGTAATAACTTCCCTATACAAGAAGGCCGTGTTGAAATTTCTTCTAATTTGAACTTCCTTGACTTCATGTATCAAAACGTGTTGTATCTGAAATTTTGGTTATCAAGAATATGTCTTGTATAAGAGTCTTAGTTAAACCTTTATGCTTGGTTTAATCAGATCTTAATGAAACATATTCCTTGTATCAGACCTTAATTAGAAGTTCTTGATTCCTTGTATCAGGGATTGATTAGAAGTTCTTAATTCATTGTACCAAAGCATGATTAGAAGTTGTCTTATATCAGAGCTTAGTTCAAAACCATATCCCAATTTCTTCTTTCTGGATAGTCTGGTTAATTAAGAAGCTAAAATCTGAATAGCCTGGTTAACTAAACTTCTGGATAACCTAGTTAACTAAAGGTGATTTTATTAGTATCATTGGTGAACTTTATCAAAGTTTTCATATTATTTATTTATCATAATCAAATGTAAGAAAGACATATCAGAGTAAAAAATGTTAGATATTTAGAAGGGAAATCATACTACTCTTATCCCTTTTGTCATCAATAAAAAATATAAAGATAAAATAGACAAAGGAAATTTGATTTAACTAAAAAAATACAAAAATACAGAAACAAAAATAAAAATAAAAAGAAAGGAAAGCAACAAAAATAAATTTTGGTTTCTAGGTTGAGTGTAGCAGTCTTGACAAAATAACTTGAAGCAGTCCTTCAATCTTCTTGTTAGTCTGAGCTTGTTCCTTGAACATATTCTCTTGATTGTCCCAGAGAGAACTAACAACTACATTATCTTACTTTAGTTATTCCAGAGTCTCCAGTATAAGAGAAATGGATTTATATTCTTCGAAGGGCTTCGTCCTAGAGACAAATCTAGTCTTAGTTTTAGGAGAGTGACTTCTGTCTCTTATTCAGCTTCTAGTGTAGCTGGAGGTTTTGTAGTGAACATCTCCAGAAGTGGCTCCATGATCTCAAAAAGCTTATCATGAAGTCTCTTTTGAGTATCTTTGTAACAGATTTCTCACACCTCACTAGAACGTGAACTGATCCATCTTCTAATTCATCCCAGATAAAATCACTCTCAGTAGGATTTACACAATTTATGCAATCTTACATCAAAGAGTGGAGACATTCATTTGCTTCAGACTTAAACTGTCTAACTAATTCATCAACCTCCTTAGGGTCAATTTCAGGTTCAAGTTTTTTTCTGATTCAGGTTCAGATTTAAGATTAGGTTTAGGTTCAGGTTATGGGTTAGGGTCATATTCAACTTTATCAGTGTCATATGAGATTAGTGGTTGAAGGATAATTTTTTAGTATATGTTCCATGAAGGTGTCAATGATGGGGGTGTTAATGACAATAGGTTGATGTGGTGGTGTTGGTGGTAATTTAGGAAATCACCGGCTTTAGGAATTACATTGTTGAAGGATGTATGTATGTTCAACTCGAGTTAAAAGGGAGGTCTTTTTTATCGTCTCCACATGGATTGCAAATATTTTGATGCTTGCATTTTAATAGTTTATCATTTCATGAAAAAGGGTTTTCAAAGTTTTGTTCATAAAACTGTCACATTTGTAGTAGCAAAGTTTATAAATTCTAAAGAGTTTGATTAACAAAATATATCAAAAGTAGTTTTCATATACCCTAACTTATACATATTCTTTTAATCTTGCATGTGAAGTGGATCCGATTAATATCATCGTGCATTCTCTCAACACCTTCTATCTCTAGAGCGGCGTCATGAGAAATACCGTATTGATCTGTCGCTACTCGAAAAATGCATCGTGCAACGACGGGGAGGCGAAGAATATAGATAGAAGAGTTGCAACCGAACTTTATTTATCCCATGAGGGGAAAGGAAAATATCGAGAAAACCTTAAGAAAAGAATGGATAAGATGGTCTCGCAACCAACAATGGGTTTGGAAGCCGGTTATGCGAAGGGAAGGTATTAGCACGCCTCGCATCCATCGTACTTGATGGGAACCATTTTTTTGTCGATGTGTGAATTTATTTTCTTAAAGATTATGCTATAAAAGTGTTCCAAAAGATAGAGAGAAGGGGTTAGAAACTGGGGAAAGAGAGGTAACGAGGGAAGAAGAGAGAAAGAATAGACTCGGTAGGACTTCGCGATCCTAGGCCTACGTATTCTCAAAAGATATAAGAAAGTCAGAGTCGACGTAGTTCGGGGGACTACAGATATAGAGGGAATATGCTCGGCAAGGATTGTGGCTCTTGTGACTACGTATCCTTACTTGTAAGAAGCAAAGAATCATAGGAGTTGTAGTTCGGCCTACGGTTTGCGGATGAGTTTTGGTAGACGCTGTTATCTTGCGTGTTCTAGCAGCTTAGGTGTTGTGCTGCTCGCATGTGAGGAGACTTAAGCGTTACCTATTTTGCGGTAGAACGGACGTAGCATGCCTTTCTGGGAAAGGGTGGAAAAGAAAAAAGGGTGCTCGCTAGGATTATCGCAATCCTATGCCTACGTATTCTCAACTGACGTGAGAAATCAGAGCAACGTAGTTCGTGCTACTACAGGTAACTGGTGTTTTTGTGGATGATGTTATCATGTGCATTGTAGCAGTTTAGGTGTTTTGCTGCTCGCATGTGAGGAGACTTAAGCGTTACCTGTTTGCGATAGAACGGACGTAACATATCCTTTTTGAAAGACTGGTTTTAGCCATGTGAGGCAAGAAGTCACGTTTGATTGGTTGAATTGTTTTTAAGGGCGAGATAAGTCCTCGGATAGTAACCCCTTGCGGGTAGTACCTAATTCTTTATCTCACAGTTTTTGTTATAAAATGGTGTGGCGAACATAGCGTCTTCGTATTGAAAGACGAGTATCAAGACCACACACACTAGAGTGAGCATCTCGACACTTGGAGAGGAAGAAGTCTACACTCAATCCTCTCTTTTTAGTTCAAGACAAAGAGAACTTCATTCTCTTATTAAAGATGTTTTTGGTTTTGAATGGTAAGTGCTTTAGGATATAGAACCCTACGGTAAACATCAGTACTCGGGATAGGAGAAGGCCTACGCCTAACCACTCCACAACCATTCAAGTTTTTGTTATGAAAAGATTCAAAAATGCACTCAGTACGGGACCGAGGTTTTAGGTGAGAAAGGTTGCGGAAGGAAGTTATGAAAGGAGGTGGTGGATAAAGGCGTGTCTTTGTATTGAAAGACGATTATCGAAACCACCCACACTACAGTGAGCATCTCGACACTCGAAGAGGAAGAAGTCTACACTAAATCCTCTGTCTTTAGTTCAATACAAAGAGAAATCGATTTACTGAAAGTGTTTTGAAGATGCTCGGTACGTGACCGAGGTTTTTAGAAGGAAAGGTTTGAAAATGGACTCGGAACGGGGCCGAGGTTTTAGGAGAAAAATGGGTGGACGCGTCTTTGTATTGAAAGACAAGTATCAAAACCACCCACACTATAGTGAGTATCTCGATACTCTGAGAGGAAGAAGTCTACACTTAATCCTCTCTTTTTAATTCAATATAAAGAGAATTTCGATTTATTTATGAAAAGTGAACTCGATACGGGACCGAGATTTGAAAATGTACTCGGTACGGGGCCGAGGTTTGAAAATGTACTCGGTACGGGGCCAAGGTTTTTTAAGAGTGGAAGGTGGAAGCGTCTTCGTATTGAAAGACGAGTATCGAAACCACCCACACCACAGTGAGCATCTCGACACTCGGAGAGCAAGAAGTCTACACATAACCCTCTCTTTTTAATTCAATACAAAGAGAATTTTATTTCTTAGATGGCAATGGTTTGATAGCGTCAATGAATCAAATCGGGGCCAATGTAATGTTAAACCGTCTTAGCTCGACTTATAAGAGAAGTCAAACTATAAGAGGTCACATATTAATTTCCATGCTAAGGGAAAGATAAATAAATGACATTGAGGGTCATTCTCCAATTGAATTGTGTCGCACGGACCAAATACAGTGGGATCTCGTCTTGCAGATACAAGACTTCATCGATCACAACAAGTCAAAATAGAATCAGAAAGATGAAAAGAAATGAGGAGAGAAAAGAAGTGGTCTCGGATCCAACATTATTCATCAATAATTTGACTGGTAATTGTTGCACCCCAAAATTTGACCAACCGGTTCCCACATCTGGTTTATGTTTCGACGCATTTTGCATTCGCATTTGCATACCGCATACATTGCATTTTCTCAGTCAGATTGATTTTATCGGGATCACCACCCTCTGATCGCGCTTCAGGCATTTCAGGCTAATACGAGGTTTTATTTTGAGAATTTGTGCTCATCCCGGTGTTTTCAGCTCTCGCTGTTCTTTTTGAGGACATCTCGGTGTCCGGTTTTTACCGTTTATTTCGCTATAGTTGCGCAGTTGTTCTCCAATCGATTTAATTGGCTTCATGGCATTTTTAGAATTTTCCCTTTTATTTTCTAGAATTTTAATAGATTTTTATAGATTTAATGGAGTTTTCTAGATATTAAATAGGAATTTTTAATATTTTCATATAGAATTTAATAGTTTTTTTAGAATTTTAAATAGATAATTATTTTTAAATAGTTTTAATAGATATTTCTTTTTCTAGATATTAAGTAGATTTTAAATGTTTTTTAATAGGTTTAATAGATCTTTTTCTATTTTTAATAGGGTTAGGAATTAATAGAGTTGATTAGAGTTTATTTTCTTTTAGAATTAATAGAGATTAATTAGCTTTTAATCATTTTTTTTAATTAGGGACATTAATTAGTTGTGGTTAAATTAGGAGTTAATTGAGTTTAGTTGCAGTTAATTGAGCCACTAGTCATTTAATTTTCGTAAGCTTTTAATCTTTTTTTAGTCATTAATTCATTTTAATTAATTAAGTTTCAGTCATTAATTGAGTCATTAAGTTTATGGGCCAGATGTCCAAATTCGGAGGCCCAGGTCATGACACTTGTCATGTATATAAGGTGCCACACGTATCAGTCTTTCTCTTCCACCTCATTCCTCATCTGCCACCTCACCCCACTCAGTCTCTCTTCCACGTCTCCATTCTCTCCCTCTGCCACGTTTTCATTCCCTCTCTTGGACAACTCACTGCATGCACTCCACCTGGTTCACGCGTGGCAACCCACTTGTCTCTCTCTCACTCTCCCAGCCACACGTGTCTATCAGGGACTTCACCGTCTTCCCCTCACCGGCCGACATGCATGCGCCAGAGGGACACCGTAACCATCACCGGAGCCGCCGCAACGGTCGCTGGAAACTGCAATTTTCCAGAATTTCACTCAAATTATCAGATCGTTTTCTTCTCCGCCATGAGCATGCAAGGTGTTCATCTCGTTCTTCATCCACTTCATCAAATTTTCCAGATTGCGTGTTCATCTTCTTCGTGAAGATCTTCAAGACTCATACAACCTCCATCCGTTTTTCCAGTTTTGCCAGATTCATACAAGATCTTCATACATATTCCCCATATTTCTTCAAGATCGTTCAATGTTCATACGGTATTTTCCAAGTTTCTTCAAGATTCTTCAATCTTCATCCAGATCCGTATGAACTTCATCCTCTTCACATCGTTTTCTAGATTTTTTCTCCAATATTCATCAAACCTTCAAATCCTTTTTTTCCAAATCTTCAAGAACATTCATAAACTGTCATGTTTTCGTTCATCACAACGCAACAGATCTGCGTTCATCATCTTCTTACCACCTTCTTCAATGATTTTTTTTCCAGATCTACAATATCAAGATCCAACACCAAACTTCTTCAGATCTACAACGAGACTCCTTCATCAACATCACGATCTATCAACTCCAGGATCTTCACCACAGATCAGCGTCAGACATCAATGAATCTTCATGCGTTTTCCCAGCTTCGTTCAACAATCCCCAAGCGCTTCCCAGAAAATCTTCAAGCAAGATCCTCAACGATCATCATCTCGGATCAACATCATCTACAACGCCTCTGTTTTCCTTCGAACACTATGAACGCTGCAACGTCAACTTCCTTCGACAGGCGTGGTTGTTTAGATGGCTGTATTTTACCGTTGTTTTCTTATCGTTGAGTTTTTAGGCGGTGTTGACATTCGAAGAACGGGATCGAGTTGAGAGTGACGAAGGTTTTGAGGGAAGATTGAAGGAGTGGAAGAAGGGAGTATTATATGGTGAGGGTTTGCTTGGATCAGAGGTAGTAAGGTTGAGACTGAGAGGTTTGTGGGGTTGACGGCGCCGCTGGTGAGCAAGGAGGAGAGGGTTAAGGTTTCTGAAGATTGAAGTGGAGGAAGGTGATGAGTCCGGGTGGGGCTCCAAATGGGCTAATGGGCTGGATTGGGCCCAATTCCTTTTTCTGATCCATACTCCCAATATCTCGTTGCACCCCCTTCTCCTAGTTTGTTTTTTTCTCTTGTTTTTTTTTGTGTCACGAATGGGCTGGGCCCAACGTTTTTTTCTGAACTACACCCTCCAGTTCCTGCGCGTACCCCCCTTCTGGGCTGTTTTTTTGGTTTTTATTTTTTCTGTATTGTGGGCTCAAGGCCCCGTGCGTTTTTTCTGCATTACCCCAGTTTTTCAGGATTGTACCCCCTTCCTTGCAATTTAATTTTTTCCTCTTGTATTGGACATATGCTTGTAATAGTGTAGATTTTATTTTCCTATTTTCTTTTAAGAGGTTATTTTTTAGGGATTTAGAATATCATGCATATTTTTTTAATAGATTTAATATAGTTTTTTTTCCTATTTTTCTTTATAGAATATTATAGTATTTTAGATAGGAATTTTCTATGATATTTTCCATCATGCAATTTCCTTTTAATTTTCTTTAGAATATTTTCTAGTAGAATTTAATTGTCGTATTTTAGGAGTAGACTATTATTTCCATTTCGTCGTTGGATTTCTCCCCTATTTTCGTTTCCTATCCGTTTTATCTTCGATTTTATTTCTGGTTGGCTGTGTGACACGATTCAATTGGAGAATAATTTTCGATATCATTTCTCTATCTTGTCTTTGACACGAACATCAATACGCTACCTCTTAGAGTTCGATTTCTCGTATAAGTCGAACCATGACGGTCTAAGCGTTACATTGGTTCCTGGTTCGAGCGTCCTCATCAAGGATCCAGAGAGGAGAAGATTGGAATGGAGCTTGCGCGCATGTCGAGAGCCAACAGAGCTGCTTCGTTCAACATCATCATCTTATTCAAGTCTTCAGGCAACCGTCGAGTGTTGTGAGCTGTATCGTTAGATACGTAGGAAATGACAGTTGAGGAGTTTCTTCTCAATCGTCTAGGATGTCTAGTATGGTACCCTTTGGGTGACATGCGACGCATTCGCTCCTACGTCTTAGGTTCTTGCGTGTGTGTCCCGAGTTCCTTCCCGTTTGGGCGTAGGCCTGCTTCCTCTTTGTTCTCGCCCCCGTGCGATCGAAACCCCTTTTCTCTCGCGTTCAGGCGATCGAGACCCCTTCTCTTGCCCCCGTGCAACCGAGACTTGTTTTCCCGTCGAACTACGTTTGCTCTGATCTCTCGTGCCAGATGAGAGTACGTAGGCATAGGATGCGATATCCTAGCGAGCTACCTCCCTTTTACCTTCTTCCTGTTTCCCCGTTTGCTGTAGTAGGCTGAACTACAGCTGCTCTGATTTCTCATACCGAATGAGAATATGTAGGCATAGGATGCGATATCCTAGCGAGCACACTAACAACTAACCTCTATGTTCTCTCGATGCCGTGCGATCGAGACTTTCCCGCTAACGACTGATGTTTCCCTTTCTCTTGCCCTTGTGCATTTGAGACTGGACTGTAGTTCTAAGTCTCGTAGGTTACCGTACCTCTAAAGCCAACCTAATCTCTCACTCCTGTGTGATCGAGAACACCCTGTCTAGCCGTAGTTAGCCTGAACTATGTAAGCTCTGATCTTTCACGCTGTGTGGAAGTACGTAGGCACAAGACGCGAAGTCTTGGCGAGCCAATTCCCTATAGTTTTCCGAACTATGATGACTCTGACTTTCTATATTGAGAATACGTAGGCATAGAGTGCGACGCTCTACCGAGTCAGTTTCTTCCCGTTTAGATTTGGCAGTCGTAGATAGATTGTTTTTTTTTGCATCCTGTAGACAAACCAACAAGCGTGGATTCCTTCGAGTACGACGGACGTGAGGGGTGCTAATACCTTCCCCTTGCGTAACCGACTCCCAAATCCAGGATTTGGTTGCGATGACCATTCCTTTCCCGTCTTTGCGGTAGGTTTACTTCGAGCATTTCCTTTCCCTCCTTTGGGATAAATAACGCACGGTGGCGACTCTTCTGTCATTGTCGGCGCCGATTTTCGCAGTAGCGACAACTGGCGACTCTGCTGGGGATCCAACGTCCCCTATGCGAGTCAATCCTAGCGCTTGTTTGCTCGTCTTTGGATGTTTACTCTTGTGCGTTGTATGTTGTATTTTACTGTATTTACAATTTCCTCACTTTGCTATTATCTGTTGCTGTTGTGCTGTTGGGTGGTTGTTCCTTTGAGAGAGAAGCCAAAACCCAGGCTTGAGTACATACATAGACTTAGAAGTAGAGAGTAGTGGTTAGCTTGCTTGCTTAGCTCACACCAGCTAGTCGCGAAATCTGCACTCGGACGAGATTCTCTTTGATGCTTCTTGCCTGGCCCTTAGGGCTCGACAAGTTGTCTGACCCGAGGATTTTCGACTCTGGGGACCTATCAATTGAGATTCGACTAAGTGAGGCCGCTTCAAGGGATGATGATGCCACACCTTCTGGGTATCGTATCATTGCTCTTGAAAGTCTATGACGTTGATATTCGCATAAGATGCCGTACCTTGTCAGATTAGGTTCATACCCGTGAGTGGGAGGGTTTTTGCAGGAAACTTGACTTCCAGCCTACCCGTCATCTTGGTCTTCTCTTCAGAGCGAACGTACTCAGTCAGCAGCGCAGCAGTATTCAGAGATTTGTGGGGGCTGTGATCCCGTGTTTGCTGCCTATTGCATTACATTTGCATAAACATTGTTGCATCATATTGCATATCATTCTCCAACTAGCCAGAGCTCTGATCCAGCCATTGTTTTGATTTTGAAGGTGATTATCCGGTGTTTGGCCTGAGCAACTGTTGATTGTTAGAAGACGACCAAGGGGTTGAAACAGATTTGAGCAGAATCGAGCAGCGAAGTCAGTTGAAGGTTATTGGTAGCTATGCTTGAGAGCCACTTCCAGTCTCCTAACACCTTGACAGGTTTCACTATGACGACCAATCCTCTGTATGGCTCTATGTCTGTGGAAGACCTGCTGCAAGTGAACAACGTTACTGCAGACCAATTTGTGCAACCTCCGGTTAGGGACCGAGATTGACGTAAGCAGTTTGTTGTCCGAAATGAACGCCCTCCTTTTATTAACAGTCAAGGTGTTGTTTTCCCTATGGCGAATATCCGAAGAGAGATCCTGGTAGCCAGGACTGAAGACCCAAGAGCTCTTGAGTATGCTAGAAGGCTCCGAGTGTTGGAAGAAGGAGTCAAAGCCTTGAAAGTTAAAGATGCTGTCAACCTCAATGCTGCAGACATGTGTTTGGTTCCTGGCCTGGTATTGCCTCCTAAGTTCAGAGCACCGAGATTTGAGAAGTACAGAGGAGATAGCTGTCCGAAGCAACATTTGGTGATGTTCTGCCGAAGAATGACTTCGTTTGTGCAAAACTACAAGTTGATGATCCACTGCTTTCAGGATAGTCTGACTGGGGCATCTCTGAGTTGTATATGCAGTTAGAGAGTAATCAGATCCGATCATGGGTGGATTTAGCCAGAGCTTTTCTGAAACAGTATGATTATAACCTAGACATGGCTCCTAGTCGCATGCAGTTGCAGGAATTGTCTCAAGAAAACAATGAACCCTTCAAGAAGTATGTTCAGAGATGGAGAGAATTTGCTGCCAGAGTGCACCCACCGCTTCTAGACCGAGAGTTAATGGGCATGTTTGTAGACTTCCTAGAGAGCCCGTACTTCGAAAGAATGCTTGGAAATGCGCCAAATTTCTCTGAATTGGTAAGATTAGGAGAACGCATCGAGCATGCCGTAAAAATTGGGAAAATTCAGATTGTTTCGGGCGGTCAGGCTGGTGAAACTGAATCTCCCTGTAGCTACCAAACTGAAGAAGGAGTTGTGATCAATGCAATCATGCCAGATGTTGAGTATCCTCGAGATGAATCGGTGAAATCTGTTGATTCTTCATCTTCGGTGTCTTGTTATGCGGGACAGACAATTGCGCCTAGGGTACCATATCCAAAACTTTATGTCACTTCTTTGGCAAATCAGCGAACTCGTGGCCGAGGTTATCAGAATCAGCGCTCAAATCAGAACAGGCCTCGTAACAACTTGGAACGAAGGAATGCTCCTTCTCATATAGTGCCTGTGCCGTATAGCCATATTCTACATCTTTGATCCAGAATTCTTTGGTGGAACCTAAAGCTTTCAAGCCTGTGCTAGAACCTTACCCTCCCGGGTACAATCCCCGCGCTCAGTGTGGTTACCATGGTGGATCTCCAGGGCATTCAACTGAAGATTGTAAAGCTTTTCAGGCAAAAGTACAGCAGTTGATCGACCAAGAGTGCATTTATTTTAGAGAAGGAATTCTGATGGTTCATGACAATTTCTCAGCTGCCTAAGCTCGTAGATGCAGAGGTTTATTTGCAAGAAGCCAGTGGTCCAGACAGACAGACGTCCTCAGCATTGGCAGTCCTCATACTTTTTATCATTTGCATTTGTAGTTTCTTTTCTGTTAGTTACTACTTGCTGTTAAACATTGTTTGTTTCGAATGGTAATATTGATAAAGTGACTATGCATTTTTCTGAATTAATCATGTCGTTGCCACTCATTTATTGTACTGCACCAACACTTGCATTTTATTCACTCCACTTTGTCACTTTGATTAGCAAAGATTGGAGGGAGGATGACGAAACTGAATAATCATAACCGATGATCGTATGCTTTCAGATAAAAAAACCTGCCGATGACGTACAAGGCATTGTTTTAAATCCCCTAAACACTGGAGATATAAGGAGTTAGTCCCTTGTTAACCACTTCGAGCCAGGAAGTAGAAGTTTTTTCGGACTTTTAAACCCTCACATCTTAACCCGGGGCAGGGTAGTTATCAGTTAGCTTGATCGAGCGTTCAAGTCTTATAGAGGGGTGTTGCCTTTCGAGGACCAATCACATCTTATTTTTCCCCAGAGGTCGTACCTCATCGACCACAATGGTTAAACCTCATCAATCAGGAGTGAGACAGTTGCAATCCGTTCGGAGCAATCAAGACAACCAACGTCGCACAACTTGTTCCAAGAAAAAGAAAAAAAAGGAAAAAATGGGAGCCTGCTAAGTAAAAAGAAAATGAAAAGGCTGGAAAGCTAATACTTGGGCAAAAATCAGGGCATCCCGCTGGACTTCAAAAGAAAAAATCGAAAAGAACTCAAAAGGAGTCAGTCCAGGCAAAAAATTAGGGAATCAAAAGAATAAAAATAAAGGATATCAAAACAAAAATCCTCAAACAAGGACAAAGTCGTGTGGATACAGACACCGAAAATGAAAGAGGAGTAACTGTCACTCTGAAAACCTTGCGAGTTCCTTAACCACTATTCAACATACCTCTCGAAGAGGTGAGCGCTTGAGCCAAGTTAACTGAACTTTAGGATCGGAGATCATCACGTAGAAGGGGTGGGTACAAATCATAATTTGAGCCAAATATCCTTTGTTTCACGAACCGTGAACCCGACCATGATACAACCTTTAAAAGACCTAATTGAGGTAGGGTTTATTCCGAAAGCGCATTACGATAAGGTTGAGTAACCTGACTCCTTCTTGATTTGCTAGTCATATCCTTGTTGTATTTTTTTTCACTGATCAAATCAACACTACGCTTGAACTCTGGTTTATTCGTCACTCACAACCATGACGCGTAAATGAGTGACAACACAATTTTTTCAAAATCTGCATGAACACTGTGTCGCTACTGCGAAAATCGGCGCCGACTGAACAGAAGAGTTGCCACCGTGCGTTATTTATCCCAACGGAGGGAAAGGAAACGCTCGAAGTAAACCTACCGCAAAGATGGGAAAGGAATTGTCATCGCAACCAAATCCTGGATTCGGGAGTCGATTACGCAAGGGGAAGGTATTAGCACCCCTCACGTCTGTCGTACTCGACGGGATCCACGCTTGTTTTCTAGTACGGATTGTTATTCTATCTATTCTACAGGTCTGGGGTTAAAAGAAAGAAAATGACTCGGAAAAGTACCGCACTTTATGCCTACGTATTCCCGTCTGGAACGAGAAATCAGAGTCAACGTAGTTCGCCTACCTACTGGAAAGGAGGGGAAGGTTGCTCGCTAGGATATCGCATCCTATCCCTACGTACTTTCATACAGCATGAAGGATCAGAGCAAATGTAGTTCGGGCCACGGAAGACACAGATTTGTCTATTTATCTTATATCCTTCTGAAAAAGGTTTTCTCCTGATTACGGGTTCAAGCGGACAAAAATGACACTTTGATTGGTTTTCAGTCTTTTACGCAAGAACTGTTTTTTTTATTGATGTTTGAAATCTTATTACTATGTTTTGAATGATTTTGAGATGGAAGAGAAAGAACTCTAAAACCCTATGGTTAAAATGGGAATCAAAATCTACCCTAATGTTGTCATGTATGGATGAGAGTCTAATGTCTGTCATATTTCTCTCTTGCGCAGAGAGAAACAGAGATCCTAGGGGATAAACGGAAAAGAAGCATCAAATATACAGTAAAGCAGTAAAATGCATGAATGCAACAGTACAAGCGAGGCAAGGGAGTCCCACTCAACCTCGAACCAAGAAAACGATAGGCAAAGTGAAACAGCTTCACTTCAAACCTAAGGGGAAAATTAACAAACAATATAGCAAAGAAAAATAAACCCCAAAACCAGCTCTGACAGCCCACCAGCTCCTACAGCAGCAGCTCTGAAAAACATCCAACTCTAACAGTTGATAAACAGCAAGACAGTAACATCTTCAAGTGAACCCCAAGATCCAACTCCAATGATACCCAAGCTACAACAAGCTTCCATCTCCCAGAAATCACCAAGCTTAAGCAAGCACAGAATCTCAAACAATTGACAGCATCAGACAGCAAATAGCTCCAAACAGCAGTAAACCCTAGCTCTAACAGCTGCACAGTGTTGACATGAATAACCTTCATCTTTGTCAATCTTTGATCTTCATCTCTATCTTCAATGGCTTCTTTCTGAAAGGCAAGCTCTCCTAGATGAGAATCACTTAACAGAATAAGTTGAATGATAACCGGCTTATTGACAACCAAAGGAAGCCTATAAGCGTTTATCATCATGAAAGACTGGTTCCCTCAAAGTTCTACCTCTAAGGTAAGGCCACTTATCTCTCCAAAGGAGAGAGGTGAATACCCTATAGGGACTTTATATCATAGAGAGGAATGGAAGCACAAGAAGCTTACCATGTTTGTACAAAGAATTTGTTCTATTCTAAGGCTTTACCTATCTCCTATCTCCTATGTCTTCAATCAACTCCAAGCACAACCAATCTTCAAGCTTCAACATTTGATTATTATCTTCAATATTCTCTTTTGATGTCTTCATGCTCCATAAGCTCAAGCCAAACCCCATACCCCATAGAAAAGCCCAAAAGCCCAAGCAAACAAATATAAACTCCAAGTGGGAACACCAAACAAACACTCCATTTGTAAAATATACTAAAAACAGTAATATAGTATTTAAAATTCTAAGATTAATTCTAAGGGGATTTCAACATCTACCCTACATACCCTATATGTCCCAGAACCTAATTCATGCTAAAAACCCCAAAATAAAATGTTATAATGCACCTATGTTGAGTTTGAACCCTACTACTATCACCCTAATGTTCTCTAATCAAAACTAAACAAGATTAAATCACAAAAATGTGAGATAAATCTCTAATGGAAC
Source organism: Lathyrus sativus (assembly GCA_963859935.3). Lineage (NCBI taxonomy): Eukaryota > Viridiplantae > Streptophyta > Magnoliopsida > Fabales > Fabaceae > Lathyrus > Lathyrus sativus. The sequence goes on from OZ012735.1 coordinate 267,371,121, forward strand.
CTATACTTCTAATCTAATCAACCCAACCAGAATCAACTCAAAACTATTCACCAATTGGTCACAAGAAAATTTACAAAAACATGTATCAAATGTACGAAATTAAAGAAATTGATAAAATGGGAAAAATCAAATTAAATTGAAAAATGGGTGAATATGAAATTTATTATTTTCATAAAATCACAAATAAATCCAAGATCATGGAGGTATTTTTGAAATATTTTTCTGATTAATTTTGGATTTATCATGATTTATTTTGTAAACTATATGCAAATATGAAAGAAAAAGAAAATAAAAATAACACAGGGGTGGCAAAAGCAGTTTTCCACACTGCAGGAAAACATTGGGCCCAGGAGGGGGGTACTACTAGCAAACGCGCTAGGCCCATTAAAAGTTCTGAAAAACAACACAAAACAATAAACCAGGGGGGGTGCGAATAGTGAGGATTCGCTTTGCATTCCAGGTTGGGCCCCAAAAGGGGGGGTGCGAATAGCGACAGGGCCTAGGGCCCAGAACACCACACGGATGGGAGAGGGGTGAGAATGAGAAGCATGGAGTATGGTCAGCAATCTTGTGACTGAGCCTAATGCCCGAGCCCAATTCACATTCAGCCTTAGTAACCACTAAAAACCCTAATTCTCCTCTCTATCATCTTCCAATACACTGCTACTGTTCATCTCCCTCAGAGAAACCCTAAACGGCGCTCTGATCTTCCCTCTTCGAAACTCCCTCAATCTCTCAAACGCACCATAAAATCTCCTCAGCTTCCATTCCCCAACTCATCCTCACAAAACCTCACGTCCTACCGGTCAATCTAACCCTAGATTCTACCCTACCTCCACCTCAAACCTATCAACCATGAAACCTCGATCTACAGCTAAATAACAAATTATGGAAGGAGTGGTTTCAGAGAAAAGAACCTGGGCGAAGCTGTGGAGGTGGTACCGTCTGGAGAAAATCTGGAAGTTCTTCTGACGATCTTGAAGGGGATAGTTGGTGAAGTGGCTTGGTGATCGTCGACGGAGCCCTGGACGGAAGAGATTCTTGAAGATCTGAAGAGAGATCTTGAACGGACGAAGATCTAGGCGAACGTTCTTGGCGAAGTCGCTTGTAGATTAACGATGCCTTTGAGGTTTTTGGGAAATCTGGAGAAATCTGGAAGAAAACTGATGATGAAGATCTTGGATTCTCGGTGGCTTGATGAATATTGATGAAGCTTGATGATCCTCGAAGACGATGATCCCACGAATCTCGTGATTTTACCGGAGACAGTTGATGATGAACACACGTTGTGTTCTTGATGATCTGGAAAAACTATGAAGAATGGATGAACTTCCCGGTGGATTACAATTTTCCGGCGACGGTTAGAGGGGTGTTACGGCGGCCGGCGGTGACGGTTAGGGTGGTCACCGAGAGCTTTGCATGGCCGGCGGTGAAGGGACCGACGAGGGATGTGGCGGAGACAAGTGTCCAATTTGCATGCAGAGGGAGAGTGAGATGGAGACACGTGGGGTGCTAGGTGGCAGAGAGAGTGGGATCTCAGAAATGAGGTGGCTGAACCCTGGGATGTACGCGTGGCAGCGCATTTATAGGACATGTGGCGTTCGAAAATGGACCCTCTGACTGGGCTTTGGACTTGGATACTTGGCCTAATGGATTCTGATTAAGGATAAACATGATTATCTGGACTAAACTCAAGGATTAACTCTAAAAACAAAACAAAATTAAAACTGAAAAAAAACCTAATTAACCCTAAAACGAAAGTTAATAATAAAACCTAATTAAAATCTATCATTAATCCTAATTAAAGCCTAAAACGAAAATTAAAAATAAAATCCTAATTAATCTATTAAAAGACAGAAAAAATTATTTAATCTAAAAAACTATTTAAAAAAATCTAATTAAATATGAAAAATCAAATAAAATCTAATAAAATCTAAAACATCATTTAATATCTATTATTAAAAAAAACTATTCTTATTAAAATTGAAAAACAAACAATATCTAATAAAATCTAAAAACATTTAATCCTATTTAAAATCTACTCTATTAAATTTTTTAAAAACAATTACAATCTAATTAAAATATAAAAAACATGAATATCTATTAAAAATCTACTCTTATTTAAGAAAAATAATATCTAGTTATATCTATTTAAAAAAATTCTATTAAAAGGAAATTAATATCTAAAAAATTTTAAAATCTATTAAATCTCTAAAAAAAGAAAAGAAAATTCATTTGAAACTCTAAAAACTATAAAAAAAATCTATTAAATTCTATAAACAAAATACCACCTTATTTATTATCTAAAAAAACAAGTAACCCTATTAAAATCTATTAAATGCATTAAAAAATCTAGAAAATAGAAGAAAAATCCTAAAAAATGCCAGGAGGCCGATTAAATCGATTATACAACGATTGCGCAACCGTAACGAAACCCGGGCCCCGAGATGGCCTAAAAACACAGGGAACGAACACCAATTTTCAAAATACACTTATTCAAACCGGCCTGAACTGCCTGAAACGCCAGGGGCTGTAATCCCGATAAAATCAACCTGACTGAGAAAAATGCAACGCATGCAGTATATGAATGCGAATGCAAAATGCGTCGAAACATAAACCAGATATGGGAACCGGTTGGTCAAATTTCGGGGTGCAACAGCTGCCCCTATTCAAGCGGCTTGGACCTGACTGGGTGAAGAGCGAACGACCTTCAAACATTCGAGGTACGAGACGGTTGAATACCAAAGAAACCCTGAAATATGCCAACCGCAAAGATAAACTGCACCACTGCCTGGGGAACGACATTCGTCGAGTAAACCTGATTGTTACGGTAACAACCGATCATTCGTCAGAGAATAACTCTGATTTCGACTCCCACCACCCATGCAACACCACGGGTACTGAACTATCTTTGCAAAAACACCTATGTCCACAACTGGACTAACCTTGTCAACACTAGAAGAGAAACAAATTCGTCAACATGAGTAGAGATCCCATCATCATAGGAAAATCTTGTCCACGATTGTCCTCAAATTTTGTCACCACGAAAAGCCATAAATTCGTCATCACGAAGAAATCCTATCATCATAGGAATAAAATTTGCCCTCATCAGGACTCTTTATTCCGTCAACACGGAGAAATCCCGGCGACTTCGCTGGGGATGAGCTGTCCGCCTATTGTCAACACAAGAAGATCCTATCAGCATAGGCATGGACATCTTAGTTGCGTCTTATCAACATGAGGGACTCCTATCAACATAGGAATAAATTTTCCACGTCAGGACTCACGTCTCATCAACACGAGGAAAAAATAGATTCATCACCCCGAATAAACCCTATCATCATAGGAATACCATTCTTGTACATATCTGAACTCCCATTTCGTCAACACGAAGAAATCCTATCACCATAGGCATAAATTGTCCTCAACAGGACGCACATTCCGTCAACACGGAGAAATCAATCCTGGTCCTCAGCAGGACTCCATATTCCGTCAACACGGAGGAATAAAATTTGGTCCTCAACAGGACTCCATATTCCGTCAACATGGGGAAATCAATCTTGGTCCTCAACAGGACTCCATATTCCGTCAACACGGGGAAATCGATTCATCAACACGAAGAAATCCTATCAACATAGGCATAACTGGTCCTCATCAAGACGCACATTCCGTCAACACGGAGGAATCAATCCTGGTCCTCAGCAGGACTCCATATTCCGTCAACACGGATAAAGCGAGCTTCGTCCTCAACAGGACTCCATATTCCGTCAACACGGAGGAAATAATTCGTCAATACGAATAACTTCTATCAACATAGCTGGGGATATTCTGAAGACCAATGGCCGACACCCGTCCTTGACAACAAGCGACCACTTCTGAAATTTTGATTCATGGAACCCTAAGATGCTACTGCAGCAACAAACTTGACAAAATAGTCCGCTGATCGGATACGAGAAAACCTCAATCAGTAACTCTGTGGGGATGATAATAAACTGAATCACATCATCATATGCCTCATGGCAAGACCTTGATTGTCTAAAAAGACATCTGGACTTTAGAACTCCATACTCCTATTGATAAACACACCTGAAAGCAAAAGGTTAACCAACCTGACTTATGTTTCAAAATGCATATGTTTGACAATGGCGTAATGCTCCCTACATCACGGAAATGCTACGCGTTTTCTAGGTAGATGCAAACATGACAATGCATGCAAATGCAAATGCAGGTTCAAGCTGCTGGGGAGCCCTGATAAGCTTGCTTCAACAAGGATGCTGAGGACAAATACCACCCTGCTGGGGGGCATAAATGGGTATCACCAAGTATTCCGGCAAAATAAATGCCAGGACATACAACGAACTCTGCCGGGGAGAGCTTTAAACCTTCAATTTTCACGAGGAGGAAAGAAAACATCTGCTGGGGAGAGAACCCTCCGCTGGGGAAGAAACGACTCTCTCGGGGAATCTTAACCAACTCCGCTGGAAACAGGGAGTGACCCCGCTGGGGAAGAATGAACAACCCTACTGGGGAAAATGAACTGTCTGGGCACAGTTTACAACTCACTGAAAACTAAACGACTCCGCTGAGGATAAGGAAACCTTTTGGAGAACCACCACTGTCTGAATACAGCTTACAAGCTTTTAAAGTTATCAAACTCTGCTGAGGGTAAACGACCCTGCTGGGGAAAGTAAACCATCTGGCCACAGTTTACAAACTCGGGACTGAGGATAGACATCCTGTGGCAAGCATTAATCTTGAGCTGCTGGAGAATATCCTTTGGATAAGCTGCGACTAGATGGGGAAATTGATCCTTCTTCAGTAAAGACCGGTGTCATCTCAGCTTCGGGAAATGAAGTGCGACCTGCGTGGGGATTCACATCACATAATGATTAAGTCCTTTCGTCACGAGCCTCTGGTTAGGACTACAATTTTCTGATCGTCCACTTCACATGGGCAAGAACCCTGCAACACCACAAACGAGACAAAACAAGTCTATACAATCAAATCTATTCAAGTTAGCGTTAGTGACATCATTTTCAGTCAATTCGAAGTTTTAGCAATTATTGGCAAGGGCCAGCAACGTTATGCAACTGCTAGTTTTGTCAAAATATTGGCGTTTTTCTCATACAAAACAGTAAAGAACGAGCATCAAATACTGAATAACATGTTTTATTGATTGGGCCCCTGAATAGGCAGAGTTTTGTACACTGGATGTAACTCCTGAAAAGAGGAAGTTACGCACAACAACTATACAAGTATGCACAGGAAGCATAAATACAATGACAAATCAAATTTGCGCATATGTCGGCAACGGGGTGCAGACAAACATCATGAGCTGATCCTCCTATAACTTGCCTGACTCTGGCGCTTTCCCGGTATTCAAACTTCTGAAGAGATTGCATCTGATGAACGAATCCCCAAAGTATTCTCCTAACCACCAAGCAATGCAGCATCAAATTCGGACCGCAGTCATTTGCTTTTTTAAAATCCCTAACTTTTGCGTGAACCGCCCTTTGCGGGTTTTCAATTCACCGGGATACCCTTTTTTGCCGAAGCCGCCCAGTGTAGGTTTTCGACTTCGCGGGTGTACATCTTTTTAATTTTATCCCTAATTTTTGCCCGAACCTTTTATTTTGTTTTTGGTCCGCCAGGATGCCCCATTTTTGCCTGGACTCTCTTTTTTTGTCCAGCGGGTCACTTTCAAGCAAAGTATTTTTTAACTGCGTCTGAATTCACAGGCGACGTAAAGTCTTCACCGTCCATGGTGGACAGCAATAAAGCTCCTCCTGAAAAGACTTTTCTGACAATGTATGGCCCTTCGTAATTGGGTGTCCATTTGCCCCTGTGATCAGTTTGTGACGGGAGAATCCTCTTCAGCACAAGGTCGCCCGTCTGAAAGCTCTGAGGATGTATCTTTTTATCATACGCTTTCTTCATCCAGCTCTGGTACAACCGACCGTATGCTAGAGAAGTTAGCCTCTTCTCATCCATTAAACTCAGCTGGTTCAACCTGTCTTTCACCCATTCTGCCTCGTCAAGTTGGACATCTCGTAATACCCTCAGGGAAGGAATCTCAACTTCCAATGGTAACACCGTTTCCATTCCGTATACCAACGAGAACGGGGTTGCCCCGGTTGATGTGCGTACCGTCGTATGATAACCGTGCAAAGCGAAAGGTAGCATCTCATGCCAGTCCTTATACGTCACAACCATCTTCTGAACAATCTTCTTTATGTTCTTATTGGCCGCTTCGACAGTGCCATTCATCTTGGGCCGGTAAGGAGAAGAGTTGTGATGTTCAATCTTAAAATTCTGACACAGCTCCTTCATCATCTTATTATTTAAGTTCGAACCGTTGTCGGTAATAATCCGCTCAGGGATTCCATATCTGCAAATGATATCTCGTTTGATAAACCTGGCTACCACCTGCTTGGTCACATTAGCATATGATGCCGCTTCCACCCATTTAGTAAAATAATCGATTGCTACCAAAATGAACCGGTGTCCGTTAGATGCCGTCAGCTCAATCTTTCCAATCATATCAATTCCCCACATCGAGAATGGCCACGGTGACGACATCACGTTCAGAGGACTCGGAGGCACATGGATCTTATCCACATAAATCTGGCACTTATGACACCTCTTCGCAAACTTGAAATAGTCAGTTTCCATAGTTAGCCAGTAATAACCTGCCCGCAGCAGCTTTCTCGTCATAGCATGCCCACCAGCATGTGTACCAAACGTACCCTCGTGTATTTCCTCCATGAGCAACTTCGCCTCTTTCTCGTCTACACAACGTAGCAACCCCAAGTCATGATTCCTTTTGTATAGGACACTGTCCGGATTCAGATAGAAATTACCAGCCAATCTCCTGAGAGTCTTCTGATCGTGACTAGATGCCCCAGCCGAATACTCCTTGTTCTTCAGGAAATTCTGAATGTCAAAATACCAGGGTTTATCATCGGAAGCTTCGTCAATGGCAAATACGAATGCGGGCCTGTCAAGCCGAGATATAACAATCTTGGGAGCCTCGTTCCAGAAGTTAACTTTATACATGGAAGACAATGTGGCCAGGGCGTCAGCCATTTGATTTTTCGCTCGCGGCACATGATACAATTCAACCTTGTCAAAGAAAGGCAACAATCTCCTTGCATAATTCATGTACGGTATCAAATTAGGCTGACGTGTCTCCCATTCTCCTTTTATTTGATTCACCACTAGAGCTGAGTCTCCGTATACATCCAGATTTTTTATTCGCAAATCAATGGCTTCTTCAAGCCCCATAATACAAGCTTCGTATTCGGCCTCATTATTGGTAACCGGAAAGGTCAATTGAGAAGTAAATGGGATGTGCGACCCATGTGGAGTAGTGATGATTTCCCCTATTCCGCTACCATAGGAGTTCACAGCTCCGTCAAATATCAACTGCCAGTGGGAATCTGTCTTTGGCCCTTCATCCGACAATGGTTCTTCCCAATCTTTCATCTTCAGGTACATGATATCCTCGTCAGGAAAATCAAACCTCATCGATTGGTAGTCCTCAATAGGCTGCTCAGCAAGATACTCTGATAACACACTCCCCTTTATAGCCTTCTGTGAAACATACTGGATGTCATATTCAGTCAAAACCATCTGCCACCGGGCAATTCTTCCAGATAGTGCCTGCTTTTCAAATACGTATTTGATAGGATCCATCTTCGAAATGAGCATGGTTGTATGATTTAGCATGTATTGCCTCAAACGCTTGGCGGCCCAGGCTAGCGCACAACAAGTTTTTTCGAGCATTGAGTATCGAGATTCACAGTCAGTAAACTTCTTACTCAGGTAGTATATCGCATGCTCTTTACGCCCTGTCTCGTCATGTTGACCGAGAACACAACCCATACTCCCCTCAAGAACCGTCAAATACATAATCAAGGGTCTCCCTGCCACTGGAGGTATCAAAATAGGAGGCTCCTGCAAATACTGTTTTATTTTATCGAACGCCTTTTGACAATTTTCATTCCATGTTACAGCCTGGTCTTTTTTCAACAGCTTGAATAACGGCTCACACGTAGCTGTTAGGTGAGATATGAACCGAGCGATGTAGTTCAATCTCCCTAAAAACCCGCGCACTTCTTTTTTTGTTTTAGGCGTCGGCATTTCTTGTATTGCTTTTATTTTCGCAGGATCAACCTCTATTCCTTTTTTGCTCGCGATAAACCCCAGCAGTTTACCCGATCTCACCCCGAAGGTGCACTTGTTAGGGTTCAGTCTCAGCCTGAACTTCCTAAGCCTCTTGAACAGTTTCAGCAGATTCACCAAATGTTCTTCCTCCGTCTGGGATTTGGCAATCATATCATCAACATAAACCTCGATCTCTTTATGCATCATGTCATGAAAGAGAGTCGTCATTGCACGCTGATACGTTGCCCCAGCATTCTTCAATCTGAAGGGCATCACTTTGTAATAAAATGTTCCCCAGGGCGTAATGAAGGTAGTCTTCTCCATGTCTTCTGGGGCCATTTTGATCTGATTATAGCCTGAGAAGCCGTCCATGAAGGAGAATATGGAGAACTGAGCAGTGTTATCGACCAGCATATCAATGTGAGGAAGTGGAAAATCATCTTTCGGGCTCGCTTTTGTTCAAATCACGGTAATCTACGCACATTCTCACTTTACCGTCTTTCTTTGGCACTGGCACAATATTAGCGACCCATGAGGGATATTTTGTAACAGCTAGGAAACCAACATCCCACTGCTTTTGAACCTCCTCCTTAATCTTCACAGCCATGTCCGGTCTAGTTCTTCGGAGCTTCTGCTTAACCGGCGGGCATTCTTCTTTTAGCGGCAGACGGTGCACAACCATATCCGTATCCAGCCCAGGCATATCCTCATACGACCAAGCAAAAATATCATTGTACTCTTTGAGCATTTCAACCAATCTTCGTTTGACGTCGCTCTGCAGCGCAGCCCCTATACGGATGTTCCTTTCAACCCCTTCCGACCCTAGATTGACGATCTCAATGACCTCCTCGTGAGGCAGAATGATTCTTTCTTCTTGTTTTACCAACCAAGACAACTCTTCTGGAACATCGCCATCTTCAACAATCTCTTCTTCGGTCTGAAATATCGGGTGCTCAAAGTCGAAGTGAGTCATAGGCGGTTCATAGATGTCATCTGAAATAGTAATCCTGCAAAGGAAATGGTTAAATACTTCAAAACACATACAAAGCAAATAACCACGTTGCCATTTTATTGTAAAAATAAAAACAGGAAAAACAGAGATCACAATATTTGTACATGAAAAACGCCTTTTATTTAATGATTAAACAGTGCAATGTACATAACAGAATGGCCCTAAGCAAAATCACGATGCCCCGGGTAGGACACCGGAGTGTTCAACAATTAAGAAAACAAAGCATAACTGTTTAGTTGTCACAGGAACAGTCTCCTGAATAGACCAATTGCAAAGCCCTTGTCCTGGAACACTCGGCTGAATCCAGGCGTCCATGTCGCAGTCGCTGTCTCCTTCTTCAGAATCTGAAACAGCGTTGATGGTCTCGTGATATACCCCACCAGCCGTAATTGTTATTGGTCCTTTGAAACGGGGTGCCCCTGCAGTAGGCGTTGATGATGAAGGTTGATATCCAAGCCCAAATCTGTCCATTTTCACGGGAATATCCAAAACCTTGCCCCAGCCCTTGGTCTCGCCAGTCTTCACTAGAGCCTGAGCCTCTTTGTACGACGACACTGCCACCTCTGATGCTTTACTCGGCCCTGGAACTTTGTCCTTAATGCGCAACCCCTCAAAGGCTTGATAGGGTGTTTCATGGATTTCGCCGTCGAATTCCACGTACTTGAATGACGACAAATGGCTGACCAGTGTATCCTCCTCTCCACAAACTGTGACCACACTGTCCCCCACCATGTACTTCAGCTTTTGGTGTAAGGTAGATGTGACTGCCCCAGCACCATGGATACATGGTCGTCCAAGAAGACAGTTATACGCTGGCTGGATGTCCATAATATAGAATTCCGTTTCAAAAACCTCCGGCCCCACTTGCAGAGGCAAAGTTATAAATCCAAAGACTGACCTCCGTGTACCATCAAATGCCCTGACCACCAAGTCACTAGGCGTACAAATGATCCCCCTGATGTCCAATTTCATCATTGCTTTCTTCGGTAACACATTCAAGGAAGACCTGGTATCTACCAGCACATGGGACATGATCGTGCCCCTGCATTCAACTGAGACGTGCAACGCCATATTATGTTCTCTTCCCCTCGGGGTCAAATCAAAATCCGTAAATCCCAAACTATGGCCTGCATTCACGTGCGCCATCACCCCCTCCAACTGATTCACAGAAACATCTTGGGGTACAAACGACGTGTCCAGAATTTTCAATAACGCATTCCTATGGGCTTCGGAACACAATAACAGCGACAATATGGAGATCTTCGATGGCGTTTGTTGAAGGTGCTCAACAATTTTGTAGTCACTCTTACGGATAAGAAGCATAAACTCTTCTACATCTTTCAGTGACGTTTCTTTTTCATTCCTCTGCACTGGAACATTCTCATTCACTTTACCTTTACCTTTTACCAATCGTACAACCTCTACCTCAGGCGATATAAAAATTCTCCCGCTCCTTGTCATCCCTCCAGTCCCGACGACATTGTCCACAACCCCAGCTGGTCGTTTACTAATATCAATTTTCTCCCCATCACAATATGCTTCCAGCCCATAAGTCCATGGTACTGCCTTGGTGCTCTCATAAGGGATTGTCCCTGCCTTTGTAATAGTGATCGTTGGTCGCCTGGCTGGCGCTGTTATAGTTATCGTTTTCCGTGGAATTGTCACCGTAGCAACATCACTTTGCTCATCAGCTAACACTTCTGCAGGTTTCTCAACTGTCGTTCTATCAAATTGCAACGTGCCTTCGTCTATCAAGGTCTGAATACCCTTCATCAATTCAGCACAACCCCCAGCTTGGGTCCAGCATTCTAGACAAAACTCATCGCAGCCCGGATACACACCTCCTTTCAATAACTTGCTCTTTACTTCACACAACGGTGTTTTCAGTTCATCAACATTCATAATCAGATTCAAACCCTCCTCAGCCAAAATAACATTTGCCCCATGGTTGGGCATAGGCTGTTGTACTATATTCGGACCTGCTTGTCCAAAATTTATGGTCTTGCTATCCAGTAGATCCTGAACTTTATGTTTAAACGCATGACAGGCCTCTATGTCATGCCCGGGTGCCCCGGAGTGGAAGTCACAATGTTTATTAACATCATACCCATAGGGAAGGGTGGGTCCCGTGGGCGGCGCCAAGGTCCTCTTTTCAACTAAATTCATCCCCAACAGTGTCTGAAAGAGTTCCGCGTACGTGGAAGGAGGCGCTTCAAACACTCTTTTCGGCTTCGCATTCGGAAATCTTCTTTGGCCAGCATTCTGCCTCTGCTACTGCTGCGGCTGCTGCTGTTGTTGCTGCGGTTGTTGTTGTTGTCTCTGTTGAGGAATCGGAATCGTGACACTAGCTATCTGTTGCGGCTGATTATACTGGTGTCTTTCTCTGCCTCTGCCCCGACCACCAAACACTGCACTAAAATCACCTTGACGTCGACCACCAAATGCTTTTCTAGTACCTCCCGACGAAGTAGACTCCCCAGCTTGGAACCTTCCCACCTTAATACTATTCTCAATCATTTCACCCATCAGGATCAGATCAGAGAAACTTCCCAACGCAACAGGAAACAACTTCTCGTAGAATATCCCCGTGAATGTTCCAATGAACATATCGTTCATTTCCTTCTCCACTAGAGGAGGATGCACTCTTGCCGCCATGTCGCGCCACCTTTGCGCATATTCTTTGAAACTCTCCCCAGTTTTCTGTGACAAGCCTTGCAGCTGGACCCTGTTCGGTGCCAGGTCACTGTTATACTTGTAATGAGTCACAAACGCCTCATCCAGTTGCTTCCATGTCTTGATCTGAGTGGGTTCCAGCCCCATATACCACTCAAGTGACGATCCAGATAAGCTGTCTTGGAAGAAATGCATTAGCATTCTTTCATCATTCGAGTAAGCGGACATCCGTCTATAGTAAGAGCGAACATGCACCTTCGGACAAGTGTCTCCCTTATATTTATCAAAGGTGGGAGCTTTAAACTTCAGCAGTACCCTTAGGCCAGACACCAATCCCATTATGGTCAAATCTAAACCAGAAGCATTCTGATTCACTACACCCTTCATTTGTTCCTCAAGGATCTTGATCCTCTGAACAGGATCCACAGGTCCATCCATACCCCTACTAGAGAAAGCATCTTCTTGTTGGTCTTCCATCCAATTAACATTCTCATTTCCGTACCCATCATACCCATTGTTATGACCCAATCTAGCCTCATTCATCATAGGGCCCCGTCCTCTATTACCATACCCTTGAGCGACCCCGGCAGGTCCAAAAGACATCATTCCAGCACTGTTTCCGTTACCGAATCCACCATAGGCCTGATTAGCATTACCAAATCCATCATGTCCGAAACCCTGAGCGTTGAAACCAAACGTCGCATCCTGGTTGACATAATCAAACCCATGGTCGTTATAGTCAAATCCGTTGTTACCAAAGCCATTACCTCCATTGTTATCACCACCCAAATTGGCGTCCCCGAATCCAACATTGTTAATGACGGTCTCATTACCAATTCCTGTATTACCATTCCCGACGCCAGCGCCATTGTTCACGTTCACAACAGGTATATTCACCACAGGTGGAGCTACAGGCGTAGGAGTACCATCCCCATGAATGGTTTCAACACGTACAGAATTGTGGTCTTCGTTTCCATTCCCAGCATTTCTCGCCAGCAGTGGCTGCACCAAAGTTTGCAAGTTTTCCTGCCCCTTCACAATTGTCTCCATCGTCTGCATGAACAGTGCCAGCTTTTCACGCATCTTCTGCATCTCGTTTTGCATCTGGTCCATGACTCTTTTGCAGTTGGTACGAGTAGAGTATCGGTGAGGATATTGACTTTCAATCCTGGAAAAACCTGGAGAGATGCGGGAAATGAGATACAGTTCAGTAATTACCTGGTGAATGCAATATGAATGTGTATGCAAATGCAACATGTGTCTATGCATTAGGGAATATCACTCCCCCAATTCTAGTGCCAATGTGCCAGTGCGGTGACAGTGATAGCAATAAGAAGCTCGAAACCCAATCACAGAAAAACATCTCATACATTGCAGAAAATCCCATCAAGTCAGGAATAAAATATTAATGAGCGTACAATAAGAAGGCATGACCTCAACCAACAATCCTGGTGATGGCCAGCACAATGCAAATAAAGCATACATATCAATGCATGAGATAGTCAAGTGCGACCATACGCCTGGTACTCCTCTAATAATCTCTTAGTCTCGGGATGATTTGGTTGAGTAAGCAAACCCTTGACAAGTAGATCTCTTCGCTTGAGAACACGTCGTAAATCACCAATAGATTCCTCCCATGCCCCTTCTCCAAAGCGGTCATCTAACTTCCGCTTCTGAGACACAGCCTCCTTCTTGCACTCGATGGCTTTGTTCAATGAGTTCTGAAGACTATATCTTGTCATAACCTCCTCTTCATACTTTCTCTTACTAGCCTTCAACTGGTCTTCGAGTTCAGAAATTTGCTGTTTCAATTTGTCTTCCCTCTTTTTATTGTTGGTTAGCGTAGCATTCCACGTTCTGTTGCACGAAGAGATTTCCCGGTAGGCGGCATCAAGTGACTTCTTCTTGGACTCTAACATATCATAAGAGCTTCTGAATTCTTTTCCCAAGCGTTCACGTTTCTTTGTCTCTTCTGTCAGTTCGGCACCTAGCCTGCTTACCAACTCAGTCTGCTGTTGGAAGGAATACACAACTTTGTTCTTCTCACTCCGGATTTGAGCCAATTCCTTCTCTAGCTCTTCATTGATCTTTATCAAGTCTTCTTTTTCTTTCACAACCCGCTCATAGATCTCAATAGCCACGGTAGTCGGTTCCTCAACTGGAATGGGAACGGGACGTGATACTGCTGGAAAAGGCATCGGCACCTGTCTTACCTTCTCCTGAATCCACATCTTTTAAGGCATATAAGCTTGGCAATCATTCCTGCCTAGTAATGGTTTCCCTCTTCTACAGATATGATTCCAAGCGCGCTGAAGCTTGGCTAATAATTCCCCACTCAGGTCACCAGTGAAATACAGAGATTCCTGTATTTCTTCCTCCTTCGGCGGACTCTTCAAAGCATACCCAAACTGTCGAACCAACAATGAAGGGTTGTAGTTAATACACCCCTTCCTTCCAATCAAAGGAACGTTGGGAAACCCGGCGCAACTGAAGATAATCTCTGACCCCAATAAATCTCTGTCAAACCAAATAATATCTCCTGAAGAAAGCCCCATTAGACGCTCAGCCCATTCAGCTGTATGTGCAGATTCAACAAAAGGACCCTTCTTGGGCAGATGGCTCTCAAACCACATATTCAGCAAAGGTACACAGCAATGGACATTTCCCCCCCTTCTATTTTCATTATTATAATGCAAGGAATGATAGAAATCTCCAATCAAGGTAGGCACCGGGTTGCCTGCAGCAAACAAGTAGAATGCATCCAAATCAACGAACGCATGCAGATTAGGGAACAGTATAATCCCATAGATGCACAAGGCAAGAACAGCGTTAAACACGATCCAGCAGCCACTTTTGGCATATTCTTGAGCTTTGCCAACCAAAAATTTGAGAGAAAACCCCGAAACTCCATGCCAGGAAGTCAACAACAACTCTGCAGGATCCATATGCAAGGGAACAACTAAGTCCTCCAGCTTAGGCTTAGCACCAAAGTGAATGAAGGGCACTTTGTTCTGAACTGGCAACTCTAGAAACTCTGCGTACTCCTCCATGGTCGGAGCCAAAATGAAGTCCTGGAGGGATCATAAAACACCTCAAGGAGGGATCATATAACTCCATCAATGTGTATAACCCATTCAACTCATATGTCGTTGGTCTGCAAACCAAACTCAGTAGCTTCCCATAACTCTTTCTAAAACTTCTCCTCACATCATCATCAGCTAGGGAAATCAGACCCAACAGAGAAGTCACATCAAGAGTAGGAAACTTATACGCAACAGTCTTCCTCAAAGTACTCATAATAACAGGTAGAAGTCCGGAGCACTAGAATCGGGAAGTATGAAAATGCACCTGCAACATAGACACACGTTAATGATATGCACATGATGATGCAAACAATGCAATATGCAAGCAATGCAACAAGGGATCACGTGCCCCTGGCTGAGAAATCCAATCCACAATATTGGCCTCAAACAGACCCACAAACTGCTCAAGACCATCCACAATGCTCCAACCTGGTCTCTGACAGACCCAATAACAATGTCCTCAAATATCAACACCACTGAATCTCAATCAAGAAAGCCGGTAATCTGGAGGTCAAGTTACTTGCATGTCCCAACCCCTCTCACAGGTAGGTGTCCTAATAACTGACACAAGGTATGGCATCCTATGCGGTCGTTGGCGTCACAGACTTTCAAGACTGATGATACGATACCCAGAAGGTGTGGCATCATCATGTCCTGAAGAGGCCTCACTTAGCCAACTTCCAAATGATCGGTCCCCGGAGTCGACAATCCAACTAACCAACAACCCCCTCAACCCAAAGGGTTGAAAAAGAAGTCAACCAGAAGAACCTCGTCGGAGCGTGGATTTCATGAGACACTAGTGCCTGCAAAGCAAGCACGCACCCACTAATTTCCACTCTAATTCTAGGTGCACTCAAGCCCAAGTCCGGCTTATCTCTCAATCATAGAACCCCCTCATACCCACAACAATAATCACAATAAAATAATGCTGAAAGTAAATGACTGAAAAGTAAATCCATACAAAACCCACGACGGGAAAACAAGCGCTAGGATTGACTCGCGTAGGGAACCGTTGGAGTCCCCAGCAGAGTCGCCAGCTGTCGCTACTGCGAAAATCGGCGCCGGCTGAACAGAAGAGTCGCCACCGTGCGTTATTTATCCCAACGGAGTGAAAGGAAAAGCTCGAAGTAAACCTACCGCAAAGATGGGAAAGGAATGGTCATCACAACCAAATCCTGGATTCGGGAGTCGATTACGCAAGGGGAAGGTATTAGCACCCCTCACGTCCGTCGTACTCGACGGGATCCACGCTTGTTTTCTAGTACGGATTGTTATTCTATCTATTCTACAGGTCTAGGGTTAAAAGAAAGAAAATGACTCGGCAAAGTACCGCACTTTATGCCTACGTATTCCCATCTGGAACGAGAAATCAGAGTCAACGTAGTTCGCCTACCTACTGGAAAGGAGGGGAAGGTTGCTCGCTAGGATATCGCATCCTATGCCTACGTACTTTCATACAGCATGAAAGATCAGAGCAAACATAGTTCGGGCCACGGAAGACACAGATTTGTCTATTTATCTTTTATCCTTCTGAAAAAGGTTTTCTCCTGATTACGGGTCCAAGCGGACAAAAATGACACTTTGATTGGTTTTCAGTCTTGTACGCAAGAACTATTTTTTTTATTGATGTTTGAAATCTTATTACTGTGTTTTGAATGATTTTGGGATGGAAGAGAAAGAACTCTAAAACCATATGGTTAAAATGGGAATCAAAATCTACCCTAATGTTGTCATGTATGGATGAGAGCCTAATGTTTGTCATATTTCTCTCTTGCGCAGAGAGAAACAGAGATCCTAGGGGATAAACAGAAAAGAAGCATCAAACATACAGTAAAGCAGTAAAATGCATGAATGCAACAGTACAAGCGAGGCAAGGGAGACCCATTCAACCTCGAAACTAGAAAACGATAGGCAAAATGAAACAACTTCACTTCAAACCTAAGGGGAAAATTAACAAACAATACAGCAAAGAAAAATAAACCCCAAAACCAGCTCTGACAGCCCACCAGCTCCTACAGCAGCAGCTCTGAAAAACATCCAACTCTGACAGTTGATAAACAGCAAGACAGTAACATCTTCAAGTGAACCCCAAGATCCAACTCCAATGATACCCAAGCTACAACAAGCTTCCATCTCCCAGAAATCACCAAGCTTAAGCAAGCACAGAATCTCAAATAATTGACAGCATCAGACAGCAAATAGCTCCAAACAACAATAAACCCTAGCTCTAACAGCTGCACAGTTTTGACATGAATAATCTTCATCTTTGTCAATCTTTGATCTTCATCTCTATCTTCAATGGATTCTTTCTTTAAGGCAAGCTCTCCTAGATGAGAATTACTTAACAGAATAAGTTGAATGATAACCGGCTTATTGACAACCAAAGGAAGCCTATAAGCGTTTATCATCATGAAAGACTGATTCCCTCAAAGTTCTACCTCTAAGGTAAGGCCACTTATCTCTCCAAAGGAGAGAGGTGAATACCCTATAGGGACTTTATATCATAGAGAGGAATGGAAGCACAAGAAGCTTACCATGTTTGTACAAAGAATTTGTTCTATTCTAAGGCTTTACCTATCTCCTATCTCCTATGTCTTCAATCAACTCCAAGCACAACCAATCTTCAAGCTTCAACATTTGATTATTATCTTCAATCTTCTCTTTTGATGTCTTCATGCTCCATAAGCTCAAGCCAAACCCCATACCCCATAGAAAAGCCCAAAAGCCCAAGCAAACAAATATAAACCCCAAGTGGGAACACCAAACAAACACTCCATTTGTAAAATATACTAAAAATAGTAATATAGTATTTAAAATTCTAAGATTAATTCTAAGGGGATTTCTACATCTACCCTACATACCTTATATGTCCCAGAACCTAATTCATGCTAAAAACCCCAAAATAAAATGTTATAATGCACCTATGTTGAGTTTGAACCCTACTACTATCACCCTAATGTTCTCTAATCAAAACTAAACAAGATTAAATCACAAAAATGTGAGATAAATCTCTAAGGGAACCTATACTTCTAATATAATCAACCCAACCAGAATCAACTCAAAACTATTCACCAATTAGTCACAAGAAAATTTACAAAAACATGTATCAAATGTACGAAATTAAAGAAATTGATAAAATGGGAAAAATCAAATTAAATTGAAAAATGGGTGAATATGAAATTTATTATTTTCATAAAATCACAAATAAATCTAAGATCATGGAGGTATTTTTGAAATATTTTTCTGATTAATTTTGGATTTATTATGATTTATTTTGTAAACTATATGCAAATATGAAAGAAAAAGAAACTAAAAATAACACAGGGGTGGCAAAAGCAGTTTTCCACACTGCAGGAAAACATTGGGCCCAAGAGGGGGGGGGGGTACTACTAGCAAACGCGCTAGGCCCATTAAAAGTTCTGAAAAACAACACAAAACAATAAACCAGGGGGGGTGCGAATAGCGAGGATTCGCTTTGCATTCCAGGTTGGGCCCCAAAAGGGGGGGTGCGAATAGCGACAGGGCCTAGGGCCCAGAACACCACACGGATGGGAGAGGGGTGAGAATGAGAAGCATGGAGTATGGTCAGCAATCTTGTGACTGGACCTAATGCCCGAGCCCAATTCACATTCAGCCTTACTAAAAACCCTAATTCTCCTCTCTATCATCTTCCAATACACTACTATTGTTCATCTCCCTCAGAGAAACCCTAAACGGCGCTCTGATCTTCCCTCTTCGAAACTCCCTCAATCTCTCAAACGCACCACAAAATCTCCTCAGCTTCCATTCCCCAACTCATCCTCACCAAACCTCACGTCCTACCGGTCAATCTAACCCTAGATTCTACCCTACCTCCACCTCAAACCTATCAACCATGAAACCTCGATCTACAGCTAAATAACAAATTATGGAAGGAGTGGTTTCAGAGAAAAGAACCTGGGCGAAGCTGTGGAGGTGGTACCGTCTGGAGAAAATCTGGAAGTTCTTCTGACGATCTTGAAGGGGATAGTTGGCGAAGTGGCTTGGTGATCGTCGACGGAGCCCTGGACGGAAGAGATTCTTGAAGATCTGAAGAGAGATCTTGAACGGACGAAGATCTAGGCGAACGTTCTCGGCGAAGACACTTGTAGATTAACGATGCCTTTGATGTTTCTGGGAAATCTGGAGAAATCTGGAAGAAAACTGATGATGAAGATCTTGGATTCTCGGTGGCTTGATGAATATTGATGAACCTTGATGATCCTCGAAGACGATGATCCCACGAATCTCGTGATTTTACCGGCGATGGTTGATGATGAACACACGGTGTGTTCTTGATGATCTGGAAAAACGATGAAGAATGGATGAACCTCCCGGTGGATTACAATTTTCCGGCGACGGTTAGAGGGGTGTTACGGCGGCCGGCGGTGACGGTTAGGGTTGTCACCGGGAGCTTTGCATGGTCGGCGGTGAAGGGACCGGCGAGGGATGTGGCGGAGACAAGTGTCCAATTTGCATGCAGAGGGAGAGTGAGATGGAGACACGTGGGGTGCTAGGTGGCAGAGAGAGTGGGATCTCAGAAATGAGGTGGCTGAACCCTGGGATGTACGCGTGGCAGCGCATTTATAGGACATGTGGCGTTCGAAAATGGATCCTCTGACTGGGCTTTGGACTTGGATACTTGACCCAATGGATTCTGATTAAGGATAAACATGATTATCTGGATTAAACTCAAGGATTAACTCTAAAAACAAAACAAAATTAAAACTGAAAAAAAACCTAATTAACCCTAAAACGAAAATTAATAATAAAACCTAATTAAAATCTATCATTAATCCTAATTAAAGCCTAAAACGAAAATTAAAAATAAAATCCTAATTAATCTATGAAAAGACGGAAAATATTATTTAATCTAAAAAACTATTTAAAAAAAATCTAATTAAATCTAAAAAATCAAATAAAATCTAAAACATCATTTAATATCTATTATTAAAAAAAACTATTCTTATTAAAATAGAAAAACAAACAATATCTAATAAAATCTAAAAACATTTAATCCTATTTAAAATCTACTCTATTAAATTTTTTAAAAACAATTACAATCTAATTAAAATATAAAAAACATGAATATCTATTAAAAATCTACTCTTATTTAAGAAAAATAATATCTAGTTATATCTATTTAAAAAAATTCTATTAAAAGGAAATTAATATCTAAAAAATTTTAAAATCTATTAAATCTCTAAAAAAAGAAAAGAAAATTCATTTGAAACTCTAAAAACTATAAAAAAAAATCTATTAAATTTTATAAACAAAATACCACCCGATTTATTATCTAAAAAAACAACCCTATTAAAATCTATTAAATTCATTAAAAAATCTAGAAAATAGAAGAAAAATCCTAAAAAATGCCAGGAGGCCGATTAAATCGATTATACAACGATTGTGCAACCGTAACGAAACCCGGGCCCCGAGATGGCCTAAAAACACAAGGAACGATCACCAATTCTCAAAATACACTTATTCAAACCAGCCTGAACTGCCTGAAACGCCAGGGGCTGTAATCCCGATAAAATCAACCTGACTGAGAAAAATGCAACGCATGCAGTATATGAATGTGAATGCAAAATGCGTCGAAACATAAACCAGATATGGGAACCGGTTGGTCAAATTTTGGGGTGCAACATACTGCATTAAAATTACCATTCGGGAATAAACAATTTTATTTGCAGGTCAGTAGTTGACAGGAAGGAAATTCCAACAAGGAATAATCGAACAGGACTGAATAATTTAGCAGTCTGGATCAGAATGGTGTATGTTGTGAAACCCTGTGAATCTGGGGCATTGACTTCCAGTGAGTTCAGAATCAGTTGGTCTAAGGACAAGTCACGAAGCATCAGTTGATTATGGGACAGTTTACTTGAGAAGCAGTTGATCAGAAGTGAATCTTCTCGAGAGCCAATCAGGGGCAATTATCCAGAATGTTGTGATTTGTGTAACACCCCAAATCTAAACTTGCGGATAACAGGAAAAACAACAACTCATATAACAAACAAAGCGCAGCAGCGCAAACTTTGACTGCATGACGATCGTCATGAGCCTGTGACGGTCGTCACACGAGCAAAATTCCTCACATCAGAGATGTTACACTTCAACCTGACAGACAACAATCATTATGCAACAACTTGCAATTATCATACGTAGCACGAAATTAGATGAACAATCACCAATGTGTTACCTAACCATTTAATCATAAAACAACTCGTCATTACTTCTGGTAGAAGTTCGATAAAGTATACAACATGTTCTCTTAAAACAATTTAATAAAAACATCGTAACAAGTTCAATCAACAATAACATCGACTAAAACAATAACAACAATCGTCCATCCCCCCAAGAGTGCTACGTATCAGAGCGACCAACGACACCTTAACGGGAACTACGCTCTATTCCTGACTACCTGCAAATTACCACCAGAGGAGGTAACATACAACAGAAAAGGGTGAGATATCAATAATATAACATAGAGCATGATAGAAAACATGCCAGAAACTCATCACATCATTATAAGTTTCGAAATCATAAACATCATCGACAACAACTGCAACAATCCATACCTCACGTAAAAAAACATTAATATACAACTAACATAATTATGCAACTTCATGTGACTCAACAATGCGACTCAACTGTGCATATGCATGTGGTACCAATTTGCCATCAAGGCCGCCAATATAGGCCATCGCAGAATTTGCCACTAAGGGCCGCCAATACAGGCCATCGCTAATATGCTATGCCATGCCATGAAATACCTCTATTATGGACCACAACATCACCGACTATGCAACAAGGCATCAAGCCTACAACAAAACGTCCACAACAGAACATTGCTATTTCATATGCATCATATGTTCATCATCCCAACTATTCATGTAAAGGAACATTACAACATCGTATCAACAATTAAGAATTCAGCATATTATCATAATAACAACATTACGGCGTTTTCTCACACAATTAATTACAAATCAATCACAACCAGGTAACTGCCCTTTTTGACCCATTAGGGAAAACCATTAGAGCGTTGTACGAATAACCGTATAGCATATTCGTTCTACGTATTTTCCCATAAGTAAAACCTTAGAGCATCGCACTAATAACTACATAACACATTCATTCCTACATAGAAATCTTGTCCCATTAGGGAAACCTTTTCCTTAATATTTATCGATTAAAGAAAACTATACCTATGACTCGATTCCCTACATGAATTCGATCATACTCCCGGTTATAGAATTGAACCCCACCCTTACCTTAGAATTGAGGTCAATTCCACGCTCTCCGGTTCTGCTTCCGCTCTACGGTGACTTTTCTGCAGAAATCTTCCGAATTCGCCGATGGATGATTCTTCGCTCTCCACTTCTCTCAATGCGTAACTTCTGTTTACCTTCTTTCCTTTCCCAAGAAAATGATGTAATTGAGGGTAAAAGAGTCTACGAGAATATATTTATGCTACAAAATCTCATTCCACCAGAACACGTTCAAATTCTGCATAACTGTAGTTTTCGCTCGTGTGACGGTCGTCATAGCAGCAAAATTTCATTTTTTTTTCCAGATAGAACATCTTTTTAGCTTTCCAACGCTTCGAACGGGGGTCAAATCCGACTTACGGATCAAGAGATATGAATTTTCGAAGTTTTCTGACAAAACCAGAATTTTTCCGACAATTCGACCGATTAAAACCTTTCTTCGCTCCAAACACATACTCAACTATGACTACGACGCAACGAGACATAGAAAAGTCATAATTGAATTTAATCGAAGTAAAACGGGTGTTACAACTCTCCCCTACTTACAAGAATTTCGTCCTCGAAATTACCTTAATCAAACAGCTCGGGATAAGACTCCCGCATCTTGCGCTCTAGTTCCCACGTTAAGATTTCGCCAGCAGCTCCCAACCAGACCACTTTCACCAAAGCAATCTCTTTACCTCATAACGTCTTCACCTCCCGATCATCAATTATCACAGGCTTCGTCTCCACGGTAAGATTCTCACGTACTTGCACATCGTCCATGGGAATGACATGCGACGAGTCTGAAATATACTTGCGGAGCTGTGACACATGAAATACATCGTGTAGATTCGACAAATTTGGCGGCAACGCCACTCGATATGCCACCTTTCCAACTCTGTCCAATATCTGATACGGACCAATGAAACGAGGAGTAAGCTTCTTAGATTTTAAAGCTCTACCAACACCGGTCACAGGCGTGACTCTCAAAAATACATGATCTCCAGCTTCAAATTCTAAATCCTTCCTGCACTTATCATGATAACTTTTCTGCCTACTCTGTGAAGTTTTCATCTTTTCTCGAATTAACTTCACCTTCTCGGTAGTCTCTCGAACAATCTCCGGTCCGAGTACCACACTCTCTCCTGATTCATACCAACACAACGGAGTCCTACACCGCCGACCATACAAAGCTTCGAACAGTGCCATTCTGATACTAGAGTGATAACTGTTATTATAAGTAAACTCTATCAACGGAAGGTATGTATCCCACGAACCACCTTCCTCAAGTACACATGCTCTCAGCAAATCTTCTAAAGACTGAATGGTCCATTCAGTCTGACCATCTGTCTGAGGATGGTATGTTGAACTCAACCTCAACTTAGAACCCAAAGCTCCTTGCAGACTCTTCCAAAACTAAGAAGTAAATCGCGGATCTCTATCCGACACAATACACAACGGAACACCATGCAACTTAACAACCACTCTAACATAAATCTCTGCCAACTTCGATACTGGAAAAGTGATGTTAATAGGAATAAAGTGAGCTGACTTTGTAAGCCTATCAACAATCACCCAAATAGAATCACTTCCTCTCAAAGTGTTCGGCAAACCCGTTACAAAGTCCATCGAAATGCTGTCCCATTTCCATTCTGGAATTTCTAACGGTTGCATCAACCCAGCAGGTTTTTGATGCTCAACTTTCGACTTCTGACAAGTCAAACATGCATACACAAAACGTGTTACATCACGCATCATACCAGGCCACCAAAACAGGTTCTTCAAATCATTATACATTTTCGTCGCTCCCGGATGAATACTCAACTTACTTTTGTGACTTTCTTCCAGAATCGCTTTCTTCATATCTGCATCATTAGGAATGCAAATACGACCACGAAATCTCAACACACCTTGCGCATCCAACTGATAATCATTATCTTCCGAATAATCTACTCCAGGCATTAAATCTACCAATTTCACATCTAATTTCTGAGCTTCTCTAATGTTGTCCAGTAAATCATTATTAATCTTTAAGATGCCCAACTTTACACTCTTCGGTGTTACTTCACAAACTAAACTCAGATCTCTGAATTGCTCAATCAATTCTAATTCTTTAGCTATCATTGCTGACATATGCAAAGTCTTGCGGCTCAAGGCATCAGCTACAACATTAGCTTTCCCCGGATGGTAATGTAATCCAAAATCATAATCTTTTAACAACTCTAGCCACCTTCGTTGCCTCATGTTCAGTTCTTTTTGGTTAAACAAGTACTTCAAACTCTTATGGTCACTGAACACTTCGAATCTTGAGCCATACAGATAATGTCTCCAAATCTTCAGCACGAAAACAAAGGCAGCAAGTTCTAAATCGTGCGTAGGATAATTCTTCTCATGGATTCTCAGCTGTCTTGAGGCATAAGCAACTACTTTATTATTCTGCATGAGTACTCCTCCTAAACCAAACTTAGAAGCATCACAGTATACAACAAACGGTTCTTCTGCGTTAGGCAAGATCAACACCGGCGCAGACATCAACCTCTTCTTTAACTTTGTAAAACCTGCTTCGCATTGAGCATCCCATACAAAAGTCTTCCCTTTACAAGTCAACTTAGTTAACGGAAGCGCCAACTTAGAAAAACCTTCAATAAACCTTCTACAATAACCAGCAAGTCCCAGGAAGCTTCTAATCTCCGTTGCCGACTTCGGAGTTTCCCATTTCAACACGGCATCAACCTTAGATCTACGGCAATTCCATCACTTGATATAACATGACCCAAAAAGCTAACTTCCTCCAACCAAAAGTCACATTTTGACAGTTTCGCAAACAACTTCCTTTCTTTCAACACTTGTAGCACTAATCTCAAGTGCTCAACATGCTCCTCCTTCGACTTCGAATAAATTAGGATATCATCAATGAATACTACCATGAACCGATTCAAATACTCATGGAAGATACGGTTCATGTATTCCATGAAAACTCCCGGCGCATTAGTAACGCCAAAAGGCATTACCGTAAACTCATAGTGTCCATACCTGGTTCTGAACGCAGTTTTCTGAACATCGTCATCTTTTACCTTAATCTGGTGATACCCCGACCTCAAATCAATTTTACTAAACACTCACGCTCCAACCAATTGATCCATCAAGTCATCAATTCTCGGAAGCGGGTATTTGTTCTTAATCGTAACTTTGTTCAATTGCCGGTAGTCAATACACAACCTCATACTGCCATCCTTCTTCTTCACTAACAATACCAGAGCTCCCCACGGTGATACACTTGGTCTAACGAACTTCTTCTCAAGTAAGTCTTCCAACTGTTTCTTCAACTCCGCCAATTCAGATGCAGACATCCTGTACGGTGCCATAGACACAGGTCTGGTACCGGGTACAAGATCAATAGAAAATTCAATTTCCCGTTCCGGAGGAACTTCAGGAATTTCATCTGGAAACACCTCAGGGAAATCACGAACAACTTCCAATTCATCGATTATCGCTTGATTCTCAATGGATAATGATGCCACCAACGCAAACACCTGAGCATCTTCTAGCAATATCTGCTTCATCTGTTTGGTAGTTACCCAACGCGCTCCCTCCTCCTCAGGAGTAGAGAATCTCACCGACTTATTAAAGCAATTAATGTGAACGCAGTTATACTCTAACCAGTTCATGCCCAAAATTATGTCTATCCCACTTAGTGGCAAACAGACTAAGTCAATCAGGAAATCTCTATCAAACATCAACATAGGACATTTCAAACACACAAGAGATGTAGTTACCGATCCCTTAGCTGGAGTCTCAACTACCATCTCTCCACTCATGTGTGACAGCATAAGACCCAAACGTTCGACACAATCCGCAGCAATAAAGCAATGAGACGCACCAGTGTCAATAATAGCAAGTAAAGGAATACTATTAATGAAACAAGTACCTCCAATCAATTTGTCATCACTGGATGTCTGAGTCCCAGATAGTGCGAACACTCTTCCGCCAGTCTGTTCCTTCTTAGGCTTCTGACACTTGCCACTGATGTGCCCCTCCTCACCACAGTTGAAACAAACTATTCCCTTGCGTTTGCACTCAGCAATAGCGTGTCCCAACTCTCCGCAACAGTGACATCTCAATGATCTAGCAGCACACACATTACTCTTGTGACCTGGCTTTCCACACTTATAGTAAACAATACCAGCAGGAGCATCTCCCCTACTAGTTTTCTTGCCGTCAGTTACTTTCTGTTTCCCTTTGCCAGCTGGAGGGTCATAAGGTTTACCACGACTCTGCTGTGATTTGCCTCTCCTTTCACTCATCAACTTGTAATGAGCGTTGCTATCTTCTTCATAAATCCTACAGCTTTCGACCAATGAATCAAAGACACGGATCTTCTAATACCTGATTGCTTTCTTGATTTTAGACTTCAATCCGTTCTCAAACTTGATACATTTAGAGATTTCAGCAGTCTCTGCGCTGTAGTGCGGATAAAACTTAGCCAACTCCTTAAACTTCGCCGCATACTCAGTAACAGATTTGTCTCCTTGCTTCAGTTCAAGAAATTCAATCTCTTTCTTATCACGGACATATTCCGGGTAATACTTCTTCAGAAATTCCCTACGGAATACAGTCCAAGTAACTTCTTCACCTGCAGCTTCCAACATTGGACGGGTCTCTAGCCACCAGTCATCAGCTTCTACTGCTAGCATATGAGTCCCATAACGGACCTTCTGTGCTGGAGTACAATCCATCACACGAAAGATTCACTCCATTTCCTTTAACCACTCCAATGCACCATCAGGATCATGTTTACCCTTGAAGGTAGGCGGATTCTCCCGTTGAAACGTTGCCAAACTGCGAGACCCAGCATCTCCAGCAGGATTCGGCTGATGTTCCATAGCATTAGCTAAAGCTTGCAGAGCAGTAGCAATTGCAGCATCATTCCTCCCAGCCATTTCACTTAAGCTGCAACAACCAGCAGTCAGATTTCACAATTAACGAGACTCTAGTGCTAGGCACGACGACTGACGTGACGACACTAGACAACTTGGCCGGACGGACCAACCAGGCTCTGATACCACTAATGTAACACCCCAAATCTAAACTTGCGAATAACAGGAAAAACAATAACTCATATAACAAACAAAGCGCAACAACGCAAACTTTGACTGCATAACGGTCGTCATGAGCCTGTGACGGTCGTCACACGGGCAAAATTCCTCACATCAGAGATGTTACACTTCAACCTGACAGACAACAATCATTATGCAACAACTTGCAATTATCATACGTAGCACGAAATTAGATGAACAATCACCAATGTGTTACCTAACCATTTAATCATAAAACAAATCATCATTACTTCCGGTAGAAGTTCGATAAAGTATACAACATGTTCTCTTAAAACAATTTAATAAAAACATCATAACAAGTTCAATCAACAATAACATTGACTAAAATAATAACAACAATCGTCCATCCCCCCAAGAGTGCTACGTATCAGAGCGACCAACGACACCTTAACGGGAACTACGCTCTATTCCTGACTACCTGCAAATTACCACCATAGGAGGTAACATACAACGGAAAAGGGTGAGATATCAATAATATAACATAGAGCATGATAGAAAACATGCCAGAAACTCATCACATCATTATAAGTTTCGAAATCATAAACATCATCGACAATAACTGCAACAATCCATACCTCACGTAAAACAACATTAATATACAACTAACATAATTATGCAACTTCATGTGACTCAACAATGCGACTCAACTGTGCATATGCATGTGGTACCAATTTTCCATCAAGGCCGCCAATACAGGCCATCGCAGAATTTGCCACTAAGGGCCGCCAATACAGGCCATCGCTAATATGCTATGCCATGCCATGAAATACCTCTATTATGGACCATAACATCACCGACTATGCAACAAGGCATCAAGCCTACAACAAAACATCCACAACAGAACATTGCTATTTCATATGCATCATATGTTCATCATCCCAACTATTCATGTAAAGGAACATTACAACATCGTATCAACAATTAAGAATTCAGCATATTATCGTAATAACAACATTACGGCGTTTTCTCACACAATTAATTACAAATCAATCACAACCAGGTAACTGCCCTTTTTGGCCCATTAGGGAAAACCATTAGAGCGTTGTACGAATAACCGTATAGCATATTCGTTCTACGTATTTTCCCATAAGTAAAACCTTAGAGCATCGCACTAATAACTACATAACACATTCATTCCTACATAGAAATCTTGTCCCATTAGGGAAACCTTTTCCTTAATATTTATCGATTAAAGAAAACTATACCTATGACTCGATTCCCTACATGAATTCGATCATACTCCCGGTTATAGAATTGAACCCCACCCTTACCTTAGAATTGAGGTCAATTCAACGCTCTCCGGTTCCGCTTCCGCTCTACGGTGACTTTTCTGCAGAAATCTTCCGAATTTGCCGATGGATGATTCTTCGCTCTCCACTTCTCTCAATGTGTATCTTCTCTTTTCCGTCTTTCCTTTCCCAAAAAAATGATGTAATTGAGGGTAAAAGAGTCTACGGGAATATATTTATGCTACAAAATCTCATTCCACCAGAACACGTTCAAATTCTGCATAACTGCAGTTTTCGCTCGTGTGACGGTCGTCACACCCCTATGACGGTCTTCATAGCAGCAAAATTTCAATTTTTTTTCCAGATAGAACATCTTTTTAGCTTTCCAACGCTTCGAACAGGGGTCAAATCCGGCTTACGGATCAAGAGATATGAATTTTCGAAGTTTTTTGACAAAACCAGAATTTTTCCGACAATTCGACCGATTCAATTCCTTTCTTCGCTCCAAACACATACTCAACTACGACTACGATGCAACGAGACATAGCAAAGTCATAATTGAATTTAATCGAAGTAAAACGGGCCTTACAATTTGAGGATAGGTCCTTCCAGTGTGTGATCAGATCAGGTTAAGTCGCTCAACGCTCGTTCAGGGGCAAGCTACTTCAGAAGTATAGTGAAACCAATTATGTTGATAGTTATTTAATTGAGGTTGAATCCTTTTGTCGTACAGATACCGTGGCAAGCCATCTCAAGGATGTATTGTAGCAAGCTGCTTTCTGTTCAGAGTGAGTCTCCCAAGAGTTGGATTGGAGCAAGTTGAGTTGCACTAGGGCAAGTTGTTCAAGCAAGTTTGTTCACCCTAACAAGAGTTGAGTATCGGGGAATCGTGTCATTACCCTCATCAAAAAACCTAAACCTTCGAAAAAGACCTTGTCGTCATTGGATCATTATCCTACAGTTTAAACCTGTTACTTGACATAACCTTGTAACCAGGTCATTTCCAAAGCCCAGTTGTCACTTGGCAAACCGGTAACCAGTTCTCGTCTGGTCCACCTTTCCGTAAATACCAGTTCTCGTCTGGTACCTGTCATCTTTTAACCAGTTATTATCTGGTCAACCTTTCCGTAAACATCAGTTCTCGTCTGGTGCATGTCATCTTTCTAAACCAGCCTTGTCTGGTCACCGTTTCTTTTAACCTATTGTTGCATTAGTTCTCGTCTGGTGCATGTCAGCTTCCAAACCAGCCCCATCTGGTCATCCTTTCCTTAACCTATCATCCGGTCAGCCTCGTCTGATGTTCCAACCGTAAATCCATTCTCGTCTGATAACCTAACCTATTCTCGCTATCAGTTCTCGCCTGGTAGTCCGTCTTTGAATGCTAGCCCCGTCTAGTATTTTCCCTTTAAAACCATTTTGTTAATAACCTATTTTCATCCGTAAACCAGAAAAGCCCAAAAATACCCGACACGATAATTCCTAGTGACTCACATGGTGTCGCGTTCCCCGATACAAAGCTCGATTGATACCGGTTTCCCGATTAATGTTAAATCAGGATTACTCTCCTCAGCAAATAGAATCACGTATTGTCCCCAAAATAGTTGAGATCGCAGTTATTCCTCCTCAGAATAGGATCAGGAGTATCCTCGGCAGGTCAAAATGGATATCCCTGACAGCAGAGGCATTCTCAGCAGTGAGCTGTGCGCAATTAACCTCGGTTTGGTTAAGCCCCACAGAGTATAATCAGGTTGTCAAGGGTCTAGAAAGAGCATCCCCGTGCAGGGTCGTCCTCCCCTCCTCCAGCAGGTTGTCATTCCTCTGTCAGGTTGATCATCCTCTACAGAGTTCGTAACGATGAATTTGTGAGCCATCCCTCAGCAGGATTGTTTCTTCCCCATGGAAGTTGGTCTCACTTTTCCAGCATTTATTTTGCTGGGATGATTCCGTGATACCCGGTTACCCCTCAGTGGAGTTGACGGTGCCTTCGGCATTTATTTTGCCAAGCGGTTTTAGTCCCGGTATTCTCTGGCAGCTCGAGCTTGCATTTGCACTTGCATATATCATCATATTTGCATCTATACAAACACATAGCATCTCCATGCCGTATGGGGCATTGCATCATTTTCAAACATATGCATTTCGAAACACAAATCAGATTGGTTAACCTTTTGCTTTCAGGCGTGTTTTCTCAGCAGGAGTATGGAGTTCTAGCTCAGATCCATTACCAGGTATTCGAGGTCTCGCCGTGAGACGTGTGATGATACGGTTCACCTTACTATTTTCCCCACAGAGTTGCTTGTTGAAGTTTCTCTTATCCGGCCATCGGAGTATTTTCTTCAGGTTTGCTGTTCCGTCAGCGTCACAGGGTTTCATAATCAAAATTTCAGGAGTTGTCGCCTGTTGTCGAGATAGGTGCCTGGCAGTTAATTTCATAGCATCCCCAGTGGGTTTGGCTACTGCAAAGATAAGGCAGAGTTATTGTCCAGTATGATTGACAAAATTGAATTCCTATAGGGTGGAAGACTTCTATCCCTAGTGAAGCCGCCATGATTTCTTCGTGTTGACAAAATATTATCCCCAGTATAGTCCTCCTCAAAGTCGTTGTCACGTCAGCGCTGGAAGGTTTGTAGGTTGGGACCAATGGAGTTAGCTACTACAGAGATAGACAGAGAAACTGTATTCAGATGATTTTCCCGTATATGAAGTGTTCCTGTGTTTAGACAGATAATTTTCCCGTATGGATAGGCGGATGAAGTTTCCTGTGTGTAGACAGAAGTATTTCCCCAGCGAAGTCGCGCGGGATTTCTCCGTGTTGACGGAATGTGGAGTCCTGATGAGGACAAGTTTTAGGATTTCTCCGGTTGACGAAATTTGAGTCCTAATGTGGACAAGTTTATGATGGGATTTCTTCATGTTGACGAAGTGTGCGTCCTAACAAGGACAAAGTTTTGCTCCAGTTAAGTGGAGATTTCTTCGTGTTAACGAAACAAGCGTCCTAACATGGACAAAGTTCTATTCCTGTGTTGTTGAGATGTGAGTCCTGACGTGGACAGATTTACATTTATTCGTGATTTGACGAAATTTGGGTCCAGATGTGGACAAAGTTACTCCTGTGACGACAGAATCTCTATTCGTGCTGACGAATTTGTTTCTCTTCAGGTGTTGACAAGGTCAGTCCAGTTGTGGACAGAGGTTTTTTGCGAAAATAGCTCAGTGCTTGTGGTGTCACGCAGGTGATTGATGTTGAAATCAAATTTTATCAGATAATTGACCAGTTGTTGCCGTAACAACCAGATTCAGTTCATTGGATATTGCTTTGCAAGCAGTTTTGCAGTTTATCTCCACGGTTGGCAAATTTCAGGGTTTCTTTGGTATTCAGCCGCCTTCTACCTTTGAATGTTTGAAAGCTGTTCGCTCTTCAACCATTCAGGTCCAAGCCATTTGAATAGGGGCAGCTGTTGCACCCCAAAATTTGACCAACCGGTTCCCACATCTGGTTTATGTTTCGACGCATTTTGCATTCGCATTTGCATACCGCGTACATTGCATTTTCTCAGTCAGATTAATTTTATCGGGATCACTGCCCTCTGATCGCGCTTCAGGTATTTCAGGCCAATACGAGGTTTTATTTTGAGAATTTGTGCTCATCCCGGTGTTTTCAGCTCTCGCTGTTGTTTTTGAGGACATCTCGGTGTCCGGTTTTTACCGTTTATTTCGCTATAGTTGCGCAGTTGTTCTCCAATCGATTTAATTGGCTTCATGGCATTTTTAGAATTTTCCCTTTTATTTTCTAGAATTTTAATAGATTTTGATAGATTTTTATAGATTTAATGGAGTTTTTCTAGATATTAAATAGGAATTTTTAATATTTTCTTATAGAATTTAATAGTTTTTTTAGAATTTTAAATAGATAATTCTTTTTAAATAGTTTTAATAGATATTTCTTTTTCTAGATATTAAGTAGATTTTAAATGTTTTTTAATAGGTTTAATAGATCTTTTTCTATTTTTAATAGGGTTAGGAATTAATAGAGTTTATTAGAGTTTATTTTCTTTTAGAATTAATAGAGATTAATTAGCTTTTAATCATTTTTTTAATTAGGGACATTAATTAGTTGTGGTTAAATTAGGAGTTAATTGAGTTTAGTTGCAGTTAATTGAGCCACTAGTCATTTAATTTTTGTTAGCTTTTAATCATTTTTTTAGTCATTAATTCATTTTAATTAATTAAGTTTCAGTCATTAATTGAGTCATTAAGTTTGTGGGTCAGATGTCCAAATTCGGAGGCCCAGGTCGTGACACTTGTCATGTATATAAGGTGCCACACGTATCAGTCTTTCTCTTCCACCTCATTCCTCATCTGCCACCTCACCCCACTCAGTCTCTCTTCCACGTCTCCATTCTCTCCCTCTGCCACGTTTTCATTCCCTCTCTTGGACAACTCACTGCATGCACTCCACCTGGGTCACGCGTGGCAACCCACTTGTCTCTCTCTCACTCTCTCAGCCACACGTGTCTATCAGGGGCTTCACCGTCTTCCCCTCACCGGCCGGCATGCATGCGCCGAAGGGCCACCGTAACCATCACCGGAGCCGCCGCAACGGTCTCCAGAAACTGCAATTTTCCAGAATTTCACTCAAATTATCAGATCGTTCTCTTCTCCGCCATGAGCATGCAAGGTGTTCATCTCGTTCTTCATCCACTTCATCAGATTTTCCAAATCGCGTGTTCATCTTCTTCGGGAAGATCTTCAAGACTCATACAACCTCCATCCGTTTTTCCAGTTTTGCCAGATTCATACAAGATCTTCATACACATTCCCCATATTTCTTTAAGATCGTTCAATGTTCATACGGTATTTTCCAAGTTTCTTCAAGATTCTTCAATCTTCATCTAGATCCGTATGAACTTCATCCTCTTCACATCGTTTTCCAGATTTTTTCTCCAAGATTCCTCAAACCTTCAAGAACATTCATAAACCGTCATGTTTTCGTTCATCACAACGCAACAGATCTGCGTTCATCATCTTCTTACCACCTTCTTCAATGATTTTTTTTCCAGATCTACAATATCAAGATCCAACACCAAACTTCTTCAGATCTACAACGAGACTCTTTCATCAACATCACGATCTATCAACTCCAGGATCTTCACCACAGATCAGCGTCAGACATCAATGAATCTTCATGCGTTTTCCCAGCTTCGTTCAACAATCCCCAAGCGCTTCCAAGAAAATCTTCAAGCAAGATCCTCAACGATCATCATCTCGGATCAACATCATCTACAACGCCTCTGTTTTCCTCCGAACACCATGAACGCTGCAACGTCAACTTCCTTCAACAGGCGTGGTTGTTTAGATGGCTGTATTTTACCGTTGTTTTCTTATCGTTGATTTTTTAGGCGGTGTTGACAATCAAAGAACGGGATCGAGTTGTGAGTGACGAAGGTTCTGAGGGAAGATTGAAGGAGTGGAAGAAGGGAGTATTATATGGTGAGGGTTTGCTTGGATCGGAGGTAGCAAGGTTGAGACGGAGAGGTTTGTGGGGTTGACGGAGCCGCTGGTGAGCAAGGAGGAGAGGGTTAGGGTTTCTGAAGATTGAAGTGGAGGAAGGTGATGAGTCCGGGTGGGGCTCCAAATGGGCTAATGGGCTGGATTGGGCCCAATTCCTTTTTCTGATCCATACTCCCAATATCTCGTTGCACCCCCTTCTCCTAGTTTGTTTTTTTCTCTTGTTTTTTTTTTGTGTGTCACGAATGGGCTGGGCCCAGCGTTTTTTCTGAACTACACCCTCCAGTTCCTGCGCGTACCCCCCTTCTGGGCTGTTTTTCTGGTTTTTATTTTTTCTGTATTGTGGGCTCAAGGCCCAGTGCATTTTTTCTGCATTACCCCTGTTTTTCAGGATTGTACCCCCTTGCTTGCAATTTAATTTTTTCCTCTTGTATTGGACATATGCTTGTAATAGTGTAGATTTTATTTTCCTATTTTCGTTTAAGAGGTTATTTTGTAGGGATTTAGAATATCATGCATATTTTTTTAATAGATTTAATATAGTTTTTTCCTATTTTTCTTTATAGAATATTATAGTATTTTAGATAGGAATTTTCTATGATATTTTCCATCATGCAATTTCCTTTTAATTTTCTTTAGAATATTTTCTAGTAGAATTTAATTGCCGTATTTAGGAGTAGACTATTATTTCCATTTCGTCGTTGGATTTCTCCCCTATTTTCGTTTCCTATCCGTTTTATCTTCGATTTTATTTCTGGTTGGCTGTGTGACACGATTCAATTGGAGAATGATTTTCGATATCATTTCTTTATCTTGTGTTTGACACGGACATCAATACGCTTCCTCTTAGAGTTCGATTTCTCGTATAAGTCGAACCATGATGGTCTAAGCGTTACATTGGTTCCTGGTTCGAGCGTCCTCATCAAGGATCCAGAGAGGAGAAGATTAGAATGGAGCTTGCGCGCATGTCGAGAGCCAACGGAGCCGCTTCGTTCAACATCATCATCTTATTCAAGTCTTCAGGCAACCGTCGAGTGTTGTGAGCTGTATCGTTAGATACGTAGGAAATGACAGTTGAGGAGTTTCTTCTCAATCGTCTAGGATGTCTAGTATGGTACCCTTTGGGTGACATGCGACGCATTCGCTCCTACGTCTTAGGTTCTTGCGTGTGTGTCCCGAGTTCCTTCCCGTTTGGGCGTAGGCCTACTTCCTCTTTGTTCTCGCCCCTGTGCGATCGAAACCACTTTTCTCTCGCGTTCAGGCGATCGAGACCCCTTCTCTTGCCCCCGTGCAATCGAGACTCGTTTTCCCGTCGAACTACGTTTGCTCTAATCTCTCGTGCCAGACGAGAGTACGTAGGCATAGGATGTGATATCCTAGCGAGCTACCTCCCTTTTACCTTCTTCTCGTTTCCCCGTTTGCTGTAGTAGGCTGAACTACAGCTGCTCTGATTTCTCATACTGAATGAGAATATGTAGGCATAGGATGCAATATCCTAGCGAGCACACTAACAACTAACCTCTCTATTCTCTCGCTGCCGTGCGATCGAGACTTTCCCGCTAACGACTGATGTTTCCCTTTCTCTTGCCCTTGCGCATTTGAGACTAGACTGTAGTTCTAAGTCCCGTAGGTTCCCGTACCTCTAAAGCCAACCTAATCTCTCACTCCTGTGTGATCGAGAACACCCTGTCTAGCCGTAGTTAGTCTGAACTATATAAGCTCTGATCTTTCACGCTGTGTGGAAGTACGTAGCAGAAAAATGTGACTTTTTGTGACATTTGGCCTTGATGAAGTGATAGAGTGGTGATTGTAGGATTTAATTGGAGTACTTGGTGATAGTAAGTGATCCCTTAATATTTTATTTTAAGTGGATGATTAGTTGGTGTATTCCCGAGTGGTGGGATGGGTTTATACTTGGTGTTAGAATGTGAGATTGCTCACTGTGTGATTTGAATTATATGATGTTGGCGTGTAATATATCTATACCATATGCATTGACGTATGATGATATGATCAGGAGGATCGTGTGCACTTAGTGTGCCTGAATATAATAGTTATGCATTGGTGTCGTGCATATCATGGTGTTTGGTGGGATGAATCATATCTCAGGAGGAGCGTAAGTGATTCATCCGTACTCCTTGTGGAGAATGGTGGGAGATAGATCATATCTCAGTAGGAGCGTAAGTGATCTGTCGGGGATATATCATATCTCAGTAGGAGCGTAAGTGATCTGTCCAAGGTTCGATTGAATGAACCAATGAGTCGGTACCGCATGCATGGTGTTGAGTTGCATATTTGCATTATAATATGTTATATTGTAATTTGAACAATAGGTTCGTGATTGGTGTTGTGGGGTGAATATTGGGGTGTTGGTGTGTTTTACTACATTGTTTACATGTATTACATTACCAATATATTTTTGATCATGTTTTCTCACCCCTTTGTTGTTGTTGTGGTCTGTGCTTCTTCGGAAGCACAGATAATCCAGGTACTTAGCTAGCTTGGATTATAGTGTGCCAGTCAAGTCTAGGATGCTCTGATACGTAGCACAGGGCTTGGGTGTTTTTATTTGTTTTATGCTGAACTTGTATTTTGTTCCTGTGAACGTATCAAAAACCTTTGTTGGATTTTACAATTTAATATTCCGCTGTATTTGGAGAAAAAACCTTTTTATAAGGAAATGTTGGTTTTGCTATGTGATATCCCACTTGGGAAGAAAAACTCTGATGTTTATTTATAATGTTTATTATTTTAATTGTTTTTGGGAAGTGGGGTGTTACAATTGGTATCAGAGCAGGTTGGTCCGTCCGGCCAGTGTTGTTGAGTCGAGTTGAGTCGGTCCTTTAGGATAGAGTTGAGTATCTTTTAACTTGGTGTTGTTATTTTTGAGCAGTATGGCAGGAAGGAACGATGCTGCGTTGGCTGCTGCTATGCAAGCAATGGCGCAGGCGGTTGCTAATCAGAACCAAACTGCAGATGCCCAATTCAGGAGTTTGGCGCAGTTTTGGAGCAACAAGCCGCTGATGTTTGAAGGAGGAATTCTGGACTCTGAAGCTGCACAGAAGTGGCTGAAGGCAATCGAGAAAATCTTCAGGACTATAGTGACAACCGGGCAAGGATTGCACACTACAAAGCTGTTAATGAGCGTAAGAGTAAGCAGAGGTTCAGTGGTACTCATAGTGTTGTTGCTGATAAGAGAAAGCGTAAAGTTGTTGTTGATAAGAAGCCTAGAGAGGGAAAGACATCTGCTGATGGGAAATGTTTCCGATGCGGTGGCATGGGACACCGTGCTAATGGTTGTCCTAATGAAGTAAAGAAGTGTTTTAAATGTGGGAAGCCAGGTCATGTGATAGGTGATTGCAGAGTGTCGCTACTGCGAAAATCGGCGCCGGCTGAACAGAAGAGTCGCCACCGTGCGTTATTTATCCCACGGGAGGGAAAGGAAACGCTCAGAGTAAACCTCGCACAACACGGGAAAGGTATGGTCGTCGCAACCAAAACCTGGATTCGGGAGTCGGTTACGCAAGGGGAAGGTATTAGCACCCCTCACGTCCGTCGTACTCGACGGGATCCACGCTTTCTTTCGGGTATGGATTGTTATTCTATCTAAACTATAGGTCAAGGGTTAAAAAGAAAATAAAATGAAAATAAAAATGACTCGGCAAAGTATCGCACTTTATGCCTACGTATTCCCGCCTAGGACGAAAAATCAGAGTCAACGTAGTTCGCCTACCTACGGGAAAGGAGGGGAAGATTGCTCGCTAGGATATCGTATCATATGCCTACGTACTTTCATACAGCATGAAAGATCAGAGCAAACGTAGTTCGGGCCACGTACGACACAAGTCTGTCTTGATTGCTTTTATTCCTTCTGAAAAAGGTTTTTCTGATTAACAGTCCAAGCGGACAAAAATTGACGTCTTGATGAGTTCACATTCTTTTACGGAAGAAGTGTCTTTTATTGTGTTTGAAATCTTTATGGTGTTTTTCTGTTTGTTTTGAGAAAGAAAGAGACAGAACTCTAACCTACGGTTGCGAAGGGAATCAAACTATCCTAATGTTATCATGCATGGGTTAACTCCTAATGTCTATCATGCTCCTCTCTTGCACAGAGAGAAACAGAGATCCTAAGGGCATAGACGGAAACAGAAACAATATCAGATATATACAGTAAAGCAATAAAATGCATGGATGCAACAATACAAGCGAGGCAAGGGAGTCCCACTCAACCGCGAACCTAGAAAACAATAGGCGAAAGTGAACAGGCTTCACTTTCAACCCAACAGGGTAAACAGCAAACAATACAATCAGGAAAACCAATCAATACATCAGAAATGAAATACAGCAATAAAATAAACAGCATCAGCAGCTCTGCAAGCAACATCTGACTTCTAGCTCCAGCAAGCATCAATCTCCATCTCCATAGTCTTCAGGCAAGGGCTTTGGTCACCAATCTTCAGTCTACAATGGCTTTCCTTCAAGTCTCATCCTCCAAGCTGAGGGATCAATCACCAGAGTGAATTGGGTGTTAAGCAATCAGTTGACTACCAAGGGTGGCAAACCAACTGCTACTAACACATAAGATATTTTCTCTCAAGAGTTCTATCCCCTAGACAATAGCACCAAGCCTTCCAAAGGAAGGGGGTGAGTGTCTTGGAGAGACTCTGTATCACAGAGAGGAATAGAGGCAGTCAAAACCTTCCATGTTTGAAAATCAAGCTTTCTAATCTAGAGCTCTGCCTAGCTCCTAAACCCTAATCTCCTCAACAGCTGCTAGCAGGAATCTCCTCATCAATTCTGGAAGTTGGTCTTCAAGTTCTGGATCTCCAATGGCTTCAACATCATCAGTCTTCAGCTTCCCCAATCCCCAGACAGTCCCAATACCCACACAGACAAATCAGTAATCCCCAGAGGGCACACCACACCAATCAACCACATATAGCAGTATATACTAATAGCAGTAGGGGAATCCTGGTGATTTCTAAGGGGATCTATCCTATACCCATAACCCCTATAGTCCATACCCCAAAAAATCAAATCAAACTATCCTAAAAGAATTAAACTATTTCACCTAAGTTGACTTTAAACCCTAAGTTTGTTCATGTTGTTCACACCTACACTAATCACCTAAAATTAATTCCTAAAAATATGAACTAAATTGAATTTACAAGTTATCAATGTCTACTAATCAACCTAAAAAGAATGGACAAAAAATATTAAAGCATTGATTAGAACAAAAATTAACAAAATCATGCATGAAATGAAACACTTAAAATAAGCATTTATTTGGAAAATATGGGAAAAATATCAAATAAAAAATAAAATGCCATTTTTATTTTTTATAATTTTCTAGACATCTTGAAGAAAATTATGCAAAAATAATTATTAAAATATATGAATTCTATGATTTATTATGATTTTTTGAAAATGCATGAAAAATTGAAAAGAAATTAAAATGAAAATATAAAGAAATAGAAGGAGGGGGTATGAAAAGTAAAAAGACAATTGATATGCGTTGGGCCCAGCAAGAGTGGGGGTGCGGATAACAGAAATGGCCCACCAGTACACTTTAATGAAACACATCGTTTCATTATTTTGAACTTTGCCTCCAAATTCAGATTGAATGTGGATCGTTAGATCCTTGGTCAAGTCAAGGTTTTCCACCAGATCCAAGGGCCCACGTATCGTCTTCCTCCTCCAGCCATTAGGGTTTCAGAAAATAACCCCCATGCAAGCACTTTCGAGCTCATCACTCTCCCTCCTCACTCAGCCAAACGCCACGATCTCAACACCAAAACTGCTTCACTCTTCACCCTCTACAAGATCCTAACCCTAGATTTTGCTGAATCTCAATGTGTAATCAAACCCGATGGCTAGAATACCCTGGTACCACTGCATTACACCTGGTGTGCATGATAACCAAACTTGCCAATTCTTGCACTAATGCCCTAAACACATTGCACTGACTATTCTGAACCAATCTATCATGATTATCATCTCCTAAACTAGGGCTTCTTGCTCATCAAAGTTTCATCACTCTGCCATCAAACTTCATATAACCTTCTCTAGATCTCATGAATCAATTCCCTATGGTCTCTAATCAATCCTATCTTAACCACATGATCTATAACAGCATAACTAAGGAGATTCGAAGGGTTTTGCATACCTTGCAAGTAATGATGGCAGAGGTAGTTGTGCTGCAATTCAAGACTTGTAATGGCTTCTAGATGCTCCCCCAATGGTGCTGATTCTTCTGTTTGCAATGGTAGTTGCTCAATCTTCTTGAATTACTCTATCCCCCTCTTCATGCAAGTTGGAGTGTAAGCTTGGATCACCTTCACCAGCCACAAATTCCTTCCAATTTCCTTTGCCAAATACTCTATGATAATGGTGGATGATGATGATAACAGAAACTAAGATGATTGATGAAGCTTTAATGGAGTTTGGATAGGAAATGCAAATTGGAGTGAAGGATTCAAAGTAATGTTTGCAAGCTCAAAGAATCACCAACCAATGCACAAGTGGCTTCATTTCCTTATATAGGTGAGGATTAACAGAATGAGAAGTTTCTAGATTGGTCCTAGAGGGATCTAGAAACTTGTGGAACTTTCATGAATTTATCATTTGGTGGTATCTTGAATCATCTCATATCATGCATACACCTTGGGTAAATTTGAGTGAAAATCTCCTTTCATGAGATATTAGGAGTGCATGTATGAAAAACCAATCTTTTCCTTGCCTTGTGTGAAGATTTGCAATGGTTCCTTAATATGCAAGCATGGACTTTACAAAGTAGCCCCCATTTTAAGGCCTCAAATCAAAAATCTATTTGAACCAATGTTTCTAAAATGATGTTGGGAATCAATTTGGTATATTGGATGACCCATATTGGACTTGTAGATCTCTCAAACCATTTTCCAACTTGAACTTTTTCAAGTTATATGCCTTTTTTAAGTCACTTTTCACCAACTTTTATCAAGTCTTGTTCCATGCATTTCCAAACTTCCATGACTTCTTTTCTTGACTTAAAATGGCATTTTGAGAAACTTTGATGTTGGGAAGTTTTTCATTTGAAGCTCCCTTGTATGAGTTTTAGGTATAGGCTAAGAATGACCTGTAATCACCAGATGACCAAAATACCCTTTACTTGCCAAGACCATAAGTAGAGTTCCACAAATCATATGAAGGCATACTATACAATTATAGAAAGCTAAGACAATAAGGAACAACTCTTATGTTGACCAGAAATTCATTTGAAATCTCCTTGAGGGGTAAAAATTGCTTGGAAGTCAAGTCACTTTCACAGACAAAACTTCAGATACCTCAGATGACATGTAACTTGCAAGGACCATAACTTGAGTTCTATAAATCTCATTGATGTATTCCACCACTCAAATTAAAGGTCTTGAGATCCTCTACAAGTTTCATGTTGGCCAAGGATCCATTTGAAGCTTGCATTTTGACTTATCATGCTTGGAAGTTTGTCCTAAACTAGGGAATTTTACACAGAAACCCTAATTTAGAAACTCCTCTTCTCCTTGATTTCTCTTGAATTATTCTTAGCATAACAACATATCCTTATTCTTCATGTCAAATGATGAACCCCACATCTCTCTAATAGCCCTTAATGCCTTTCAATCAGTCAATTGACCTTGAGTTGACCCAGGGTTGACCCAGATGAAACCCTAGTTGACTGTCTTCAACTGTAATTCTTGTGACTTCACCAATGACTTGTCTCCTTCTCCAAATGACTTTCTAAGTCCTCCAAGATGTCTAGATACTCCCCATGCTCATCCCACAGCTCACCATTTCTTTGTTGATCCTCAGACACCCTCAGTTAGGAGATAGATGAACTGCTTGCTCCATTGACTTGATAGCTTCCAAATTCTTTTCTGATGACTTGAATGAGGTTGAATCAGGATAATAATCTCTTGATAGGCCTCTAGAGATGAGAATGATGGTTGGTCCCCTGTTGAATGATTGGCTATGCTTGTGTTATGCAGATGAGTAACC
This sequence comes from Lathyrus sativus, assembly GCA_963859935.3. NCBI lineage: Eukaryota > Viridiplantae > Streptophyta > Magnoliopsida > Fabales > Fabaceae > Lathyrus > Lathyrus sativus. The sequence goes on from OZ012735.1 coordinate 267,413,193, forward strand.
TATGTACATGACTATATATGCAAATGATAATGATATTGAAACATAAACCAAGTGAATAAGGTTGAGCAAATTTTAGGGTGCAACAGCTGCCCCTATTCAAGCGACTTGGACCCGATTGGGTGAAGAGCCCGGAGCCTTCAGACATTCGCGGTACGAGACGGTTGAATACTAGTGAAACCAGAAATTTGCCAACCGCAGAAATAAACCGCGCCACTGCTTGAGGAACGACATTCATCAGCTGAACCTGACTGTTACGACAACCCACTGATCTCGCGCGACCGTGCTGGGGATTATTTTCATCGTTCTGAAAAAGATTCTATCAGGACGCCTGCTTCGTCAATTTGGAAAAACTTCAACAACTTTGCTGGGGATGGCTCGTTTGCCTTCTCGTCAGAAATAAATCGTCCACGTTAGAAATAAACTCTTCCACGTTAGGAATAACACCGTCCATGTAAGGAATAACATCTTCTTCCACGTAAGGAATCGATATTGATATGTCCGCGTAAGGACTCAATCTTTCCATGTAAAGAATGAACTCGTCTTTCCACGTAAGGAAACCATTTTTCCTTCCATGTAAGGAATGCTCTTGATATGTCCACGTAAGGACTCTGATTTTCCCACGTTAGGAATTAAACTTTGATCTGTCCACGTCAGGACGCCCACTTGATATGTCAATCTTTCCACGTAAGGAATCAATCTTTTTTCCATGTAAGGAAACCCTTTTTGATTTGTCCACGTAAGGACTCCCATCTTTCCACGTAAGGAATACGTCTTCTTTCCACGTAAGGAAACCAATCTTCTTCCACGTAAGGGACAAAATTCTTGATCTGTCCACGTAAGGACTCCCCTCTTTCCACGTAAGGAATGCATCTTCGTTCCACGTAAGGACTCAAACTTGTCCAGGTTAGGACTACATCTTTCCACGTCAGGAATGCTATCTTTCCAAGTAAAGAATAAATCTGATATGTCCGCGTAAGGACTCAATCTTTCCACGTAAGGAATAAACTCGTCTTTCCATGTAAGGAATCTCCATCTTTCCACGTAAGGAATAACTTTCGTTCCATGTAAGGAATCACAATCTCTTTTCTCAATCTGTCCGCGTCAGGACTAAGCTTTCCACGTAAGGAATCAATCTCCTTCCCCGTAAGGAAACCATTTTCTTTCCCCACAAGGAAAACAATTTGATATGTCCACGTAAGGACTCAATCTTTCCACGTGAGGAATATATTGCTCTTCTGCGTAAGGAATAACTCGTCCACGTCAAGCCCCATGTTTCGTCTAGATTTGTCCACGTCAGTACTCACCTCTCGACTCGCTGAGGAAATAAACTTTGTCCACGTCAGGACTCATGCGCCTTCGACCCGCTGGGAAGTGAGATTTTGTCCACGTCAGGACTTAAATCTCAACCTGCTGGAGTAATAGGACCTATCCACGTCAGGACTTGCGCGTCTTCGACTTGCTGGGGAAATAAACCCCGTCCACGTCAGGACACACTCATTGCCACCAACACGAAGAAGGATAAATTTGTCCACGTCAGGACTCTCGTATCTTGTCATCGCGAAGAACTATAAACTTGTCCACGTAAGGACGCACATTTCACCATTACGAATAGAGACATATGCTGGAAATAAAATGGTCCACGTCAGGACTCCAACACGAAGAGTAATCAACCTCGTCAACGTTATGACTTCATACTCAATCAATACTGAGAACTCGAATCTGTCCACGTCATGACTAACACATATCGTCATCTGGAAGAAATGTCCACGTCAGGACTCCACATTCCATCAATTCTGAGAAATCGAACCCGTCCACGTTAGGACTAGCACCTCCTATCAGCCCAGGGAAATAAAACTTGTCCATGTTAGGACCCCGCTTCTCTATCACAAAGAAACTCGTTGATAGAATTGTCCACGTTAGGACTCATCCTTCCATTGATCTGCAAACTTTTTATCACTGATGTTACAGCAGCTTTGAGGCTGGCTCCACTGGGGATACTTGGAAACCAAACTTCCGGACGCCTGTTCTGATAACCGGCGGTAGCCTCTGAAATTCTGATTCGTGAATCCTTTGATGACCAATAGCTCTGCTTGGGGATAAGGAGAAACTTACCCTGCTGACTCTGTGGGGAGTAGTGCCAAAGCTTACACTTCGTCGAATGTCTCACGTCGAGATCCTGAATGTTTATCGATTCACTTGAGCAAAGGCTCTTTCTACCTGCAAGAGAAACAATACTTGAAACAAACGGTTAGCCGACCTAGTTTATGTTTCACAATGCATGCGTTTGACAATGATGCAATGCTCCATTCGACATGGAAATGCTACACTTTTATTTGGTGAATGCAAGTATGACCCTATATGCCAATGCAATTGCAGACTCGAACTGATACAGAAACTGCTTCAGCAAAATAAATGCTGAAGATAATGCCAACTCCGCTGGGGATAGCCAGATGCTACAGAACTATCCCGGCAAAATAAATGCTGGGAGAGTGAAGTCGACTCATCTGGGAAATTGGGAACTCGATACAACACACCTCGTTGAAGTAACACCCTGCTGGGAATATAACTCTGCTGGAGAATAGCAGATGCGCTTGGTATGATTGGACTTCTGCTGGAGAGTGAACTGATATCACATGGTATTTTGACAAAATAAATGCCAAGACTCGCACCAACTCTGTCGGGGAGAGCCTTAATTTTCGAGTTCCACTGGGAGGAATGGAAATACTTGCTGGAAAGTGAACTCTGCTGGGGATGGGATGCTTCTCTTGGGAAAATTAACTGACTCCGCTGGGGGAGAGTAAATGACCCTGCGGGGAAAGGTAAACTGCCTGAATACAGCTCACACATGTTAACCTTCTGAGGCTAAACCACTCTGCCTGCGATGCACTGTTTGAATACGGCCTTACAATCTTGGAATCGTCAATTCTGCTGAGGATAAACGGCTTTGGGATCATGTCCTTTGAATAAGCCACGTCTAGCTGGGGCGTTCGATCCTTCTTCAGTGAGGAACATTCATAACCTGCGCGGAGATCAAGTCTTTCGTTATTGCAACCTTTTGGTCATCTTCCTCGTACGGTTGTGAAACCTGCAACAACACAAACAAGACAAGACAAGCCTATGCAACCGAATTGATTCAGGTTAGTGACGTTATTTTCAGTTAATTCAAAGCTTTAGCAATTGTTGGCAAGGGCCAGCGATGTTATACACATGCTAGTTTCAGTAGACTTAGGCGTTTTATCATGCACAAAACAGTAAAGAACCAGCATCAAATACTGAATAACATATTTTATTGATTGGGCCCCTGAATAGGCGGAGTTTTGTACACGGGATGTAAATCCTGAAAAGAGGAAGCTACGCAAAGCAGATATACAAGTATGCACAATAAGCATAAATACTTTGACAAATTAAATTTTGTACACATGTCGGCAACGGGATGCAGACGAACACCACGAACTGATCCTCCCATGACTCGCACGACTCTGATGCTTTCCCAGTATTCACTCTTCCAAAGAGGTTGTATCTGATAATCGATCCCTCAGGTATTCTCCCGCACTGATGCTCACTGCAATATCAAATTCGGACCGCAGTCATTTGCTTTTCAAATCCCTAACTTTTGCGTGAACCGCCCTTTACGGGTTTTCAGTTCACCGGGATACCCTTTTTTGCCGAAGCCGCCCAGTGTAGGTTTTCAACTTCGCGGGTGTACATTTTTTCAATTTTATCCCTAACTTTTGCCCGAACCTTTCATTCTGTTTTTGGTTCGCCAGGATGCCCCATTTTTTCCTGGACTCTCTTTTTTCTGTCCAGCGGGTCAATTTTTAAGCAAAGTATTTTTTAACTGCGTCCGAATTCACAGGTGACGTGAAGTCTTCGCCGTCCATGGTGGACAACAACAACGCTCCTCCTGAAAAGACTTTCCTGACCACGTATGGCCCTTCGTAGTTGGGGGTCCACTTGCCCCTGTGATCTGCCTGCGGCGGGAGAATCCTTTTCAGCACAAGGTCGCCCGTCTGAAAGCTTCGCAGATGTATCTTCTTATCATATGCTTTCTTCATTCGGCTCTGATACAAACGACCATATGCCAGAGAAGCTAGCCTCTTCTCGTCCATCAAACTCAATTGGTTCAACCTGTCTTTCACCCATTCTGCCTCGTCCAGCTGAACGTCTCGCAATACCCTCAGAGAAGGGATCTCAACTTCTAATGGTAGCACTGCTTCCATTCCGTATACCAACGAGAACGGGGTTGCCCCGGTTGATGTACGTACCGTCGTACGATTACCGTGCAAAGCAAAAGGTAGCATCTCGTGCCAATCCTTATAGGTCACCACCATTTTCTGAACGATCTTCTTGATATTCTTATTGGCCGCTTCAACAGCGCCATTCATCTTGGGTCGGTAAGGGGAGGAGTTGTGATGTTCGATCTTGAAATTCTGACAGAGCTCCTTCATCATTTTGTTGTTCAGGTTTGAACCGTTGTCCGTGATTATCCGCTCGGGGATCCCATATCGGCAAATGATATCTCTCTTGATGAATCTGGCCACCACTTGCTTAGTTACATTTGCGTAAGACGCCGCTTCTACCCACTTGGTGAAATAATCGATTGCTAGTAGAATGAACCGATGCCCGTTAGAAGCGGTCGGCTCGATCTTTCCAATCATATCAATTCCCCACATCGAGAATGGCCATGGCGATGACATTACATTCAGAGGACTCGGAGGCACATGGATCTTATCAGCATAAATTTGGCACTTGTGGCACTTCCTCGCAAACTTGAAATAGTCAGTTTCCATAGTCAGCCAAAAATAACCTGCCCTCAGCAGCTTTCTTGTCATAGCATGTCCGCCAGCATGCGTGCCAAAGGTACCTTCGTGTATTTCCTCCATGAGCAGCTTTGCCTCTTTCTCGTCTACACAACGCAACAGCACCAAATCGTGATTTCTTCTGTATAAGACGCCATCCGGATTCAAATAGAAATTACCCGCTAATCTTCTAAGAGTCTTTTGATCTTGACTGGATGCCCCAGCCGGATACTCTTTATTCTTCAGGAAATTAAGGATATCAAAATACCATGGTTTGTCGTCGGATGCTTCATCAATAGCAAATACGTAAGCCGGTCTGTCAAGCCGAGAGATAATGACTCGGGGAGCCTCGTTCCAGAAGTTGACTTTGTACATGGAAGACAAAGTGGCCAGGGCGTCAGCCATTTGATTCTCTGCCTGCGGCACATGATGCAACTCAACCTTGTCGAAGAAAGGCAACAATCTCCTCGCATAATTCATGTAATGTATCAAGTTGGGCTGACGTGTCTCCCATTCCCCTTTGATCTGATTCACCACCAGAGCTGAGTCTCCGTATACATCTAAATTCTTGATTCACAAATCAATGGCTTCTTCAAGCCCCATTATACAAGCTTCGTATTCGGCCTCATTATTGGTAACGGCAAAGGTCAATCGGGCAGTAAACGGGATGTGCGACCCGTGTGGCGTAGTGATGATTGCCCCTATTCTGCTACCGTAAGCATTCACAGCTCCGTCAAATATCATCTTCCATTTGGAACCCAATTCCGACCCTTTGTCTGGCAACGGCTCTTCACAATCTTTCATCTTTAGGTACATGATATCCTCGTCAGGAAAATCAAACCTCATCGATTGGTAATCTTCAATAGGTTGCTCCGACAGATACTCAGACAACACACTCCCCTTTATAGCCTTTTGCGAGACGTATTGGATGTCATATTCAGTCAAGACCATCTGCCAACGGGCAATTCTCCCTGACAACGCCTGCTTTTCGAATACATATTTGATAGGATCCATCTTCGAGATGAGCATGGTTGTATGATTCAGCATGTATTGCCTCAGACGCTTGGCGGCCCAGGCTAGCGCGCAACAAGTTTTCTCAAGCATTGAGTATCGAGATTCACAATCTGTAAATTTCTTACTCAAGTAGTAGATCGCATGCTCCTTTCTTCCTGTCTCGTCGTGCTGCCCGAGAACACAACCCATGCTTCCCTCAAGCACCGTCAAATACATGATCAAGGGTCTGCCCGCCACTGGGGGTATCAAAATAGGAGGCTCCTGCAAATACTGCTTTATTTTATCGAACACCTTTTGACAATTTTCGTTCCATGTCACAGCTTGATCCTTCTTCAATAGCTTGAACAATGGTTCACACGTAGCAGTTAGGTGAGATATGAACCGGGCGATGTAGTTCAACCTCCCTAAAAACCCGCGCACCTCTTTCTCTATTTTAGGCGTCGACATTTCTTGGATCGCTTTTATTTTAGCAGGATCGACCTCTATTCCTCTTTCGCTTACGATAAACCCCAGCAGTTTACCCGATCTCACCCCGAAGGTGCATTTGTTAGGGTTCAGTCTCAGCCTGAACTTCCTAAGCCTTTTAAATAACTTCAGCAGATTTACCAGATGCTCTTCCTCCGTCTGGGATTTGGCAATCATATCGTCAACATAAACTTCGATCTTTTTATGCATCATATCATGGAAAAGAGTCGTCATCGCACGCTGATATGTTGCTCCAGCATTTTTCAAGCCAAAGGGCATCACTTTGTAGCAAAATGTTCCCCAAGGCGTTATGAAAGTGGTCTTCTCCATGTCCTTTGGCGCCATTTTAATCTGATTATAGCCTGAAAAGCCATCCATGAAGGAGAATACGGAGTATTGGGCAGTATTATCAACTAGCACATCGATATGAGGAAGTGGAAAATCGTATTTTGGGCTTGCTTTATTCAAATCTCTATAATCCACGCACATCCGAACCTTGCCATCTTTCTTTGGCACTGGTACGATGTTAGCAACCCATGAGGGATATTTTGTCACAGCCAGGAAACCAGCGTCCCACTGTTTTTGAATTTCCTCTTTGATCTTCACTGCCATATCTGGTCGAGTTCTACGAAGCTTTTGTTTGACTGGCGGGCATTCTTCTTTCAGTGGCAGACGGTGCACAACCATATCTGTATCGAGCCCTGGCATATCTTCATACGACCAAGCGAATACATCACTATACTCTTGGAGCATTTCAACCAGTTTTCGCTTGATATCGCTCTGCAGCGCGGCTCCATACGAATATTCTTCTCAACCCCTTCCGACCCCAAGTTGATAATTTCGATGACCTCGTCGTGAGGCAGAATGGCTCTTTCCTCTTGCTTTACCAACCAAGACAGTTCTTCAGGAACGTCGCTATCTTCGACAACTTCTTCTTCGGCCTGAAATACCGGGTGCTCGAAGTCGGGACGAGTCATAGGTGGTTCAAGGATGTCATCTGAAAATGTTATCCTGCACAAGGAATGGTTAAGTGCTTCAAAATGCGTATAAAGCGAAAAACCACGTTGCCATTTTATTGAAAAATATAAAACAAGAAAGACAGGGATTACAGTATTTGCACATGAAAAAACGCCATTTATTTAATGATTAACACGCAATGTTCATAACAACACAGCCCTAAGCAAATCAGGATGCCCCGGGCAAGACATCAGATTATTCAACAATTAATAAAGCAAAGCATTACTGTTTAAGAGTCACAGGAACAAACTCCTGAATAGACCAGTTGCACAGTCCTTGTCCTGGCGTGCTTGGCTGAATCCAGGCATCCATATCACAGTCGCTGTCTCCGTCGTCAGACTCCGAAGCAGCATTGATGGTTTCATGACATACTCCACTGGCAGAGATAGTGATTGGCCCTCTGAAACGGGGTGCTCCTACAGCAGATGTTGACGACGACGGTTGGTATCCCAGCCCGAACCGGTCCATCTTTACAGGAATGTCCAGCACTTTGCCCCAGCCCTTTGCTTCTCCTGCCTCTACTAGAGCTTGAGCTCCTTTATACGACGAGACGGCTATCTCTGACACTTTGCTCAGTCCGGGACCTTTGTCCTTGATGCGTAACCCTTCAAATGCCTGGCAAGGTGTTTCGTGGATCTCTCCGTCGACCTCCACATATTTAAACGACGACAGATGGCTGACCAGGATGTCTTCTTCTCCGCATACGGTGACTACGCTGTCTCCGACCATATATTTCAACTTCTGATGCAGGGTAGACGTGACTGCCCCAGCCCCATGAATCTAGGGTCGTCCGAGCAGGCAGCTATAAACGGGCTGTATATCCATGATATAAAACTCCGTTGCAAACACCTTCGGCCCTACTTGCAGGGGCAATGTGATCGATCCAAAGACTGTTCTTCGCGTGCCGTCAAACGCTCTAACTACCAAGTCACTGGGCGTGCACAAGATTCCTCTGACATCTAGCTTCATCATCGCCTTCTTAGGCATCACATTCAGAGACGATCCGGTGTCGACCAATACATGTGACATTACCGATCCTCTACACTCGACAGATATGTGCAGCGCCATATTATGATCTCTCCCCTTCGGGGTCAAATCGAAGTCGGTAAAGCCTAAGCTGTGGCCTGCATTCACATGTGCCAACACTCCTTCCAGCTGATTCACGGAGACGTCTTGGGGTACAAAGGAAGTATCCAGGACTTTCAGCAAAGCATTTCTGTGAGCTTCTGAACACAAGAGTAATGACAAGATGGATATTTTGGACGGCGTCTGTTGCAGATGCTCCACAATCTTATAATCACTTTTTCGAATCAAGCGCATGAACTCTTCTACATCCTTCGATGCTGCTTCTTTATCGCTGGCTTGTACCGGGACATTCTCAACCATCTTCCCTTTTTCTTTTGCTAGTCTTTCGGCCTCCACTTCAGGTGATATAAAGATCCTACCACTCCTTGTCATACCTCCTGAACCAACAACGTTATCCACAGTCTCGGCTGGCTGCTTATCAACATCAATCTTTATCCCGTCACAATACACCTCCAACCCATATGACCAGGGGACTGCTTTTGTATTCTCGTACGGGATCGGTCCGACCTTAGTTATGGTGATCGGTGGTCGCTGGACCGGTGCTGCAATAGTGATGGTCTTTCGAGGAATCGTCACAGTGGCCACATCACTCTGATCATCTGCTACTGCCCCTGCAGGCTCTTCGGTCGCTGCTCGGTCAAACTGCAATGTGCCGCCATCAATTAAAGCCTGAATGCCTTTCTTCAAATCATCGCACCCTCCAGCTTGGGTCCATCATTCTAAGCAATACTCGTCACATCCTGGAAAAATACCCCCTTGCAACAATCTGCTTTTTATCTCGCTCAACGGCGTCTTTAAATCGTCGACATTCATGATCAGATTCAACCCTTCCTCCGTCAGAATGGCGTTAGTCCCATGATTAGGCATGGGTTTCTGCACTATATTTGGACCTGCCGTTCCGAAATTGATAGTCTTATTGTCCAAAAGATCCTGCATAACGTGCTTAAAAGCATGGCAACCCTCTATATCGTGGCCCGGAGCCACAGAATGAAACTCACAGTGCCTGCTTGCATCATAACCATACGGGGGAGTTCCCGTTATCGGTTCCAGAGTTCTTTTCTCTACCAAGTTTAGACCCAACAGCGTCTGCAACAAATCTGCGTAGGTTGAGGGAGGCTTCTCAAACACTCTTCTTGGCTTACCACCCTGGAATCTTCGCTGAGCCTGCTGTGCCCCCTGCTGTGGCTGCTGCTGCTGTTGCTGTTGCTGCTGAGACGGTTGTTGTTGTTGAAGTGGTTGCTGCTGATATGGGATAGTAACACTCGCCACCTGCTGCGGCTGATGATACTGGTTCCGACCTCTGCCTCTGCCTCGGCCTCGGCCTCCAAACACTGCGCTGGCCTCGCCCTGACGGCGCCCACCAAAAGCCTTCCTATTACTGCCAGATGCAGTTGATTCCTCGGCCTGGAACTTTCCCTGCTTAATGTTACGTTCAATCTTTTCTCCCATCAGAATTAAGTCTGAAAAACTAGCCAGGGATGTATGAAACAACATGTCATGAAACAAGCCTGTGAATCTGCCGACGAACATGTCATTCATTTCCTTATCTTCTACAGGAGGACGGACCCTGGCAGCCATATCGCGCCACCTTTGCGCGTACTCTTTAAAGCTCTCCCCCTTCTTCTGCGACAGCCCTGCCAATTGGACCCGATTGGGTGCCAAGTCGATGTTATACTTGTAGTGAGCTACAAACGCCTCTGCCAATTGCTTCCATGTCTTGATATTGGTTGGCTCCAACCCCATATACCACTCTAGGGAAGGGCCTGACAAACTATCTTGAAAGAAATGCATTAGCATTCTTTCATCAGTTGAGTACGCAGACATCTTTCTGTAATAAGCCCGCACGTGCACTTTCGGACATGTGTCCCCTTTATACTTATCAAACGCAGGAGCTTTGAATTTGATTGGCACCCTCAATCCAGGTACCAGACCCATTGTTGCCATGTCCAAGCCCACAACACTTTGGTTCAGGACCCCCCTCATCTGCTCTTCCAGCATTCTGATCTTCTGGGAGTCATCCATCGGCCCTTCGAAACCTCTGCCGGAGAAAGCGTCCTCCTGCTGATCTTCTTGCCACATACCATTCCCAGCTCCATACCCATCATATCCATTATTTCGGCCAGCTCTAATCTGATTCATCCCCGGACCTCGGCCTCTGTTGCCGTACCCTTGAACACCTCCAGCAGGCCCAAAAGCCATAAACCCCGCGCCGTTTCCATTTCCGAAACCTCCATAGCCCTGATTGGCCACACCATAACCATCTTGCCCAAAGCCTTGAGCATTGAAACCATATTTCCCAGCATTATCTAATCCCTGATCGTTGAACCCGAATCCAGTATTGCCGAAGCCGTTGCCTCCCATATTATCACCCAAGTTGACGTCCCCAAGCCCAACGTTATGGACAGCAGTCTCGTTCCCAACTCCGACGTTACCATTCACAGCAGCGGTAGCGTTGTTGACATTAGCAGCAAGTATATTGACTACAGGTGGAGCCACTGGCGTGGGAGTGCCATCCCCATGAGCAGTATCGACTCGCACAGACTGATGATCCTCGTTACCGTGACCAGCATTTCTGGCCAACAGAGGTTGGACCATGGCTTGCAAATTCTCCTAACCTTTTGCAATAGCCTCCATGGTCTGCATAAAGAGAGCTAGCTTCTCGCGCACATCTTGCATCTCGTTCTGCATTTGATCCATGATTCTTCGACAGTTGGTGCGGGTAGAATAGCGGTGCGGGTGCTGATCTGCAATCCTGGAAAATACCTGGTACAGAGCAAGAAATAAGACACCATCCAAAGATTACCTGTAATGCAATATGAACATGAATGCAATGCAACGTGTGTGTCTGTGCATTAGGGAAATTCATTCCCCGATTCTAGTGTGAAGGCGCTGGTGCAGTGGCAGTGATATCAATATAAAGATCGGAGCTGAATCACAGAAAGCCTCATATATTGCAGAGAAATTAATAAGCCCGGAATACAATGTTACTGAGAGTACAAAGAGAAGGCATGACCTCAACCAACAATCCTGGTAATGGTCAGCACTATGCAAATAAAGCATACAAGTTACTACATGAAATGATCAAATCCTCCCATAAGTCTGGTACTCTTCTAGCAACTTCTTGGTCTCCGGATGACTTGGTCGAGCAAGCAGCCTTCAACAAGTTGGTTTCTTTTCTTGAGAACACGTCGCACGTCTTCAGCAGTTTCTTCCCATGCCCCGTCTCCGAAGCGATCCTCTAGTTTACGATTCTGAGACACGGCTTCATCTCTGCCTTTGATGGCCTTGTTCAGTGCGTTCTGGAGACTGTACCAGGTCATCACTTCTTCTTCACACTTCTTGATGCTGGACTTCAACTGCTCTTCGAGGTCGGAGATTTGCTGCTTCAACTTATCCTCCCTCTTCTTATTGTTGGTGAGCGTGGCATTCCAGGTCTTATTGCAAGAAGAGATCTCTCGGTGAGCGATGTCAAGCGCTTTCTTCTTGGATTCAAGCATGTCATGGGAGCTTCTGAACTCTTGCCCCAGATGTTCGCGCTTCTTCCTCTCCTCAGTCAACTCAGCCCCTAATCTGTTCATTAGCTCAATCTGCTGTTGGAAAGCATGGACGGCCTTGTTTTTCTCACTGCGAATCTGGGCTAGCTCTTGCTCTAACCCTCCGTTGATCTTCATCAAGGCTTCTTTTTCTTTCACAACTTGCTCGTAGGCCTCCCTAGGAACAGTAGTTGGCTCTGCTACCGGAATAGGAACAAGAACTGGTGCATCTGGAAATGGCATCCGCAACTGACTTGCTCTCTCTTGAATCCACTCTTTGTAAGGTGCAGAGGCCTGACAGTCATTCTTCCCTAACAACGGCTTCCCTCTTCGGTTAATACGCGTCCAGGCATGCTGCAGCTTGGCCAATAACTCCCCATTTACGTCTCCGGTTAAGTACAGAGATTCCTGTACTTCTTCCTCTTTTGGCGGGTTCTTCAGCGCATATCCGAACTGTCGGACCAACAAAGATGGGTTGTAGTTGATACACCCTTTCCTTCCAATCAGCGGCACATTAGGGTACCCAGAACAACTGAATATAAGCTCAGATCCCAACAGATCTCTATCAAACCACTCGACGTCTTCGGAAGATAGCCTCATCAGGCGCTCTGACCAGCTAGCGGTAGTTGCGCTCTCCACAAAAGACCCCTTCATGGGAAGATGACTTTTGAACCACATGTTCAACAATGGTACACAGAAATGAACATTTTTCCCCCTTCCCTTCTCATTCTTATAATGCAGTGAGTGGTAGAAATCTCCGAGCAAGGTCGGTACAGGATTACCAGCGGCAAACAAGTAGAAGGCATCGAAGTCCACAAAATCCGGTACACTGGGAAACAATATTATGCCATAAATGCACAGGGCCAGCACAGCATTGAAGGCAATCCAACACCCGCTCTTAGTGTACTCTTGGGCTTTACCAACCAAGAATTGGAGCGAGAAGCCTGGCACCCCACGGGAAACAGTAGTCAACATCTCAGAAGCATCCACATGCAAAGCTTTTGCCAAGTCTTCTGGCTTGGGCTTAATGCCGGAATGAATGAATGGAACCTGGTTCTACACGGGTAACTCAGTAAACTCCACATACTCCTCAATGGTAAGCCCCATAATGAAATCAGCAAATGTAAAACATCTCAATGCGGGATCATAGAACTGCATCAAAGCGTACAGCCCGTCTAGCTCTGTCTCCGTGGGTTTGCGCACCAATCTCAATAGTCTTCCATAGCTCATTCTGAAGCTCCTACGAACATCCTCGTCAGCCAGAGAGATCAACCCAAGAAGGGGAACAACATCAGGAGTAGGCAATTTGTAAGCAACTGTTCTTCTTAAGCTGGCCATGATCAAACACTCAGAAATCCGGGCACTAGAACTCGGGAAATGCAAATGCACCTGCAGCACAGACACACGTTAGTGGGATGCAATGATGATGAGTATGCAAACAAACGCAATGCAAGTAACATGCAACAGGGACCAACTGCCGTAGATGGATAGCCTGGACCATATCAAGAAGTCTCAGATAGATTCTCTAGAAGTCCTCAAACCCTGGCCTCAGATAGACCTAAAATCAAGCTCCAATAATGGTATCTGACAGATCTCAAACCATAACTCCAACTGGTCTCTGACAGACCTCATAACCCTCCATAAATACCCAGGATCTCTGATTAAGAAATAACCGGTATCTGAAGGTCTAGTTACCTGCATAACCCCAAACCCTCTCACAGGTGGATGTCCTAGTAACTGACAAAGGTACGGCATCCTATGCGGTCGTCGGCGTCACAGACTTTCAGGGTTGATGATACGATTCCCAGAAGGAGTGGCATCATCAAATCCTGAAGAGGCCTCACTTAGCCAACTTCCAAATGATCGGTCCCCAGAGTCGACAATTCAACTAACCAGCAACCCACGCCAACCAAAGGAAGGGGCGGGAGGCCAACCAGAGGAACCTCGTCTGAGTGTAGATTTCGCGGGACACCAAAGCAAGCAAAGCAAGCGGGCGCCAACTAATCTCTACTCTAATTCTAGGTGCACTCAAGCCCAGGTCCGGCTTCTCACTCAATATCAGAACACCCGTCACACCCCAAGATACAGCAATAATAATCCATATTTCCAAAGCTGAAAATAAAGGTCAGAAATATAAATCCATACAAAATCCTCGACGGGAAAACAAGCGTTAGGATTGACTCTCTTAAGGGACGTTGGATCCCAAATGCATAAGAACTATCGCAGTCCTTAGCAGCCAGGGGACGTTGGATCCCCAGTAGAGTCGCCAGCTGTCGCTACTGCGAAAATCGGCGTCGGCTGAACAGAAGAGTCGCCACCGTGCGTTATTTATCCCACGGGAGGGAAAGGAAACGCTCAGAGTAAACCTCGCACAACACGGGAAAGGTATGGTCGTCGCAACCAAAACCTGGATTCGGGAGTCGGTTATGCAAGGGGAAGGTATTAGCACCCCTCACGTCCGTCGTACTCGACGGGATCCACGCTTGTTTTCGGGTATGGATTGTTATTCTATCTAAACTATAGGTCAAGGGTTAAAAAGAAAATAAAATGAAAATAAAAATGACTCGGCAAAGTATCGCACTTTATGCCTACGTATTCCCGCCTAGGACGAGAAATCAGAGTCAACGTAGTTCGCCTACCTACGGGAAAGGAGGGGAAGATTGCTCGCTAGGATATCGTATCCTATGCCTACGTACTTTCATACAACATGAAAGATCAGAGCAAACGTAGTTCGGGCCACGTACGACACAAGTCTGTCTTGATTGCTTTTATTCCTTCTGAAAAAGGTTTTTCTGATTAACAGTCCAAGCGGACAAAAATTGACGTCTTGATGAGTTCACATTCTTTTACGGAAGAAGTGTCTTTTATTGTGTTTGAAATCTTTATGGTGTTTTTCTGTTTGTTTTGAGAAAGAAAGAGACAGAACTCTAACCTACGGTTGCGAAGGGAATCAAACTATCCTAATGTTATCATGCATGGGTTAACTCCTAATGTCTATCATGCTCCTCTCTTGCACAGAGAGAAACAGAGATCCTAAGGGCATAGACGGAAACAGAAACAATATCAGATATATACAGTAAAGAAATAAAATGCATGGATGCAACAATACAAGCGAGGCAAGGGAGTCCCACTCAACCTCGAACCTAGAAAACAATAGGCGAAAGTGAACAGGCTTCACTTTCAACCCAACAGGGTAAACAGCAAACAATACAATCAGGAAAACCAATCAATACATCAGAAATGAAATACAGCAATAAAATAAACAGCATCAGCAGCTCTGCAAGCAACATCTGACTTCTAGCTCCAGCAAGCATCAATCTCCATCTCCATAGTCTTCAGGCAAGGGCTTTGGTCACCAATCTTCAGTCTACAATGGCTTTCCTTCAAGTCTCATCCTCCAAGCTGAGGGATCAATCACCAGAGTGAATTGGGTGTTAAGCAATCAGTTGACTACCAAGGGTGGCAAACCAATTGCTACTAACACATAAGATATTTTCTCTCAAGAGTTCTATCCCCTAGACAATAGCACCAAGCCTTCCAAAGGAAGGGGGTGACTGTCTTGGAGAGACTCTGTATCACAGAGAGGAATAGAGGCAGTCAAAACCTTCCATGTTTGAAAATCAAGCTTTCTAATCTAGAGCTCTGCCTAGCTCCTAAACCCTAATCTCCTCAACAGCTGCTAGCAGGAATCTCCTCATCAATTCTGGAAGTTGGTCTTCAAGTTCTGGATCTCCAATGGCTTCAACATCATCAGTTTTCAGCTTCCCCAATCCCCAGACAGTCCCAATACCCACACAGACAAATCAGTAATCCCCAGAGGGCACACCACACCAATCAACCACATATAGCAGTATATACTAATAGCAGTAGGGGAATCCTGGTGATTTCTAAGGGGATCTATCCTATACCCATAACACCTATAGTCCATACCCCAAAAAATCAAATCAAACTATCCTAAAAGAATTAAACTATTTCACCTAAGTTGACTTAAAACCCTAAGTTTGTTCATGTTGTTCACACCTACACTAATCACCTAAAATTAATTCCTAAAAATTTGAACTAAATTTCATTTACAAGTTATCAATGTCTATTAATCAACCTAAAAAGAATGGACAAAAAATATTAAAGCATTGATTAGAACAAAAATTAACAAAATCATGCATGAAATGAAACACTTAAAATAAGCATTTATTTGGAAAATATGGGGAAAATATCAAATAAAAAATAAAATGCCATTTTTATTTTTTATAATTTCTAGACATCTTGAAGAAAATTATGCAAAAAGAATTATTAAAATATATGAATTCTATGATTTATTATGATTTTTTGAAAATGCATGAAAAATTTAAAAGAAATTAAAATGAAAATATAAAGAAATAGAAAGAGGGGGTATGAAAAGTAAAAAGACAATTGATATGCGTTGGGCCCAGCAAGAGTGGGGGTGCGGATAACAGAAATGGCCCACCAGTACACTTTAATGAAACACATCGTTTCATTATTTTGAACTTTGCCTCCAAATTCAGATTGAATGTGGATCGTTAGATCCTTGGTCAAGTCAAGGTTTTCCACCAGATCCAAGGGCCCACGTATCGTCTTCCTCCTCCAGCCATTAGGGTTTCAAAAAATAACCCCCATGCAAGCACTTTCGAGCTCATCACTCTCCCTCCTCACTCAGCCAAACGCCACGATCTCAACACCAAAACTGCTCCACTCTTCCCCCTCTACAAGATCCTAACCCTAGATTTTGTTGAATCTCAATGTGTAATCAAACCCGATGGCTAGAATACCCTGGTACCACTGCATTACACCTGGTGTGCATGATAACCAAACTTGCCAATTCTTGCACTAATGCCCTCAACACATTGCACTGACTATTCTGAACCAATCTATCATGATTATCATCTCCTAAACTAGGGCTTCTTGCTCATCAAAGTTTCATCACTCTGCCATCAAACTTCATATAACCTTCTCTAGATCTCATGAATCAATTCCCTATGGTCTCTAATCAATCCTATCTTAACCACATGATCTATAACAGCATAACTAAGGAGATTCGAAGGGTTTTGCATACCTTGCAAGTAATGATGGCAGAGGTAGTTGTGTTGCAATTCAAGACTTGTAATGGCTTCTAGATGCTCCCCCAATGGTGCTGATTCTTCTGTTTGCAATGGTAGTTGCTCAATCTTCTTGAATTACTCTATCCCCCTCTTCATGCAAGTTGGAGTGTAAGCTTGGATCACCTTCACCAGCCACGAATTCCTTCCAATTTCCTTTGCCAAATACTCTATGATAATGGTGGATGATGATGATAACAGAAACTAAGATGATTGATGAAGCTTTAATGGAGTTTGGATAGGAAATGCAAATTGGAGTGAAGGATTCAAAGTAATGTTTGCAAGCTCAAAGAATCACCAACCAATGCACAAGTGGCTTCATTTCCTTATATAGGTGAGGATTAACAGAATGAGAAGTTTCTAGATTGGTCCTAGAGGGATCTAGAAACTTGTGGAACTTTCATGAATTTATCATTTGGTGGTATCTTGAATCATCTCATATCATGCATACACCTTGGGTAAATTTGAGTGAAAATCTCCTTTCATGAGATATTAGGAGTGCATGTATGAAAAACCAATCTTTTCCTTGCCTTGTGTGAAGATTTGCAATGGTTCCTTAATATGCAAGCATGGACTTTACAAAGTAGACCCCATTTTAAGGCCTCAAATCAAAAATCTATTTGAACCAATGTTTCTAAAATGATGTTGGGAATCAATTTGGTATATTGGATGACCCATATTGGACTTGTAGATCTCTCAAACCATTTTCCAACTTGAACTTTTTCAAGTTATATGCCTTTTTTAAGTCACTTTTCACCAACTTTTATCAAGTCTTGTTCCATGCATTTCCAAACTTCCATGACTTCTTTTCTTGACTTAAAATGGCATTTTGAGCAACTTTTATGTTGGGAAGTTTTTCATTTGAAGCTCCCTTGTATGAGTTTTAGGTATAGGCTAAGAATGACCTGTAATCACCAGATGACCAAAATACCCTTTGCTTGCCAAGACCATACGTAGAGTTCCACAAATCATATGAAGGCATACTATACAATTATAGAAATCTAAGAAAATAAGGAACAACTCTTATGTTGACCAGAAATTCATTTGAAATCTCCTTGAGGGGTAAAAATTGCTTGGAAGTCAAGTCACTTTCACAGACAAAACTTCAGATACCTCAGATGACCTGTAACTTGCAAGGACCATAACTTGAGTTCTATAAATCTCATTGATGTATTCCACCACTCAAATTAAAGGTATTGAGATCCTCTACAAGTTTCATGTTGGCCAAGGATCCATTTGAAGCTTGCATTTTGACTTATCTTGCTTGGAAGTTTGTCCTAAACTAGGGAATTTTACACAGAAACCCTAATTTAGAAACTCCTCTTCTCCTTGATTTCTCTTGAATTCTTCTTAGCATAACAACATATCCTTATTCTTCATGTCAAATGATGAACCCCACATCTCTCCAATAGCCCTTAATGCCTTTCAATCAGTCAATTGACCTAGAGTTGACCCAGGGTTGACCCAGATGAAACCCTAGTTGACTGTCTTCAACTGTAATTCTTGTGACTTCACCAATGACTTGTCTCCTTCTCCAAATGACTTTCTAAGTCCTCCAAGATGTCTAGATACTCCCCATGCTCATCCCACAGCTCACCATTTCTTTGTTGATCCTCAGACACCCTCAGTTAGGAGATAGATGAACTGCTTGCTCCATTGACTTGATAGCTTCCAAATTCTTTTCTGATGACTTGAATGAGGTTGAATCAGGATAATAATCTATTGATAGGCCTCTAGAGATGAGAATGATGTTTGGTCCCCTGTTGAATGATTGGCTATGCTTGTGTTATGCAGATGAGTAACCTATGTACATGACTATATATGCAAATGATAATGATATTGAAACATAAACCAAGTGAATAAGGTTGAGCAAATTTTAGGGTGCAACAGCTGCCCCTATTCAAGCGACTTGGACCCGATTGGGTGAAGAGCCCGGAGCCTTCAGACATTCGCGGTACGAGACGGTTGAATACTAGTGAAACCAGAAATTTGCCAACCGCAGAAATAAACCGCGCCACTGCTTGAGGAACGACATTCATCAGCTGAACCTGACTGTTACGACAACCCACTGATCTCGCGCGACCGTGCTGGGGATTATTTTCATTGTTCTGAAAAAGATTCTATCAGGACGCCTGCTTCGTCAATTTGGAAAAACTTCAACAACTTTGCTGGGGATGGCTCGTTTGCCTTCTCGTCAGAAATAAATCGTCCACGTTAGAAATAAACTCTTCCACGTTAGGAATAACACCATCCATGTAAGGAATAACATCTTCTTCCACGTAAGGAATCGATCTTGATATGTCCGCGTAAGGACTCAATCTTTCCATGTAAAGAATGAACTCGTCTTTCCACGTAAGGAAACCATTTTTCCTTCCATGTAAGGAATGCTCTTGATATGTCCACGTAAGGACTCTGATTTTCCCACGTTAGGAATTAAACTTTGATCTGTCCACGTCAGGACGCCCACTTGATATGTCAATCTTTCCACATAAGGAATCAATCTTTTTTCCACATAAGGAAACCCTTTTTGATTTGTCCACGTAAGGACTCCCATCTTTCCACGTAAGGAATACGTCTTCTTTCCACGTAAGGAAACCAATCTTCTTCCACGTAAGGGACAAAATTCTTGATCTGTCCACGTAAGGACTCCCCTCTTTCCACGTAAGGAATGCATCTTCGTTCCACGTAAGGACTCAAACTTGTCCAGGTTAGGACTACATCTTTCCACGTCAGGAATGCTATCTTTCCACGTAAAGAATAAATCTGATATGTCCGCGTAAGGACTCAATCTTTCCACGTAAGGAATAAACTCGTCTTTCCATGTAAGGAATCTCCATCTTTCCACGTAAGGAATAACTTTCGTTCCACGTAAGGAATCACAATCTCTTTTCTCAATCTGTCCGCGTCAGGACTAAGCTTTCCACGTAAGGAATCAATCTCCTTCCCCGTAAGGAAACCATTTTCTTTCCCCACAAGGAAAACAATTTGATATGTCCACGTAAGGACTCAATCTTTCCACGTGAGGAATATATTGCTCTTCCGCGTAAGGAATAACTCGTCCACGTCAAGCCCCATGTTTCGTCTAGATTTGTCCACGTCAGTACTCACCTCTCGACTCGCTGAGGAAATAAACTTTGTCCACGTTAGGACTCATGCGCCTTCGACCCGCTGGGAAGTGAGATTTTGTCCATGTCAGGACTTAAATCTCAACCTGCTGGAGTAATAGGACCTATCCACGTCAGGACTTGCGCGTCTTCGACTTGCTGGGGAAATAAACCCCGTCCACGTCAGGACACACTCATTGCCACCAACACGAAGAAGGATAAATTTGTCCACGTCAGGACTCTCGTATCTTGTCATCGCGAAGAACTATAAACTTGTCCACGTAAGGACGCACATTTCACCATTACGAATAGAGACATATGCTGGAAATAAAATGGTCCACGTCAGGACTCCAACACGAAGAGTAATCAGCCTCGTCAACGTTATGACTTCATACTCAATCAATACTGAGAACTCGAATCTGTCCACGTCAGGACTAACACATATCGTCATCTGGAAGAAATGTCCACGTCAAGACTCCACATTCCATCAATTCTGAGAAATCAAACCCGTCCACGTTAGGACTAGCACCTCCTATCAGCCCAGGGAAATAAAACTTGTCCACGTTAGGACCCCGCTTCTCTATCACAAAGAAACTCGTTGATAGAATTGTCCACGTTAGGACTCATCCTTCCATTGATCTGCAAACTTTTTATCACTGATGTTACAGCAGCTTTGAGGCTGGCTCCACTGGGGATACTTGGAAACCAAACTTCCGGACGCCTGTTCTGATAACCGGCGGTAGCCTCTGAAATTCTGATTCGTGAATCCTTTGATGACCAATAGCTCTGCTTGGGGATAAGGAGAAACTTACCCTGCTGAATCTGTGGGGAGTAGTGCCAAAGCTTACACTTCGTCGAATGTCTCACGTCGAGATCCTGAATGTTTATCGATTCACTTGAGCAAAGGCTCTTTCTACCTGCAAGAGAAACAATACTTGAAACAAACGGTTAGCCGACCTAGTTTATGTTTCACAATGCATGCGTTTGACAATGATGCAATGCTCCATTCGACATGGAAATGCTACGCTTTTATTTGGTGAATGCAAGTATGACCCTATATGCCAATGCAATTGCAGACTCGAACTGATACAGAAACTGCTTCAGCAAAATAAATGCTGAAGATAATGCCAACTCCGCTGGGGATAGCCAGATGCTACAGAACTATCCCAACAAAATAAATGCTGGGAGAGTGAAGTCGACTCAGCTGGGAAATTGGGAACTCGATACAACACACCTCGTTGAAGTAACACCCTGCTGGGAATATAACTCTGCTGGAGAATAGCAGATGCGCTTGGTATGATTGGACTTCTGCTGGAGAGTGAACTGATATCACATGGTATTTTGACAAAATAAATGCCAAGAATCGCACCAACTCTGTCGGGGAGAGCCTTAATTTTCGAGTTCCACTGGGAGGAATGGAAATACTTGCTGGAAAGTGAACTCCGCTGGGGATGGGATGCTTCTCTTGGGAAAATTAACTGACTCCGCTGGGGGAGAGTAAATGACCCTGCGGGGAAAGGTAAACTGCCTGAATACAGCTCACACATGTTAACCTTCTGAGGCTAAACCACTCTGCCTGCGATGCACTGTTTGAATACGACCTTACAATCTTGGAATCGTCAATTCTGCTGAGGATAAACGGCTTTGGGATCATGTCCTTTGAATAAGCCACGTCTAGCTGGGGCGTTCGATCCTTCTTCAGTGAGGAACATTCATAACCTGCGCGGAGATCAAGTCTTTCGTTATTGCAACCTTTTGGTCATCTTCCCCGTACGGTTGTGAAACCTGCAACAACACAAACAAGACAAGACAAGCCTATGCAACCGAATTGATTCAGGTTAGTGACGTTATTTTCAGTTAATTCAAAGCTTTAGCAATTGTTGGCAAGGGCCAGCGATGTTATACACATGCTAGTTTCAGTAGACTTAGGCGTTTTATCATGCACAAAACAGTAAAGAACCAGCATCAAATACTGAATAACATATTTTATTGATTGGGCCCCTGAATAGGCGGAGTTTTGTACACGGGATGTAAATCCTGAAAAGAGGAAGCTACGCAAAGCAGATATACAAGTATGCACAATAAGCATAAATACTTTGACAAATTAAATTTTGTACACATGTCGGCAACGGGATGCAGACGAACACCACGAACTGATCCTCCCATGACTCGCACGACTCTGATGCTTTCCCAGTATTCACTCTTCCAAAGAGGTTGTATCTGATAATCGACCCCTCAGGTATTCTCCCGCACTGATGCTCACTGCAATATCAAATTCGGACCGCAGTCATTTGCTTTTCAAATCCCTAACTTTTGCGTGAACCGCCCTTTACGGGTTTTCAGTTCACCGGGATACCCTTTTTTGCCGAAGCCGCCCAGTGTAGGTTTTCAACTTCGCGGGTGTACATTTTTTCAATTTTATCCCTAACTTTTGCCCGAACCTTTCATTCTGTTTTTGGTTCGCCAGGATGCACCATTTTTTCCTGGACTCTCTTTTTTCTGTCTAGCGGGTCAATTTTTAAGCAAAGTATTTTTTAACTGCGTCCGAATTCACAGGTGACGTGAAGTCTTCGCCGTCCATGGTGGACAACAACAACGCTCCTCCTGAAAAGACTTTCCTGACCACGTATGGCCCTTCGTAGTTGGGGGTCCACTTGCCCCTGTGATCTGCCTGCGGCGGGAGAATCCTTTTCAGCACAAGGTCACCCGTCTGAAAGCTTCGCAGATGTATCTTCTTATCATATGCTTTCTTCATTCGGCTCTGATACAAACGACCATATGCCAGAGAAGCTAGCCTCTTCTCGTCCATCAAACTCAATTGGTTCAACCTGTCTTTCACCCATTCTGCCTCGTCCAGCTGAACGTCTCGCAATACCCTCAGAGAAGGGATCTCAACTTCTAATGGTAGCACTGCTTCCATTCCGTATACCAACGAGAACGAGGTTGCCCCGGTTGATGTACATACCGTCGTACGATTACCGTGCAAAGCAAAAGGTAGCATCTCGTGCCAATCCTTATAGGTCACCACCATTTTCTGAACGATCTTCTTGATATTCTTATTGGCCGCTTCAACAGCGCCATTCATCTTGGGTCGGTAAGGGGAGGAGTTGTGATGTTCGATCTTGAAATTCTGACAGAGCTCCTTCATCATTTTGTTGTTCAGGTTTGAACCGTTGTCCGTGATTATCCGCTCGGGGATCCCATATCGGCAAATGATATCTCTCTTGATGAATCTGGCCACCACTTGCTTAGTTACATTTGCGTAAGACGCCGCTTCTACCCACTTGGTGAAATAATCGATTGCTACTAGAATGAACCGATGCCCGTTAGAAGCGGTCGGCTCGATCTTTCCAATCATATCAATTCCCCACATCGAGAATGGCCATGGCGATGACATTACATTCAGAGGACTCGGAGGCACATGGATCTTATCAGCATAAATTTGGCACTTGTGGCACTTCCTCGCAAACTTGAAACAGTCAGTTTCCATAGTCAGCCAAAAATAACCTGCCCTCAGCAGCTTTCTTGTCATAGCATGTCCGCCAGCATGCGTGCCAAAGGTACCTTCGTGTATTTCCTCCATGAGCAGCTTTGCCTCTTTCTCGTCTACACAATGCAACAGCACCAAATCGTGATTTCTTCTGTATAAGACGCCATCCGGATTCAAATAGAAATTACCCGCTAATCTTCTAAGAGTCTTTTGATCTTGACTGGATGCCCCAGCCGGATACTCTTTATTCTTCAGGAAATTAAGGATATCAAAATACCATGGTTTGTCGTCGGATGCTTCATCAATAGCAAATACGTAAGACGGTCTGTCAAGCCGAGAGATAATGACTCGGGGAGCCTCGTTCCAGAAGTTGACTTTGTACATGGAAGACAAAGTGGCCAGGGCGTCAGCCATTTGATTCTCTGCCTGCGGCACATGATGCAACTCAACCTTTTCGAAGAAAGGCAACAATCTCCTCGCATAATTCATGTAATGTATCAAGTTGGGCTGACGTGTCTCCCATTCCCCTTTGATCTGATTCACCACCAGAGCTGAGTCTCCGTATACATCTAAATTCTTGATTCGCAAATCAATGGCTTCTTCAAGCCCCATTATACAAGCTTCGTATTCGGCCTCATTATTGGTAACGACAAAGGTCAATCGGGCAGTAAACGGGATGTGCGACCCGTGTGGCGTAGTGATGATTGCCCCTATTCTGCTACCGTAAGCATTCACAGCTCCGTCAAATATCATCTTCCATTTGGAACCCAATTCCGGCCCTTTGTCTGGCAACGGATCTTCACAATCTTTCATCTTTAGGTACATGATATCCTCGTCAGGAAAATCAAACCTCATCGATTGGTAATCTTCAATAGGTTGCTCCGCCAGATACTCAGACAGCACACTCCCCTTTATAGCCTTTTGCGAGACGTATTGGATGTCATATTCAGTCAAGACCATCTGCCAACGGGCAATTCTCCCTGACAACGCCTGCTTTTCGAATACATATTTGATAGGATCCATCTTCGAGATGAGCATGGTTGTATGATTCAGCATGTATTGCCTCAGACGCTTGGCGGCCCAGGCTAGCGCGCAACAAGTTTTCGCAAGCATTGAGTATCGAGATTCACAACCTGTAAATTTCTTACTCAAGTAGTAGATCGCATGCTCCTTTCTTCCTGTCTCGTCGTGCTGCCCGAGAACACAACCCATGCTTCCCTCAAGCACCGTCAAATACATGATCAAGGGTCTGCCCGCCACTGGGGGTATCAAAATAGGAGGCTCCTGCAAATACTGCTTTATTTTATCGAACACCTTTTGACAATTTTCGTTCCATGTCACAGCTTGATCCTTCTTCAATAGCTTGAACAATGGTTCACACGTAGCAGTTAGGTGAGATATGAACCGGGCGATGTAGTTCAACCTCCCTAAAAACCCGCGCACCTCTTTCTCTGTTTTAGGCGTCGACATTTCTTGGATCGCTTTTATTTTAGCAGGATCGACCTCTATTCCTCTTTCGCTTACGATAAACCCCAGCAGTTTACCCGATCTCACCCCGAAGGTGCATTTGTTAGGGTTCAGTCTCAGCCTTAACTTCCTAAGCCTTTTAAATAACTTCAGCAGATTTACCAGATGCTCTTCCTCCGTCTGGGATTTGGCAATCATATCGTCAACATAAACTTCGATCTCTTTATGCATCATATCATGGAAAAGAGTCGTCATCGCACGCTGATATGTTGCTCCAGCATTTTTCAAGCCAAAGGGCATCACTTTGTAGCAAAATGTTCCCCAAGGCGTTATGAAAGTGGTCTTCTCCATGTCCTCTGGCGCCATTTTAATCTGATTATAGCCTGAAAAGCCATCCATGAAGGAGAATACGGAGTATTGGGCAGTATTATCAACTAGCACATCGATATGAGGAAGTGGAAAATCGTATTTTGGGCTTGCTTTATTCAAATCTCTATAATCCACGCACATCCGAACCTTGCCATCTTTCTTTGGCACTGGTACGATGTTAGCAACCCATGAGGGATATTTTGTCACAGCCAGGAAACCAGCGTCCCACTGTTTTTGAACTTCCTCTTTGATCTTCACTGCCATATCTGGTCGAGTTCTACGAAGCTTTTGTTTGACTGGCGGGCATTCTTCTTTCAGTGGCAGACGGTGCACAACCATATCTGTATCGAGCCCTGGCATATCTTCATACGACCAAGCGAATACATCACTATACTCTTGGAGCATTTCAACCAGTTTTCGCTTGATATCGCTCTGCAGCGCGGCTCCATACGAATATTCTTCTCAACCCCTTCCGACCCCAAGTTGATAATTTCGATGACCTCGTCGTGAGGCAGAATGGCTCTTTCCTCTTGCTTTACCAACCAAGACAGTTCTTCAGGAACGTTGCTATCTTCGACAACTTCTTCTTCGGCCTGAAATACCGGGTGCTCGAAGTCGGGACGAGTCATAGGTGGTTCAAGGATGTCATCTGAAAATGTTATCCTGCACAAGGAATGGTTAAGTGCTTCAAAATGCGTATAAAGCGAAAAACCACGTTGCCATTTTATTGAAAAATATAAAACAAGAAAGACAGGGATTACAGTATTTGCACATGAAAAAACGCCATTTATTTAATGATTAACACGCAATGTTCATAACAACACAGCCCTAAGCAAATCATGATGCCCCGGGCAAGACATCAGATTATTCAACAATTAATAAAGCAAAGCATTACTGTTTAAGAGTCACAGGAACAAACTCCTGAATAGACCAGTTGCACAGTCCTTGTCCTGGCGTGCTTGGCTGAATCCAGGCATCCATATCACAGTCGCTGTCTCCGTCGTCAGACTCCGAAGCAGCATTGATGGTTTCATGACATACTCCACTAGCAGAGATAGTGATTGGCCCTCTGAAACGGGGTGCTCCTACAGCAGATGTTGACGACGACGGTTGGTATCCCAGCCCGAACCGGTCCATCTTTACAGGAATGTCCAGCACTTTGCCCCAGCCCTTTGCTTCTCCTGCCTCTACTAGAGCTTGAGCTCCTTTATACGACGAGACGGCTATCTCTGACACTTTGCTCGGTCCGGGACCTTTGTCCTTGATGCGTAACCCTTCAAATGCCTGGCAAGGTGTTTCGTGGATCTCTCCGTCGACCTCCACATATTTAAACGACGACAGATGGCTGACCAGGATGTCTTCTTCTCCGCATACGGTGACTACGCTGTCTCCGACCATATATTTCAACTTCTG
This sequence comes from Lathyrus sativus, assembly GCA_963859935.3. NCBI lineage: Eukaryota > Viridiplantae > Streptophyta > Magnoliopsida > Fabales > Fabaceae > Lathyrus > Lathyrus sativus. The sequence continues at coordinate 267,440,064 of OZ012735.1, forward strand.
ATGCAGGGTAGACGTGACTGCCCCAGCCCCATGAATCCAGGGTCGTCCGAGCAGGCAGCTATAAGCGGGCTGTATATCCATGATATAAAACTCCGTTGCAAACACCTTCGGCCCTACTTGCAGGGGCAATGTGATCGATCCAAAGACTGTTCTTCACGTGCCGTCAAACGCTCTAACTACCAAGTCACTGGGCGTGCACAAGATTCCTCTGACATCTAGCTTCATCATCGCCTTCTTAGGCATCACATTCAGAGACGATCCGGTGTCGACCAATACATGTGACATTACCGATCCTCTACACTCGACAGATATGTGCAGCGCCATATTATGATCTCTCCCCTTCGGGGTCAAATCGAAGTCGGTAAAGCCTAAGCTGTGGCCTGCATTCACATGTGCCAACACTCCTTCCAGCTGATTCACGGAGACGTCTTGGGGTACAAAGGAAGTATCCAGGACTTTCAGCAAAGCATTTCTGTGAGCTTCTGAACACAAGAGTAATGACAAGATGGATATTTTGGACGGCGTCTGTTGCAGATGCTCCACAATCTTATAATCACTTTTTCGAATCAAGCGCCTGAACTCTTCTACATCCTTCGATGCTGCTTCTTTATCGCTGGCTTGTACCGGGACATTCTCAACCATCTTCCCTTTTTCTTTTGCTAGTCTTTCGGCCTCCACTTCAGGTGATATAAAGATCCTACCACTCCTTGTCATACCTCCTGAACCAACAACGTTATCCACAGTCTCGGCTGGCTGCTTATCAACATCAATCTTTATCCCGTCACAATACACCTCCAACCCATATGACCAGGGGACTGCTTTTGTATTCTCGTACGGGATCGGTCCGACCTTAGTTATGGTGATCGGTGGTCGCTGGACCGGTGCTGCAATAGTGATGGTCTTTCGAGGAATCGTCACAGTGGCCACATCACTCTGATCATCTGCTACTGCCCCTGCAGGCTCTTCGGTCGCTGCTCGGTCAAACTGCAATGTGCCGCCATCAATTAAAGCCTGAATGCCTTTCTTCAAATCATCTCACCCTCCAGCTAGGGTCCAGCATTCTAAGCAATACTCGTCACATCCTGGAAAAATACCCCCTTGCAACAATCTGCTTTTTATCTCGCTCAACGGCGTCTTTAAATCGTCGACATTCATGATCAGATTCAACCCTTCCTCCGTTAGAATGGCGTTAGTCCCATGATTAGGCATGGGTTTCTGCACTATATTCGGACCTGCCGTTCCGAAATTGATAGTCTTATTGTCCAAAAGATCCTGCATAACGTGCTTAAAAGCATGGCAACCCTCTATATCGTGGCCCGGAGCCACAGAATGAAACTCACAGTGCCTGCTTGCATCATAACCATACGGGGGAGTTCCCGTTATCGGTTCCAGAGTTCTTTTCTCTACCAAGTTTAGACCCAACAGCGTCTGCAACAAATCTGCGTAGGTTGAGGGAGGCTTCTCAAACACTCTTCTTGGCTTACCACCCTGGAATCTTCGCTGAGCCTGCTGTGCCCCCTGCTGTGGCTGTTGCTGCTGTTGCTGTTGCTGCTGAGACGGTTGTTGTTGTTGAAGTGGTTGCTGCTGATATGGGATAGTAACACTCGCCACCTGCTGCGGCTGATGATACTGGTTCCGACCTCTGCCTCGGCCTCGGCCTCCAAACACTGCACTGGCCTCGCCCTGACGGCGCCCACCAAAAGCCTTCCTATTACTGCCAGATGCAGTTGATTCCTCGGCCTGGAACTTTCCCTGCTTAATGTTACGTTCAATCTTTTCTCCCATCAGAATTAAGTCTGAAAAACTAGCCAGGGATGTATGAAACAACATGTCATGAAACAAGCCTGTGAATGTGCCGACGAACATGTCATTCATTTCCTTATCTTCTACAGGAGGACGGACCCTGGCAGCCATATCGCGCCACCTTTGCACGTACTCTTTAAAGCTCTCCCCCTTCTTCTGCGACAGCCCTGCCAATTGGACCCGATTGGGTGCCAAGTCGCTGTTATACTTGTAGTGAGCTACAAACGCCTCTGCCAATTGCTTCCATGTCTTGATATTGGTTGGCTCCAACCCCATATACCACTCTAGGGAAGGGCCTGACAAACTATCTTGAAATAAATGCATTAGCATTCTTTCATCAGTTGAGTACGCAGACATCTTTCTGTAATAAGTCCGCACGTGCACTTTCGGACATGTGTCCCCTTTATACTTATCAAACGCAGGAGCTTTGAATTTGATTGGCACCCTCAATCCAGGTACCAGACCCATTGTTGCCATGTCCAAGCCCACAGCACTTTGGTTCAGGACCCCCCTCATCTGCTCTTCCAGCATTCTGATCTTCTGGGAGTCATCCATCGGCCCTTCGAAACCTCCGCCGGAGAAAGCGTCCTCCTGCTGATCTTCTTGCCACATACCATTCCCAGCTCCATACCCATCATATCCATTATTTCGGCCAGCTCTAATCTGATTCATCCCCGGACCTAGGCCTCTGTTGCCGTACCCTTGAACACCTCCAGCAGGCCCAAAAGCCATAAACCCCGCGCCGTTTCCATTTCCGAAACCTCCATAGCCCTGATTGGCCACACCATAACCATCTTGCCCAAAGCCTTGAGCATTGAAACCATATTTCCCAGCATTATCTAATCCCTGATCGTTGAACCCGAATCCAGTATTGCCGAAGCCGTTGCCTCCCATATTATCACCCAAGTTGACGTCCCCAAGCCCAACGTTATGGACAGCAGTCTCGTTCCCAACTCCGACGTTACCATTCACAGCAGCGGTAGCGTTGTTGACATTAGCAGCAGGTATATTGACTACAGGTGGAGCCACTGGCGTGGGAGTGCCATCCCCATGAGCAGTATCGACTCGCACAGACTGATGATCCTCGTTACCGTGACCAGCATTTATGGCCAACAGAGGTTGGACCATGGCTTGCAAATTCTCCTAACCTTTTGCAATAGCCTCCATGGTCTGCATAAAGAGAGCTAGCTTCTCGCGCACATCTTGCATCTCGTTCTGCATTTGATCCATGATTCTTCGACAGTTGGTGCGGGTAGAATAGCGGTGCGGGTGCTGATCTGCAATCCTGGAAAATACCTGGTACAGAGCAGGAAATAAGACACCATCCAAAGATTACCTGTAATGCAATATGAACATGAATGCAATGCAACGTGTGTGTCTGTGCATTAGGGAAATTCATTCCCCGATTCTAGTGTGAAGGCGCTGGTGCAGTGGCAGTGATATCAATATAAAGATCGGAGCTGAATCACAGAAAGCCTCATATATTGCAGAGAAATTAATAAGCCCGGAATACAATGTTACTGAGAGTACAAAGAGAAGGCATGACCTCAACCAACAATCCTGGTAATGGTCAGCACTATGCAAATAAAGCATACAAGTTACTACATGAAATGATCAAATCCTCCCATAAGTCTGGTACTCTTCTAGCAACTTCTTGGTCTCCGGATGACTTGGTCGAGCAAGCAGCCTTCAACAAGTTGGTTTCTTTTCTTGAGAACACGTCGCACGTCTTCAGCAGTTTCTTCCCATGCCCCGTCTCCGAAGCGATCCTCTAGTTTACGCTTCTGAGACACGACTTCATCTCTGCCTTTGATGGCCTTGTTCAGTGCGTTCTGGAGACTGTACCGGGTCATCACTTCTTCTTCACACTTCTTGATGCTGGACTTCAACTGCTCTTCGAGGTCGGAGATTTGCTGCTTCAACTTATCCTCCCTCTTCTTATTGTTGGTGAGCGTGGCATTCCAGGTCTTATTGCAAGAAGAGATCTCTCGGTGAGCGATGTCAAGCGCTTTCTTCTTGGATTCAAGCATGTCATGGGAGCTTCTGAACTCTTGCCCCAGACGTTCGCGCTTCTTCCTCTCCTCAGTCAACTCAGCCCCTAATCTGTTCATTAGCTCAATCTGCTGTTGGAAAGCATGGACGGCCTTGTTTTTCTCACTGCGAATCTGGGCTAGCTCTTGCTCTAACCCTCCGTTGATCTTCATCAAGGCTTCTTTTTCTTTCACAACTTGCTCGTAGGCCTCCCTAGGAACAGTAGTTGGCTCTGCTACCGGAATAGGAACAAGAACTGGTGCATCTAGAAATGGCATCCGCAACTGACTTGCTCTCTCTTGAATCCACTCTCTGTAAGGTGCATAGGCCTGACAGTCATTCTTCCCTAACAACGGCTTCCCTCTTCGGTTAATACGCGTCCAGGCATGTTGCAGCTTGGCCAATAACTCCCCCTTTACGTCTCCGGTGAAGTACAGAGATTCCTGTACTTCTTCCTCTTTTGGCGGGTTCTTCAGCGCATATCCGAACTGTCGGACCAACAAAGATGGGTTGTAGTTGATACACCCTTTCCTTCCAATCAGCGGCACATTAGGGTACCCAGAACAACTGAATATAAGCTCAGATCCCAACAGATCTCTATCAAACCACTCGACGTCTTCGGAAGATAGCCTCATCAGGCGCTCTGACCAGCTAGCGGTAGTTGCGCTCTCCACAAAAGACCCCTTCATGGGAAGATGACTTTTGAACCACATGTTCAACAATGGTACACAGAAATGAACATTTTTCCCCCTTCCCTTCTCATTCTTATAATGCAGTGAGTGGTAGAAATCTCCGAGCAAGGTCGGTACAGGATTACCAGCGGCAAACAAGTAGAAGGCATCGAAGTCCACAAAATCCGGTACACTGGGAAACAATATTATGCCATAAATGCACAGGGCCAGCACAGCATTGAAGGCAATCCAACACCCGCTCTTAGCATACTCTTGGGCTTTACCAACCAAGAATTGGAGCGAGAAGCCTGGCACCCCACGGGAAACAGTAGTCAACATCTCAGAAGCATCCACATGCAAAGCTTTTGCCAAGTCTTCTGCCTTGGGCATAATGCCGGAATGAATGAATGGAACCTGGTTCTGCACGGGTAACTCAGTAAACTCCACATACTCCTCAATGGTAGGCCCCATAATGAAATCAGCAAATGTAAAACATCTCAATGCGGGATCATAGAACTGCATCAAAGCGTACAGCCCGTCTAGCTCTGTCTCCGTGGTTTTGCGCACCAATCTCAATAGTCTTCCATAGCTCATTCTGAAGCTCCTATGAACATCCTCGTCAGCCAGAGAGATCAACCCAAGCAGGGGAACAACATCAGGAGTAGGCAATTTGTAAGCAACTGTTCTTCTTAAGCTGGCCATGATCAAACACTCAGAAATCCGGGCACTAGAACTCGGGAAATGCAAATGCACCTGCAGCACAGACACACGTTAGTGGGATGCAATGATGATGAGTATGCAAACAAACGCAATGCAAGTAACATGCAACAGGGACCAACTGCCGTAGATGGATAGCCTGGACCATATCAAGAAGTCTCAGATAGATTCTCTAGAAGTCCTCAAACCCTGGCCTCAGATAGACCTAAAATCAAGCTCCAATAATGGTATCTGACAGATCTCAAACCATAACTCCAACTGGTCTCTGACAGACCTCATAACCCTCCATAAATACCCAGGATCTCTGATTAAGAAATAACCGGTATCTGAAGGTCTAGTTACCTGCATAACCCCAAACCCTCTCACAGGTGGATGTCCTAGTAACTGACAAAGGTATGGCATCCTATGCGGTCCTCGGCGTCACAGACTTTCAGGGTTGATGATACGATTCCCAGAAGGAGTGGCATCATCAAATACTGAAGAGGCCTCACTTAGCCAACTTCCAAATGATCAGTCCCCAGAGTCGACAATTCAACTAACCAGCAACCCACGCCAACCAAAGGAAGGGGCAGGAGGCCAACCAGAGGAACCTCGTCTGAGTGTAGATTTCGCGGGACACCAAAGCAAGCAAAGCAAGCGGGCGCCAACTAATCTCTACTCTAATTCTAGGTGCACTCAAGCCCAGGTCCGACTTCTCACTCAATATCAGAACACCCATCACACCCCAAGATACAGCAATAATAATCCATATATACAAAGCTGAAAATAAAGGTCAGAAATATAAATCCATACAAAATCCTCGACGGGAAAACAAGCGTTAGGATTGACTCTCTTAAGGGACGTTGGATCCCAAATGCATAAGAACTATCGCAGTCCTTAGCAGCCAGGGGACGTTGGATCCCCAGCAGAGTCGCCAGCTGTCGCTACTGCGAAAATCGGCGCCGGCTGAACAGAAGAGTCGCCACCGTGCGTTATTTATCCCACGGGAGGGAAAGGAAACGCTCAGAGTAAACCTCGCACAACACGGGAAAGGTATGGTCGTCGCAACCAAAACCTGGATTCGGGAGTCGGTTACGCAAGGGGAAGGTATTAGCACCCCTCACGTCCGTCGTACTCGACGGGATCCACGCTTGTTTTCGGGTATGGATTGTTATTCTATCTAAACTATAGGTCAAGGGTTAAAAAGAAAATAAAATGAAAATAAAAATGACTCGGCAAAGTATCGCACTTTATGCCTACGTATTCCCGCCTAGGACGAGAAATCAGAGTCAACGTAGTTCGCCTACCTACGGGAAAGGAGGGGAAGATTGCTCGCTAGGATATCGTATCCTATGCCTACGTACTTTCATACAACATGAAAGATCAGAGCAAACGTAGTTCGGGCCACGTACGACACAAGTCTGTCTTGATTGCTTTTATTCCTTCTGAAAAAGGTTTTTCTGATTAACAGTCCAAGCGGACAAAAATTGACGTCTTGATGAGTTCACATTCTTTTACGGAAGAAGTGTCTTTTATTGTGTTTGAAATCTTTATGGTGTTTTTCTGTTTATTTTGAGAAAGAAAGAGACAGAACTCTAACCTACGGTTGCGAAGGGAATCAAACTATCCTAATGTTATCATGCATGGGTTAACTCCTAATGTCTATCATGCTCCTTTCTTGCACAGAGAGAAACAGAGATCCTAAGGGCATAGACGGAAACAGAAACAATATCAGATATATACAGTAAAGCAATAAAATGCATGGATGCAACAATACAAGCGAGGCAAGGGAGTCCCACTCAACCTCGAACCTAGAAAATAATAGGCGAAAGTGAACAGGCTTCACTTTCAACCCAACAGGGTAAACAGCAAACAATACAATCAGGAAAACCAATCAATACATCAGAAATGAAATACAGCAATAAAATAAACAGCATCAGCAGCTTTGCAAGCAACATCTGACTTCTAGCTCCAGCAAGCATCAATCTCCATCTCCATAGTCTTCAGGCAAGGGCTTTGGTCACCAATATTCAGTCTACAATGGCTTTCCTTCAAGTCTCATCCTCCAAGCTGAGGGATCAATCACCAGAGTGAATTGGGTGTTAAGCAATCAGTTGACTACCAAGGGTGGCAAACCAACTGCTACTAACACATAAGATATTTTCTCTCAAGAGTTCTATCCTCTAGACAATAGCACCAAGCCTTCCAAAGGAAGGGGGTGAGTGTCTTGGAGAGACTCTGTATCACAGAGAGGAATAGAGGCAGTCAAAACCTTCCATGTTTGAAAATCAAGCTTTCTAATCTAGAGCTCTGCCTAGCTCCTAAACCCTAATCTCCTCAACAGCTGCTAGCAGGAATCTCCTCATCAATTCTGGAAGTTGGTCTTCAAGTTCTGGATCTCCAATGGCTTCAACATCATCAGTTTTCAGCTTCCCCAATCCCCAGACAGTCCCAATACCCACACAGACAAATCAGTAATCCCCAGAGGGCACACCACACCAATCAACCACATATAGCAGTATATACTAATAGCAGTAGGGGAATCCTGGTGATTTCTAAGGGGATCTATCCTATACCCATAACCCCTATAGTCCATACCCCAAAAAATCAAATCAAACTATCCTAAAAGAATTAAACTATTTCACCTAAGTTGACTTAAAACCCTAAGTTTGTTCATGTTGTTCACACCTACACTAATCACCTAAAATTAATTCCTAAAAATATGAACTAAATTGCATTTACAAGTTATCAATGTCTATTAATCAACCTAAAAAGAATGGACAAAAAATATTAAAGCATTGATTAGAACAAAAATTAACAAAATCATGCATGAAATGAAACACTTAAAATAAGCATTTATTTGGAAAATATGGGAAAAATATCAAATAAAAAATAAAATGCCATTTTTATTTTTTATAATTTCTAGACATCTTGAAGAAAATTATGCAAAAAGAATTATTAAAATATATGAATTCTATGATTTATTATGATTTTTTGAAAATGCATGAAAAATTGAAAAGAAATTAAAATGAAAATATAAAGAAATAGAAAGAGGGGGTATGAAAAGTAAAAAGACAATTGATATGCGTTGGGCCCAGCAAGAGTGGGGGTGCGGATAACAGAAATGGCCCACCAGTACACTTTAATGAAACACATTGTTTCATTATTTTGAACTTTGCCTCCAAATTCAGATTGAATGTGGATCGTTAGATCCTTGGTCAAGTCAAGGTTTTCCACCAGATCTAAGGGCCCACGTATCGTCTTCCTCCTCCAGCCATTAGGGTTTCAGAAAATAACCCCCATGCAAGCACTTTCGAGCTCATCACTCTCCCTCCTCACTCAGCCAAACGCCACGATCTCAACACCAAAACTGCTCCACTCTTCCCCCTCTACAAGATCCTAACCCTAGATTTTGCTGAATCTCAATGTGTAATCAAACCCGATGGCTAGAATACCCTGGTACCACTGCATTACACCTGGTGTGCATGATAACCAAACTTGCCAATTCTTGCACTAATGCCCTCAACACATTGCACTGACTATTCTGAACCAATCTATCATGATTATCATCTCCTAAACTAGGGCTTCTTGCTCATCAAAGTTTCATCACTCTGCCATCAAACTTCATATAACCTTCTCTAGATCTCATGAATCAATTCCCTATGGTCTCTAATCAATCCTATCTTAACCACATGATCTATAACAGCATAACTAAGGAGATTCGAAGGGTTTTGCATACCTTGCAAGTAATGATGGCAGAGGTAGTTGTGCTGCAATTCAAGACTTGTAATGGCTTCTAGATGCTCCCCCAATGGTGCTGATTCTTCTGTTTGCAATGGTAGTTGCTCAATCTTCTTGAATTACTCTATCCCCCTCTTCATGCAAGTTGGAGTGTAAGCTTGGATCACCTTCACCAGCCACAAATTCCTTCCAATTTCCTTTGCCAAATACTCTATGATAATGGTGGATGATGATGATAACAGAAACTAAGATGATTGATGAAGCTTTAATGGAGTTTGGATAGGAAATGCAAATTGGAGTGAAGGATTCAAAGTAATGTTTGCAAGCTCAAAGAATCACCAACCAATGCACAAGTGGCTTCATTTCCTTATATAGGTGAGGATTAACAGAATGAGAAGTTTCTAGATTGGTCCTAGAGGGATCTAGAAACTTGTGGAACTTTCATGAATTTATCATTTGGTGGTATCTTGAATCATCTCATATCATGCATACACCTTGGGTAAATTTGAGTGAAAATCTCCTTTCATGAGATATTAGGAGTGCATGTATGAAAAACCAATCTTTTCCTTGCCTTGTGTGAAGATTTGCAATGGTTATTTAATATGCAAGCATGGACTTTACAAAGTAGCCCCCATTTTAAGGCCTCAAATCAAAAATCTATTTGAACCAATGTTTCTAAAATGATCTTGGGAATCAATTTGGTATATTGGATAACCCATATTGGACTTGTAGATCTCTCAAACCATTTTCCAACTTGAACTTTTTCAAGTTATATGCCTTTTTTAAGTCACTTTTCACCAACTTTTATCAAGTCTTGTTCCATGCATTTCCAAACTTCCATGACTTCTTTTCTTGACTTAAAATGGCATTTTGAGCAACTTTGATGTTGGGAAGTTTTTCATTTGAAGCTCCCTTGTATGAGTTTTAGGTATAGGCTAAGAATGACCTGTAATCACCAGATGACCAAAATACCCTTTGCTTGCCAAGACCATAAGTAGAGTTCCACAAATCATATGAAGGCATACTATACAATTATAGAAAGCTAAGACAATAAGGAACAACTCTTATGTTGACCAGAAATTCATTTGAAATCTCCTTGAGGGGTAAATATTGCTTGGAAGTCAAGTCACTTTCACAGACAAAACTTCAGATACCTCAAATGACTTGTAACTTGCAAGGACCATAACTTGAGTTCTATAAATCTCCTTGATGTATTCCACCACTAAAATTAAAGTTCTTGAGATCCTCTACAAGTTTCATGTTGGCCAAGGATCCATTTGAAGCTTGCATTTTGACTTATCTTGCTTGGAAGTTTGTCCTAAACTAGGGAATTTTACACAGAAACCCTAATTTAGAAACTCCTCTTCTCCTTGATTTCTCTTGAATTCTTTTTAGCATAACAACATATCCTTATTCTTCATATCAAATTATGAACCCCACATATCTCCAATAGCCCTTAATGCCTTTCAATCAGTCAATTGACCTAGAGTTGACCCAGGGTTGACCCAGATGAAACCCTAGTTGACTGTCTTCAACTGTAATTCTTGTGACTTCACCAATGACTTGTCTCCTTCTCCAAATGACTTTCTAAGTCCTCCAAGATGTCTAGATACTCCCCATGCTCATCCCACAGCTCACCATTTCTTTGTTGATCCTCAGACACCCTCAGTTAGGAGATAGATGAACTGCTTGCTCCATTGACTTGATAGCTTCCAAATTCTTTTCTGATGACTTGAATGAGGTTGAATCAGGATAATAATCTCTTGATAGGCCTCTAGAGATGAGAATGATGGTTGGTCCCCTGTTGAATGATTGGCTATGCTTGTGTTATGCAGATGAGTAACCTATGTACATGACTCTATATGCAAATGATAATGATATTGAAACATAAACCAAGTGAATAAGGTTGAGCAAATTTTAGGGTGCAACACAGAGCTACTATGCCGACCTGTTATAACTGTGGTGAAAAGGGTCACATCAGTACCCATTGTGAGAAGTCGAAGAAGCCTCAGACATCTCCGGCTGGTGGAAAGGTGTTTGCTTTGGCAAGAACTCAAGCTGTCAGTGATGAGCGAGTTATCAAAGGTATTTGTATTATCAATAATATTCCTTTGACTGCTATTATTGATACGGGGGCAACCCACTCGTTTATTTCTATTGACTGTGTGAAGAGGATAGGATTGGTGTCGTCTACTCTTGAGAGACGAATGACTATTGAGACACCCTCTATTGGCTCAGTGACTACTTCTTTGGTATGCCTGAAGTGTCCGCTGACTATTTTCGATAGAGAATTTGGAGTGGATCTGATTTGTCTACCACTTGGTAATTTGGATGTTATACTGGGTATGAACTGGTTAGAGTTCAACCGAGTCTACATCGATTGTTTTCGGAAGGAATTGTTGTTCCTGACTCCAGAAGGGGAAGCTTTAGCAGATTCTTTGTCTAGTAAAGAATTGAGGACCTTGTTGGAAGATGAAGCTAAAGTGTTTGCTTTATTTGCATCATTATCGGTGGATAGCAAAGCGTCAATGGAGGAATTGGCAGTGGTGAATGAATTTCCGGAAGTGTTTCCTAATGACATTACCGAATTGCCTCCGACGAGGGAAGTTGAATTTAGTATTGATCTTGTTCCTGGTACGAGGCCTATTTCTATGGCGTCGTACAGGATGTCTGCAGTGGAATTGGCTGAGTTGAAGTCTCAGATTGGAGAATTGTTGGATATAAAGTTTATTAGACCGAGTGTGTCGCTGTGGGGAGCTCCAGTGTTATTGGTGAAGAAGAAGGATGGTAGTATGCGTTTGTGCATCGACTACCGTCAGTTGAATAAAATGACTATTAAGAATAAGTATCCTCTACCAAGGATTAATGATTTGATGGATCAGCTGGTGGGAGCCCGTGTGTTCAGTAAGATCGATTTGAGATCGGGTTACCATCAGATAAGGGTAAAAGAAGGTGATATTCAGAAGACTGCTTTTAGGACTCGATATGGACATTACGAATATGCTGTAATGCCATTTGGAGTGACTAATGCGCCAGGAGTATTTATGGAGTATATGAACAAAATTTTCCATTCTTATTTGGATCAGTTCATTGTGGTATTTATTGACAATATATTAATTTATTCTAAATCTGATGAAGAACATGCAGGACATCTGAGGATTGCCTTGCAGGTGCTGAAGGAAAATAAATTGTTTGCTAAATTGTCGAAGTGTGACTTCTAGTTGAAGAAAGTGAGTTTCTTGGGGCATGTAATATCTGGTGATGGCATAGCGGTGGACCTGTCAAAAGTAAGTGCAGTGTTGCAGTGGGAACCACCAAAGACAACAACGAAGATTAGAAGATTTTTGGGTTTGGCAGGTTATTACCGCAGATTTATTGAAGGGTTCTCTAATTTGGCGTTGCCATTGACTCAGTTAACGAGGAAGAACCAAGTTTTTGTATGGGATGCTGCTTGTGAAGAAAGCTTTGAAGAGCTGAAGAAGAAATTGACTACGGCACCGGTGTTAGTGTTGCCGACTCCGAGTGAACCGTTTGTGGTATACTGTGATGCGTTTAAGATGGGATTAGGCGGAGTTCTTATGCAGAATGGTAAGGTAGTAGCATATGATTCGCGGCAACTGAGAGTGCATGAGCGAAATTATCCTACTCATGATCTCGAATTAGCTGCGGTTGTTTTTGTGTTGAAAATTTGGAGGCATTATTTATATGGTTCGAGATTTGAAGTGTTTAGTGATCATACGAGTCTGAGATATCTGTTTGATCAAAAAGAGCTGAATATGAGGCAGAGAAGATTGTTAGAATTTTTGAAGGATTATGACTTCAGTTTGAGTTATCATCCAGGAAAGGCGAATGTAGTGGCAGATGCTTTGAGCAGGAAAACGATTCATATGGCAGCTCTGATGGTGAAAGAAATTGAGTTAATTGAACAGTTCAGAGATTTGAGCATGGTTTGTGAGACTACTGCTAATAGTGTGATGTTGGATATGTTGCAGGTAAATAATGACTTCTTGGATATGATTAGAGAGAATCAGAAGTTGGATGTGAAATTAGTAGATTTGACGTCTGGAGTAGGAAGTGACTGCGATAGTGACTTTAAATTGGATAGTACAGGTGTATTGAGATTTAGAGGCAGGATTTGTGTACCAGATGATGAGGGATTGAAAACGCTGATTTTGAGTGAAGGACATCGTAGTAATCTGAGTATCCATCCGGGAGCTACGAAAATGTACCATGATTTGAAGAAATTATTTTGGTGGTCTGGTATGAAAAAAGACATTGCTCAATTTGTTTATGCCTGTTTGACGTGTCAAAAGTCGAAGGTGGAACACCAAAGACCTTCGGGATTTATGCAACCATTAGAGATTCCGGTTTGGAAATGAGACTGTATTACTATGGACTTTGTTACAGGTTTGTCGAACACGGCGAGAGGATTTGATGCTATATGGGTGATTGTGGATCGATTGATGAAGTCTGCACACTTTGTGCCGATTAATATTAGTTTCCCGTTCACGAAGCTGACAGAGATTTATATTCGGGTAATTGTAAAGCTACATGGTGTTCCGTTCAGTATTGTGTCGGATAGAGACCCGAGGTTTACTTCGGAATTTTGGAAAAGCTTGCAGGAAGCTTTGGGAACTAAGTTGAAGTTGAGTTCAGCTTATCATCCGCAAACTGATGGTCAGTCAGAGAGGACTATTCAGTCGCTTGAGGATTTGCTGAGAGCTTGTGTGTTGGAAAAGGGTGGTGCGTGGGATACTCATTTACCATTGATTGAGTTCACGTACAATAACAGTTACCATTCGAGTATTGGAATGGCACCGTTTGAAGCTTTGTATGGGAGGAGGTGTAGGACTCCTCTGTGTTGGTATGAGACTGGTGAGAATGTGGTGCTTGGACCAGAAATTGTACAGCAGACTACTGAGACAATTCAGATGATTCGTGAGAAAATGAAAGTGTCTCAGAGTAGGCAGAAGAGTTATCATGATAATCGGAGGAAAGAGTTGGAATTCTGTGTAGGTGATCACGTATTCCTAAGAGTTAATCTGATGACTGGTGTGGGTCGTGCGTTGAAGTCCAAGAAGCTAGATTCTAAGTTTATTGGACCTTATGAGATTTTGCAGAGAATTGGCGATGTGGCTTATAGGGTGGCGTTGCCGCCTGAGTTGTCGAACTTACATGATGTGTTTCATGTGTCGCAATTGCGAAAGTATGTTTTTGATCCATCTCATGTGATTCAAAGAGATGATGTTTAGGTTCGGGAGAATCTTACTGTTGAAATGATGCCGTTGAGGATCGAGGACTGTAAGATGAAACAACTCCGAGGGAAGGAGATACCTTTGGTGAAGGTAGCTTGGGGAGGTGCTACAGGAGGCAGTGTGACTTGGGAGTTGGAAAGTAGGATGCAAGAAGCGTATCCGAAACTATTTCCATCAGGTAATTTTCGAGGACGAAAATAATTAAAGTGGGGGAGAGTTGTAACACCCATTTTAATTATTTAGTCATTTTATTATAATTTTAATTATTATGTGTTGATGTGCCCTTTGGTGGGGGTGTGTTGGATGATGATTGGTGGGTGTCCCTGATATGGGAGGATTATTGGTGGTGTTTTGGTGTGGATATAATAATATAATAAACAATAGTAATATTGGTGGTGATATTATTATTATTATTATTATTATTATTATTATTATTATTATTATTATTATTATAATTGTTATTATTATTAATATTATTATGACTTTTGGTGAGTTAATATTATTATTATTATTATTATTATTATTATTATTATTATTATTATTATTATTAGTATTATTATGATTAGTATTATTAATATTTAGTAATATTATATTATTATTATTATTATTATTATTATTATTATTAGTTGGGATTAGAATATATAAAATAAAATAGAGGAATAAGAGGGGGAGTTAGAACGTGAGAAGAGAAGAGGACGATAGAAGTTAGAAGAACGGGAAAGAGAGCGAAGAACGAAGGAGAAGAGGGAAAGTCAGAATTGGACAACCTTGGAGGATTTCCACCGATCAGAACAATTACCAAGGTAAGGGGGAGAAACTTGATTGGGATGGTATTTACATGTATAGGGTAGTGGGGATTCCTTAACCCCGTAGGAATGTATCGGTGTATGAAGTTTTATGTTGACATGCCTATAATTGTTGATTGATGTTGAGAATTGGTATTTGATAAACCAATGAGGAATTGATATATGCCGATGTTGATGAATTGTTGTTTTTGGTGAGTTTGGGGTATTGGTTGGGTTTACGGTTTTAGGGAAGTTCTGGGTAATCTTCTTGATGTATCGATAGAATGTTTAAGTGTTGATTCTGGAATATGGATTAGGGAGTGATTGGTTGGAATTAGATGCACTATTGATACTGAGGATAAGATGAGGATTAAATTTGGAATGTTAGGCTTGAATTTGGCTCTGGTAGCACTTCAGAGCAGTAGAAAATTTGGTGGATCGCAGCATTCGCTGGGTTTCGCCTGGCGAGTGTTGGCGAAGCTCCTCCTGGCGAATGAAGGCGAGTATTCGCCTGGCAAACTGTGGCGAGTGGTAACGAATAATTCTAAATTAAATCCCATACCAAAAGAGTAGGAACTTCGCCTGGCGAAGGTTCGCTACGGGGATTCGCCTGGCGAATGTCCCAGCGAACGTAGCAGAAAAATGTGACTTTTTGTGACGTTTGGCCTTGAGCGTTGATCTTGTGTGATCCCTTTGGCCATGATGAAGTGATAGAGTGGTGATTGTAGGATTTAATTGGAGTACTTGGTGATAGTAAGTGATCCCTTAATATTTTATTTTAAGTGGATGATTAGTTGGTGTATTCCCGAGTGGTGGGATGGGTTTATACTTGGTGTTAGAATGTGAGATTGCTCACTGTGTGATTTGAATTATATGATGTTGGTGTGTAATATATCTATACCATATGCATTGACGTATGATGATATGATCAGGAGGATCGTGTGCACTTAGTGTGCCTGAATATAATAGTTATGCATTGGTGTCGTGCATATCATGGTGTTTGGTGGGATGAATCATATCTCAGGAGGAGCATAAGTGATTCATCTGTACTCCTTGTGGAGAATGGTGGGAGATAGATCATATCTCAGTAGGAGCGTAAGTGATTTGTCGGGGATAGATCATATCTCAGTAGGAGCGTAAGTGATCTGTCCAAGGTTCGATTGAATGAACCAATGAGTCGGTACCGCATGCATGGTGTTGAGTTGCATATTTGCATTATAATATGTTATATTGTAATTTGAACAGTAGGTTCGTGATTGGTGTCGTGGGGTGAATATTGGGGTGTTGGTGTGTTTTACTACATTGTTTACATGTATTACATTACCAATATATTTTTGATCATGTTTTCTCACCCCTTTGTTGTTGTTGTGGTCTGTGCTTCTTCGGAAGTACAGATAATCCAGGTACTTAGCTAGCTTGGATTATGGTGTGCCAGTCGAGTCTAGGATGCTCTAATACGTAGCACGAGACTTGGGTGTTTTTATTTGTTTTATGCTGAACTTGTATTTTGTTCCTGTGAACGTATCAAAAACCTTTGTTGGATTTTACAATTTAATATTCCGCTATATTTGGAGAAAAAACTTTTTTATAAGGAAATGTTGGTTTTGCTATGTGATATCCCACTTGGGAAGAAAAACTCTGATGTTTATTTATAATGTTTATTATTTTAATTGTTTTTGGGAAGTGGGGTGTTACAGCGCCGCTGGTGAGCAAGGAGGAGAGGGTTAGGGTTTCTGAAGATTGAAGTGGAGGAAGGTGATGAGTCCGGGTGGGGCTCCAAATGGGCTAATGGGCTGGATTGGGCCCAATTCCTTTTTCTGATCCATACTCCCAATATCTCGTTGCACCCCCTTCTCCTAGTTTGTTTTTTTCTCTTGTTTTTTTTTTGTGTGTCATGAATGGGCTGGGCCCAACGTTTTTTTTCTGAACTACACCCTCCAGTTCCTGCGCGTACCCCCCTTCTGGGCTGTTTTTTTGGTTTTTAATTTTTCTGTATTGTGGGCTCAAGGCCCAGTGCGTTTTTTCTGCATTACCCCAGTTTTTCAGGATTGTACCCCCTTCCTTGCAATTTAATTTTTTTCCTCTTGTATTGGACATATGCTTGTAATAGTGTAGATTTTATTTTCCTATTTTCTTTTAAGAGGTTATTTTTTAGGGATTTAGAATATCATGCATATTTTTTTAATAGATTTAATATAGTTTTTTCCTATTTTTCTTTATAGAATATTATAGTATTTTAGATAGGAATTTTCTATGATATTTTCCATCATGCAATTTCCTTTTAATTTTCTTTAGAATATTTTCTAGTAGAATTTAATTGCCGTATTTTAGGAGTAGACTATTATTTCCATTTCGTCGTTGGATTTCTCCCCTATTTTCGTTTCCTATCCGTTTTATCTTTGATTTTATTTTTGGCTGGCCATGTGACACGATTCAATTGGAGAATGATTTTCGATATCATTTCTCTATTTTGTCTTTGACACGGACATCAATACGCTACCTCTTAGAGTTCAATTTCTCGTATAAGTCGAACCATGACGGTCTAAGCGTTACATTGGTTCCTGGTTCGAGCGTCCTTATCAAGGATCCAGAGAGGAGAAGATTGGAATGGATCTTGCGCGCATGTCGAGAGCCAACAGAGCCGCTTCGTTCAACATCATCATCTTATTCAAGTCTCCAGGCAACCGTCGAGTGTTGTGAGTTGTATCGTTAGATACGTAGGAAATGGCAGTTGAGGAGTTTCTTCTCAATCGTCTAGGATGTCTAGTATGGAACCCTTTGGGTGACATGCGACGCATTCGCTCCTACGTCTTAGGTTCTTGCGTGTGTGTCCCGAGTTCCTTCCCGTTTGGGCGTAGGCCTGCTTCCTCTTTATTCTCGCCCCCGTGCGATCGAAACCCCTTTTCTCTCGCGGTCAGGCGATTGAGACCCCTTCTCTAGCCCCCGTGCAATCGAGACTCGTTTTCTTGTCGAACTACGTTTGCTATGATCTCTCGTTCCAGACGAGAGTATGTAGGCATAGGATGCGATATCCTAGCGAGCTACCTCCCTTTTACCTTCTTCTCGTTTCCCCGTTTGCTGTAGTAGGTTGAACTACAGCTGCTCTGATTTCTCATACCGAATGAGAATATGTAGGCATAGGATGCGATATCCTAGCGAGCACACTAACAACTAACCTCTCTGTTCTCTCGCTGCCGTGCGATCGAGACTTTCCCGCTAACGACTGATGTTTCCCTTTCTCTTGCCCTTGCGCATTTGAGACTAGACTGTAGTTCTAAGTCCCGTAGGTTCCCGTACCTCTAAAGTCAACCTAATCTCTCACTCCTGTGTGATCGAGAACACCCTGTCTAGCCGTAGTTAGCCTGAACTACGTAAGCTCTGATCTTTCACGCTGTGTGGAAGTACGTAGGCACAAGACGCGAAGTCTTGGCGAGCGAATTCCCTGTAGTTTCCCGAACTACGATGACTCTGACTTTCTCTCTTGAGAATACGTAGGCATAGAGTGCGACGCTCTACCGAGTCAGTTTCTTCCCGTTTAGATTTAGCAGCTGTAGATAGATTGTTTTTTTTGCATCCTGTAGACAAACCAACAAGCATGGATTCCTTCGAGTACGACAGACGTGAGGGGTGCTAATACCTTCCCCTTGCGTAACCGACTCCCGAATCCAGGATTTGGTTGCGATGACCATTCCTTTCCCGTCTTTGCGGTAGGTTTACTTCGAGCGTTTCATTTCCCTCCTTTGGGATAAATAACGCACGGTGGCGACTCTTCTGTCATAGTCGGCGCCGATTTTCGCAGTTGCGACAGTAATGGACTACGAAAGTCTCTTCATAGACCAAAAAAGCGACAAAATGGAACAAAATGTTCAATGACAAATGCGAAATAAAATAACTCTAAAAATATGAAAATACTAAAAGAAACTATAAGCTAAAAGAAAGTAATAAACTTCTAAATAGAATATATATACAAAAACTCTAAAATATATAATATATAATATTGAATATAAAGTAAATAATATATATACAAACCAAATAAAATATATAATATTTACAAACTAATCTAAATAATATATAACATAATAGTAATAATATTCTAAAACTAAAATTAAAATTAAATATATTAACCAATCTTTTACAAAATACTAAATTATATTACATTTTCTATAAATAAAAAAAAGAAGAAAAGGTCAGATCAGGGAGGTATAAACAAATAGAAATAGGTGAGGGGGTATGTGAGTATAAACACGGTGGGCTTACAAAGCCCAACAGAATCCAAATAAAATTAAATAGATAAAATAAAAAGAAAAAACAAGAACTCTTCTCAGAACTTAGTCAAAAAACCAGTAAAACGAAAAAAGGGGAAAACACAGCCATCGACACTGCTATCGGCCACGACCCAGCTTTTCAGAACATAGTAAAAAAACCCGTCAAACTCCGTCTTCTCTCTCGATTTCAAACTCTCCCTCTCACCGTTCCATTTTTTGTTTTTTTTCTGTTTTCAACTCTGGTTTTTTCTGGTTTGAGTTTGGTTGTTGTGTTGAGTTTCGAACGGGTTTGGACTTCTACCTCTCAAAACGAAGATGAGGATCCCCGGTAAATACGAGCAACAGGTCAGGTTTTTTAGTCGGGTTTGATGTAGGTTTGGGGTGTTTGAAGGTTTTTTGGGTTTATTGAATGTAACTGGGGTGTTACGATTTTGGGTTTAAGAGGTTAGTGATGGAATGTCAATGGTGTTTTCGGTTATGAAACTGGGTTATTTCTGGTTGGGTTTCGACGAGGATGGAGGAGATTGTGTGGTGTAATGTTGGTTGAAGATGAATGTTGATGGTGAGAGTTGATGATGTATGAAGTTGGTGTTGCTGTCGGGATTCTGTACGGGTGAGGGTGGATTGAGAGAGATTATAGTTACGGTGAAAAGGAAAAGGATGAAGGAGATTGGCTAATGGTGGTTTTGAAGGTTGAAGGTGTTAGGTTCGAAAATGGTTTTCTGGGTATGTTTTGGGTTTTCGGAGAATGGTGGTTGTCTCGAGTTTAGTGCGGTTTCAAGCGGGGATCTGCGGGTGGTTGAATGAGATTTGCGGGTGGTTGAAGAGGAATTTTTCTGGGTTAAAATGTGAGGAAGTTGGTTGTTCGTTTGAGCACTATTGGTGGAAATCGAAGGAAGGTTTGATAGTGATGATGATGATTTTAGGATGAAGGTGATGAGTGGAAGGAGAGTCTTGCGGCTGCAGATTAGGGTTACTCTCTAGGGTTATGGTTTGGAGGCTCCTCAGATTAGGGTTTCTTGGAGGCTGAGAGAGGTAGGAAGTGATGAATAGTTGTTATATACTACTGGGAGGTGACACGTGGCACACTGGTTAAGTTAATGACTGATGATTAATATAATGATGCTGGTTAAAAATTGATTAAATGAGATAATGATATATTAAAGACTCACAAACATGTCCATCCACTGGGGCGGGTATACTTCCGTTAATAAAATTGCACAAATAAATACATATTACATAAACATTAAAGAAAATCAAAATTAATTTTAAAAAAACTATTCTAAACTTAATTAATGCTATTAATTCTAATAAAGCTCTAATCAAAATAAATTCTGTACTAAAATCAAATAAGGCTCTAACTATTTCTAAAAATTTATATTTAAATAATATTAAAAAAAAACCTATTTAAACTAATTCTAAATTAAATCTAATAACAAATAATTTCTAATAAAACTAAACTCCAAATCTATTAAAAATAAAATTCTACCTCTAGACTATTTTTTTAAAATCTAATCCTATAAAAAACAACTATTTTATATTTTAAAAACAATTAAATTCTAGTTAATTCTATTAAAAAACCTAAACTATTTCTTAAGAAACAAATAAAGTTTTATTTAAAAAACAACCTAAATTCTATTTTCTATTCTAAAAGCTATATATAAAAAAAGAAATAATTCTTAATAAAAAATCTATTCTAAGATCAAAATATGAATATTTGAAAAAGAAAAAAGAGAAAATAAAATAGGAATTAAAATTTACAAAAATGCCCTTTTTGCCACGTGTCACACTCCTATTGGGCAAAATAGTCGAGATTTGAAAAACGCCCAATCGGAGGTGGACACGTGTCTAAACGGCATGAAATTAAGATGAAAAGTGTAATATAAAATGCGAAAATAATTACAAAAAAAATGGCGGACAAATTTAGGGTATGACAGATGCCCCTATTTAATCGGCTTAAACCTAGTAAGACGAAATGACATGGCCTTCATTCTTTTGAGGTTGAAGATGATTAAATATATAAGACCCTGAATTTGTTCGAATAGGAAAAATAAAAAGTTTGAGAAGTGAAATACAAACAAACCTGACACCCAAAAGGATGTAGACGGATAAGCTTCTCCCAAGAGATTGCCACTTATCGTTGATGAAGGATAAGCTTCTCTGAAGAGATTGCCACTTATCGCCGAAGACGGATAAGCTTCTCTGAAGAGATTGCCACTTATTACCGAAGACGGATAAGCTTCTCCCAAGAGATTGCCACTTATCGCTGAAGACGGATAAGCTTCTCTAAAGAGATTGCCACTTATCGTTGATGAAGGATAAACTTCTCTGAAGAGATTGCCACTTATCGTCGACGACAGATAGTCAAGTCTACTGGAGACAAAGCACTGGGGATCGCGCGTGACTTTACTAAAGATGCCCCTGTCTGGGCTGGATGTTGATTTGAAGATCTTGATTAACCACGAGGTTGGAATACGTCATGCGATACACCCATGGTCTTGAAAAGATTCCCCTGACTGTGCTGAATTTTGCTTTGATATTCTTAAATTTTGTGGGAGGACCCACGGTCTTTGCAGATAATGCCCCTGACCGAGATGATGATTGCATTGAATCTCTTGAATTTGCCCAACAAATGTTGCACAACTTCGTGGGGAACACCCACAGTCTTGCGGAAGATGTCCCTGACTGGGCTGATTATGATCTTGAAAATCTTTGAGATTGATCCTGGATCTAAGCTCGCATATGCTAATGCTTCATGATAATGACGTTCCATAAATGGAAATGCAGATGCAAATGCTAATGCGCAGAGATGCAAGAGCTGGGGAAGCATGATATGATCCTGGCTATGCATATGATGCAAGATGATTATGCCGTCGAATGCGATGCATATGATTGCAGATGGGTAATTGGATATGCAGGTGTCAACATGACGGACTTTAGGTAGTTGCCAATGCGGATTGGACTTTGGGTGGGAAGTACCAGACGAGAACTAGTATTCAAAGGGTAGGCTACCAGACAAGAACTGGCGGCGAAAGGTTAAGTTTTCAGACGAGAACTGACTTCTAGTTTGGGTGTTAGACGGGAACTGACTTCTGGTTTGCCAGACGAGAACTGGTTAAATGGTTGGCTAAAGAAAGGGTGACCAGACGAGAACTGGTTTAAAAGCTGACATGTACCAGACGGGAATTGGTATTCAGCGAAGGGTTGACCAGACAAGGACTGGTTTAAAGGTTTTCCAAACAAGAACTGGACTTTGGAGGTTCTGGTTTATTTTGATAGGTGACAGGTTTAGGCTGTGGGATGAAGAATCCGATGACAGCAAGGCCTTTTCGGAAGGTTAAGGTTATTGGGTGAGGTGACGGTACGATTCTCCGACACTTATCTTGAACTCAACAGTTGCTGATGAGGATTTGCTTGAGTAACATGCCATGAGATGACCTCGAGATGGATTGCCCCAGAGTTTGTACCACAAAAGGATTCATCATTGTTTAACTGACTCTTGTGGTTGGCTTCAATATACTCTTTGGAGTAGCTTGCTCTTGAAAGAGCGTTGAAGCGACTTAACTTATCATGATTGAACATTGGAGGGATCTATCCTCAAGTCAAAGAAACTCTGGGTGGCTTGCCCCTGATTTGTGGAATCTTGAGATGATTCACTTCTGATCAACCGCTTCTTGAATGATTTGCCCCATAATCAACCGATGCTTCGGGATTTTGCCTCAGATTGACTACTTCCAAATTTGCAGGATGACAATACCCCATATCCATAAGGCTATACGGTATACTCGATTCTGATCCAGACTGATAAATGATTCAGTCCTGTTTGATTTCTTCATGTTGGAATTTCCTTGATACCAACTACTAACTTGCAATTGAAATTGTTTGTTTACGAATGGTAATCTTAATGCAAAGTTCATGCAAGTTTTGAAAGAAATGTTGTTTATTAAGTGTCGTGATAGTGAGACGAATGGACCGTTAGTCCAAACGTTGTGCTAACTTGATTAATGTGAAAGATATAACAAGGATATTGACACCAATGTTGATGATTATCAAATATGTGGGGAGTCAGTTTACGCAACCTTGCGATAATATGTTTTCAGAATAGACCTTGCCTCAATTAGGTCTTTCGAGGGTTGTAACGTGGTCTGGATCACGGTTATAAAACAAAGGATATCAAGCTCAATGTATTATTTGTACCCACCCCTTTTCCTTGATGATCTCCATACCTACGTTCAGTTAATTATGCACCTGCTTAACGATGTAAGCTTGATAGTTCAAGGTTTGCTCGACGTGGCAGTCACCTTATTTTGTTTCGATGGATGTCAACAACCCTTTGACTTGGGTGGCCACTGAATCTTATTTTGTTTTTGCTGAGGGTTTAAGGACCTCTTTTGATTTTGTTTTGATCCCTAACTTTTGCATGGACTGATTTTGCTTGTCAGATCCATTGGGATTGCCTTGATTTTTGCCTAAGTCCCCTTTGAGGTGTTTGACTTAGCAGGCTTTCGTTTTTTTTTCTAATTTTGTTAGAGGATTGTGATTGTCAAGTCATGGGTCATTGATGAACAACCATATTTCTTTTGAATTTTTCTTTATTGATTTGAGTGCGGGATTGGATTAACTGAACAACTACCCTGCCCCAGGTTGAGTGTTAAGGGTTTATAGATCCAGTGGGATCTCGTCTTGCGGATACAAGACTTTATCGATCAGAACAAGTCAAAATAGAATCGGAAAGATGAAAAGAAATGAGGAGAGAAAAGAAGTGGTCTCGGATCCAACATTATTCATCAATAATTGGACTGGTAATGGATTACGGAAGTCTCTTCATAGACCTAAAAAGCGACAAAATGGAACAAAATGTCCAATGACAAATGTGAAATAAAATAACTCTAAAAATATGAAAATACTAAAAGAAACTATAAGCTAAAAGAAAGTAATAAACTTCTAAATAAAATATATATACAAAAACTCTAAAATATATAATATATAATATTGAATATAAAATAAATAATATATATACAAACCAAATAAAATATATAATATTTACAAACTAATCTAAATAATATATAACATAATAGTAATAATATTCTAAAAATAAAATTAAAATTAAATATATTAACCAATCTTTTACAAAATACTAAATTATATTACATTTTCTATATAAAAAAAGGTCAGATCAGGGAGGTATAAAGAAATAGAAATAGGTGAGGGGGTGAGTATAAACACGGTGGGCTTACAAAGCCCAACAGAATCCAAATAAAATTAAATAGATAAAATAAAAAGAAAAAACAAGAACTCTTCTCAGAACATAGTCAAAAAATCAGTAAAACGAAAAAAAAAAGGGGGAAAACACAGCCATCGTCACTGCTATCGGCCACGACCCAGCTTTTCAGAACATAGTAAAAAAAACTGTCAAACTCCATCTTCTCTCTCGATTTCAAACTCTCCCTCTCACCGTTCCATTTCTCATTTTGTTTCTGTTTTCAACTCTGGTTTTTTCTGGTTTAGGTTTGGTTGTTGTGTTGAGTTTCGAACGGGTTTGGACTTCTACCTCTCAAAACGAAGATGAGGATCCTCGGTAAATACGAGCAACAAGTCGGGTTTTTTAGCCAGGTTTGATGTAGGTTTGGGTTATTTGAAGATTTTCTAGGTTTATTGAAGGTCACTGGGGTGTTACGATTATGGGTTTATGAGGTTAGTAATGGAGTGTCAATGGTGTTTTCGGTTATGAAACTGGGTTGTTGCTGGTTGGGTTTCAACGAGGATGGAGGAGATTGTGTGGTGTATTGTTGGTTGAAGATGAATGTTGATGGTGAGAGTTGATAATGTATGAAGTTGGTGTTACGGTCGAGATTATGTGGAGGTGAGTGTGGATTGAGAGAGATTTTAGTTACGGTGAAAAGGAAAAGGATGAAGGAGATTGACTAATGGTGGTTTTGAAGGTTGAAGGTGTTAGGTTCGAAAATGGTTTTTTGGGTATGTTTTGGGTTTTCGAAGAATGGTGGTTGTCTCGAGTTTTGTGCGGTTTCGAGCAGTGATCTGCGGGTGGTTGAAGGAGATTTGCGGGTGGTTGAAGAGGAAGTTTTCTGGGTTAAAATGTGAGGAAGTTGGTTGTTCGTTTGAGCATTGTTGGTGGAAATCAGAGGAAGGTTTAATAGTGATGATGGTGATGTTAGGATGAAAATGATGCTGATAAAAAATATTGTTAATGAAAATGATGATGCTAATGTTGACTTAAAATTAATTAAATAATGTTAATAAAACTTACCAGAAAGAAAAAAAAAACAAAAGGGCTGGGGTGGGATTTGAACCCTACTCCTTTGGACACAGGATAGTAACTCACAAACATGTCCATCCACTGGGACGGGTATACTTCCGTTAATAAAATTGCACAAATAAATGCATATTACATAATCATTAAAGAAAATCAAAATTAATTAAAAAAAACTATTCTAAACATAATTAATGTTATTAATTCTAATAAAGCTCTAATCAAAATAAATTCTGTACTAAAATCAAATAAAACTCTAAACTATTTCTAATAATTTATTTTTAAATAATATTAAAAAAACCTATTTAAACTAATTCTAAATTAAATCTAATAACAAATAATTTCTAATAAAACTAAACTCCAAATCTATTAAAAATAAAATTCTACCTCTACACTATTTTTGAAAAATCTAATCCTATAAAAAACACCTATTTTCTATTTTAAAAACAATTAAATTCTAGTTAATTCTATTAAAAAACCTAAACTATTTCTTAAGAAACAAATAAAGTTTTATTTAAAAAACAACCTAAATTCTATTTTCTATTCTAAAAGCTATATATAAAAAAAGAAATAATTCTTAATAAAAAATCTATTCTAAGATCAAAATATGAATATTTGAAAAAGAAAAAAGAGAAAATAAAACAGGAATTAAAATTTACAAAAATACCCTTTTTGCCACGTGTCACACTCCTATTGGGCAAAATATTCGAGATTTGAAATACGCCCAATCGGAGGTGGACACGTGTCTAAACAACATGAAATTAAGATGAAAAGTGTAACATAAAATGCGAAAATAATTACAAAAAAAATGGCGGACAAATTTAGGGTATGACATTATCGTTATATGATTTCTCCATATAACAACCAATATAGTAAGGTTTAAGTTTAACACAAAGAAACTATCGACCATAGACTGATCTCTCAAATCTATAAACCGATAGATAAATATTTTAGGTCAAGATTCACAAAATCTATGTCTAGAGTTTTACAAAACAAGAATGGATCATTAAGAACAAAAATATTCATCGTATATTAATCATCACTTTTTCACATACAAGGCCAATCAAAATAAATACATACAAGTTAATGGTAGACTACCTCTACCTTTGATACAAAGGAAATTATCTACCTATAACCATGGTAGCTTGCTTTATAAGTTTTGTAAGAAGATGAATGAGCATCCACATCGAAGAATCAAACTCGGATACAAATCCATCTTCTATTTTCAAAACATCACCTTTTGGTGAAGAAATCATGAGAAAATCATTCATATAGAAATTAAGGACAAACTAACTGAAGCTCTTTGGCAATGATTGTAGGATCAAATCAGTTGCAAGTTCATTGTTGAGGGGAAAAACTAACTTCTCCAGGTTCTCCACATACCCAATCATCTTAAGTACATGGGGACCTACCATGTTCTAATGTTGTTTTTTCAATTCAGAGTTCAAGATAGCCAACATGAGGCAAGCAGTTTCATTAGCATCATCGACATGCTTATTATAAACATCTCTTTCAGCCTTAGGAGAAAAATTAGGAGGCTTTCCTTCTGGATTAGGTGTCTCTAAGACATACAACTTTGTATCATGTTTGAGGACAATCCTCAAGTTTTGATGCCAATCCAGACAATTTGTCCTAGACAATTTTTCTTTGTCAATGATTGATCGTAAAATGTTGTTTAAAGTGTTCATTGACATGGTAATTTATGTATAAAAAATCTGAAGATATAAGTGTTATTAAAAAAGGGTTAAATATGTCAGGGGTCCTCATAAATATGTAAACATTCAATTTTAGTCCTTCTAAAATTTTTCTTCAAACAATGATGCTCGTAAACTTGTGTCCATAAAATTGGTCTCTCCCGTTAGTTTTCACAAACAGAGACTTATGTGGCATGCCTTTATATTTTTTTTTGATGATGTGGCATGCAGGTGGCAATGTCAACCTGTCAAAAAATACTGACATGAATGTCACGTATCAATTGTTTTCATTTTATACTAATACCATATTTAAAATCTAGAAATGATAACTAATTCATAGCTAATCCATAACTAATTTGTAGCAACTTCAATTTAAACTTGGAACAGTTTAAAAGTAGCTTCATGCAGGTGCTGCCGAAGATGAGTTATCAATTATTTAATAGTTATGGTGATGCTGATGGATCATCAACAATGCCACCGTTCATATACTTCATGAAATTTTCGATATCCTCGACAGGTTCTTGCCAAAACACCAAAAGCAGAAGTTATTACCAACCTCTCTATACAAACAATCTTCAATTCATCATCTCCTGACATTAAACTAATTGATCCTATTTATTACTATGATAGTATTATACCAATGAGAAACTGCATAAAAATTGCATAAATATCAGTGGAAACAAAATTCATCAAACTGAATTTTTAAAGCTTAATTTTTTTATTTTTATATATAATATTTTACTTTTTTTCATCATGCACGTTTCAGACAGAGTATGGATAGTTGGTCGGCATGGTATTCATGAATGAGTAGGCACAATTCATATCTCAGCAAGAAAATGATAATAGATTTTAAATTAAACTACTTTAAAAAACTTATTTATTACATAAAAATTTATATGATTAATTATAAATTTAAGTTAAAGGAAGTAATCAATTTTACAAACCAAGAAAAGGATAATATTGAAAATAAGTAGAGCAGGTAGTGGGTATAGTACAACTTTAACTTTGTCTCATCTTTTTCTCAACTATATCTATATTTGAATAATGTATAGCAGTGTGAGCATGATTAAATAAGATTCAATACAAATGAACTTCACATTTTCAGCACACATTTCTATCTTGAGAAAGATATCAACCTTACATCAATATATCCGGAACGCAGTTGAGTTTTACTGAGTTATTTATGCCGCTCATCATTATAAAATATTTATAAAATCATCTCATCATTGTGAGTGAAGTAAAAACAGATATCTATAGAAGATGATGGAGAAAGTTTTTGTAGGAGCCAACATTTTCTCCGGAAAAATATTGCATATAAGCTGTATCATGACCTGGTTTTTATCATGAGATATTTATGTTCTTAAACCAATTAATTATGCATAAATGAACCACAATATCAGTCATGTTGATTTTGCATAAATTTTTCTCATTGCAAGATAAATTTTTTAGTTTTTGAATTTGATACAAATTAACTACAACTTTAGCTAAAGATTAGCTACATAATTTTATAGGTTCAAGTATAATGTTGACCTTAGCCACATGGTATATCATGTCAGCATTTTACTACTATGGCACTGTCATGTGTATGCTCAGTCACAAAAAAAATCTATGTGGCGCGCCACGTCAACTTCTATTAACGGACGATGATAGGAAGAACAAAAAATGTAGACGGAAAATATTAGAAGGACTATTCTTTGAAGAAACTTTTGTGAAGGACTAAAAGTGAAAATCGCAATATTTATGAGGACCAAAAACATATTTAAACCTTAAAAAAACATGATCAATCAGACCTTTAATTAAATATGCTCCCACTATTTTACTCAAACCAAATGACCCTTACCATTTGATTTAATAAATCTCGTGGAAGATTTTCTAGTGGATCGAGATTCATATTTCACGTTGTTTTAAGTCAGTGTTAGGCTGATTACACAAAACTCGGTTATTTATGTAGTGTCACACCCCAAATTTTACCCTTAGATTCTTTGGTCTTCTGCATAACATTCTAAGTCAATCATATTGCATAACTAACCAGATTACCAGCCTTTGTTTGTATTGTTAAACTTGTAAATCAGGATTTGCTTCAAAAGACTTCAAGGTTTGATCAATCAAGGTTTTGGATAAACCACTAACCAATCAAGTCCTCATACTCTTAAGAGACCTCTCTTCCTCAATAATCCATTGCAATATGGTTTCATCACAAGTTCTTCGAGGCCCAAGTCTTGCAAGACTGAATCAAGGATCAAGCAAGGTTATCAGGTCAAAGTTTTGTGTGTAGTGTTGGTGGAATTCAGTGGATACAAACCTATTTTGGTTCAAGAAGCGATTTGTTTCAGTATTAGGTTATCAGGTTATGGCAAAAATTCTGAGTTAGGGTTTTGGTTCTCACCAAGTCAATATTTCAAGGTGCAATGAATGCAAAGATTATGGTTTCTCACCGTTTGTGTTTAAGATGAGAAAGTGTCATTCAGTTGAGTTTCATTCGAGGATAGAAAGTTAAATGTGTGTGCGGTATGGCTCGGTTCTGTTGATGTGATTTGATCTTGGTTAAGAAAAAGGAGATTGTTTCATTCTCAAGTTGGATTTGGCATAGATCAGTACTTTATATATGAAGATCGTGAAATTAGGGCTTTTATGTCAACGTTAAGTCATCTAGTGAAATCAAGTTGAAGAGCCATCAAAGGTCAGGTAGTTGGTACATCTCAGTTTATTTTCCCGTATTGAAAGTGATTCATTGTTCTCGTCGTTAATATAAGGATTCGTCAGGTTTATTATTGAAAACAAGATCATTTTGAGATGAGTTCAAGGTTATGGTGTAATCCAGGATTGTGGCGGTCAAGTGCATTTGTCAAAGTATTAGGTGTTTTTTCAGGCGTGGAGACACATTTCCGTTACCCATACCCATCCATATCCAATTTTTAATTTCATTCATATCCATTACTATTATCCATATTTCTAATCCATTTTAACGTCCGTTTTAAGTTTAAGTCTTTTTTCATATCCATTTCTTAAACCGATTTCAAGATCATTTTCCTTTAAATTATCCACTTTTATCCATATCATTTTCATGAATCCACATTCGAATCATAAATCATAAATCCAATTCTTTTCTAATTTCTAAATTCCTTTTTCATAATTTCCCCTTAAAGTTTATTTTTTAGATTAAGTCACTAAAAGCCCAAGTTCATTACACCAATGCAAGCCCATTGATCAGTTCATTTTAATGCACCTTCCTCTATGTTTAGACTTAGGAATTTCTATAATTTAGTTTGTTTAATTTACTATTTTATATTATTTTTAAAATTCAATTTATTTTCACCCTTATTTGATTTTCGTTTGTTATTTTCAACATTAGCAGCTTTTAATAAAAAATTCATAACTGGAGCTACAGAATCGGATCGAGGCGTTCTACCATTCGTTTGAAAGCTAAGGAAAAGATCTACAACTTTCATGTTTCACGAAGAAGCTGATTCAGATTGCTTGAGTCTCGAATAATTCGTTGAAGTTTCTGACTGCGATAATTTAGTGTTTTTCCCTATTGGGCCAGGTTTATGTTTGCGACCCAGTTGAGTGTGTAATGCAAACCTTATTCTGTTTATAAGGTTGCTGTCGTGCTACAGTGACAGCTACCCTAGTTTTTCACGAATTTTACTTTGGCTTTCATGTTTTCCATGGCGAACTAATCCTGAGGGAAAATCTGCCGGTTTCGAAACCTGTATTCCTTTAAGGTTTATTATAATTTCAATTTAATTTAGTTCCGTTCCAATTTGTTTTATAACTTTGTCTGCTTAATTCGTTCTTATAAAATAAATTGGATTTTATTCGATTGATAGATGTTCTTTAACTTAATCGCGAACTAACTTAGTTTTTTCGTTAATTTGCGTCATCTTTAACCGTCTGCTTCATTCGGTAATTAGGAATATAAGTTGTGTGGTATTGTCAACACTTGTTTGTCAATATTGCAATCGAATAGGGATTGGAACCGCTTGGGGAATTGGAATTGTAATAACCGATGATGAGTTGTGAGTCGAACCGGTACATTAACCTGTTTTAAATCACTTATTTCAAAATCACTTATTTTACTGCTTATTTTCTTAATCGAATTCTAAATCAAAACTTAAAACCCTCCATAAACCTTTTCTTTAGTTGGTTGAAATAATACAAGAATCCTTGCGATACGACTCGAGTCATTGTCGCTAAACTACCGTTTTTTAAACTACTCGTTGTTTATCCGTGCGCGACAGCGGATCAAATTGGCGTCATTGCCAGGGATTCTTGTTAATTTTAGTCAATTTTTAGAATTTTAATTTTAGAGTTTTGTTAGAGTTTTTGTTTTTTTTCTTTTTTGCTTTTTGTTTTTTGTGTGTTAATTTTCAGGGTTACAGAATAGGGGTAAACGTTTCAGCCTATCAGGTAAGTTGGAAGCTACTATTTTGATTTGCTCTGAATTTTTTCCAAAAAATCCGAAAAAAATCGAAAAACAATACTCCTTATTTTTCTATTTTATTTGATTTATTTTCTATTTTCATATTTTTTTTTTAAATCCAAAATTTTTTTATTGATTCATTCTGATTTGATTCGATTTTTAGTTATATTTTCATAATTTTTATATTTAATTTTATTCGGTTTTCTATTTTTCCATTCTTTTTCAAATTAGGGACATTGTTGGTATTTTTCAAATTGTTTACTGCATTGTTGAATTAGTTTTGTGATTTCTAATTCTTTGTTAATTTTTTCCCTTTTGATAACATGGCTGATCAAAGAACTCTCAGAGAACTTGCTGCTCCTTATATGAATTCTAATGATTTATGTATTAAACATCATGTTGTTACTGTATCTTTTGAATTGAAACCTGGCTTAATATACTTGTTGCTAAGGTTTAATGGTCTTGCAAGTGAGGACCCGTACAGGCATCTGAAATAATTCCAAGTTTTGTGCTCTACAATTTTGAGACCTGAAGGAATCACAAAAGATCACATCAAGCTGAGAGCCTTCCCGCTTTCACTACAGGGAGCTGCAAAAGATTGATTTTACTATCTTGAGCCTAATTCTGTTACAACCTGGAACGATTTGAAGAAAGTATTTCTACAAAGATACTTTCTTGGCTCAAGAGTTGCCTCAATCAGAAAAGATATATGTGGTATTAGACAGATTGACATGGAGTCATTGTCCGAATACTGGGAGAGATTCAAACAATTAGTGTCCAGATGTCCGCAACACCAGATTACCGAACAGTTACTTATCCAATATTTCTATGAGGGATTGCTACCAATGGATAGAAACATTTTAGATGCTGCTAGTGGTGGAGCACTTTTTGATAAGACTCTAGCTGCTTCCAAAGCCTTGATTGAGAATATGTCACTCAACTCTCAACAATTTATAACTATAAACAATTCTGTCCAAACAAAAGGTGTGAATGAGATTCAGGTTTCTTCTTACAATAAAGCTCTAGAAACCAGACTTGATGAGCTCACTTATTTAGTGAAACAACAATTAATGTTAACATTACCACCACCACATAACCCTCCACAAGTAACCACCTCTGCACCTTCTGGACCTTCACTAGAGGACCTTGTCAAGCAAATGGCTGTAAATGATCTCCAATTTCAGCAACAGACAAATTCTAGTATTCAGACCTTACAAACACAAATTGGACAGCTTATCACTTCAATGAATGCCATATAGCAAGCTCAAGGATCAAACCAACTACCTGTCCAAATAGTAGTAAATCCTAATGTCACTAACCATAATATGAGTGCAATATCCTTAAGATCCGGAAAAGTTGCAGAACCAGCCCTAGAAAAAAATTTAGAAGTTGTTGAGGTCACACCTGAACCTACACTTGGACTTGAACCTGAACCTTCCATTGTTGTTGAGCCTGAAAAAGACTATGTACCACCAATTCCTTTTCCACATAGAGTACTGAAAAGTAGAAGATTGATGAGGAAGAAGAGCATTTTGTTTTTCATATTGAATTGATTTCTGAGGTTGTTGATGATACTTGTACTGATTTGTTTGCACCTGATTTTCCATCATTGTCCTATTTTGATGATAGTTACTCATATGATGACTACATTGAAACTAACCTTTGTTCTAAGATTGAGGCTACCTTGCAGCTTAACATTTTTCCTATAGATGGAGTTGTTGAAGTTGTTTATACAGCTAAAGCTCTCTACATCCCGGCTACCCCAACCAAACATTCTACTGAACAACCACCTTCTGAACCACTTCCTGAGGATTTATATTATTCATCAAAGCTTTAATTTGAGCAGGAAGAACAGTTATTGCAGGAACATAAGAAGTGAATTGGATGGACCTTGGTTGATGTAACACCCATTTTAATTATTTAGTCATTTTATTATTATTTTAAATATTTTATGTTGGTGTGCCCTTAGGTGGGGTGTGTTGGTATATGATTGGTGAGTACCCTTGATATGTAAGGATCATTGGTGGTGTGGAGATAATAATATAATAGATAATAGTAATATTGGTGGTATTATTATTATTATTATTATTATTATTATTATTATTATTATTATTATTATGATTATTATCATTAGTATGAATATTATTATTGGTGGGTGTCCCTGATATGGGAGAATTATTGGTGGTGAATTGGTGTAGATATAATAATATAATAACTAATGGTAATATTGATGGTGCTTTGGTGTGAATATGATAATATAATGAATAATAGTAATATTGGTGGGGGTATTACTATTATTATTGTATTTATTATATTTATTATTATTATTATTATATTATTCTTATTAATATTATTATTATTATAGGTGTGATAATATTATTATTATTATAATTATAATTATTGTTGGGTGTATTACTATTATTATTATTATGTTGAATATTACTATAATATTATAATAGTATTATATTATATTATTATTATTATTATAATGATTATTATAATTATTATATTAGAATTATTATTGGGAATATTAGTGGTTGAAATAAGTAAAATAAGAGGTGGAAGGGTTATTGGGAAGTTAGAATGGAAATATGAAAAGTCACTGTAGAAACCGTGAGGAAGGAAATATGAAGGGGTAGCAAGGAGATATTATAAAAGTTGGAATAGAGAGAAAAGGGATTACCATAGATCGTGGGAAATTGGTGTGATAATATTATTATTATTATTATTATTATTATTATTATTATTATTATTATTATTATTATTATTATTATTATTATTATTATTATTATTATTATTATTATTATTATGTTATTTTTATTAGTTATTATTATTATTGGGATAGGAAATAAAAAGGAAAATAGAATATGAAGGGGTGGGGGAGTATTAGAGAAAATAACACGATAGAAAGAGGGAAGAGAGAAAGAGCGATAGAAAGATAGAAGAGGAAAGAACGAGAGAAGTGAGAAGAACGAAGGAAAAAGGGAACGAAGAACGGAAAGAAAAGAGGAGGCCAAGAGACCAAATCCAGGAAGAATTTCATCGATCAACCGATTAACAAGGTAAGGGGGGAAAAACTTGATTGAGAATGGTATATACATGTATAGGGTAGTGGGGATTCCTTAACCCCGTAGGAATGTATCGTTGATGAAGTTTTATATTGACATGCTATTGATTGTTGAGTTATGTTGATGTTGATGGATTGAAATATGTTGATTGTTGGTGAATTGTTGTTTTTGGTTAATTTGGCGTATAGGTTGGGTTTACGGTTTTAGGGAAGTTCTGTGTGACCTTTTTGATGTGTCGATAAATTTTTTAAGTGATGACTTTGGAATAATATGTATATGATGATGTACGGATGTTTGATGTTGCCATTGTTGATTGACTGTTGGTGTTGGTTTGGTTTGAGTAAGGTTCAGAGTAACTCTAAAGTGCCGATAGTGTGTCGTAATGTTGATCTGGAGTAGAATTATAGGAAGATTGATAAGCCTAATATGCATTGGTCGTAATACGGATAGTATAGGAAGTGGATGTTATAGAATAGGCTTGAATCGGAGAAGAGTGAGAATTCTGAACTGTGAGAACTTGAGAAGTCGCAGGCAACTCGCTAGCACTTCGCTTAGCGAGAAGGCAGCGAGCGTTCGCTAGGTGCTCGCTGTCGCTACTGCGAAAATCGGCGCCGGCTGACAGAAGAGTCGCCACCGTGCGTTATTTATCCCACGGGAGGGAAAGGAAACGCTCAGAGTAAACCTCGCACAACACGGGAAAGGTATGGTCGTCGCAACCAAAACCTGGATTCGGGAGTCGGTTACGCAAGGGGAAGGTATTAGCACCCCTCACGTCCGTCGTACTCGACGGGATCCACGCTTGTTTTCGGGTATGGATTGTTATTCTATCTAAACTAAAGGTCAAGGGTTAAGAAGAAAGAAAAAAGTGACTCGGCAAAGTATCGCACTTTATGCCTACGTATTCTCGACTGGAACGAGAAATCAGAGTCAACGTAGTTCGCCTACCTACGGGAAAGGAGGGGAAGGTTGCTCGCTAGGATATCGCATCCTATGCCTACGTACTTCCACACAGCATGGAAGATCAGAGCAAACGTAGTTCGGGCCACTTACGATACAAGTCTGTCTTGATTGATTTTATTCCTTCTGAAAAAGGTTTTCTTGATTGACAGTCCAAGCGGACAAAAATGACGTTTTGGTGAGTTCACATTCTTTTACGGAAGAAGTGCCTTTTATTGTGTTTGAAATCTTTATGTGTTTTTCTGTTTGTTTTGAGGAAGAAGAGACAGAACTCTAACCTACGGTTGCGAAGGGAAACAAACTAACCTAATGTTATCATGCATGGGTTAAGACCTAGTGTCTATCATGCTCCTCTCTTGCACAGAGAGAAACAGAGATCCTAAGGGATAGGCAGAAACAGAAACAATATCAGATATATACAGTAAAACAGTAAAATGCATGGATGCAACAGTACAAACGAGGCAAGGGAGTCCCACTCAACCTCAAACCTAGAAAACAATGGGCGAAAGCGAACAGGCTTCACTTTCAACCCAACAGGGTAAACAGCAAACAATACAACCAGGAAAACCAATCAATACATCAGCA